>CAJVRI010000412.1:9397500-10597500 GCA_911649635.1 Poeciliopsis gracilis | reverse complement strand
CCTGCTGAATGGCAGCTTTTGCCTATTAAGAGGGTGACCATTTGGGTCCAGATCACAGAAAAGAGGTGGCATTGATCAAAAAGCTTTTGTGCTGCTAATATAGTGTTTATAGACAGGCAGCAGCAGAATGAAGGGTGGAAAATATATGGCAAAAGTCTCAAGGTCCAGAGATGAATCCTGAATGCCTCTGTTGTAAACTAATAGCCTCCAGATATATGGGGCACTTGCTCTATTGCTACAGCACACAAGCCCCCCTAAAATCACTTATTTTATCTCTTCATCTTTAGGATTTGTTTCAGCTTCCCAAGCTGTTAAATTAAGGTTAAATTAAACCATAGCCTGGTATTAAATTGCTTACTTTCAGACACAAAAAGCTTAAGTGGACACCTGAAATTCATGTTTCCAGCATCAGCTCCAAATTAGCCATGGCCACAAAACACTAAAGATTGCACAGAAACCATTGTTTATTTACCAATGGAGAAAAGGCCAGAAATCTCAGAGTTACGGCTCATTCTCAGCTTGGTTCGGTGTCTTTTTTTTTTCTTTTGTGTGTGATGGAGAAGCATTGGTGCCCTCTTGGAAACTGACACACCTGGTGATGGATTAAAAAGAGATTTCTTTTTTTGGGTGGGGGTTGGGGAGGAGGTGAAAAAACACATTAGCTGGATGCCTCCCACGACCCACTGCTGTGCCAGGACCTCTGTGGCTGTGGAAAGCTACTTTAACACGTCGGTGAATGATCCACTTCACAATCTTTTTAAAATGAGCGAGAGCAAATTACTCTAATGATGAATACTCTTTTGTATCGGCCCATAGAAACGGCCTCATCGGACCCTTTTGGGAAACTAAACTAAAAGCTCTGCATAAAAATACAGCCTCAGTGACACGTGACATTAACAGGAAAATTCAATTAGCTATGGAAAAGGGTTGTTGTATTATGCTTTGGTTGGACTCGGCAGCTAGCTGCTTCGTTTTTGTATAATCTACTAACAGAACAATTTATCAAATAAAGAAATAAGAAAAGTTTACCCAGAGTGAACCAAAACCTCTGGGCGTTAAGATTTAAATACATGGATTTATCTTAGTTTGGTGACAGGGGAGTAGTAACGTGTAAAATGGGTTGATGTGGCTAACTTTAGGCAGGTAAGTGCAGCCAGACATGGCCACTGCATTGCGCAGACTGCAGTTCTTAAATCACACTTGTCAGATTGCAAAAACAAGTGGGTCAGTGGGGGATGAATTGCCTGTGGGATCAAGAGAGTTTTGTTATCTTTGTGTTCATGGGGTTGCTTTGGGCTTTGTGAAGAGAATGATGAATGAGAGCCGAGGAGCCGGAATATCTGCTGTTCGAACAGATACACAAACACAAGAGTGATAGTCTGATAGAGTTAGACGTCGAAATATTAGTCTTGCAAGTTTAAATGGGAAAACAACTGCATTTCAGGGCCTAAACTATTTCAAACTGTGTTTTTTCACATAAAGAAGCCTATGAACAAACAGGCCTTGGATCAAACATCTGTATTTTCCAAAACTATTTTCTAAAAAGGATTAAACAGGAGTTTATTACAAACAAAATTTACATTAACTTGGATTTTATAAAAATCCAAAGTAATGCATAATTGTGAAGTGGAAGGAAATGAATTCCCCAAGTAAAAGTTCAGAAGTAAACCAAATGGAGATTCATTGGCAAGGTTTGCACATACCCCAAATACCTGCAGCTGGAAGAGTGAATACAAATGCACATAAAACTCTGAAAACTATGTACCCTATTTACTCCCACTTAATAAGTTTTCTCTGTGTTGTGTTGGTTCACCACATAAAATACAAATAACAGTCTAAACCTTCCAGGGCCGAGTTTGGTATTTTCCAAACCTGACCTTCAAATATCCCACCGTCCTACACCTCCTGTGTAGAGTGAGTGGTTTTCCACTGTAATTCTGTCATATTTTGGATGTTTCTCTGCTTTATAACACTGGATTCCAACAGCTGAATCAGCTTCTCAGCTGGTCATCTCATCCTGCAGAGGTCTGTTAATGAACCGTTCAATAATTTCAGAGCAGGGATGGGAAGCAGCTCAACCCAATATGTGATTCAGCTGAAGTTCCTCCATTTAACTTGTGATCAGATTATTAATCTTAAAAAAGGAACCAAAAATCGTTGAAAATTAGCCGTAGAATGTACTGAAAGTTGGTGAAGTAAAATTTATGTTTTTTTGGTTTTTTTTAAATTATTATTTCTATTAAAGTGTCTATAGGAAGCAAACAAAAAGGAAAACATTTCACTGGTATTTTGAAGTCTTCTTTTTAGTTCCCACTCCTGCTACAATGTCACAATTACTAAAATCTTTTCTTATTAGGATTTGTAAAATTATTGTTACATTTTTCAGATTGTTAAAAATATATTTTTTGCAGATTCAAATTTGCCCTTCTAAAATTTTCTCAGTTATTAATCTGACTTCTCTTTGCAAAAGGCTCTTTGAACTGGACAGATGTCACTGCAGCAGAACCAACATAACCAGGATCAGGATTTGTTTTTCTCATTATCCACTGAAAGTTGTCAGTCGTGTGAACCTCATCGCTCCTGATTGTAATAGATGGCTCTGACTCTTCTTGTTCTTCCTGACATTTAGATAAACAAAGCATGCTGAGAAGCAAGTAAACAGGAGGATGGCATGTCCTTTGTCTTCCTGATTCTTCAGCTTCACAACAGAGAATCAGTTTGGACATCAAAGTCAGAATTTAAGGAAGCGGACAAGAACCAGAAATATGTAGTGGAACCATATGTACACACACACACACACACACACACACACACACACACACACACACACACACACACACACACACACACACCCCCCACACACACACACACACACACACACACACACACACACACACACACACACACACACACACACACACGAGACGTTTCCCTGTCAAAGTTTCTGGATCTGGAGCTTTTCGTCATAATGCTTTATGTGCAGCTTCACACTGGAAGAGTACATAAAGCTTCAATATAATCTTGATGGGATTATTCATGGTTCAATAATAGCTAACTAAGAAATAACATATAATTGATTGGTTTTGTTTGTACCCTCAACAATAGGACTCAGAGCAAAACAGCTGATTAAAAAAGGGAGTGAATGAGATGAAATATTGGGTAGAAAACAGAATCCAAACTTTACCATCCTGTGTAAAACTTCAACAACAAAACGTTTAACCAACAAAGATCAAAACTATCTATTAAGTGATTCAAAGAAATGAACCAGATTTTTAACTTGACCACTCTAATTTCATTTTCCTGCTCATGTGCTCATTATTAATTTGGGAGTTTCCCAGCAAAATTTTCACTTTCTCTTGTTTTCATTGACGTCATTTCATTTTCACTAAAGCTTTTGCAAATGCAGGCGGAATTTATGTGAGGAAAAAAAACAGAATACTCCATCTTCTAAGAAGTCGTCTTCGACTATTTCTCTGTGTTCAGACCAGAGAAATATTTGATGAACATTTCAGTACCTTATGAGCGCTTAATCAAGCGTATTAACAGCTACCTGGCTTCACATTTCCAGTTAAATCCAATGGAAGCAGCAAGCATCTTTTTCCACAAACAGCTTTTCATTTAAAGACCAGAACATCTTCATTGTGTCCTGAAAAACTGTATATTTCATCCATGTTTTGTTAATGTCTTACAGTCTCACTTTTGCCGTATGAGAACGCACTGAACTTCCTTTTTTACATGGTTCATCAGCTGAAACCAATTTGATACAAACACCTAACATTTAAAAACTTTTGCATAACCGTATCATGATGATCAGATTTGAGAGATGCACATAATTTTCTCTGCAGGTTATCAGATCATGCAAAACAGTTTGTCTCTCTGTCTGAATAGAACTTGACACGGTTTATTGGCCACTGTGTGCAGATTTGAATACAAACAGACGCATCGTTGTTGCAGACGGGTTGCAGAGACACTTTTCAGAACAATTGGGGGAGGAAGTCTGAGACTGAAATTAATACAGCTTTTGTCTTCCTTCAGATGAGCAAGCATGTCAGTCAGTCAGGGCTGGAAATTCCTGTGGATGAGGAGGGATTTCAGGCTGGAAAAGAGCCTGCCTGCAGATCTGCTGTCCACAGAATTGCAAACAGACAAGAGAACAGAAAGTAAACAACTTTACCCGACTTGATTTAGTCTATCATCAGCTTCAAAAGTAGTTAGACCTCATTAATTTCATGGTGTAATTTCTGTTCTCAAAGTCCGTGCTGGTTACTGCGGACAGAAACCTCAGCCAGAGGTGGCACTGCTATCTTGGCGACCCATTAAAGGCGAAATCTCGAGCCATTCACAGAGATTTACAGCGGCTGCAGTGTTGAAGATAAATGCAGCTGCGCCTGCTGCTGGACAGTCGATGGGACAAGACATATTTGCTCATGAATTCAATTAACTGCACACAGTCACGCTCGATTGGTGCGAGCTCTGCCCAATCACTATTACTATCTGTCATGCTCCCTGCCGGAGAGAGCAACACAGCGAAGGGCGGACAGGGTGTAGATGGGAGGGGAAAGTAATACCTTTAACATTCCCAGGATAATGATTTTCATGTTGCTGTCATTTACTGCAGAAAAATTGCACTTTATCTGATTTTTCTCATTAACGTTTTCATATTTTATGGGTGTCTTGTAGTAAATAAGTCTTGCCAGTGTTTTTTCTTGATTTTCACAACTCTGACATGCTCAATATGCCGTTTGGACAAAAAACTAACCCTGTCTTATTAGTACTTGAAATTAACTGTGACTTTAGTTACAAACCTACTTCATTAGAACTGACCACAGCGTCTTAGTGGCGTTACAATGTGCCACGTTTCCTGACCAGAGGTAAAAAATGTAAGTATCCTGATCATTGAACCACTTTGTCATCACTTTGTCTGATTGCACATTTCTCAATCAAGCTAGAAAACAGAGATGATCACCAAATTGCTCCTGGATTATGGGAAGACGTTCCTAATGGAATACTTTATGGACGGAGATATTGGCAGGCTTCATCATCATCAAACATCATCATAGATGTTGTTTGATCTCTGATGATCAAACAACATCATAGATAATTGTGCTTGTTTATTCACAAGCGCAATGAGAATATTAACAAATGTGAAAAGCTGTGATTCTGAAATACCTTCAGCTATCGAATCAACGCAGTTGAAATGTTTTTAACAGTACATTGAAGCCAGGCTGTAAATCTCAACTGAGGCCAATGAACCTGGTTCTCTGATTGCAGCAGATGGACATTTTCATCATTTCCATAGGTTGACGTGTACTGTAGCTACACACTAATTAGAGTGTACAGTTTGACATTAACTGGATTAAACTGCCTCGGTGAACGCATTAAGAATTTTATGCCGATGTTCTTATTGCCAACACTGAATCTGATTAGATTTAAGGTTGCTGTATGTTAATTACTGGCTTTCATTCAAAAACGCTTTAGGTCGGTAAAACCCCAAAAGTTTCTCCTCCACGTCAGATTAGGGTTGATTTAGACATCTGTTTCATTTGGCGTACGGATGCTGAGAACACTTTACTCGGTGCCCTGGGCCATTTAACATTTGCTCAGTATCTTAAAATGAAACAGCCTGTGTAGATTGCTTTGGAAAGGTGCCTGCAACAGACAACCAGTTTGTGTTGAGGGTTTGCTTCTTGAGGAAAAGCCTAAGGCAAGAGATTAGAGGCAGAGTGTGATGAAGACTAGTGCTGCCAGACAGAGCTTTTGCTCTGCATGCTGAATCTTCTGGTAACTGATGGGCTTTGTTTTTTTTCTAAATGACTCAGTTTCCAAACAATGACTCATCTTTTTAAAACCTTGAGGAATTTCAGAGAATCAAAGAGAAAAATAATAATTTAGCTCTGAGTAAATGAGGCTGAAAAAAATATTTTTCTAATTTTGACACAGTAGGTTTCAACGTCATCAATGTGAAGAACTGCGGCCTTTTTAAATCTCTCTGTCAAGCTTTTTTTGTTTCAATGCAAAACCTAACAACAAGTAAATGAGTCAGTTTTATTCAAACTCTTTAGATATGCTATATGTGGGAAAAAAGGTCATAACGCTGTGAAATCCAAACTGGAGCCAGACATTTTAAGGGTTAATTAGTATAAAGACAAATTTTCCCAAATGCACAGTTGATAAAATGTCAATATTCTAACCTTAGAATCTCCTCCAAAGTCTAAAGCAATGCTTTTCAAAAGGGAAAAGGGGTTTCCTCTCTCTGGCTCAAGGGTCAGTTTTGCCTCAAACATAAAGAGTTCAAATATCTCAGTTAGAAAAGAGACAGGTTTTCATTACACCTCAACAGAACCACAGCCTGGTCTCCACCATGGAAAAAGAGCTTAAACCAAGAATCAGGTGCATAGAAATGAACATACTTTTCACAAGCCAAAAATGTTATTAATCTTATGAAGATACTGAATTTGGAGTTCTTATTATCTGGAAGGCATAAACATCTAACTTACATCAATATTTCACGCTATGTGTAATGATTTTCTAAAAAATACGAGTTTCACTGTCTGACACAAGTGACAAAAAAATATTGGACTTTTTGGAGGTATTCCAATTTTTTGAGATGCATCTGTGTACTGTCGGATGTGAATCTGTTTTTGTGCGTCAGGATGGAAGAGAAGTCACCCGCTGCTGAGCAAAGGTGTTTCAAATCATTTTTTATACACCTATTTGACATTGTGAACTTTGCCCACATGCACATGAATGAATCTGGTGTGCTCTCATGATTTGATGCCTGTTTACTAGATTGACTGCAAACAACGCATTCAGTTGTACTCTATTGCTCATCTTCACGGGCCACTGATTTTGTGCACGACATCTTTTTACGAATGTTTTTTAGTTTTGACATTTTAAGCCCTGGTGTTCTGACAGTGCCATTAAAACACAAAATTGGACCTAGACATTGCTAATTTAAGAGATCAAAGAAATTAAAAACTTATCCTGCTGTGACTCTATTAAGGGACTTCACTTGGCTCCATCTATTCCCTCACTGCCTTCACATTGCTGCATCTGATTGATGCGCCTCAGGACATCCCCATTGCCTGCATCTATTCATGACGTATGGCGTTGTCGTGATGCTCCATTGAGAACCCGCAGCATGGTACAATGGGTAAGGAAATGGTCCAGGAGAGAGAAGGTCACTGGTTCAATTTTCCTCAGGGTTCACAGCTGTCATGGCTTAGGCTTTACCTACATTTTCCTTCCTAACACATGGGCACAAACACTTAAGAGGCTTTCCAAAGGACAAACCTTTGTTATCTCTCTGCTGTGCTACAGCACACCGACAAAGTCAAATCTGAGATTGATATGATCTGGTAATGAGCTTGTCAGTCCACACAGTCACTTCTGTTTACATCCAGGATGAAAAATATATTAAAGGTTAAGATCCTTCATGATGTTTGCTTTGTTGCAACCATGAAGGACTGTCAGAATGCGAGACACAGCCACACAAGTCACTTTCAGGTGCTGCAAATTGGATTGCTTGTTGGACCGGTGACTGATGACTTAATTAAAGTAGATGGGTCTGAAGGAAGAAAGCAGAAGCGGCACCATTTATTTCCGCTGTATTGACCATATCTCTTTGCACCACACCGACAAGAAAAATCAGCATCTTTTGAGAATGTTAAGGTGCGATGATGGACGTTCTCAAGAAGACTTTTCAGTTAAAAAAAGAAAAAACACAATATGAAAGTGTACAAGTTTTTGTGACGTATTTTAAATATTATTCCCACATTTAATCTGATATATCCAACAGCATACAAGCCCTTTGAACACTTGTTGATTTAAGCTCATCATTCAGACTGAGTTTATCAGCTTGCCATGGCTTTCACTGGAGAATATTTGTCAACTGTGCTTTAATAATGTTCTCCTATTCTGCCAGATGTTGAGGACTACGGTATTTATTTTCAAGTAATTTTCAGCATTTTATCTTGAATTTACTTTCGAAGGTGGCTCGTGTCAATCTAAATCTTAAAATCTTCATGTTGAATGTTGACCTTTGACCCATATCCTGTTCAATTATTTGTAATGGTCAGGTGAAGGATACCTTTGCTTTGCACAAAGAAAAGGTTGTGCTCTTTTATAACCTCTGCAAACTCTTACTTTTGCTGAATGTTGCATATAAGCAAATGTCATGGAAATCCATTACAGACAGCTGATATTTATTTCTAGTCAATAATATTCAGTATAATTGAAGGCAGGTATAAACTCAAGAAGACCAAATGCTTGATCTGAATCAAAAGCTGCGACTGCCAAGAATCCATTTCACATTGTTTATCCTTATGTACAGCTATGTTACTAGGTTTAGCCGTGCTTTGTTTAGGATGCACTGAAGACATCACTTCCTGAAAATCACTTTGTGACTTTTCAAACCAAATTGTTCACAAGAGGAGACTGGGCATAAAATCAACCATTAGCATTTTTACTTCCATCAGAATGATTAATACTTTCTTTGCTGTTATACAACAACAGCAATGAAAATCAAGAACATTTTTTGTTTGTGTTGAAAGTGATCAAATTAAATTTGAAAGCGTTCTAATTAATAAACAAAACAAAGTTTGGAACGGATTCTGTCTGAGTAGATGATTGTGGGAAGCATTGGAATAATGTTGTGTGCAAATGACAGGGAAGAAATACAACAAACAAGTATTTGGGTGGGAGACTGCTTGGCTTTATAGAACTGAAGGTAATCTGAGCTCAGGTTTTTAGCAGGTGCTGGAGGGGAAAACGAGGGAGGTGTTGAAAGCCTGAGAGAGTGCCGAGACGGATTAGGGCTTCATTTGGGAGTGGGAGGTGTGCAGTGGGTGTTGTGCTGGGGACCCAGGTGGTGCCTGAGGAGAGTACTGCACGTCTATGTGCCTTTTCTTTCTGCTCAACACAGCTTATGTGCTGCCTGGCAGCAGAACACGATGAACCCGGAGCTGAGAACAATTAGATGCTGTTCAACTATTCCTGGATTTGCATGTAAAAGCGGTGCCCACTGTGCTCGGTACTAACAGTGACAAAGACAAAAATATTTAACTCTGACAATATGGAGCTTTGTGATTTTCTGTTGCTTTAACTTCTTTAATAAATGGAGAATCAGGGCAAAGCAGATTTATAAAATCTTGGCTTTAAAAACTGATGGTTAGGGTTACGCCGATTTCCGATCTTAAAAAAAATAAACTGCTGATTCCGATTTTGACTGATACTGATTTTTTTTGTCTGAATAATTGCTAGACATACCAAGAAAGTCATTTTTCCAGTGCAGGTTGGTACACTTGTGGAAAATTATCAGGCACTTGCAAACACCAGATAATTTTTATAAGTTTTATACCTTTACATAAGAGTACAGAAATAAAGCAGATTGTTTCCTCTGACAGGGTAACCAACTCTTATAAGTTGAAGTTAGATATCCACTTTTTACAGTTCCTTGTCTTTATTATTTCTCTCGCTACTGGCACATCAGAAAGCGTCATTTAGATTACACAGATTCAGGCGTTGCTGGTTTGTTATCAGATGGCCAGCTGGGGGAGTTAAGCTGCATAAAATCAAAGGTTCTTCCCTATTGCTCTGATCTGAAGTCCAAACACTTAATTTAGACTTTCTCCAAGTTTCATTTTGAAATAATTTGTGCTCACGATAATCTACAAGGTTAAAGACATTTAAATTATCCTATATAATGACCAGGACAGTCAGACAAAAGCAGAGAGTAAGAAGAGGCCACAGGCAGAGGGAGAAATTCATAACATAATGTTTAGGTAAGATTTCAATTTTGTTAATTTTGAATAGATAATTTAGTTATTAGGGGAGTAGACGGGAGTATAACCTAGATTTATTTCCAGATCACAGAGTAAGAATCACGTTTTCAATATGGTCATTAAAGTGACCAGGAAATTACAATAGCACTGCAGGAGGCCAACAGCTGGAAAAATGTCACGAAAATGCCAGTTAAAGATAACTGTTGATGTCAGGAAATCACAATGCAGAACTCAACATCTGTTCAGCATCATTCGGTGTGTCCGCTTGACAGTTAAAGGTGCAAAGTTTTCCAGAATAACCTTGTTAGAAACACAAAACACCTTGCCAGCAGTTGGTGGCAAGGTGACTTGTGGATGTAGGGCAGCTGGTAGGACAGGAAGAACTGCATGAAAAATGTGGATAGAGCACAATTAACAAGAAGGCTCTCATACCAATGAAACGCAGATGTAAAAAGAAACATTTTAATAGATTCTGGATTAAACAGAACAGTAATGTACAGAATAGATGGACTAGCAATCCCCACTGTACGATGTTATTGACCCGCTTCGAATAGAGAACTGGAGAAATTGTGAATGACTGTGGAAGTGCTGAATTTAATGGTTTTAGATTTCCTCAAAGGTTTTGGTGATTTTATACAACCCTTTTCTGGACAAAACTGCTATGCTGCAGTTTTTGCACAATTACTTCAAATATTTACCACTTAAAAGTCATCATATCTCACCCTAATGACTTCAGGATACAGGCCTTTCAGCTGGCTTCTTAAAGGATTTGTCCTGGTCGTTAAGGTACATCCGGTGTTTGAACAACAAAATAAAAAGTAGGTGTTTTTTAAAGGAGATCTTAAGTATTTGTGAAATTTAGCAGTTGTGGTCAAATAAAGACATTACAGCAGTTATCCCTGCTACATTGTATAAATAAGGCACTCAGATCTGATTCATGACTTATATATATCTTGGCAAATTAACCAAAAAAACCCTTTTCTATAAGGGCTCCAGGTCTCTTTGTTGTTCATTAATCACAATACAGCCACTCACTATTGACACTGTGCAACTTCACATTGACTTCAATGACATTATGCTCCCTTTAAATCTCTGCAGATTTTGGGTGCTGTTTATCGTGGAGCACCGAGATTCATCAATAGATGTAGAGATTCCTCAGTTCCTTTATTGCCCACACTCGAATATTTTCATTCAAAAATCAATGACTGCTTTACTAGCTCTCTTTCTAACCTCCGTTCCTTCACTAAAGGAGAGCGACTTCAGACTCTATTCAAAGACTTTCACTGACTTTAGTTCCTTCAGTGCATGCAGACCTCCTGGAAAAGCTTCATCCTACACAGTCCTTTCCACTTGGAAATAAGAACGACAGGACCAGATTCAGATTAAAAGTTTCAAACAATAGAGAAAATATAACAGGAGGGTTTTCCTCTTTTCAGTTTTTATAACTTGTATCGTTTGCTTCTACTTGACAATTTCAAGCAATCTGTTGTAATTGTTAAACTGTATTTTAAACAGGTTGTTATTCAAATAAATAAATAAAAAGTGTTCAGGTTGCCTTTTATTGTGCAGCTGAAAACTTAGAAAGAACATCTTGTCTTGATGGGCTCATAAATGTCTTGGTGTTATTTCTTGCAGAAATCTTTCCAGTTGCAAGGACATATGCTGGTTTCCCTCCCCCCCATCTGTTACCGTAAACTATAAGCAACTTAAGAAAACAAATCCACTCAATATAAACAAATGTCTGTATGATTTTTGTTTGAGAAGAAAATCCAAACACATCGGTCACGGCTTTGATACCAAAGAAGGATGTCTTGTTATGTTAAAAAAAATGGTGCCTACACTGCTTGTCATTAGAATACACAGCCTAAAGAAAGCTTTAGAAATGACATCAAAAGACCAGAACAGTGTGAAATAGTGCAAATTACAGGAGATTTGAGTTTGAATCCCATAATTAAGGTTTAGAGCCTCATCTGCAGTAAATCCCTCTACTTTGGGGGAACCAGTTCTGAGCTTGTTGACACTTTAACTTTTCTATCTTGTCTCTCAGATTTCCTGAACTTCCCCCACTGTGCCCCAATTAGATAATCCGAAGTACATAAAAGTTTAACCTAATTTAATTTTAGAATTTTCTAATTTCAAAACTGCAAAATGTCTGAGGCAGGATAGTCAGATACCTCTTCATTTAAATTAAAGTTATAAACTTTAACTAACCTTAACAACATGTACTTTCATCATTATGAGCTGAACTTGGATTTAGCAGTAACTACCCAACTCATCTCTTTAGTGATTTCCTTTGAATCTCAGACAAGTTGTGAACTCATTTAAGAACAGCTTTTTAGCTCATCAGATAAATGGTGGCTAGTTGGTATTTCCTGTGTCATGAGTCCAAGGAGAACACCTGCGAGATGAAAACAAATTACTGTTTTCAAAAGGTCACTGCAATTATTATAATCATGGTTAGATGATGATCTTATTTGCATTTTATGTCTTCTAGGAGCCAAAAATACTCAAAGATTAGATTGTTAATAGGCCAACATGAATTAAGAGTTAACAGAGTGAAGCTCTGCTTTGTTTTGCTGTCGGTGTTAATTTCAATCACCTGTTCCCTTTAGGTAAAAAGAAGCAAAAACCCTCACCGTGTTAATATAATAAAAAAGAAATGTTCACCCTATTTAAATAATTATTCAAATTTCAACAGGATTAAGTTCTCACAACATATAATTATTTTTTAGTATCTGTAAGTATTAACAGAATTCTGTCAATTTCTTACTGGTGAAAATACATAAATGAAAGAACATTAATCCTATTAAAATGTTCAAGATGTGTGAAACTATTGTACCATGCTTTTACTGATGGTGTGAAACAGAGCTGCTGTAAATGCTGTGTGGCAGACCCACCTTCTTCTGTAACGCTGATTATGATTTAATGGATCTGGCAGATGAGTACTGATCAGATAACGCCTTTTTTAAAAATACCAGGTTTTCGCAGCGAAGTGTAATGGGCACCCTTAAGATATTTAGAGTGCATTCACACCAGTCCACTTTAATCAATCTCTAGTTTGTTCCTCTGGAAAGTCTGGTTTGTTTGGGGAGGTGTGAATGCGTAATCAAACTCTGATGTGGACCAAAAAAGTGAACTCTAGTCTGCCTACAGTTCAGTCCAAGTAAACTCTGCTATATGTAGATCTACAAAGTGTAACTTATTTATTTATGACAGTAATTAAAATATTACTTCCCATGAAAGGAACTATTCTCCAGTACATTGTTAAAATTTCCTCAATGAATAGAAACTAAAAAAAAAGAGAGAGAGAGAGAGAGAAATGCCTTCCTGAAAGTATTTTTTGTATTGCATGCTCAAATGAGCTAACAGCACTCATCTTGCTTCTAGGGCAAATCATGCAGTGACACTAACATTAGCTTGCTCCCTCTGTTGTGATTCATGGATATTTCTGCTAATAAGCTGTTCGCTTTGGAGTCCCAGTTAATGACATGCATGCAGGCAAAACTTACAGAAGAACTTCGTATTGAACACTGTAATTAATGACTAGTTCCATCTTCAACAACTCATTTAGAGTTCTCTAAAATTAAGGTGTGGACTGCATCAGGATTTAATTGACTTTTAATTTTAATTGGAAGGAAATGATAAATGTTTGGATAATGTTGATCTGTTTCTGGACTAACTGCTCATCATCCAATGTCAGCTGCAGACTGCGCAGTGCTCTGCCAGATTAACCCTGTGCCACTTACATGATGCCATTTTAACATAAATATAGAAGGAGTGAGAGCTTGTAAATATGAAAGGTTCCACAGAAAATTAAATCCCTGACCCGTAGTGCTACAGACTACTTGGCTTTTACTGAAGCTTAAACTGATCAGTTTATCTAAAAATGTAAACTCAAATCTGTGTTTATAATGAAGGTCAAATTGTAAAAGCATTTCACATAAAAATGTCTGGGCAAAAATAATGCATGGCAATGTAATAAGAAGTTTGTAAACAACTTTATATCCTTGTAGGAATCTCCTGAGCTCTGCTGCCAGTTTCAAAATTTAATTTGGCTCATGATAAGAAGCTCTTGGTTGGTTATCTTTACTTCATTACTCCTTTTTATCTTAGTTCAGGAGACTCATTCTGTCTGGTAAACAAGTTGTCATTTTTGAACTTAGAGGTATTCACTGAGGCAACTCATGCATCTACAGATTAAATAAAACATGTGGCAAAGGCATCTGAATATTGCAAATGCATACAATTTAATTACTCTGATACAATTGAAATTCATTTTTATCTTTTAAACTCTGCTTGTAGGAAATGGGAATTTCATCTCTGCATCCTTAGAAATGCACCCATTACATGTTGAAGCGGGAGCTGCTGTGTCTCTGCGTCTAGTTCAGAGGAAATTGAATCAGTTATATTAATTCAATTTGGGAGAAATTTAGGTTGACAGTGGAGGATATTATCTGAGCCTTGACCAGTCTACGCATTTCATTGCACAACACGGCATAATGAAGTTAAAAATCACAGAAAGTAGCTGTGCGACTTCCAGACATGTTTGAGCAGATTTGGGAACGGTGCAGACATGTGAGACACATTTAGCTGGCACACACACATATACACACACACGCACTCACGCATGCATGCACACACTTAGAAGAAACAACTCTTGAAGGACATCGAGTTTTGTGATTTGACGTGTTCAAAAATAGTTCCCACACTTTTCTACTGCATAAATCTTTAATTAACAATATTAAAACCTTTTCCAAATAAAACAAAGGCTTTGCTGTACTTACCCATGGTGCAGTTGGTGGTGAAGTGAGGTTCAACTGTGGCAGTATCATCATGGGGGATCCGTTGATCATAGCTGGCTGAGATCCGAAAAGGAGACCCCCTGTTGGTCCGCAGGGTGAGGTGGACCACTGCCCAGCTGCCGAGGAGAGAAAGCAGGAGTAGGATCAGTGCAATGAGCAGAGACCACGGCTGACAGAAACAGCGGCAGCATCTGTGAGGGTTTGGCGTTAGCGGGGTCTGGGCCGGCTCAGTGGAGGCTCCCGGGGGATCAGAGGGAGGACTGTCCAGGGCTTCCCTGGAAGTCGTCATTGGGACTTCCTCATCCTCTTCCATTTTGGGAGGGTCCCCTTCTTCCTTTTTCTGCTGATGCATAGCCCACCCTTAAAAGCCCACCTCACAAGATAATCCAGTTCAGGTAGTGATCTGTGCCTGGAATGGAAAGAGGAATATAACGGCAGGTGTGCCAGCTGAGAAACAACACTATTGCACTCAGGTGAAGTTTCCTGTGTGTGTGAGAGAGAGTGCGGCACTGAATGCTGTCCTTCCTCCACCAGCGGAGGGCTTTGTGCACTTCAACTGGCTCTAATTTTATTAAGCAAATTGCGTTGATTTCTCTCTGCCTCGAAGCTCATCAACAATCCCTCTCTCTATTTCTCTCTCCTCCTCCCTCTCTTCCTCTCTTTCCCCTCCCCCTTGTTTGCTGCCCATCCCCTCAGTTTCAAGTCGAGGCATTAAATATAAGCAGACTTCTGTAAACACATTTCACTGATGAATTTTTTTATTTTTTTGTTTTGGTTTACAAGCACCAGGCATTTGCAGGCCGACCATGACCATCTGCTGCCACTAGCAAGAATTATCTTCATATTACAGGATTCACAAATGCCTGGTCACATATTACACGCTTCAGGGATCAAATCCTCACAGACAAAAAATACAATAGAAAAACCAAAATATGTGAGTTTTATTTTGCTAATTTTAGGACATACTTTAACTCTAACAACTAAAGTCCTACTGAGATTTTGGTCTTTTTCACTATAATAGAAAAAGAGCTCTCTGTATATTTCAACTGTATCAAATGGTAGACAATTTTGAGAGATCTTCCATCCAACCCTTTTCCCAAACATACAAATCACTATTGTTTCGTGCTGATTTGGGAATTGTTGAAGCACGAACTAACATAGTTGCTTCAAATAATGAAAATTAAAAAAAGCTTAGCACAAACTAACATTTCATGTGTACAGATAAGTAAACTGATGCACAACTAATTATATTTTCAGTTACAGCACTGAGTCATTTTGAGTGTTTTTGGCCCATGATCAGGATTGCTGATTATTGTCAATGCCAGAGATGAAAAACAGAAACAGCAAATAGAAAACAAAAGCCCATTTAAACTGAGATTTTTACAAGTCAGGACATAATAAAAATAACTTTGTCTCAAGTACAGAAAGACATTCAACATTCAATGACTCTTGTCATTCTCTATTAGACAATGTTAACGTGCAGAATCTGTATTTATATCCTTAAGCACGCCTGTGCTTTTACTGTTTGAGTGAAACTAGTAGCAATATGACAGAAGATTCATAAAAAGAGTAAACAAGGACAAGCTGTTGGTAAGTACTGGAGAAAAAAAAGAGCCAAAAAACAACATGGCAGATGAAAAGTGTCATCTGACTTAATCTCAAGGCCTCTGGAACAATGTCACTTTGATAAATGAACCCAAAGTAGAGACGTCAGAACGTAATGCACAATACAATTTTAAGAAAAAAAAACTATCACTGCAAATTAGCATCAAACAGAACAACCGGCAAGCACGGTGAAGGACGAATGATGACCAGGATTAATTCTCTCTTTATGCCACTCATCTAAATACATCATGAAAGTTAAATGCCATTGTATTCATAATAAAGTAAATATTTATTTCTTAAGGCTATATTTGTTTTTACAAGTGATGCAAAACTACAAAGGAAAAAATATGGAAATCTTTCCCTGTTTTATAAAGACTTTAAAAAGTCTCAAAATGATTTGTTCTGTTATGCTGAGAGAACTTAGCATAACCCAACATTTCAATTATGATGAGCGCACAAGAAAATAGGAAGCTGCCTGTATTTGTTGTGGAGCTTATTTTATGCTTTGTTAGTCGAGCAAATACAAAAACACATTCACACACAAACAGGTTGTGAATTTTTTCTTATTTCCCAAATGTCTAAGCTCCAGCTCAACATTCCTAACTTCTCCATATTTTCCCCAATCTCTCTCACCTCTGCCCTGTCACTTCTCTCTGAGACATATTTTTGCCTCCCTCCCTCTGCTTTTATCACCCCAACGCAGCACAAAGCAGAGGGAGGATGCTGACCAAATAGGAAATGATGTCGCAGCTCCAAAGTGCGGTGTTACTGAGCACCTCTGCAGTGTTGGACCTGCTCCCTGCTATACTCCATAACAAGGAGGAAATGAAACCCTGGATTCAGTGAGTGGTGTCACTGTGTCCATGATAACCTTGAAATTATGACACTGAGCAATGTGTGCCGTAGATGCTGTTAGTGAAATCACCATGAGTTCAGCCACAGGTCAAATCAAGGAAAACAATTTTCTCTAGGGGTAAAATAAAGACACATGTGAAGAGTATTTGAGAAAAGTAAAATATGGTAATGATAAAACCAACAGCGCTTTCTGTTCAAAGTTTAAAATTTTAACTGAATCTGCCAAGTTATTGCAAATATTCTCCTGAAGTCCTGGGGTGTAAAATTATTTTTGTAACTTATGCCAAATAAATTAAATTAAAAAAATAATTTTAAAGGCTCTTGTTGTGAGATTTATGTGCACGGGTAATCTGCAGGCTGATGTTAGTGATTTTCATTTTTGTCCCACTGTGTCTTATAAACAGCTTGTTTGTTATTCAAAATCATCTGACCTTTGTTCACAATGCTGCTTGGTATAATGGGGCTTTTACAAAACAACAGAAAAACAACACTGCACTGACCAACAATCTTTTTTGCACACTTGACAGTTCTCATTTGATCATGCTTTTCATTTCTGCTCCCTCAATGCTTGGCTCTGGCTAATGTCTGGCTTTTCATTTTCATTTGCTGTGTTTTCTTGTTAGTGAGGATGTGGGAGGCTCGTGTCCTAACCGCATTAAGGTTTATTTGTCTTGTGGGTTCTGGTTTATATTAGCACAAGGCCTCATCTGTAAGGACAAACAGTGTATATGAGAAAAAAAAAGAAGAGATTTCTTCTACCAACTTAAACACAAGATGTTGGTGTAAATCCACACTATAAAGAGGAGCTTGGGATATTAGTAAATATTAGCCAGTTACACATGTCATACATATTAGTTTGCAAATACCAATTAAACATTTTAATTTGAATTTGATGGGAAGACAGTGGCTCAGTCATTACTGTGACAAACAAAAAAGCTGACATGTTTATAGAGTTTTATTAAGAAAGAATATGGGAACATAATATATAAAAGACATATTGTAAGACTTATAGTTCAAAGAAAGTCTTCCTTCAATACAAACTAATGTTTTTAGGCAGCTTTTTCTATCTTGTGAATTTTAATGACAACGCTAAAAGTTCATTGACACATTTTAAATTTGCATCATAGCCTTGTTTGTCAAGTGAAAAAAAATTAATCTCATAAGAAAGTTAAACTTTCCATCACGTTGAGATTTTTTCACCCTGAGGCAGTTGCTACTAACGCTGCATTGTACTGAAGTGTACATGTTTGGTCAGAATCACAGACAGACGGAGTCCTCAAATTGCGCCATTCTTTGAATTTTACATTATAAAAACAAAACTAACCTCATTACAAAACAGAGCATAGTATCAACCTGCACTATTTGATACTGAAAAGCAATCCAGCTGAGGTGCTCGAGCCAAAGTGCTCCAAGTAAATACACGGCTTTCAATCACATGCAAACATTCAGCTTCAAGTACCCTGTCCAATGTATCTGCGATAAAACTAAGAGATGGGACAGAATGGAAACTCCTTTACATGGTAATGGGATTTTTAACCCCTACGTGATGTGGTTATGTGTTTCAATCACTTGTTTGCAGAAAGAAGTTTTTTTTTTTCTTTCAGTGGCACTGAGATGAAGCTGATTGAAAATGAGCTTCATCAAATCAACACCTGCATGCGCACCTGCAAACAAATAGGTGCGCATGCAGGTGGCTGGGGTTAAGAGCTTATGAGATGGGCCGTGGAGGAGGAGTCGGCTGCTGACATGACTGCTGCTGGAAGTGGGCTCTCTACTTGAGCCACATTGATTTTGACTATCAAACCAGCCTGAACACAACAGGATTAGGTCGACATGTTAGGAGGAGGGCAGATTAGGCAGGAGGGTGCAGCATGTTCTGGATGAATGAATCCTTCCTCCTCAAACTAAACTGCCAGGACGCAGCAGAAACCCACAGTTTTTGATTACTTTCAGAAGAAAACTTAATGCTGAGAGACGTATACTCCTGATGAACTATTCATCTTTTTTTTAAAAATTCAACTACACTTATTATGGGAAGCATCACTCTGCACCACATTTTAGGAACACTGCATCCTTTCCCCCCTCAGACATGCTCCTCGTTTCCTAGCTAAACTTTATGAACACTATAAAGTGTGAAAGACCAGCTCAGGGTACAATAATGGTCCAATTCCACAGACTAGAATTTGGGATAGTAGTCAGGGCAGCTCTCAGGCATTGTGAATTCAGACGAGTCCCGTCTGAAAACATCCATCTTACATTTTTGAGATGCATAAATTTTCAGACTGAAAAATGAATCAAACCGCCACGAGCAAATTACAGAAGATGAAACCCTGAAATATAAACAGGCAAAAAACACTCCAGGTGTTCACTTTAATATGACCTAGAAACAAGAACACAGAGACAAAGTTTAGCGCTAAATGAAGAACAAGTGGCTAAGTGTATGTTTTCTCTGTTGCTTGACATAACACTGAGTGGAAGTTTATTTGTTATAATTAAAAAAATGAATACTTATAAAATCCTGCTTTACAGTGACTGCTCATAAAAGGGGGAAAAAAAAACAACAGCTCTCAGAATCAACAAAAACTGGCATTGACAGGTTTACAAAAACATTGAAACTGACTGTAAAATTCTGGTCAGAAGAACCACAAGACTCATAAATACAATTCAGAAAAAAACACTTTAAAACATGTCAATTATAAAGGATGTAAACATACATAAGAAACTTTAGATGGAATAACAGGGCTAACCTGATAACTATCTAAAGGTCAACAGGGTCCAAACAGTAGACCTTTAAAGTTTGCTTTTATATCTGGCCTTTCTTGCAGGATTTTAAACTCTTGATCGATGGCCCTTCACTGTTTCTGATGTCCTTTGTAAAGTTTTTTTTAATCCTGACTCCAGTACAAAATTGAAACGGCTGAATTTTTAAGAACTTTGGAATAAGCAGTCTCCATGCAAAGATAAATTGTCCCCATTTTTAGTTTGATCCACAGAAAATATGATACATTACAGAACAAGCAGCAGTACTTTGGCAGCAACTAGGGGCTTCTCAAACCCCTCCACGTATTTGACACATTATCTACTAATAAAAGTCTGCTGTGAATATGTCAGAAAAGCAATTACACAAAGTTTATATAACCAAACATTAGATGATTACAGAAAAAGTAATCCAGGCTATTAAAGTCAAATTAAGAAAAAAAACAAAAAAAACAAAAAACAAAAAGGAAGAAGAACTCAAGAGTTAATGCATAAATTTAACAGTAATAAAATTTTTATATTTGATGGGGAATGGAGCTTGTTTTATATGAAGGTCAAATAATTTAATGAAATGCTAAAATGAAATCAAAACTGAAGAAAAACGTAATGCAAAGTTCATATGATATATCAAAAGAAGCAAAGTCGGTGGTAATGAGTAGATAGGACTGAAGTTATGAAATAATTTATGAGATTTATGAGGAGTGAAGCTTTTGCCTATTTGAAAAATATGACCAATGGACAAGATGTAAATGTAAAAATAAATAAAAAAATAAAAATTGTCAGGCTCCACTGGTTTTGATCATTTCTTTAAAAATCTTCTCAGTGTAATTGATCTGGCGTAAATTTGTAAACGTAGGTGATGTCTGGCATTGGATAAATGGTAGTTTTGGGAATAAATTAAATGAGCAAAACTCAGCTGCAAGTGCCAATAAAATTTAAAAAATAAAAATAACACCTAAATTGCCTGGCTTTTCTTCCTGAAAATGTTAAAAATAAATGATACTGCATGAGTGAGTGCAGGTATTTAATGGTACTCATGGGGTCCAAGCAAACCACTCAAAACTACAAGAATAATGATGAGCAAGAGAAGCAGCAAACCATGGGTCCCTTTTCAAAACGACAACAAAATAGGCTAGTTGAGCCTGTTGTTTACTGTTGATTGGCTGGCTGCTTCACTTCAGTGCCCATCTGCGCTCTAATACCTCCAGCCAGTTTTATCAGGCTGAAGGAATTATTTTAAAACACATATCTGCAGTTAAGCAGAAGAGAGGCAGCAGGTAATTCTAGCACAAATAGTATAACTTCAAGAACCAGAGGGTCTTTAGCCATCTGGGAGAGTGGGAATAAAAAACAAAACACTTTGAACTGCCATGTGGGTCATTTACTTTCTGAGGGTTCAGTGTTTTCAAGTTTTGACTCATTTAATTTTATGGGGAATCTCTAAATGAGCAAAGTCCTATGGTTCACTTTGTGCTTTAAATTAAAGTTGTAGCTCCTAATCTTAATCAATTATTTTGGGTTAGATTTGTGTTTTGAAACAGTTGGACTTCAGTTAATTTAAGTGTATAAATTACACTTAAATTACACACATACATTTTTAAAAGCACCCAAGTTTTTTTCATTGGTTCAATTCAGCCAGAGTGTTTTATATGTCATATAAGCATAAACAAACATCTGAACACAAAATATAGCTTGTACATCAGAAAACCTCCAGAAAATAGAAACATCCATCCTTCTAAACCCAATTCCCTCACCATGTCAAAAAATGTTAAAAGAAAACCTTTCTTTGGGGAAAAAATACTGTCCTGCTTACAAGACACACAAGTACAGACACAAAACATATGTTCAAATAAAATATAGATTTGAAGCCAACACAGTCTTGAAGAAAGTGTCTACAAAGACAAGCAAAATGACTTCCATTATGCTATGAGGCAGAGTTGCAGAATCATCACCTGTGGCATGGAAATGGCGTGTTGAGATCTATCCCACCTATATCTAGTAATGTTCAACTCTGATTTCTTTGAACATTTCATTTTCTTGTAGTTTCCACCCTTGTCTTTGCTTCATATTTCTTTCCCATTGATCATATGAGTTGGTTTCCTCTTGGAGCTTCACAATCAGATGTGTTATTCCGCCCACACCCGGTATAGCTCAGAATAATTCAGAGGTTGCAACTCCTCAGTGGGAGTGCTCTTTAATGACACTGCGCTGATTGAAATATCACAGCAGCCGTGAGGTGGGAAGTTACAGGGTTGGGGGCTTTAAAGTACAGTAAAAAAATGAGAGAAGGCATTCTTTTCAAAGAATAATAGAGGGCATCATTTTTCTCGAATCAGTGCTACCAGCCCAGGCTCCTGGCATTAACGGAGACATTGCAGTTCATTGTCCAGAGAAGCTTCCTCCATGACTGATCTTCAGCTAATTTCTAAGTTCACCTTGCCAATGCTAAATTAAACTGCAGATCCAATTTCTTAGGTTTTTTGCTGTACTTTATAAGGCACATAAAGCATACAAGATCTCCATGAATTACCAGATTCAGTAATGAAAACGTTGCAGCTTTACACTGCTGAGCTGTTACAAAGATGAAAGGTACGGCAGAGGTTGGGGGTGTTGTGGTGTGGTTGGGTCGGATCACATGGCTCCTTGCACTTTTTAATTATGACCCCAAACTCAATTACTTTGCAACCTGGTAGTTTAGAGAGCCGAGGGAAATTGCTCCAAAAGAGTGACAGCGCTTGTGATTAAAGCATGTTCACTTTGCAACAACAACAACAAAAAGAAAAAATGCTGCAGATGAAATCCTGCGCTCACGGGAAATGAATGATGGCTGAAAACAAAAGGAAAAAAGTCAACTTCCTCCAATTGACTTATTCATCATGTGGTACCAGACCACAACATATGTTATGGGCAGCTTACCTGTACATGTGTAGAAAAACAAAACACTGTTGTTTTTGTTTTAGTAGTATATATGGCAGAAGTGCAATGTGCTGACACTGCAGATAGCTGAAAAATAAAATATAAAATTTTAAGGGATCAATAGAGGTTCTATGTATATTCACTTCAAATGTTTATTTTACGTTAATCAGAAGTGCCAAGAACATCAGGATGCTTGAGTCAGCCATAAAATGTTGACTTCTGTGAAATTGTGTTAAAATTCAGCTTTTCTTGTCATCTTGAAGCGAGCGTTGACAAGTTTAATGGGACTGGTGTGCAAGATATTTAGAATAGTCTTTTACAAGATTATTCAAAGTGTTTCAATGATTCATTCAGTCAACATGTAAAATATGACAGGCTTCCCATGTGGGAAAGAGAACATTAAGCAAATCACTCTCCTATAGAAATCAAAACTAAACAAAACAAAAAATATATAAATTCCTTTAAACAACTGAATTCTCTGCTTGAGAATAGCTATTTTTTTTTTTTTTTTATTTTTACAAACACCAGGCAACATTTTTATACTTTTCTTACATCTCTGTTTATTAGGCCCCATTTCCAAAGTTATGGGCAGATCTTTGTGACAACAAAACCTTCATGCATAAACATTAAAAATAAAAAGCAGGAGGAATTTTAAGCAGTATAGTTCCGATGATTCTTCATGTTCGGTGTGAACTTATATGTTTACAGTGAATAAAAAGGGAATATGTGAGTGGTATTTACTAGTGATTTCATCACATCAAAGGAAAGTTTTCCATGTTTAAATATGTTTCGATCATAGACTTCTAAGGAGGGAGTGTTTGAATAAAAGCTTGGAGAGAAGAAATCAATGTGAATGCATTTTGATTTGGGTTCAATGAAGTCCACCAGCAAAATTAAATATTATCCACATCAGCAGCAAGAGATTTTAAGTTTCACAGGTTTTTTGCTATGTTCTTGTGATAAAAATGGCATTATTTATTCACTGAGAATGGAAATTACAAAAGTAAAAAGTAGTTGTGCCTTACTGCTCAAAATGCTTTTAAAGGCTTTTTGACATTTGGTAGAGTTTTATTTTCAGCTTCTACAGCACTTCAATGTCTTTTTAGTAACATTTTTAACAATTCAGATACCAATTTATGTTACTCTTGTAGAGTGAATTTATACCAAAATATAATTACCTATTCCAATACTCTGTTGACTGACAGAGAGTGAAAATGCTTCCATCCAGGCAGCGTGTCATTATTACTTTGTTATATCAAGATCTCTGCTTAATTAAGTTCAGGAAGCATAAATATCTGCGATTTAAAAACTGAAGACACCTCATCAACATTGACCTCGTACTAAAATATGTATTGTCTGTGACTACTGTCACAGTATTGAGTCGCCAGGTTGCCACATACCTTCTTTTTTCTAGTTTAGAACTCCTTTAGTCATTAACCTAACATGTTCTCCTACACGCTGATCCAGAATGTCCCAAACCAGGTCGATGGGCGACAAGTCCAGAGAGGATGCTGGAGAGGAAGAACTGGTATGTTTTCAGCTGCCAGGTATTGTCTACAGGTCCTTGCAAAATGGGGCCAGGCATTATCAAACTGCAAGATGAGAAAATGATCGTGGATGAAAAACACCTAGACAACATGGACACAATGAGGACAACAAGGATGCAGATGAGCTGATGGTTTCTGATTCAAAGAATATCTGGACAGCAGCTCAAACCAATTGTTTCAGCAATTGTCCAGGTGGCTGGTCTCAGACAACCTTGGTGGTGAATATTCTGGATGTTGAGGTCCTGTACTGCTCCGGTTACACCTGAGTTGTGAGCCTGGTTGGATGTACTGAAGCATCTTTGGAGAAGACCCATGGTTAATAAATGAACATTAAATTCACGGGCAAATGTTCTGATGGACATTCCTGCGGTCAGCACGCCACTAGCAGGCTCCCTCGAAGCCTGTGTTATCTGTGACATAGTGCTGTGTGATAAATCAGCAGACTTCAGAGTGGCCCTTCATTGTGGCCAACCTCAGGCACATTTGTGCAATAATATTTAATATGCTACACCTGTGAGGTGGGATGGATTGTCTTGGCAAAAAGGAATGCTCACTAACACAGATAGAGACAGATTTGTAAACAACATTTGCAGGAAACCTATTGTGTCTCTAGAAAAAGGCTTGGATGTTTGAGTTCAGCTCATGACAAAATGGAAACAAAAACAAACTGCTGCATTTATATTTTTCTTTAGTGCAATAGCCGATAAACACAGATGTAGTAATTATCTGCTTTAAGCAGAGAGTGACCTTTACGCGTAATCTCAGACCTCTAAGTGGAAAAACCTGGTAATAATTGGCATAAATGAATTTCTTTGGTAATTTTATGGAATCTATGACTGATAATTATAATTTAATTAGTACTTATTCATGAAAGCATGCTTTTGTCAAACTGTCTTGGCACATTTTACTCATTACCATGACTTTAGAAATAAATCAAACTAAGAGAGCATTTTTAGGAAGGATGAAAATAAGCCATGTGTTTTGTAATCCTACAAAAAGCCCTGATTGGGCATTATTTGTTGATAACTCAATGGTATTCTGCAAAAATAATGACATAAGCTGCAATCATGAGGAGTAAACCCACAATCACCACCGACAAATCCACGATCAAACGATTTCCGCCTGATCCAGTGGGAGTAACTCTGTGTTTTATACACAAATCCCTCTTAATACTTCCACAGAAAAAAATAATGAAATGCCTTTAATCAAAAACTTGTTAATTTGAGTAAGTAAAGGCTCCAAAAGTGCAAACATTTTGCAGTCAATAATTAAAACCTGTCCAGAGCTCAGAGTTTGTGCTTCTCAAATCACCAAATTTGTGCCAATAAAGAATAATTGATCATTCAAACTTTCCATCACTGTGAGAGTCCATTTAATTCAAAAAACGCAAACCATCACTTTGATAAAAATAGTCTTGCATCATTTCCAAAACAGTTTACATCTAAAACAAAGACTTGGACTCTAAGTTGAGGTTTCAAAGTGATTCCAATCAAATCTTTTATGAAAAGTCCTTTAAGTTGGCTGAACGTAAGGCAGTGGTGTCTTTATCTTATAGATACACCTGAATGAGCAGGCTGTGCTAAATAGCAACAGGAGGTGTTATCCTCCTGTTGTGTGAAACAACTGAAAGGATGGATGAAATGTAGTTTTGCAGATGATTAAATCTCAGCACCCAGTCTGTCTCGCCCATTTGTGGGAAGGGCTGAAAATGTCCAAAAGAGAGTCCAATCATATCCACCTCATAAAGGTATGATTAGATTTTGTGCTATCAGTGATGCAAAAAAACAACAGCATGAGTTGTGTTACTCAAAAGTGATGCCTGAGGACTCTCAGAGCAGAGAGAGGTCAGTCACTGATTACAGATTTGATCTCTATGCACAAAACACCCTGATATGAATAGACATCATCAGAGAACCCAACACATCTCAGCAATGTATATCTCTCCTTAAGGGTTTATTAGAAAACTACAAATTTGGATGGAAACAGCAGCTAACCTCACCTTAATATGCATCAACATATAAAGTAAAAATCCTCCTAGTACTACTGAAGAAGCTAATATTTTCAGTGTTCCTTATCTCTGCTCTTTGGTCAATCAGTAGTAAAGAAAATGTATGGCGATCAGGGATTGGCTGCTTTGAAAACAGCAGCCAAAAGCAAGTCAAGAAGCAATGCATGTAGGTATTACAGCTTGCCAAGCTGTATTTCCAAATATTTTAAATATTCCCTATAGAAAATCTATCAACAGGTGGTTTCTCTGCCAGTTGGAGTTCAATTCCACAGAAAAATACACTAACAGACGAGTGTCCACCATTGACACGATAAGTTTTACAGCGAAAGCTTGTTGACAAATATATTCTATACTCCAGTTCCCGCTGTGGTTGCAAATATGATTTAAAAGAAATGAAGTTAATGCTCTGCTTTCGAGATGCTGTTACAAACCCCTTCCATCATTTGGGCCGTACAAAAAAAATCTTGAATTCACGACTGCCATCTTCTATGAAACCTGCCTGAATGTTTGCACCACATTTCTATCAAACAGAATGCAAACCTCCGCCATTCAAACGAAATGAAATTGGGCCGGGTTGACAGAGCACATATCCAAGTGACAAAAAGAAAGCCTTCGAGTGAATAGGTGGTGAGAACAGTTGCCATGAAACCTTCATGTGCCTGCAGGGGAAGATGAAAGGAACAACCCCTCTGTTTTGCTTTATTCTAGTCATTACAAACAGCCGCTCTGGAGCTTGCTTCTTTAATTTGTCTGCTGTGCAAGACTCGAGGAAAGAAAAAACAAAACAAAACAAAAAAAATGAGTCCAATAACTAAGCATCATCTACCCTAAAATTTCATTTTTATTTCCGTCATTAAAAGATGCACAACTCTTGTAAAAATAAAATTGCAAAAATGTCAAGAAGCAAATTGCAGAAACTCACTTGTATTAAACACGTATAAAGGTATTTGTTTATCAACTTTATTTGGTACATTCATATAGAAATATATTGCCAGCGGTCACTTTGGGCTCATTCAGGAGGAATGAAAGCTGCAAAATCATTGAACGTGATTGGCTTGGATTTCTTCAGTAGAAAATGTTTTACCAACTGCAATAATAAACTAAATTTCACTGCATTATTTAAACTGGACTGTATATACTTGACTTTGAATTTATCTGCATGATTGGATTGTATTGAAAGAATTATTTTATACATAAATTTGCTTTTTTTTCTCCCTCTTTTTTAATGTGCATTTCTTGTGCATTGGTGCCAAATAAACAGAAGTGAATATTATCCTCCATTTCAATGTCTTCAGCAGATTATATAAGGAATCTGAGGCCATTCCTTCTCAAAAAGTGATGCAGTACTTCAAGTGTTATTTTTTTCCCCACTCTACCTGTAAAGGTGTTTCTAGGTGTTCAGGAACACAAGGTGGTCTGCTCTACTTTCTGGATCCTTAAACCCTGTTTAGCTTTCAAATCAGAAAACCTGCCTGAAAGAATGGTGGGTTTGTATTTTTGTTGTTGTTTGTTTGCACTGTTTTATTTCATTAAGAGAAGAGAGCAAATTTTGGGACAGAGAGGTGAGTCAGTGACAGCGACATGCAGCTTCTGTCAGCTCTATAATTTATTCTGTTGTTCCGGATGAAGTTTGTCATATCAGAAGAGAGAACTGGGGGTCATCGGGTCAACTTGAAGCTTAGACTAAAACCTTCGGGCAGAATTTTAAAGAGGTGGCCATTTGGACATTAAGTGTTGACAAAAGTCCAAAAGATCCCCCGATTAAAAAAAACAAACTTTATTAAAATTAATATGATATTTGAAAGAGGTTGAGTTGGGTTTTGGAACCGTTGGTGAAAACTTTCAATGATTTTTCTCATTGCATCACAAAATAAACATCTATGTTCTATTTGCTGAAGCTGAACACAACATTCCTTCACAAAATGAAAGAACCTCTGTGCGGATCAAGAAACCAGTCCCAACCTGGTTTAGATCATGTTTATCTGGTAGGTTTCAGTTTGCTCTTATTGATGATAAATATTTACCTGTAGTTTCACTTATTTGGCTCATTTCAGAGTATTGATCAATGTAAAAATCATTATTTTCAAAAATGTAGGCTCATTCATTTTAGATTTACAGCAAAAATACCTAGATGTGAACAAATGAACGATAATATTACTTTTAGCAGCAATTCTTTAATATTTAGTTTGAATTACAGTGGACCTCTGCACTGTGAATTTTCACATATTCACAGATTTTATTTCTTTCTAAATTCCTAAGAACATCAGAGGACCACAAGTCTTCTCAAAAAACATTTTTAATGAGGAAGTACAAAATTAAATCAAATGCTAAAAACATTACAGGAATTTTGCTCTTTTCATTTTGGCAATTTTAATTCATATAAAGCCTCAATTCTGATTACTTGCAGCATCAAACATTTGGATTTGCTCGTTACGTCTCCATCTTCATAGACAGGTGTGCCCAATCATGAGATAGGGTATTCAAGGTGGCCAATCGCAAGTTGTCCTTTTGAAGAGTGAGAGCATGGGATCCAAAAAGCAACATTCAAAAGTTCCTAAAAACACAAGCTGTTCAGAGACATGGTTCCAGTGATGCTACAAGAAGTAATTTCAAAGGTTTGAAATGTCAAACTCAACTGCAAGAAATGTAATCAGCTGCTGCTGAACCCAGAGAGGTCAAGCCAAGAAAATTATAGCAGAGGCATATGCGGAGGATTGGGAGACCAATTCCAAACAACTGACATATCACCTTTAAAACCCTGCAAGAAAATTTTTCTGCCTTGAAGGGAGGGTGATGAGGGGGGGAAACCTCTTTCTGCATTTGCTCTACAAATGGAGTCACTTGCTTTATGCAAAATCTCATTTAGAGAAGTCTGATTTTTTTAGGAACAAAGTGCTTTGGAGGGATGAGGAAAAAAAAAAAATCAAGATATTTGATCAAAACAAAAACACGTTGCATGGAGGATGAAGATCCAAGAAAATCCTGGCTACCCACTGTCAAATTTGTTGTGGGACTATGTGCCTAGATGAGGTAGTAGAAGCCATTTTAAAGTTGAGCCTGAGTTGAATTCAGCCCAATTCTGTAATGTTCAAACATCAGTCACAAAGTTGAAGTTACAGAGATTGGATATTCTAACAAGACAATGACTCAAAACACAGCTCCAAATCTATAAAGGCATTCATGCAGAAGGACAAATATGATTCTCTGGAGAGGCCACCACTGTTCCCGGACTTGAATGTTACTGGAAATATAAGGAATTGTCTAAAGCATGTCCATGGTCAGCAGCCATTAAATTTTAACTAAATTGGAGAGATTTTATAAGGAAGAATGATCAAACATCCAGAATCCAGACACTCTTCAAAGGTTTTAGGAGGCATCTGGAAGTGGCTATGTTCACCAAAAGATTTTCAACTAAATATCGATGCAGTATCTCTATTGGGGTACCAATACGTTTTTATCAAATTGCCATATTTTCTATCATTCCAATAGCCCACAATCCTGAAAATTATATGGAGTATCCAAATTTTTTCCATATGACTGTGACTTCAAAGCCAACCTGCTTTACATTCAGTGTCTGCAGCAGAAACTCTAGAGCGTGGTTTAGCAGTGCGAATGTGTAGCCCATAAAACATGCCCAGTCCCAGAAAAGATTTATCATCAGGTTCCCTCTCTTCTGCTGCCAGCAGTAGATTACTTGTCAAAAACGGCACAGAGAGCAGATATTTTTACCAAAAGGTATGAGTGGAGTGCGAAGCGAGACTCGTCTTGGGAGTGATATTTTTCGCTCTTGCGCGGTGAGAAGGGCTCAGGCTGACCCTTGATCCTATTGTTCTAAAGAGTGATGGCTGACCATAAACCTGCCTGTTGTCATTGAGGTGAAATGTTGCAATGGGGAAGGCAAAACAGATTACAAGCCTCAGGTATAAAAGACTCTCTCACATTGAGCACATAACTGCAGAGGTGGTTTCCATCTTGTTCAGCTGAACAAAGGTTACAAGCCAAAGGCAAAAAAATCTGAATGTCTCACAAATCACTGGAGACAGCGTGAGAGTTAATGGAAAGTACTTCTCCCCTGGCTAAAGACAAAGTCACCAGATTGGCCTTAAAGAGAGTGTGGCCATGATCAAGAGGCAAATTTGATTGGAACTGAATTAATTTCCTCTAAAACAGGCTTTACCAACCAAGCAGACAGCAGCGGAAATACAAAAACACTGAATCATTCTCAGCCCAATGAGAATGGCCTCATTCTCGTTGGGCTGAGAATGAGCCCATTCTGCATGGTTTTTCTGCAAAACCGTGCAGAAAAACAAAGTTTTTAACTAGGACCAGGACATCAAGAGAGCCAGACATTAAGTTAGACATTAAATTAAAAAATGGTCTTCACTAACATCTACTTCAGTTTAGGAAGTAATTTTCTGATGTAACTGAATGTACTTTGTCATTTTTCTCCTGAAAAGTAATTCAAAACATGAAAAAAAAAACAACAATAAAAACAGAGCTAGCTCATTTTAGTAAATCTTCAGGGGAAATATCTAACTATTTAGTTTGCTCTCCAGTCCCTTTCAAAACCATTCAATTTTTCCAAAACAGGGCAATTTTTCCAGTTTGCCTGTTCATGTCCTGAAGTTTAAAAAGTAACAGTTCTTTCATTTCATGAATATAGCAAAGAAAATCATGTTCAAAATTACATATTTTATTTTATGGAATAACAGAAGAGGAGAGGATCCTCTACTTTCAAACTAAAAACATTGTCTGTTGAACCTTTACAATTTTTTTAATGTCACATAGCCTTCATTTTCTATTGCCTGTCACTGTTGTTCAGTAATAATTTTGAAGGTTTAGATAATATTCTTTAATTTAACACTCCTTATAAAAGGCCTATTTAATGGAAGATTATTATACTTATTAACATAAGGATTTTCAAAAGATGTATTACAAATGCCAGCCTTGCTGATTTCATGTTCCCTTGAGTCAATACTTTTACTTTTTGTGTGATTAAACAAAAAAATGTGTCCTTTGCTTGGTAGCTCAAAATCAAAGAGACTGGATAAAAATTTTCTTTTATATTTGTTTAGAAGTTTCATCATTTGCTCTGTTCCAAATTTATGGCAGCACTTATCTACAACACCTAAATCTGCTGCTGTAGATTTATATTGATGCTATTAATGAATGCAAAAAATATAAAAACTCAAAGTGGCAACAGGTTAGCCTCAATGGATTTATGAATGTATGTAAATCTATGTGCATATAAGTGAGATAACCTGTAAATAGGCTGATCAGTCAGTGTTTATGCATGTCAGCATTTTAATGGGATCTTTTAGAGCCCTTGATGAATTGTGCATATTTGACATTTTGTAAACGAACAGAGTTTATCTACTTTTCCTGTTTTTTAAAACTTGTCTGAATGGCGTCAACTTGTCACGTTGTGTTGAGAACGGTCACATCTTCCTCTGGTGCACAGCTGAAAATTAACATCTGCTTAACGGGTGGAAACAACAAGTTTCCCATATTTAAATAAAAAATTGTGTCACAAAACAAACAAAAAAAATTTTATTTTTATCTCTTTAGTGTGCTAGAAATGGTCAGCATGGTGAATGCGCCAGCTGTTTAATGTCTTTGAAATTTGACATAAACAGGCTGCATGGGGCTGTAAGACTGTGCAACCCCGACGCATGAGTTCTTCTCGAACAGCACAAAAAAAGGTGAAAAATATCTAAATGTGGCACAGGTGCTCATCACTATTCAAAACGAAGAGTTCAAACATCTTTGTTGTCCTTAAAAACACAGCAAAAAAAAAAAAAAAATCAAAGCGATCATCTGATGCCCATGAGGCAGAGCAAACACAAACAAAACATTTAATCCGTGAAAACCATGAATTTATGAACATGGAAAGCCATTAGAGAATATATACGGCTCCATACTCAGTTTAGCTCAGTGACCCATTATTTATTAAAGCAAACTCATGGGGGATGGAGGCTTTGAAAAACACTTATTATGGATACATGCTTTTAAGACCAGCCAGAAAATCATTTTGTTGTACGTTTCTAAAAAACCTCCCAGCTACATTTAGTCATTTAACAGATGCTTTTATCCAAAGGATATAATTTTTGATGCAGAATAATATCCACATTCTTGGCGTTCTGTACTTACATAAAAACGCTATTTGAATTTCTCAAATTAAGTTGCAAAAGATTGCCTTTAGTTTAATTTCAGATGGAAACACATTTTCCTTCATGTTGTTGCTGCCTGCTATTTTATCTGACCACAAAGAAACTTTAATGAAAGGCATGAGGATCTGCATCCATTAAGTAACGGATATGGTTCCAGTTTTGAATACAGCTGAGTAAAAAGGTTATCTGGTACCTCGTTGACCCACGTTTAAAAATTTGCCTATTTGAATATTTTTTTTTTGTAGCACATATCTAAAATATTCTTAAGAAAATGAAACTGAGGAATCTGAAATACAAAGGCCCAATTCTACTTCACACCCTATTAACTGGCATTTGCAAACCAGCCCGTCCAGGAGCTGCATTTATTCACTTTGGTGTCGATTAGCTGTAAATGCAGACATAAAGAAGACCATGAAAGTTTGAAAGATAATTTTCACTGCATTAATGCACATTAAGGTATATTAGGTGTTTGAACTATAACAACAGGTGGTTCTAAACGTTTTTAGACAGGTTTCAAGTATTTGAAGATTTCAAATATTTCTCTGTACCTGAGTGCATTTTTACTCCAAATGAAGAAACATTGATCTGAAAGGTCTAGTTATTTTGTTTGACAACCGCTTGACAGTTAGTTAACCAGCAGTTTTGGCTAAATGTAGAAAATTTGAGCTAGCTGGAGATTGTGAGGAGCTCATCTGAGATCAGTTTAATTAGCAGATTGACATCTGTTCCTCTACAAGAGGAACAGGTGTGGTGGAAATTACTGTCATGTGTTAGTAATGCTTACCTTATAGAGGAATATAATTATGTTAATAGTGGTTGGTTCGCACTAAGATATGTTTTAACCTGAAAGAAATGTACTTTGTTAAACGGACCAGGCCAATCTGACCAAGAAGTCAGGAAGGAATTCAGATTTGGAGAGATGTGGAATAACAATCACTTAAGAGAGGAAAGCTGTTAGTATTAAGCTGTTGTGCAAGAAAGTTCTAGCACCCCACCCTTCCCCTGCTCGCCTGCAAAGGAACCAGGTCAGAACCCAAGACTTTGGAAATAATCTCTGTTTGGACAGATAAGGAACAAACAATTTGACTAATAGTTCATCTGAAATGGAGAAGATGTTGAAGTCAAGAGGCCTCAAATTATTCCAGGAGGTCAACTCCTAATTCTCGGAACTTCCAATACATCAAGTGTGAAAGGGGAAGAAGTGCCACGCATTTGAAGGAGAAGAACGCCATTGGTCTAAGCTTCCCAATACACACCAGTAGAGCTCGGACTCTACAAAAAACTGATAGAAGCAGAAGTCAAGAGATTTTGGATTTCTGTAACGATGTGAATGTGACGTTTTGGTTCCGCAGATGTGCATTTCTATATGGCTATGAGCCGAAAGACTTCCGAGTCTCGTGTATTTCTTTAATATATTCCATGAGTTTAGGCACCTTTAAATTCCTCCATAACCTTTAAAGAGAAATCTGCAGTTGCCCCTGTTTGGCAGGAGTTGAAAGAAAATTCACCAAGAAGTCAAAACAGGTCCAATAGTCTTCACGACAGTATTCTTGTGAGGAAGCTCTTCTAGACTCATGTTGCCTGGTCATGATGGTGCATTCTTCTGATTCAGTGAGGTTGCAATTCTACCATGAAAAACTGTGTTGAAAACCATCCATCAACAGCATCTTCTTCCAATAACCTTGAACTGAAATATTCATCCTGTAATTAGGAAAAAATCTTCAACTGAGAAACTGTGGCAAGATTAAAAAAATAAAAATAAAAAATTGTGATTAACTCCAAGCACATTTCATCCAGAAGGGATCATCTTCAGTCAGGACATGGCCCAGATGTTCACACCCAGTGTGTCAGAGAGAACTGCAGAGGATAAATAGGAAAGTAGTGACATTTACTGTGTTCCCAGGTTCAGCCAAAAACAGCTCAGAAACACAGATGGTGGTTTACTTCACAGTACCTTCAGACAATAGCCCCCCAAAATCACTGTGAAAGTAACCCAGGAGCCTTTGAAGATGAAACAGCTGAATATTCGGCAAGTCAATCATCTGATCTCTCAGATGAGCTATCTTTCACTCGATGAAGGCAAAAACAACAAATAAAAACAGCTGCACTAAGGACGTAATAGGGCTTCTGAAAAGCAGAGAAAATAAATCATGTTTTTCCTGATGTTTAGGTAGCAGGCTTCTCGCTGTCATTCTCTGCATAAAACACATTAAATATGATCATTTTAATTGAGGTTAAAGAAATTTGCCTAATTATGCCTTTTTTCCTGAAGGAGAGTGTTCTCCATATTAATAAGCTTAATTTAATTTAATATGAATACCATCAAATTAGAGTTGAGAGCGTGCACTTTCAGCCAATATTCACCATATATCTGTAATTTGGAAATGCTCTCAGAGCTAACTATTTTCTTTCAAACATCCTATCTAGCGGTATAATGGCAATTTAAATGGCTCCAAAAATATGGCTATATTTGCAATATTTAATCTATACGTTTATGATCCCATCAGACTAATTTGTTTCAGCATAAGCTTTCACTTTGAGAGGTAATAAAACTTTATTTGTTGTTTCTGGCACAACTCCAGGCCACAAGGTCACCTACAGAGGCTGAGCCTGTCATAAATTCTTCATCTCATTTATAAATGAGGAGGATCTCGTTTCAGTGTCACAAGGAGCAGAAATGGATTCAGTGTCATGTTGTAATGTTTAGCTGGAGTGCTGCCCAGAATAGAACAAAAAAGAAAACACCCTTCACAACAGGTTTCTAGTCAATGACAGCAAGGATCATTGTCCTGTAGCGCGGTTTGATTATCGGTTTGTCAACTCAGTGGATATCTTTCACAACTGCAACAATTGTTCTGTCTTCACCATATCAAACATGATTGAAAAGTGGATTTCCAGGATTTTTCTAAACAATTGGATATTTCAGAAAATAGATCTAGAAAACATATTAAGGTTCTCCTCAAACATCTTAAAGCTCAGATTTTGAACACCTCAGATATGCAGACCAAGACCCATTAATTCTAGAGAAAAGCTGATCCATCTGAATCAGATGGGATCATCTGCTGACAGGACCTGGAAAAACTCCTCCTTCCAGTTTGACCACAAGCTGGGAACACAGCAGACATGGCAAAGAATGTGCTCTGGTCAGATCAACTTGAAAATAATGATCAAACATTCACAACACAATTTTCAAATGTATATCCATTTTCAAGATTAAAAACCATGTATCCGTTGTCTTTCATTCTATAGAATCACAAGTAAAATGCAGTGACATGTTTTAGTCATGATCTGAAAAGATTTTAGGTGTACAAAAGCTTTCACGCAGTAAAGTCCAAATTCCTTGTAACAGCTTTAAGTTTCTCCTAATTCTCCTGCAGTCGACACTCACTGTCCATCCTCACTTTGAAAATCATCGCTTGTGCCTGTCCTCACTCGGGTTCCTCATCAACGCTGGACATCAGCAGCTTTAAGCTCGTCACAGATGACCAAGCTCCCTGGGTCCATCACTGACCAACACCCTTTTTCACTCAATATCTGCTAATACATCTCTCTCCTCCCTGCTTGCCCTCACTCCACTATCATTCCCCACATCACCTCGCCATCTTTTTTCTCTCCATTAAATACCAAACCCGCCATCCTGGGCTCTGGTACAGCAGCAGCCTTGTAATCCAGTCCACGTTACATCGGAACTGCAATCAATCAGGCAGCCTTTCCCGCTGCCTTTCACTCTCCTGAACGCCGGCTGACATTTGAGCTGTCGGCTGACTGACAGTCACAGAAAAGACAGAAATGAAGGTCTGGAGACACAGTCAGCACACCAGGCCAGTTCATTTGGCCGTCTGGGAAACTCATCATTAATCCAGTGTTTTAACAGGGATTATTACTAAAAGAAAAAAACAAAAAACATGCCATTTGAAATGATAAACACGGGTTTAAAATTATGAAGTGTGTGTTTGCTGATATTTAAGACATATTACCTAATGATCAGTGGAGGAAACCACAATGTCATCAGGATGCTATCTGTGTCTCGATGAAATATTATTAATTTGAATTTGGACAAGGGCTGCAACTAAAGATTATTTGAATAATTGATTATTCTATTAATTATTTAAAAAAAAATAATCATTGAAAATGGTCACATTCTGAAGATTTTTTATGTAAGCCATTTTATACAATTTTGGAAATGCATACAATAATTACATTTCTCTTTTAAGATAGAAAAATAATTTTATTGTCTAAAATGTAATAGCATTTTATTTGAAGCAAAGGATGCACCTGCTAAAAAAATACTTTCAAAAATGTGAAAACCTCAATTCTTTCTGTATTAATGTCGATACAGCGTATGGCTAATCTGCATTTTGTGGATTAACAAACCAACAAATGTATAACAAAATGTGCATAAAAGGAGATTTCTTCTAATATAATTTGAACCTTGTGTGCCTTGTGAGGAAATTTAGGTGGAACATATTTGCAATTTTCTTTTACCTTGCCTGCAAAATATATGCATTATTTTTTTTATATACTTTTTGTTTAATTATGAAAATGTTTTTCTTTCAGCAATTCTTCTTTGTAAACTCAAGTTAATAATTGATGACTAAATTAGTTGATGATCGTTTCAATAACTGACTCATCCTGATTACTCCGATTAATCGTCTTCAGGCTAAATCTGGCTGAATCTGTGGCCTTTATTTAGTTTCCATAGTGAGCAAATGAAGAACATAATAAATTACAAATGAAGAACATAATAAATTACAAATCAGTACATATCAATACCCATAGTAAACAGACAGACTGTTGGAGAGTCCATGTACCGGTATCTGGGTTTCTAGTAAAATTTTCCATGTGCTGCATGGAATAAACTTGCAAAATATGCAATGAGGCGTGCTGCTAGATTGTCGTTTAGAACATGCAGCCACCACGCCTGTCGATTCTAACTGCTGTTTACTGAGGTGAGACGAGGTTGGTGCTTTGCAACACTGAAATGCATCTATTGACTGACATAAAATATAAATAACATAAGCTCAGAATGCCTAAGCAGTTAAAACAAAGGAGATGTAAATATGTTTTTATAGAGATTAAGCTCCAGTTCTTCAGTTAGTTTTGTTTCAGCAGCTTTGGATCCAACAAGCGTCTAACAATCTTATTCATTTGATTAAAGTTTTGATTTATTTACAGCCAGTCTATCCAGCTGAGAACGGCTTGCTTGTAGCAGTGAGAATATGTACTGATCTTGTTTTTCTTCATTATTTCTAGTGGTCTTGTGAACATGAAATCAACAACAAATGCTGGAAGTATTTTCAAAGGAAAACATTGAGATGTTAAATACTCATTTCCCCATTGTGTCAGTGAGTTCTGACTCTGACAAAGACTCATTTCTTTATTTATAACTTGATAAACTTCTGTAACTGTAGAGAGAAGTCAGGCAATAATAAAGATGTATGTGTAGCCGAGTGTAGCATAGTACAACTGCTACACATTAAAGCATATCTTGATTTCTTCTGACAGGTGCTTTCTACACATTCAGACTCCCAATAGTAATTTTTTTCTTCCCAGAAGCCTCAATGATTTTGTGGAGTTTTTGACATATCCCACAGAAATTCAGTGATGTAGGGAGGATTGTACAATCCCAACAGAGACCACAGAAGAGGTAGGTAGTCTTGGAAAAAACAATAGATTTGTGGATAGCATTGATCACAGCAACTAAAGGCGAAAAACTGTCTATGAAGTTTGCAGCTAAAACACCCACTACTGCACTTCTAGAAAAAGTGCCCAATCCCTTATATCCATTACAGCCACTAAAACCGTGAGCAGATAACATTGATGACAGATTGCAACAGCAGATTCCTACAATTTGAGTCCAAAAAATCCAAACTGTTGGAAAGACCTCATTCATTCTGCAGTTGATGTAGACACAAGTGGCAGGAAATGATTCTGCGACACTTGAGTGCTTCATAAAGAGCAGCTCATATTACAAACTGTTAAAACCTTTCTTAAGCCATATCAATATCAATCAATTGTGCTAACCCATTTAAGAGCAGTGCTGGTTAGGTCATTGCAATTGTTCCCTGATAAAGACTTTTCTATGTACAAATCAATTAAATTCAATAAAACTGTAGTCACAGCAGAAATTGCTTCAATATGTTCCAACATTGAAAAATATAAGATCACACTTTTTGCTATCCCTATATATTGATTCAATGTCATCTGATGTTTAGAATCTGCAGACGTTAAACTCAGATAAATGCAGTGAGTCTGACTAAACTGTCAAGGTTACATTTCAAGCACAAGAGATATGTCTCTCAGAGAAGCACCAGGCAAAGACCAGAGGGGAAAATGTTTGTCAATCCTTAAATGGTTCTCATCAAGGCAGAGAATTTTCAGAAATGCTATATTTATGGGAGCTTGAACTCCATTTAAAAAAAAGCATATAATCACAAAACTGGGAAACTTTGGATCTGCTACTAATTGCAAACACATTTGTGTTACTATTAATTACAATTTTGCGCTTAAATGCTACAAATTTATAGATATTGCTAAATATTGCGTTATTTTTCCACATTGCAGAAGCTTTTTTTAATATATTTTTTTCCAGGGCATCATGTTCTTCATACCTGATTTTGAGGAAATGGATTGCACACAGTGAGCTTGTTGTATCCTGGAACTGAAAAGGCAGCTATTTTCCACAGTGCCAAAAACACAAAGGTGTCTGAACAACAGCCTGGAAAAAATCCCAACTTTTTCCTGACTTATTTCTTCCCTGCCTAAACCCTAATTAATGACTTCTGTTTCACCTCCTATCAAATTTACAAACTGGCAGACTGAAACACAGAGAAGAAATTCTAAAGAGCATTAATTCCTATCTGAAAAGAAACTGCATCATTTTTTGACCTGTTATGTTTTACCGGCAGAAAACATTCAATTTTCCATTATTGTTTATGGTTAAGCATAAGGTTTCCAAAGGAATAAAGCAACTAAAATACACAATTAACAAGTCAGTGAAGATTCAACACCAAGAAAACTATCAGGAGTGTTTTTAATTTTAGGGCAAAAAACTCGACAGTTTTACAGAGAGTAAAAAAGTACAAATATCAATACAAATAAGTTTTAAGGGTTCACGTGAATATAACAAAAAGTGTTAAAATTTACAATTTAATTACTATTTATCAATCAAAGTTGAAAATAGGAAAGCTGACAGAACTAATTATGCCCAAATCATCACTCCTCCACTGCCGTGCTTAACAGCTGGTGCAACGTAATATTTGACGATAAGCTGTGTTTGCTTGTTTGTTTTTTGTTCCATTCATGGTACTGTGGGTCATGGACAAACATTTCTAATATGCCCCAAACTACAAGACATGATCACTAAAGTATTGTGGTTCAGATGAATGCAACTTTGTACTGTGAGGTCGAGCTGCCATGTTATGAGAAGAGAGGATTGTTCCTTCACATCTTTCAAACAAGCCATACAGTGTTTTCTTTGTCAAATGTTCTGTCATAAATTTTAACATTTCATTTTTGCAGAGGCGTTTAAAGTCTTTTATTCTCTTAAAAATAAACAGTCTGACTTTGTTGGGACTTTGCCTCAGCGTTTTGTCATTTCAAGCATGGCAGCTGCCATACGTGTTTCACATCTGATGCTATTCTTCGTCATTGTGAAATGATGAACTTCAAATGGTTGTCAATATAGAAATAATTATCTAATGTTCCCAGGCCATTGTTTCTTTAAGGTCTCTGCTGTTGTGTTTTTATTGAATATTTCCATCAGACCTGCAGAATCTGATGTGACCATTTGAACTCTGCAGTTATGACCCAAGTCATTTTAGAAACAGATAATGTTTAATTATGTGCTGATACAAAACTATTGAATTTGTTTTCTTTTAACCTTGACAGTTGAGCCTATTTATGTCAGTAGCCTTAAGATGAACAGGAGAAGCCGGTGGTTTAGATTCCTCTTAGTGTTTTGTATAGACAAAGGGAACAAAGAGAACATAAACAGAATAGCTGAGGAAAACTGACCAGCCAAATTCAGAAAGTTTAACCCAATCTTTGAGCCAACTCTGTAATACTCATCTTGGTCCACAATGGAACATGTTGCAACAGAATGAAAAAATGGTGCAACACTTATATTTTCCAGATATTTCTCTCATCTCAAATATAGTTTGACAGCTTACTTTCCTCTAACTCACATCTCTATAGTAATATAGCCTTTATAGTGTTGCAATGTGAATTATTATTCTCTAAGATGCGCAGATTCATTTGCGCGAGTATACAAACCAGGACCCGGCGTAATTCTCAACCAAGAAAACAAACCTGGACAATGTTAATAGTGATGCACTTCAAAGGTCTGTTCTTTCTCTCAGTTTAACCCACAGTGAAAGCTCTGAGTCACTCCTCAGTCCTCTGAGAACAATATTGAAACAATTACTGCAAATGGCTAAAGGTCACCAGCCGCCATGCCATTAAAAATGCACTTGTCATCAGTTTAATGAATATATCTATGATGACGGTAATATTGACCTGCAGCTGCGCTGATGAAAAAGACATCTAAGTGTATGTTATCTATCACAATCCAGATGTATCATAATTACAGTGCATGAGCAGTAACATAGATACATATATGCCATCGTTTATAGACCTAAAGAAACCTGGTAAAAGTTACATTACTGTAGAAACAGCTTAAATTAATAATAATATCCTTGAAGAAGCTACCTTCATCTCTAAATGAAACATGGTGAACAGAAAGTCATAAAAACTTTCAATGAGATGTTTTTTCCACTTCAAAGTTTTCAGATAATCTTCAGCAAGCTTTTAACAAGTTCACCAACAAGTTCTGTTGGTGAACAACAATAATTGTTTTCAGAAAGTCGAGGTAAAAAGTTTGTGGAGGTGCAAATAACACTAAACATACAGGATTTGTGTGAAGAAACTGGTACAAAGTCGTTCATATTTAAGAGCAGATTCTTTTTTTTAATATTTTGTTGCTTCTACAAAGCAACAGCAGCCAATAGAGTTTATAATTTGCTTATTTCAAATCATACAGAGTTGCTACATGCCCATTTATGTGCATTTATTTGACATTAATTTAACATCAAAATAAGAAAACAAGACTCCCATTTTCTGCAATGGGTCAAAAGAAATGCTAAAAATATATTTCTGTTTTACACGTTAAAGAAAATACACAGGAAACATCTTATCAGTTTCATTCATAAATCTGTAACTATTTCAACTTTATATCACGGTACAAACAGAAAACTGAAGAATGTTTCAAAAATGCAAATGTAATCAAGAAAAAAGCTGACATTATTGAATAATGTATTCAGTGATAATTGATGAAAGAAAAAGTTGCCGTAAACTCTAACTGGTTGCCATCTAAATGCACCTTAAGCTTTTACTTAAGGTGTTTTTTTCTGGCAGGAGAGGTAGTAGAATTTTCATCTTGATAAACGGTAAATACGAAGATTGAAGGCTTTTCTGCTTTTCCCTCTGAAATATAAATATATGTATATTTGCTCTAACTGATTTAAAACCCACTACTCTATTCTACCCACTATTCTACAAAAGCTGTGAAATGCTCTCAGAGGAAAAAAGTCAAAGAATTGACTGATTGCATGTTGCACTAAGCCACAATAAAAATGCTGAGACAAAGCTTCCACGAACGGATTTGAAACCCAAGAGAATTTGAAGAGAAGCCTCATCAGATTGAGAAATCTGATGAGGCTGGTTGGTAACATTGATGCAGCACAAAGGCCCACATCCTGGCCTGGGGTCTTTCTGAATGAAGACCTGTTTGCATGCTCTCAGTGTACTTGTGTGGGTTGTGACAAGTACAAAAAATTACATATTTGGTTTATCGGTCTTGCATTTTGGCAAGTGTTCATGGTTGTTTTTCTTGCATGTGTCGGTTGCTCTGGTATGGACTCTGAAAGACTGAAAGTACAAGATGAAAAGACAAGCAGGTGGAAGAATATTGGATGAACAATGGCTTGGTATGATGATCGATCGTCATACCAAACAATGATCCATCATCATTGCTGATGATCCAAATAGGTCATATTTGAAAATGATTGTATGTGTAGGACAACTAAATCCTCTTCTTCTGAATGAAAGGCAGCAGTTCCAATTGGACACAATGAATCAAAATCAGTGGTGTGATATTGTAAAATATGCACCACATTATAAACATTACAAAATACATACAGCTGGATGAGTAGCACCTATAAACAGTGAAGCTGTGAGGAGTTTAAAATCAAAACCTGCAACTTGTTTTTTTTCCCTGTGTTTAAAGCTAGTCAACGACCAAAAGTGCTTGTGGCGGTTTGACCTTTCTGAATGAGACGGATGCCTGAAACGGTTTCACTTGTGATGTTTCCGGCACGCCTCGCCACCTGAATACTGAGCGAGCTTCAAAAGAGCATTTGATGACTTACAAAGTCATCCACCAAGGGAGGAACCCAGATGCCAAATATTGCTCAGAGGACAGGTGCATCTGCTTCACTGAAGTGCTGCTCAAGTAAACAAAGCGATGACAAAGGGAGTGGGTGGAGGAAGGGAGAGGAAGACGCTGGGTTAAAGTAGAGAATCGAGGAACGGTGGGGGCTTTGTATGGCATCCTGGGAATTTGCAGAGTGCAAACATCACTATGGAAGGAAGAATGTGATGCTCACTGAGGTGCTGCTCTTGCCCCTGACAACTTCCCACTTTCAACACTGGACTTTCTCTGGCATCTGAACAGCGGCCAAAATTCAAGGAGACGAACAGCTTTGAAGGAGGTCAGAGAAGAACTCTTGGTGAGATGACTCTGAGATGGTGGGCACTGAGGTGCAGAATGAGAGGTAGGCCCTTAACGGCTTATTGAATAGCGCATCATTTCTGATCCCACAGGAATCTCCACATTCTCTGGACCACACAATTGGATGGTGAAAGGTCTCCTGGTGCAGTAATGAATGAGAACAGACAGATAAGGGTTCCCTTGCTGGGGTCTGCAGCTGAGCCTTTTTGGCTGACCAGAAACTGTCGGCTCCTAATGATGAAAAAGGGAATGAGGTATGTGTGTGGAAATTGTACATGATGAGGTATCCCTTTTCTTGAAACATCTTCGTCGGAGGTATTACACATCCAGGTAATCTCATTCAACTGGCTACAAAAAAGTAGTCTGACAAAAGCCAGTATTTACTGCAGGAGTCATTATGTGTCAGAGGCAGCAGAGAGCTCAATTTATCTTGTTCTGGGCAGCACCTTGCGCTGACATTTAGACTCCTGCTGCTTTAAATCAGCGTAATCTTGTTTCAGATCCTAGGATTGCAAACAAAGTCAGGTATCCCACTATGCCTATTCCCATCTGCCAGAGGGAATAAAGGAGATTCGTGCTGTGAAGTTACTCTTTGCACTGGCATTGATTCCCATCACCCAAAGTTAACAAAAGAAATATATATATTTGTTTGAGCTCATGCTCGTGATTGATCTGGTTAGCCTGGGGCACATTGTGTTTTGAGACCATCTTTTGTGAAAACCAGCATACATCCAGACGTCAAAGTAAACACCAGTGGGACCAAGGTTAAGGAGATACACAAGAGCATTCATGATTAAACTTATTTCAAGCCGTTTTTTGTTCTGTGAGCCTCACGGAAAGATGAGTTTTATTTTTTCTAAAGAAGTAGTTCAGAATTAGGTTTACACACATTTCTCAGGCTTTCACGATCAGATTGAAGAATGTAGCTTTCAATTGCAACAAATAGAAAGAATACATGTTTTTCCCTGGAAGTCATTGCTGAAAGCAATCCCTTTTCACATCATGTCTGCACAATCGATATTTGGCTTAAACTGCATTGACACAACAAGGAAAACCAGCTGTTTCCGAAAAAAAGTTATTAAACGACACCAGCTGATTGACAAATGAAAAGAAAAAAAGTGATTCCTGAGATTTTACAAGACAAATGTGGTTTTTTTTCTTCACTCTTTCTCATTTGCAATAAAATGTCCAATCACAAGAGATTTGGGAGAAGGACTCATATTCTCAAAACAGTCCTCTGGGGCAGATAGTTGATGGAGGATTAAAAGTAATACATCGGAATCCTGCAATATTCCAGTAAGAGATCCTTTATATCATGCACAGGAGAAACACTTAAAAGCCAGATTGGAAGTCTATTTTTCATTGTTTTATATGGTAAGAGCAAAATAAGCTATTTTTAAGAAAAGAAAAAAAACTTTAAAACCTTGATATATTTTCCATCTATATATTGTCGATACCTGTTTATCTTTGGAGGGCCACAGGGGGCTGGTGCTTATCTGCAGCAGTCATTGGGTGAGAGGATAAGTTCACTCTGGACAGGTTGCCAGTCCCTCACAGGACAATCATGATCATCTCACACCTAAGGGCAATTTAGAGAGACCAAATAACCTAGAAAACTTGGAGAGAAGATGTTGACTCCTTGTAGAAAGACACCAGGCCTGGATTCGGTCCTAAGATTGTCTTACTGCAATGAGTCATTTTATTATTTTCCATCTTATTGGTCTTCTTCCAGGAAGTTAAATGTTAGTTTTACAGAACTTTAGAGTAGGGCTACACTATACTGGAAAATCAGCGATAATGTCGGTAAACATTACAATCATGATATCAGTTGCAATATGCTCACTTTTGTTCTCATCTGTGCTTCCATCATACTCTGATCTTTAACCTTTTGGGTAATGCCACTTTTGTACAATAAGTGGCATTAATAAGAACATAAGAACACTGGCCAATAAGAACATCTGTTCCAATGAGACACTGTCCAACTGGATAAATACTACTTTTGAATGTAAAATGTAAGTTAATAACTTTGATAATATATTGGCTGATAAGTAATGCACTTCTTTGCAATATCAATATTCCACCCACTGATATTGTGATGGCGATATATTCAGAATATATTGTGCTAACCACCTTTCGGGCAACATACATTGGAGGCATATGATGGATGAATCAGAGCAATTCACACTGACAACTGTTCTCATAATTTGAGTAACATAACGTCTAATAAAACCATTGGTGCCCCATCTAAGTGTTCACCTTTATAGAATACTATTGGGAACTTAAAGCTTTATTTCTTAGAATTTACACTGTGCCTTTTTAACCTGTAGTTAATGAAAGAGACCCGACACTCAACCTCCTAATCTTACTGTCACAGAAAAAGAGGAAGCCCTTGGTGCCAAGTGCCAACCTGGCAGTAAGGCTCTCTAATCCCTGCTGTTCAAAATAGGAGAGTCATGTCACAAAAACAAGATTTTTGTCCATAGGAGAAAATCTTCAGAAATTCAAACTTATTACTTTCAAATTTAATTAAGTCATCTTGTGAAGTTCTATTATATCTGGATTATAACAGAGCCAGTTGGTGCTTTTCTCACCAGATGACCATGCAATTCAAAAGAGACAGCTGCTACTCAGACTGACATATTGATTAACAAAGAACTTTTTGATCAGAACACATTTAGAAATTCACAGCGTTACTGACACACAGCAACCAGATTTCTACACCACATTGCCCAATTGCATCACTTCATTCTCTGCTTCCTTCCAAATGGCTTCTCCAGGAAGCTAAATCTCAATTCTTCTCTTCATGGCCTTTTTCCATTATCAGGTTTGCACCTGAAAATGCACCACAGCGTGGACTTGCTTCTTCTAAATGCTTTCTGTTCCATTCAAGTGCTTACACCATGCTGCACTCTCTTATGTCAAAGGAGGTACAGAGCCCTTAGAGCAGAGCTGATTAGCAGCTGGATATTTTTACAGACCTACAGTTAATGAGAGGCTATGATGTAACAGCACCTTGTCTCAAATTGTATACCTTAAATACCTTTCTGAAATAGCAGTTGTTTGGAGATGTATGATAATGTGCTAAATACTTCTCACAGCTGGGTTATGTTATGTGGGAAAATTAAAATATTTGTCAATTTCCGCAGTGTACAAAACCCCCCCAAAAAACGGATGATGTTTTTTGATAATCTTTTCCTGTGAATTAAAAAAATACATTGTGTGGGCCATAGGTCCTAACAGAATTGTTAATTCAGAAGCATTTAAAGTACCTCTGTTGTTATAAAATGACACCTTTAATCTGAGCGCTGAGAATTAACAGCTGGTATTTCAGAGACAAAAAACGGCAGAATTATCATTACCAACTCCCTATGTCAAATGTCTACAGACTGCTGCAAAATAAATTATTTCAGCAGCCTGCAGGCACGCTAAAACAGAAACTCTTAATTATAGTTTTACTGACAGATTTTGCAGAATACATGATTTCTCATATTTAAACTGCTCTCTTTTATTTGTCAGAGGGATTTTATTGGACATTACACACTGGAAGTTATTGCGTTGTCTTGTTTTATCCCCTGACTGTGATTATTTTAATGTGATGAGCCACGGGAATATTACAATTTTCTGACGTTATTATGGAATTAACTAGATACACATTAACTTACAGTGTGTTGTGAAAGCACTTTAACCCATGCATCGCCGACTATTATCAAACATGGTGCAGGGATACGCTGCTCTATTGTTGCTCCATACGTCTGATTCAAAATTCAACCCTTTTGCTTGCCACAGATTGCACTTTGGCACTGTTTTGTGAGCCAGGGTTGTAATCATACGTAACATTGTGACCACTTTACTTAATACTTTGTCTTGGACTTTTTACAGATATCCGACTACATTGGGCCAAGCTCGCAAATTACATTATCCTGCTGAATAAGGCCACACCTATAATGTAACATAGTTTTGACCCTGACATCTCTATGGTTATGCAAAAAACTACTATTTACTCATGTTTCTCTACTTTTTAGGGACACTGTTTGCAATTTTTTCCCCACTTTAACAATATTGACAATGAAATGTTAACTTTCTTCAACATAAATCCCATTCTCTAAAAGGTACCATGATCACGAGATAGTCAGTGGTCATAATGCCAGGTCTGACTGGTGGAAGAATCTACCCTGACCACAAGGAATTATGTCAATGTATGCCTCTTAAGAGGCATAAATTCAAAGTATAGGATTTAAATACATCCAAATAGCCGTTGTACACCCAATGAAATTTTCTTCCATTCAAATCAGCCAAATTATAACCATTTCAAATCTTGAATTACAGATTTGTTGTCATGGAAACACGTACATAAGAGTTTCCATGAGTAAAAATGACTCTTTCTGCAGTGCATCATACAAGGTGAAAACTTGCTTTTTATGCTGCAAATATCCCATAATTGGGGAGATGTCAAAAACCAACCATAGCGGGAAGAGTCATGAAGTAAGAGCCACAGGACGTCAAATTAAAAACGAAGCTGAAGGTTGAAAACTCAGGGGGTAAAATTGATTCCCAGGGGTTGTGGTGTCACGGAGGTACACAAGTAAACTTATTTAAAAGCTGAATGTAAACATAACTCACAGAAGGTTCTACATTTTAACCAACCCACAACCCTTCTACTATTCATCTCCCTTTAATTTCTTCCAATTTTCACAGTCCGTGAACCTTCTAACCCAATTACATGATTCTTTAGGTTAAACGGCGTCATCCAGTCCCTCACAAACTGGGACATCTCGTCAACATGCTGTAAATAAAACTACACAGTTCACGCTCAAAGAATAACGAGTTTCCGCTCATCGCTTTGATCCATCTGCACAGATCTGATCTGGCACAGAAATGAACAATATCCTCATACAAGGATGGCTGGCGTCTATCTTACCCGAATCTACTGAAATAACTTCAGTTGCAGGGATTTAAGATTAAACCACGCTTTGATCCCTTTACTTTGTTCCAAGTCAGTTGGAGGCAAACTGAACAAAAGTGCACAAATTTGCAGAACTACAACCAAAGTTTCTTGGAGAAAGAAGCTCTCGAGGGAGAAAGAAAAAAAAAAAAGAGCGAAGCTGATGAGATTAGCCCCTTCCTCAGAAGCAACAATGTTAATGAAGTTAGGAGCTTTTGAATGTAGAGGATGAGATTTAAAAGCCAGAAAAAATCTCTTTTATTACCAGATTGAACAATTCCATGCCACATTTATACAATCATTAAATATTTTTGAAGTTGTACATTTACGATATCCTGTCATCCTTTTACCCAGGGCGAAATATGATCAGTGGTATTCTGGCCCTTCAGCATAGTGATAAATCCCAGCGGGCTGCAGCATCGACTGCTCTGGTTGGCCTTTTTGAAACAAGTTTCTCTCTGCATCTGCAAGCAAGTAATCAACCTCCTCAAAACCTGACCTGAGCTTGTTGGCGTGCTCCTGCTCATCTTTCATGCTGCTCAAGATAAATTTGGCAGCAAAATCAAGCTGGTATTTCTGACTTATCTCTTGACTCTTTGGAGCCGTTTGTGTGAAAACATGTTTCCAAACAAAGCAGTATGAACAAGAAAACTGGGACATCTGAAATACTGTCATTTAGGTACAGTCAGATTTGTTTGATTCCTGACAAACGTTGACAAATCTCGTTGTCTGAGTTTAATACATTTGCAAACTTACACTGATTTGGATGAGAATATATGAAAAATTGAGGCCAAAAAAAGAATTCGTGACTAAGGGAAAAAAAAAATCAGTAAACCTTTATTAAATAACTGATGCAAGCCCGGCATTTCTTTTGGCACAATGGATTTATATTTTGGAGTGTGTAAATCAAAGCCAATTGTAGCCTTGTGAATTTCAAGTGAAAAAATTTACATTTTAGGTCAATGTTGCGTCTCTAAATATTTGAGGCAACATTAAAGCTTACATCAGAGAGAAAATGTTTTGTTGCCACCTGTACTGAATCCCTTCATCACAAACCCCTTGAATGAACATAAGAGCACAGAGGACAGACGTGGACAGAAAGTCACGTTTTAGAAAGAGAAGAACGCTACAACTGTTTCAGGATTTTTCCCTTCAAAAGTTCAACCATGAAACTCAAAGAAATCTTGGTTACAAGAGGAATTAATTCCAAGATTGTGACCTTCAGATAGAAAAAAGTTCTATTTCAGAAACACTTGAACTTCTTTTATCTGACGTTTTCGACAGTCTACACCGCTAAACGAATTTAACATTGGTCTAAGCAGCTATGCTCATAAAACTTGTTTTTACTGGATCTCAAATCAACACGGTTCATCACATCAGACTAGAAGAATGAATGTGATTGTCTGGCTGGTTCAAATTCAATTCAAAGAGTTTAGACCAGCAAACAGTCTTACCAGTTCATTTGTGTTAAGTTTGGATGTTGTTTTTCATGTGATTTATATTTTAATGTAAACTTTACTTGTGTTCCTTTACTTCTTCTAAAATATTTCAAATTACTCTATGTATGAATAATGGAATTCAAATCAACTTTCCTTATCGCTGTTACGGATAACACATTAAGTAATACAGTCAATGTGCGTGAACGTATGGAGAATGTAACATTATCAATCTGAAATTACATTTTTAGTTTAATCAGAGTCGAGTGAAACCACTTCTGTATGGAAAAGGACGAACTTCTCATTATTGCAACAGAACTGCGTGATCCGTCACTTACTAGCGTTCTGCTCACTCTCTTTCACCCCATGAAATGGCACGCACATTTGCCTAGAGAGTTTGTCGTTTACTTGAATGCAGGGCACTGCTGCAAACTCGTCACATAAATTAATCATGGAAGCCAGCAGAGCAACTGATGTTCATCTCCGTGTGACATTTATACAAAAGATTATACATCTCAGTTTTCGAAGTTCAAAACACCAATGCAGTTCAACTCAGCCCAGTGGTACAAGGAGATTTTTTATTTTTTTATTTTAATAATAAGGGTCCATCTGAAAATATTGAATATTGAAGATTATTGTGGTACAAAAAAAATGTGTCTTACATTTCTTGCTCATTTTTTTGTTTTAAAACAGAACAAATTAGTTTTGTCTAACTAATCTTAATTTAAAAATAAAACAGACATTTTACTTATCCAACATTTTTGCACTGTCCTACAGTGACAATTTACTTAAGGCTCTTATTGCGGAGGTTTATATCATACCATTTCAATTAAATTCATCTTGAAAAATATATTGGTGATTCCAGATAAAAATTAAATGTTACAACTTATTAATTCAAATTCTTCCAAGAGTTATTGTACATAGTGATGGCCATTGGCAGGAAAAATCTCCAATAGCTGTTTATATTACAGAGAATGTAAAAAGCCTGTGACCCAAGACATTCTCATTCTCTCAGTCATCCACAATATTCGAGATTTTATGATGGCATCTTTGGTCAAAATTTACTGAGTTTCTGAAGTTTTTTTTACGGGAAAAAACTGTAATGCAGCACTTTTTATTTTGTAACTTATAGTTAATGTGTTTTGCCTCACTTGTTATCGCTGGCCTGGAAATGTCCTTCACCTGACAGCATACTTATTTTTGAGCATAATTATAGCTTATTTTATACCCGCACTTCAGGACCCCCGCCAACAGATGTGCTTCATCATTAAGGTTTAACAGCGACCACAGTTACACATCTCATGTTTTTCAGCATCTCATGTTTTTCAACATCGTCTGTTGTATACTATAATAATTTTACTCTGGCATGACTAAATAACAAGCACCATTTGGTAAGTACTAATTATGCTTATTCTATTTGCAAACCTTTTATCTATTTATTTGTGGTAAATAAAGGAGGCGAAGAGAATCGCTTTGTGCACGTGTAGTTTTGCAGCTGGCAGAGATGGCAATTTCAGAGGGCGATTTCCAGGGGAGCAGTTGAGCGCTTGGAGATAATGAAGATATGTGTGAGGGCAGCGTGAATGGCAGCTATATGTGTGGAACCAACCCTCAGGAAGAGAGGGCTGTAACAACCATCTGTTTCCTTTCCAAATATGAGTTTGTTTGTGCATATCTAGAGAAACGCCTCAGTATCGTGAGCAACAACAGCTGGACGTTAATTTTTGTTCCGGAAGACTATAAACAAGTGGTAAAAAGCAGATTTTCAAAGTTAGAAAATTTGCATAAAAATGCATATTCAATGATGCATAAGCTACTCGAAGCCATGGAACCAAAACAATTACAAAGAAAAATCACAAAAAACCATATCGGGACTTCCTCTGAAGCAATGTGGGCACCGGCCTGGTCTGTTGTGGTGAAGAAAGAACTGACCAAATAAAGCAAAGCTCTCAATTTACAGGTCTGTCCACATTCCTCACTGACGGTCATGAGATATAAATCATCGTAAAAAGATTTCTGATACAAGCGGCCGAAATGAGCTTTCTCTGGGGAAAGACGGGGTGAAGAGCCCCATCATTTACGGGGATCTCAAAGTACAGCTGCTGATCTTCTCACCAAAAGGTGCCAGGTGAGGTGGTTTAGGGATCTGATCAGGATGCCCTCTGGTCGGGTCTCAGGGGATGTTGCTAAAGAGGAGGTCTCTGGGGTTCCCCTCCTGGACTTGTTGCCCATGCAACCAAATCTTGGTTAAATGAGAGGAAATAGATGGAAGGATTGCATAGTTTTGGGTGTGTTTTGTGGTTAATTTGTTTTGGCAGCTCTGGTCACATTCTGGTTCATTGTATTAATTATAACAGATTTATTTTTCATTAGTTATATATTTAGTTTTCAAAGTAAAACTAGCTTTGAAAGTGCATCTTCCTTTTACTTAAATTGTTGAAACTTCTATGAATGTGTTAAGAAATGAAACAAAGTGGACTTTACCTGAGTGGTGATGTTGTTGATCCTTTGATTCAAAATATGCATTTTAGTGAGTTGAACTGGCTTAAAATGTGTCTAACTATGAAACGTGAAGAGAATCCGTTTTATAGAAGAAATACGCTAAAAGTTATGAGTTTATTGTAGTATTGTTCTAAAATTATGAATGATCTTTTATTCAGTTTTACATTGATGTTTTGCAAATGCAGTTTGTTATTTACATACGACAGCATCTGTCTTCAGTAACCTTTACGACGGAGCACTTAGATACCAGGCTGAAAGATAATTTTTATCTTTCTGTCATTAGATTTCACATATCTTTCTTAATTATTTTCCATTTTAGTACTATTTGCTTATTTCTTTATGTTCACATTTTATTTAATCTTACATTAGTTATAAATATTTACTTGATGATAAAGAATTAGCTTTAGCTTTTGTTTTTAAATATGCTATTTGGATACATTTGACCACTGCGCATTAGTTTGTGAATGATTATGAATGACTGATGTCAATTTTCTACCAACACTGAATATAAATTATAATTTATGTCCAGAGAAAATATCTGATGAATGAAGGGGAAAAGCATTTTGGATTCTGACAAAGTGCTCGGATAAGGAAAAACAAGCCTGCAAGTCTGGAGAGCGAGTTAAAAAGGCTATCCAGGATGCAGGCATCATTTTCTCCGTCAAACAACCATCAAGGCTTCATCAGGAGAACCTCTGAGAATTCACCACCTGCTGAGTCTAGTTTAAAGTTTGATAGACTGACCTTTTTGTGGAGCAGAAGGAAAGAGGAAAGCATTGAGAACAAACACTTTGAGACCAAAGCAGAACTCTTCATGTCAGAAATAGTCAGGCTTGTTATGTCTAACTGCGTTAGTTGTCTGACGTCAGGGAGATTTAGCTGTTCTCCACTGACTGAAGGCAAAGAAGAGAGCAGTACGCTGTATGATAACTGCCTCAGCAGTAACATAACGCATAAAAAGATCTACATGTACTCACTATGGAAGAACAAGTTCTTTAGGGCATTAAATATACACTTGAAGTCAGAAGTTTCCACCCACTGGATCAGAAAACATCTTTTGTTCTCACTTTCTGAGGTTAAATCACACAAACTTCTCGTTTTAAGTCAGTTAGAATTACCAAAATTAATTATTTTTGTGACATTTACTAAATGCCACATTAATGAGACAAATAATAAATCATACATTTATTTTTTTTATGTCTTCAATCTTTGAAGTTTACATACATTTCCTAACTATTTTGTTGCATTGCCTTGGAACTCAAGTCAAATGTTTTGAGTTTCCTTCAACCAGCTTTTCACAATAGTTTGTTGGAGTTCTGACCCATTCTTCCTGACGAGATTAGTTCATCTGCTTTAGGTTTATAAGCTGCTGCATTTACCAACAAATTCTCCGCAGGATTTAGATCAGGGCTTCGTGATGGCAAGCCTGATATTCTTGTCAAGTCATTTATGAACCAAATTTGGATATGCTTAGAATCATTGTCCATTAGGAAGATGTATTTTCAGCCATTGTTTTATTTCCTGGTCGATGTCTTTAAATGTTCCAGTATAGCTTTTGGTCTTGGCTCAATTTGAACATTTCAGTCAGAAACACGGTAATCTTTGGGATACAAGGATGAGCGCCATGATATGTGGACATTTCCATAAAGTCATGTAATTTTAGTTTTGTACAATTATTTGAATAGATAAACATGATACCTTCAAGCATCTGGAAATTGTTCCCAAGGATGAATGTTGAAGAAATTCATAAATAAACCTAAGATTTATTGTTGGTGTTTATTGTGGCATCTGGCAAATGGAAATAATTTTGGTAATTCTAAGAAAAGCTTAGTCTAATTTCATTTCAGACAGTGAAGAAAAAAGTAAATGTGTCTATTTTTATATAAACTTCTGGTATCAGATGCATTGGTAATAGCGTGTCACCTTGATCCTGACTAGCAAACTAACAACACCAGAGTAATCGCACTGTGGAAACCAAACAGAATTTTATCCTCTTCTGCCCTGTCACACAAATTGAGATGATGTCCCATCTTTGACGCATCAGACACCTCATGATGATTGACAGATATCCATTCAGTGGCTATTATCCACTGAGAATAACAATAACGCATCTTGCATTGGTGGCCGTTTGCTGGCAACAGAATTACTCCCAGGAGGAATGATGCACAATTTAACCTGCCACTGTTTTTACTGCCTGCAGAAATGCCAAACTGAAAAATTAAAAAAGAAAAAAATAGAAAAAATGTGACCACAAACATGGCATGTTTTGCTATTATGCAAAACTTCTAGCACTGATACCATGAATGTGAACTGGTGCTTCTAACTCAATCATAATCAGTAAGTTAAGTTTCATTTCTATATTAAAAGTAGTTTTATTGGAAGCTTCAATTCCAGGCTAAAGTATAAAATAAATTATGATGTAAAGTGACATCTACTCAAACAATCTACATTCATTAGCAAGTGAACTTAACAAGATACAGCTATTTGTAGATCCATTCAAATTTGATTTGATTGTTGAAAGTTTAAAAAAAAAAAAAATAATTATCTGAGTACTTTTAGTCTTATACGGGAAGAAATGCCACATTAAAGCCCTATTCACATGGTATAAGCATTTTCTGGGAACCCAATGTAATAAATAAATAATTCAACAATGTCTTATATTATCTGGCGCATGCAAACAGGATGACCAGAGCCTGAGATTTTTACTGAAATTTATGGACATCTGATAACGCGCTGCGTATTGCATAACATCTGCCAGAGCTAATCAGCTGTATAACAGCTGGTAACAAAAAGATGCAAACAGAAGAAAATGATTCTTGAGCTAATTTTGCTCCTTTTCTTCAGCCTTTTTTTTTTTCTGATGGCGTATTTTACGGGTCGATAGGGACATGGCACAAAGGCTCATTTCACTCTGCCAGTCTTCAAAACTATGAAAGAAAAAAGAACAAATTAGAAGACGACTGCAAGACAAAAGCTTCTTATCCGAATTAGTCCAAATGTTTAGAAGACTTTATAATTATGGCTGACAGGCTCAACTGTATTTTCGTAATTTGTAAATTTATTTTTCCTGGATTTTGTAGATTTTATTGTAATATTATTTTGCAAATGGATGCGTGAAAACCCACAAATATCTTTAAACTTTAATATATTTGGCTTTCTAAAATGCCCTGAGAGTTTTTTACAGTTTTCTAAACTTCATAAGCCTTGTTTCATACTTCACTTGATATCCATCGTGATTTTGGACAAACCCAAGTTTCATCACAAGCTTAATTAAAAAGGATTAATATTACAATTTAGTCACCAAACAAAAGAAATTAATTCAACCATCTAGCTGACATCTGTGTTGTTATATTTTGGTTCATTGGAATGTGGATGGATGCCCACTTTCATGTGGCCAGTATGATGACACCCCAAACTGTTCAAACGGATTCGTAACATCACTGCAACACTTGTACTGAGGATTGTGTTTCTAGTGGAGTGCCTCTTTGGTGCAGCACTTGGCAGATTGCTTTCTGCCAACATGCTTTGCAGCTCTGATAAACTGTGCAATATTTCTGATGCAAAACAAATGTTAGAGAAAGTCAAAGTCGAAAGGATGACAGACTTTTGTCGATGTTGTATGCAAATCAAACTTCTGTCATGTTTCCAGGCTGCAAGAGAACAGCGCAGATTGTCAAACTGATCCTTCACTACATATGTTTGTTTATTCTGCTTCACAATGAAAACATACAAAATATTACACTTTGAGAAAAAGGCATATTGGATTGAGTCGATATCTCACCAGATTTCAACAAACAGGGAGATAGTGAAGCAAAGCAAAGAAAAAGCCAACAACTAACTATAACCATTTTAGTATCAGTTGTTTTTGGTCAAATCTTCTGAATGCTCCTGAATAATACTCAATTTATAATTTTTTGTCCTGGCTTAAAATGAAGAAACTAAATCCATTAAATATTAGATAGGAAGAGTTCTTAAATTAATTAATTATTGTTGAAATTGGTGGGACTCTCCCTTACTTGTATGCATGATTACAAAGATAAAGTAAGTGCACTTTGAATAATATTGTAAGACCCAAAGACAAAAAGCAAACATTAACATCGCCTATTTTCTTACACACTATGATTTTGATTACAAAGAGTTAAGTTGATAATGACTCCTTTCTTGTTTTACAGAAATATAATTGAATTAAATGAAAGTGATATATTGAAGTGATTTATTATTTAAGTCAGAGATGTTGATTATCTCTGACTTAAGATTTTTACTTCGATGAATTGATTTTTGACAATAATTTTGAAGAGAATATATACTAATGTATCATATGATTAGGTGGGACAACTCTAGATAACTGTGGTAACTTGGAGAAGATGTTTTGAGAACACAAGGTTGCAAATGAGGAACTGCAGTTCCAACAGAAACTATAAAAAAAATGTAAATAATCATTAAAATTTTTGTGACAGGATTAAAATTAATTAAACTGAAAAACTAACAGGAGCAGGTGACAATATGACTGGGTCATTATAAAACTTGATGACATATTGTATTGTTCCACATTTGTCGGGGAACGTTTTGCTTGTTTTATCAAAGTAATCGCACTCATTACATTTCAGTTTCAGGTATATTACCAGGACAAAGGCTATGCTTTCTCCCAGACATTTAACCGATGACCCTGTAAAAAAATAAAACCTTCACATTATAACTGTGTTGTTTATATAACAAATGTTCCTAATATCTATCTAGAGTCTCTGCTGATTTCTGCTGCAAATTTATAAAGTTTCTCAGATGAACACATTTTACCCCTTAATGAGGGAAACTTTAAATACATGCAGGCTGTTTTCTCTCTCAGAAAACAATTAGATTTTTATGAAAATGTTAAACAGTTGCAAGATATTAACCTGTCAAAAATAAGCCAGCTCTTCCTTTCTGAATTTATGTGAAACTTATCAAGCAAACATGAAGTAGACATATGAAGCAACTATAATAATAGTTAAGCTAAATAATAAATGTCCTAAATCCATCAGAAATCCAATTTTGCTTAATTTGTTTTTGACATGACTGATTTCAAAACAGGAACACTTGATAGGTTATTTGGAAAATGCATTTCAGAAGAAGGGCCAAACAAATTTCTGTTCCAACCGTGCTTTCCAAAACAACCATGAAAGGAAGAGGCTCTCATTATTGAGGTGCTAAAGTAAAAAATTTGCAACTTTATCATTCTAACACATCTATCAAAAGTAAAACCTAAAACTACTTTTCTCAGACATCCTCTCTTTTAGACTTATTCAAAACTTTTGGGTGTCAGAAAAGAGAACAACTTTGGGAGAATAAGATGAGAAATCTATAGATAAGAGGAGAAATATGAGCAACGAGAGTCAGGGAATAAAAACCACAAGAACTTATATAATCTTTCTGTGGAGAAGAAGAGATGAAGAGTGCATGAGAAGAAAAGGAGTGTTGAGTATTCAAGTGGAAGATGACAAGATGGAACTCATCTGTGGTAAGCCTCATTTCTTCAACGCAAGCACCTATATGAAGCGGGGAATGTTTCATTTCCTTTGCAAGGCCCCATCATTACCTCCCACCAGAACAAGGCTGAAAGATTATGAAACGATGCACATATAAGAGCAAATGTATGTATAAAATTCATGTATAAAAAAAAAAAGAGACATAAGCATTAAATACTCTTATTTTAGAGTATGGCTCCTACAAAAAAAAAGTTATTTTTTAGTAGGAGTTAAATTTTGAGAAAACATTAGCACTAATAGTTTTTTTCCCCTCACTGTCTAAAGTTAAATCAGATCAAACTTCTGGTGGTTTTACTGAAGTAGAACAGCCAAAATATTTTATTTTTGCTAAATTCTGCAATAACTAAAGAGAGGATAGCAGAAATGTATTTATTGGTGTCTTCAAAGTCTTCAAAATTTTTGCATGCAGAAAGATTGCTATCTCTTTAAACAATGATCCAAGGTTCAGATGAAGATTTAATGACTTTGGGAATTTCTGATTAACTGACCCATTTGAGTTCTGAACAAACCCCTCATAACAGGGTAGCGATTGTAGAATAAATTGAAGTTCTTCTGTGTTGGTGACTGATTTGTCAGAATTACTGCTACAAAAGCCCCGGAAACAGGGCTGCTCATATAAAAACCTCCTGAGATGTTGTTTAATATTTTAATGTGTTGAAAAGGAAAACAGATCTGAAACCAGCAGACATCAGAAGTCACCTCTCTTTCACGTTTCATAGCGCTTCTTGCGCTGTGCACACTCTTCTAAAATTTCATTTTTTGTACGACTGATGTTGTGAAGCAGAATGTATTAGTCAGTGAAAATAATGCTGCTGTCTCCTTTCCTTCCTCTGACAACTGCTATAAAAGCCAGCAGGAACAGCATGTAGCCATTGCTGTGAACAACGCTCATTTACATTTGAAACAGGAAAATAGCAGAGAAGGCTACTCAGGAGACAAATACATGGGAAAGGAGGATGTCAAGATGTGAAATCTGAACAAAAATGCAAAGTTTTTTCTTTTTCCCTGCTTTGGCAGTGTTCATTGCTCTGTTTTGTAAGACTAATCCCTCATGACAAACATACCAAAACAAGAATACATCACAATGAAATCCTTTTCTCACCTCTTTAGTATAAAACAGATCATTGTTAGAGCGGAAGGGTTTGTCCTTTTAATTCATAAGGTTGTTGTCAATTAACTATTGTTCATGAAACTAAGCAAAGTGATACAGAACGACTAAGCTTGAGTTACACAACAATTTATACACATCTGAAGCTCCAAAGAAAAAATTTGCTTAAAATTTGGCTTCAGGGGCGTGTTATAGAAATACGAGCTACTAGCGCAGCAAACAGGAAAAAAAGGACAAACAAAAAAAGACTTCAGATTTTAACCCAGGTACAACTCAGACTTGATGCAAACAGATTCCTGCTGTTGACCGTTTGCTACTTTTACCAGATTTGTAACTTTAAAAATCATTCTTAGACCATTTGAGAACATTTTTACTGGGGGTTTTTCTCAACAACTCTAATCTTTAATTATCCCTCTGCTGTCTGGAAACTTAACTTGCTTAACTGAATGTAGTGTGAGGTGCTTTGGGGTTCTCTCCATTTTATAAAATACTACACAAGTACAGGTCATTATCCATTTACCCCATTTTACTGCATTTTGTTCCTATGTGGTTTTCTGACCTTCTAACTGCCCACATTTCTGAAACGCTAACTGACAGAAATATAACTGGTAACTGGTCTGCACATCCTTGAAAGACACATAGCGCATGGTTCTTCACATCAGGTCAACTTCTCCTCTATGCTCAGACTATAACGCATCACGACCTGTCTTTATCTTCCATTCTATTGCCCCATGCCTCAGTCAGCCTCAAAGATTAGTCACATCCTGTCCTTATCTTACTCATCCAGAAATCTGAAAAAAACAGAAACCTTTTGTAAAAATGTTTGGTTAGAAGACGAAAAGTGTTTCACCACAATAACAAGTCCATTCATGTTCCGCTGGAAAGGAAATGAAACGAAAATCTGAGTTCTAAGGGGACTCTTTTCCTAATGATCCCTCACAATTGCAGTCCTCTTACTGGCAGCGCTCCCAGATTCGAAGCAGAACAGTTCCCATCAGATGTGGCCCTGTGGCGACCGCTCTCCGCAGGGAGGTGGAGGTCAGCACTGGCGAGAAGAGTGGAGACCATCCATGCCAGGGATGGATGCAGAAATTGACCAGGGAGAGAGCCTTGAGGTGACCCATCTCTCTCATGCTAGTTTAGCTATGAAGGACTCATACAAAGCACAGTTGTTGGAAACTCTGCAGAATAACTACATGCTGTTTCACAGAGAATCACTTCTGTCTGATTTAGTGGTGAAGATAAACATTTCACACAAGAGCAACATAATAACTCAGGTGATTTCATTGACCCCCTTATTCTTAGTTTTTAAGCTCCTGGGTGTAAGTGGGCTAAGATGATACATAATTGTTTTAAAAATAAAGTTTCATAAAACTTGCTTTTGTTTCAGTCAAATAAAAAAAGAATTCCTCTTGTAGATGAAGTTTTGGTTTAGAATCTCTTTCGCAGTTGAGATTTACTGACCATAACAGTTACAGGCCTCGCCATTCTATGTAAGTGGGAAAATTATTCACCAAAACTTATTTTCCCCATTTTATATATGCACATTTAAAATGAAAGGCATCAAACAACCACATTTAAACTGCAGTTGGGTTCTGTTTCCGCTAATTCTCTTTTGCATCTAAGCTGCAGCTTTTAGAATTGGACCGGTGCAAAGACGTGATGTCAGCGAAGCTACATCTGGTTTCATTTATGAACATGTAAATTGAAAAATGAAGTTGTGGGCAGTGGTAATCCTTCATACTTCTAAGGATTATAGCTGGCTTAATGTGAAATTAACACACAGCTTCATTTTGTTACAAACCATCTGTCTCCATTTTGTGGGACACCAATCGTCAGGGGAATAACAGTAAAATGTACATTTTACATTTGTAGCTTTTCTTTTCAGCAGCAGCATGTTTTAGACGGGTTTTTAAGTACCTTCATTAAATTGTTTTGGTTTAGACAATTTATCCCGTTTTTTTTTTTTTTTTTTAGGTGTTTTGTATATCATGAATAAGATAAAATAGCTCCAGTACTGTGAAGTACTCAAATCAAAAAGGTTTTCAATGATTTCATCGACTAAATATAAAAAGAAGGTTTTCAAGCCTAAGCTGGATTCTTATTCTAGTTCACTTTAAAACCTTCATTGGTTCGGTAATTCTGAGGTGAACTTGCTGGGTGTTTCGTGTCACAATCTTACTGTATAGCACAAGTGTGTTTGAGATTAAGCTTGTGAATAGATATCCAGACATGCTTCTTCAGGATTTTCTTGGACAATCTTCTTTCAAGGTCATATTTGCCTGTTTCTTGAACCATGAATTCTTAGTCATTTTATATCTTTTGTTGTTACCTGGATGGAGTTGTGCTCCTGGAATAATTTGGGTAGATCGGTCACTCGTGGAGACGCTGAGTGCTGTTCATTATTCATTTGTGATTTGTGTCCTTCACTGAGGTTCACTGAAGTTTGAAAATAGTTACAAAGTCATGTTTGAAGTTTTAAGACAGAAAGATCTTAAAGATTTGGATACATCTGTGACCTTGTTTTCTATGTGTTTATTAAGTTTTCCACTTCAAAGTATTCTGTCAAAATGTTGTCAAACAGACTTACAGGTTTGGCAGTATTTTGGCCTGGGTGTGAATAGTGAAAATAAACAAATGAACTCACTGAAAGTTGATTTTTTTTAAAAAAGTTATTCTTTGACATTAGAATGTTTTGGATGATTTGAAACAAATTGGTTTGACAATTAGCAAAAATAAAAGACATCTGTAAAAGGGTAAATACTTTTTCACAAAACATAAAATTAAAGTGAGAAAAATATGTGATAAATATTTCAAGATCTGTAGAAAATACAGTGTGAAGTTCAGATCAAGGAAGTGTTACTGCAATGCTATTATTGGGGAGGATTTTAACTCCAGAAAGTGCGAGCAAAATGGGAGTCTTTCCAATAGGTGTGCAGGTCGAGAGTCAGCCTTTTCTTTAATATTCAAGGATGTGTAGAAGGGAGTATTGTAATCATTTATCACTTGCCATAATGCTCCTACTGTACTTTAAAGTTTAGCACTAATATTTGCCTCCTCCGATACCTCCTTCCCCCGCATTAAAGGAGCTATTGATCACTTTTTGGGATGATACTGCTACACTGCCGTGTTTTAAATGATGTCAACCTCTTTCCACTCCGACGCTGAAGTACATTCAAGGTCTTCACACAAAAACTCATCACATTATGCCTCACACTGATGCACCCTGGAAGTGAGAGCATTTGGTGCATGCAGTGCTGGAGAGGAGTAAATGATTGCAGGAGCAAATGATGAGCAAGCTCTTCCTTATTCTGTATGTTCCTCTGGCTGTGTAGCGGTGGACGCTGTGTGAGGTAACACTACACTAAATGAAGCAGGGAGAGATACGGCATCTATGATGAGGTGTGGAGGCGCTGGGGAACATTATTCTGCCATTGCGTGAACCTTCAATCACCACATGATATTTCAGTTGCAATACATAATATGGTAAAGGTTCTCTGAGTGACCTGTCACATACAGGCATATTACACATGTGGAGATTTCCACACACCGATGTTATATACATTAACTCCTAGATGCTCCTGTAGCCGTTCCAGTCCTGGTCCTTCTTCAAAATTGCCTGAATGTATTTTGGCAGCATTCAATAAACTTGCTGTTGCTAAAACTGACCCTTAAAGGGACAGAACCAATCTTTTGAAATGGAGCTCCTTCAAAAAAAAAAGAGAATAGTGTCATCACCTTTCCATTGGATCAGGTCTCACTTCAAAGTGTCATGTTAAAACCACAACTTCAGTGTGTTGTGTTGGAATAAAAAGGATACATATTTCTAGAAGGTTTTTTTAACAAATGAAATAAATCTGAGTAGGGTACACATGAATAGGGTTTTTGTCTAAACCTCTGTGTTGTAGCTTTATGTGCAGATCATTTTCTGTTCTTAGTCTCAAGTACTTTACAACCTCTTAACAAGGTTTTGTTTTCCAAAATTGCCATCAACCCCGTCTGACTTGAAGAAAATTTCCCCCCAGCATTATCATGCCACCACTACCATGTGTTACAGACAGTATTTTATCCACTGAAGTGCAGTGTGTATCATGTTTTGGTAACTATATGGAACAGCATATTGTTACCAAATCTATATGCTGTTTTGGTAACAGGGTAAATACTCAGATGTTTAGAGGTGTCTCAAACCTCTCCACAATTATTTCTGTGTCAAAGGAACCAAAAATCTAAAGCAATTTATTCACCCCCTCACCTGTGGTGGCGCTCACCAAAAATCAGATGCAGTATGATTAGGCATGCTGCATCTGCCTCCTGGTCTCAGTATGAAGAGGGAATATATCTATAAAAATGACACAAAAACCTCTGAACAAGGCAAAAAGGGCAACATCCTCCTTCGCAAAAATGGAGAGATGTCAGATTTTATATATCATTTTAATTCAACATTCACACCTTCTCAAAAAAAAAAATCACTTTCAAGTCAAACAAACCAGTGTGAGCAAAACAAACAAGGCTTGTGAATGCACCCACAGAGTCCAAACTCTCTTTCTTTTTATGTTCAGCTCAGTGAATGACTTGGGAAGACATGCTGTTATCTTTTCTCCCGAAAAAACGTAGAATGCTTGTTGAAAGGCTCATCAAAAGAGGCATAAAAATGCATAATTATTTAAGCTAAATAGATACAACAGACATGTACTTTTATTAAAGATGCATGTAATAAAGCCAAGCAAATGTCAAACAATGGCTTCCCTCCCACTTATTTTTAAGCAAAAATAACAAAAATGGAAGTCAAAATAAAATGTCCTCATTAGTGAGCTAACAGGCTATGCACAGCAAGAACAGGATTTGTCTGCAGGTAAGCTGAACATTTCTGTCCAGTTTAAACTAAACAGTGTCCCACAGGCCCCATATCAAGCCTGAAACTGAAAGATAATCCTCTTGTTTTGGTTGATAAGAAATGCTTGCTGGTTTCATTTCATTGGCCTTAAACTTATGGATAATACAGGGCAACATAGACTAAATAATTTCTCCCACAGTGAAAATAGGAAGAGCTGTTTGTGAAAGTGCTCAACTGCCCTCATACCTGCAAGCATGTGCATCAATGCACTCACACAATAACTCGATAATTTATCTGTAGAAGGTTGATCCTTGATAAATAAAAAAGGGAGTTAGGGCTCAAATCAGAGTTAGCATAGATTTATTCTAAAACATTGGCTAATTACTCTAATGTGCACATACATAGTGCGCTTCTATAGTGTCCAAAACTATAGAAGTGATCAAAATTACCAGCTACTCTCCTGATGCAAGTTTTTTTCCTGTTTGAATCAGCTAAAAAACAGAAGCACATTGCAAAATGGTGCAGAAAGAGGCAATCAGAGGGCTGCCAGATCTTACCATCTGCCTTGTTGTTCCCTATATGGCACTTTCCTTACTCAATACTCCAGTTTGCATGTAACATTTGATTCGGCATGCTGCAGCTGCCTCCTGGTCTCAGTATGAAGAGGAAATATATCTATAAGAAATGCCAATTTAATGAAAAAAATTCACTTAGCTACAATTCATACATGGTTATTTTTATCTTTTTCGAATCCAGTTATTCCATACATTATTATAGATTATGGCAGTACTGTGCACTCAAGAATGTTTGCGCCTTTTAAAACCTCAGCTAAAGATCTAATCTCACTTAACTAAAAACACCAATGGGGAATCTTCTCTGGATTACAGCATTGTCTTTATATTATTACATGAACAGGATCTTGACGTTTGTACCCTGGCTGCATGAGTAATGTGCAAAGCTGTTGACACAAACGCTCAAAACAATATTTAAAATGTAAAAAATTTAAAGGATCCCATCTAACCTGAGGGAGCAGCAGGTGATTTACTTTTTACTCTGCCACTGGCTGCCTCTGGGACAAACAACATTCACACAGTATGCTCTGCTGGCAGACTGTGACAGGCTGCAGGCTGTTTGGAAGGCAGATGGAGGAGAAATGTGCTTTTATTTTCTGTAAATTTTAGCTTGTCAGAACAAATAAACAGTGACATTTAAAAGTTTAAGCTGCAAATTTAATACAGCAACACAAGAATTTGTCCAGTTTTGGTGGAACTTTATTTTTAATCATACAAAAGTGAAATGCAGCAAGATCAAGTTATATTTAATCCCTATTTGTAGAAAAGCGTCAGAAAGTAATTTTATAGCATACTAGCACAATGAAAACATGCTTCTCCACTTTATTGTAGAGTTTGACTTTCACTGTGTAACGCTGAAAAAGATGAGGAGATAAGCAAGATCCCTGACCAGACAAATATGCTGTATTTGTACTTAGAAATTTACTGCATTAACTGTTCCCTTGGCTAGCAACTATCTCACCTTGACACCATATCCTGCAGACAGTCAGTAGTAAATTAGGGGCGGAAGGATGATTATGTAAAATTGCCATTTTTGCATTATACACCTTGTTATAATGTTATTCCCTTATTAGACACACACCCGGAGTGTTGCTTTGATGCAGTCAGTGAGCTGCAGTCTCCAAGCTGAGCTTCCACCTCACAGAGTACCCCATCCTCACATCACTACCCCTCAGCTCCTTCAGACTAGCCAGCAGCAATAAGCAAACACCTGGTGGAACTTCGCGTCTGCTGAGCTTATCATATAAATTACTTCTCAGTGAAAAGCTACTAGGAACAATGTTAACAGTATAATGAGAAGCAAATTTGTGATGTCATGATGAAAATGGAGTGTCAGAAAGAGTGAGAGCTTCTTAAAGAGACAGAGACCAAATTACAAGGTGTCACATTGTAAAGTCAAATTTCTTTTAGGATATGCCTCATACATACAGTGTTTTTATGTCAAAGAAGTTCATGAGGTAAATTCCTCCCAGTTCCAACCCCAGCAGGTTTCATTCAGGACTCTTCCAGCATCCAGGCCTGCAGGCCTCAACCAGATCCCCCTCACTCCACCGGAACTGATCCTATGCCATCGCACTGAGCTGAAGTTTGTGGTTCTGTTCTCTGTCTCACAAATAGTTTTTCCAGCGCATGAGGTGACAGAGATTAAGGTGAGAGGTGTTATATTCAGGTCAATTTTATTATATCTCTTTGATTTGATGTTTGCATCTGTTTTCTGCTACTGCAGAACGCTGCATCATCCCCCTCATCCCAACCCATAATTAAATGAGCGTACAAAGACAATCACCTGGTGGACATTCTTTCTGTGTGTCACCCTAGAGTCCGCGGACAGGTGTAATTAATCATGGTGCTCGAATGAATAAACCAAAAAGGTGTAACTACTGGAGGCTTAACAAACAAATAGAAGATAAAAATATCTCCTCTGCCATTTGTAACTCAAGATCCAAAAACCTAACCTGGGCAAACTTTAAGAGCATATTGTGAAAAAGTGGCAAACATCTGTTAATGGGTGTGATCTATGGGAGTTAACTCAGGTAGCTAGTAAGTTAACTCACAGAAGGAAGCGAGGAGAAACATTCCTGAAGAAGGATGTCAGACCCAGGCAAATATCTTCCTGTAAATCCAGCTGAAATGTTCTGCATGAGCTCAGCCATAGGCTGCAGCTGACTCTCGTCCTGAGATCAGTGCTCACAAAGAGACAACTGAAGGTGACAATTACTGACTCCACTGTACTAAAAAATGGCACTATGTGCTTGTAAAATACACAATGACTCTCCAAAAGAGTTTTATGGAGACTCATTTTCTAGTCCAATGAGGCTGCCAGCAGTACTGCAGGGACCTCAGCCCTTAGCTACACCTTTTGAGAACCAGGAAGAAGCTGAAGCCTCCAGGTAACTCCGACAAAGAAAGTCTGCATACAAAACAGAATTTTGACCTTGAATGATTGAAATGTGTGCACTCCATGTAAATGATTTGTGATGAAAAAATAAAAGACTGAATGCTTTATTTTAGTATTCAATAGTTGCAGTTCATACAGAATGGCTTTGGAACTATGTTTTCCAGACTGTGCTAATCATCTTAATGACTTAATTTAGCAAACATGTCAAAAGAAAGGACAAAAATTCAATGCAAAGACAAGTAATTAGCACCCAAACCTTTATTTCTAAGGAGTGCAAGTGGCTTTTGCTTTCATCTATATTTTTATGAATCAGGCATCCTCCCATCGGAGCAGAAATGTGTAAGAGTGAGTTTCTGGCTGGCAGAGATGGTGTGGGTGGGCGGCAGTGGCTGACTACAAATGAGAGCCAACACAATGCACAGTCTAATTCGTCACAGGCGTAATGAGCGCATCCCTGCTACTCTCCCATAACAGCATACAGAGACCTGAACGCTTGCATAACCACATAAATGTTAACGAGCATTCTCTCCAGCAAACCAATGCTTAAAGAGACAGGACATGCACAGAGCATGACATTCCACTTGAGTCCGATGCTGTCGGAGATTACACACCAAAACAGTATGAAACAAAGATGTAACAGCTGATTTACAAGCTATAATCTAAAGCACATTCATCTTAACAAAGAGAAAAGGTCAGACTCACATCTCAATGAAAAGCCCAAAAAGAGGAACACAGATATGGTCCTAATAAGGGTTCAGAGAAAAAAAAACCAAAACGTTATGTCAGCGCAATAATTGATAATTGGAACCTTAACCTACAATATATGTCTACATTGTAAAGTATTTGAAATATAGCTCTGTAATCTTTAAAAACCTTTAAATCAGCCCACCAAAGTGATGTGTCCATTCTGACAAGCATATTTTTATTAATATTTTACACAAATTATTCATTTCTTTATTTATTTACTTATTTTTGATCACTTCATTTTAAAACACTGTTTCCAGTTAAATCCCATATTCCGTTCAGAACAATTCAAGGTCAAATGCACATTTTAGATTCTCATGAGAGGTCATCTACATTCAACCACGTTTAAACTTGTGTGCATCTAATTCTGGACAGATGTACAACATGTGTTGTGTTTTTCTGATAAAAAAAAAACCCAGCTAACTTACCCTGTGATGCGTGGCAGAGCGTCGGTGGAGAAGGCAGCGACAGGTGGCTTGTCTCGTTCTATGACCCAAACTGTGTACTGTCCGCTTTGCTTGGGGTGGAAAAACACAGCCATTTCCAGGCTGCATGGCCCTTCGCTCCCCCACAGCCAAGGGCTCATCACCCAGGGACCTCCAAACGCTGAACTGTTAACCCACAGGAACTGACCTGGAAGATATCGAGAAAGAGGTTCAGGGTGAAAACTTGTTTTAGGAACAAAGGGTCGTACTGAGAAAATAGGGCAAAGTTTTAGAGAGCTTATTTGCATTTTCTTCAAACCTCAAGCTTATTGAAGTTTCAATTTAAAGAACATGAAGATGTAAAGAATTTAGATGGAGTGTGGTATGAAATCGTTTTTAAAATCTTGCTCAAAGTAGCCCTTAATGAAAATGCATGAAAAGTCAATGTATCCTGCACTCTGATGCGAAAAAAAGTAATAAATATGTTGCAGGTGAAAAAATCAAAGCAAATTTTCTTTATCGGTTTAAAACAAATTCTGTCTGACTTTCCAACTGTAGTGCTTGATCAAGCAGGATGCTGATTAGATTCAGAAAGGCACACGTCTGTGGAAGCACAAAGAATTTCAAGTTAATGCAATTTCTATTTGCTCCGCCGAGTATTTTTGATGAGGAGAAAACATGCAAAACAGAAAATAAAACCTATTTTGTATGACTCACAGGAGCTGTTCATGGTGATGCTGTAGTTCATCCCTGCATGTGTATGAAGGTCATGAGATGCTCTCACTGCCGCAAGAATAAAACTGAATTGTTCTCTCCAAAAGGGGTTGATGTATTTCTTCTGTTTTTATATTGGTTCCATTTCCAGACAGTGTGACTGCACTTTAGCCTCTGGATAATGGAAATACGAGCTTCCATAGGCTCAGATAGTATTAAAGTCCACATTTCTTACTTCTGAACAGAATTTGTTGGATGAAATCTTACATGTTTATATTTAGAAGAGAAAATAAATACAGAAAGTAGGCAATGATTATTACTAGTAGAGAGTTAATACTTCTGGGAAAAGTTAACCTGTTTTTAAATGCTAAGATAATTTCATTTCCAATGTTTAGGCAATTCTAAGCACATTTCAGTCAGTTCTGAAATAAATTCTAGTAACTCAATTTAAGATTCCAAAATTGCCCAATTTAATAACTGGCTAGAAATAAATTGCTGGTTAAATGACAGTTTTGCTCAGTTCAATACAAATACTATACTTTGATTATTACTTGTAATAATTAAGCAGTATCTTCTCTGGTCAACTGAGATTTGAGCACTTGGAAACATTAACTAGAAACATCTAAAATCTTCTGCCAGTCAGTGATTATATCATAGCGATGCACTAACAACCTGCATTAATCTTTCACACCAATCAGTGTGGAAACTTTTACTGGGTACCACAAAAGTCTGATTGGTGATCGGTGCCACTCTAAATATTAACGTCTTCTCAAAAGACTTTTCTGCAATTCTACTTAGTCAACATTACCATGTTGGATCTTGGAAACATTCTTGTAAATCTGCTACTTATTCCTCCTGCACATAAACTGTTAATCCATTGGCTCAAATTTATCTTGTCTATACATTTTCTTGCATATTAATCAACAGAAAGATCTGAATTTGACATGCGGCTTGAAGCAAGAGTTAGTGAACGTCATTATAAAAACAGGAGAAGCATCAGGAGCCATTAGTGGATGTTCTCACATTTTTCTTGAAGTGTTTTTTATTTTTTTCACTTTTATCCTGGCCTGATAACCATCACATTTTTTTTTTTTAATCCTTTGAGGTTCTGAATAACTTAACAATTTCAGGGCCCCTACTTTAGAGTGTTCCAGTTATGCCTAATTTGCATCTCTCTAACAGAGAGTGGAGACAGTTTTTTGAAGGCTGCAGAACACTGGGGCCAATTGTTTTCTTCCAAAGCTAGTAGCAATTTGACAGGAAGGTTTTAAAACTCAGCCTGCGGGGTGCTGGAGCAGGGGGGCAAAGACCCATTAACTCTTGTGTTTTGCTTTTAATAAAGAGTGGAAACACTTGTTTTTGGAGCAATTACCACACGGTACAAATTTCAACAGCAAATTGTGAAGCAAATTGTTTTATTCCATTAGTAGATTTCTGCTTCAGCTTCACCTGTGGATGCTGATGCCCAGCAGAGCTTGGTGCCTTCGAACATGAGATTTGAGAGCATGCTTTGGCACATAGAGGCGAACCTAGCCTGTTTGGCACACTGGGAAAACAACCCCTTTGGCTCTCTTGCACCTCACTCCCTCTCTCAAAAGTGCATTACTTAAGCATTTTCATTAGATTTATATCCCTGGCAGAAGACCTGCGGAGGGAGGTCTCCCGTAGAGACGTCGCCCTGGGAGTTTCCCCACCTGGAACTGGATTTCCACTAGACCCCCAAAATTAAATGAAATAGAATCTCAGCCTATAAAACACTGAACTCATCAGCCACATTCCAAAAATATTACTTGAATGTAAGCCTTGGGAAAACAAAGCCAGCTTCAGAATAACAGAAACTAGATAACTTCATCTCAAAGTAAAGTTGTCTTTCACTTCTGAAACGCAAACATTTTTCTGTTACAGATTCAATCAGTTGTGGCTCTTGGCCTGTTCTTGTATTCTATGTCAAAAACTGCTGGAGAGTTTGTTCTCATAATAAAATTGTAACTGAATGGCTAAAAGAAGAAGAAAACAAGCCATTCAAAATGTATTTGATTTAATCCTCTTATAGCAAAATGCATTAACTCAGGGCCAGTACAAGCTTCTGGGGCTCCAAATTTCTGGCTACAGCACATTCTCAATCACATTTCTCATTCTTCTCTCAGAGATTCTGTTCACACCAGAAAACAGATGGACGTGAGCTGGTAAAAAGCCATCTTTTTAGAGTCTAATGATAACTATTTCTTCTCCAAAAATGTGCTCCAACTGAGCGGTTTTCATAGTTTGGTATCAACAGGTGTTTTCTGAAGGTGTGCATCAATTGCTCGGTTGGAATCTACCGCCTTTCATCCTGACCTCCCCTTAAAAACATAATATCCAAAAGGTCGGGAAGAGCTTTTGAGAGGGAAAATTTCAGTTGATAAATCAGTCGTGTTTTAATTTTCAAAGGGAATAACAGATGTTGCACTTTTTCCTAACCTGGTTAGGAATTTTAAACTTGAATGTTTTGTTTCCCCTCAGCTCCAACTCTTTGGTGTTTTTCAGGCACTTTCAGACATAAAAGGATTTCTTTTGCTGTAATCTCAATCAACTTGCACTACAGTTATAACTTTGCATCAAAATGGCCACCCATGTAGAAATCTCATAAGTCTTTTTAGTATTGATCATATTGAAGGATCAGATATTTTGACAACCCTACATGACACCAGTGCATGGCTTGCTCAGTGTTGGATACATAAAAAGAGGGAAAGATAACTTTCAGACAATGATCTTGTGATGAGAGTGGGCAGCAAAGAAGATGATTCTGTCAAAGAAAAACATCAAAGTCTGACGGCTGCTGTGAGATGTACCACAACAGGATGTCTAAAGTAATTTTCTACACTCTTCTCATACTACTGTGCACGGTCTGTTGTAAGGAAATGTGGTTGTTTAACTCCCATGATTTGCATCTATAAGGGGGAAGTCATTCACTATAATTTAGTTTTGATTAGAGTTCATAATCAGTGACATTTTGGAATAATATTGGTCCTAAGTGGAGATAGGGATATAAAGAAATGAGAATAGGGTGCAAAATAATTGTTTTTAATGAAATTACTTAAGATTTGAGCATTTTTCTAACCATTTTTCTCAATAATTCATGAATGTGTCACAACAAATGATACATTGACGTCTTATGGTTTAATTACATAGATAGCAAATGGTTTGTTTACAAGTGCCAAATGGAAAATTATTTCTCCGATGACTCCTACTTTGTCTGAAAAGGAAAATAAGAGAGCTAGCACGAATCCTGTGTAGTGCAAACACTGAGACATCGTAGGGTTGCTTGTCTTGCAAGGAATGAGAGTCTTCTAGAGAACAGTGGCACAGAGAACAGTGCCATTAAAATAAAGCCTGGGATTAAAGTGTCCTCCAAAAGCTACTCCTTCCAGAGATACATGAACAATTTGGTGATGATCTGTCTCTTTTCCATTATGGTAGAGCAGAATGTAACAAGAAAAATCTGATATTAAATGGCTCAAAGATTGGGGTGTTTAAATTTTGGGTCTGGAGTCGGGAAACTCCTCACGTTTTAACTGATGTCAGGTCAGTTTTCAAAAGGCAGGTGGGCAAAAGAACTTAAAAAAAAGAAGAAAAAATATAAATTTGTAGTATCTGATAGCAGGTTATATAATTACGCCTCAGAATCACACTCAAGGTGAGGCCCACACAATTTTGGCGCTGATATCCAGTTTAGATGTTTTTACCAGAAAATGTCTACATTGTTAATGGAATGTCAAAGATCTTTAAAAACCACAGAAAGATGTAAATAATAAATCTAAATATTCTTAAGCAACAACAAAAAAAGAGGAGAAGCAGCTTTCAGCATCTATGCACCAAAAATTTGGAACAAACTTCCAGAAAACTGTAAAACAGCGGAAACCCTGACTTCCTTTAAATCTGAACGCACCTAGCTGATCAATTGCAGCTTGGAACATCTGCCTGTATTCAACACAACTAATTGTGACAGCAAGATTTTTACTTTTTAAGGGAATAAACTTCTACCCATCTAGTAGTTGTTCAAAAAATTTTAATTTACCTGGTGAACCAAGAGTAGAGCAGATGTAGTTTAGAGAATGGGAATGGGAGCGAATAATTTTATAATGATGCATTGCAGAAACCTCTTACAGCTCCTAAAAATTGATAAAACTATGAAAATGACAAAACTGTGGTTGAACCAGTTCTGAATGTGTAACAAGGCTGCTTCCCACAGTCACAGCTCTTAGGTCTTATCCTTGCTACTTGCTGCAGGATGAGTAATTTATGACTAAAGAAATTATTGAAAAACATTTTTAGAGGCATTTTTGCTTATTGTTGATTCAATTCTCCAGTTATTTAAAAACAACATCCTGCGTATAATTACAAAACCCTGAATTACTTTTGAGCCTTTTTTATGTGCTTTGACTCATATGTACAAAGAAAAAAAAGTAATTTTGTTAAAGCAGTACCTGAAGGCTCTCATATTAAACAGTTTGTTTATTAGACGGAAAATTATGAAAGATAAAAAAAAAAACCCTGTATTTTACAGTACAGTTTACAGAAAATTAATAAGATAACACAAATAACGTAAGATAACATGCAGCCAGAGCTAAAATGAAATGTACTCGTGTGTTAAAATACATCAGCTAATGTTCAGATTGGAATATAATTGAGGATCTGAGAAAAGATGTTTAGGGATGTTTTCAATCCAATCTGGCTGAGCTTGAGCTGTTTATGCAAAGCAGGATGGGAAAAAAATCCCTGTCTCGTGGGGTCTAAAGCTGGTAGACATGCCCAAAAATACTTTCAGCTATAAAAGATGGTCCAGCGTGATGCTGTATGCTAGCTGTCTCTCTAAAACTTAAAATAAATTCATTGTGGAATGCTTATTGGCATGCATGTTACAGACTGATGTTAAATGCTCATAAATCTTGAACCTGTGATTCGTCACATTTTTGTGTACGCAAAGTTTTTGCAACTTCGCAGTGAGAATGAAATATTTACATTATGTACATTTCTGTTTTTCAGGTGACAAAGAATCACCAGAAGACAGCTCCCCTGATGCTATTCTTAGTCAGCTATCAATTATGTAAAGCAGATCGTAAAAAAGACAGGAAGTTCAGATATTCAGCAAAGTGTCACCATGCCAGGCAGAGTAAATAAGGAAGGAGAGAGCTTTAGTAATGATTTAAGCATGGTTAGTGGTGATTTCAGCCTGAGGGATGAAGTGTGTGGGCCCAACGAGCTGACTGATTAAGTGGCCTTGTTTATACTCAGAGCTATAATGGAATCTAGGCCGTTCCCAAATGAACGAACACTGCCACATGCCAGCCACTGCCGAGCCGCTCCATTTGCAATTTCTGCACCATGAACGTTAACATAAAAGACAGTTTCCAATCTAGTCTTCCAGGATCTGTAAAGTTCTTCTGGGACTTTACAGATACAAATTCGGATCTCTAGATCCAAATTTTTATACAATTTCTCAGTTTTAATTAGTCTCAAAGTCCTGATTTGTGTTTTGCAGTCTAGCTGGTCAGCCTCTTCCAATATTTGTCCTTGCAGTGCATGTGCATGCATAAATATGATCTTGTGTATTGTTTCCTGAGTCAGTCAGTTTGTTGATTCTTTGCATACTCTGGACTGTGTGCTTATTGTTGGGATTCATCATACATTTTTAGTGGACTTTCAGATTTTCTATACGTTTTACTTCCCCCCCCAAATTAAAGACTTTTTGGCCAGTTCTTCTGACTTTATAATTGGCTCTTTGACCAAAATACAGGGAGATGACCAAATGATTTTTCAACACTGCTCATTATGATTTTTGCCAATCATAATGATTGATTAAAGTTCACAGTTTAATTCCAAAACCATTTATCAAAAGGCTCTATGTAGATTTTTCTTTAGCACTTGGATCATCAGTGGATGATTGTTTCCCTCACAAATAATGTTTGTGAATAGACACAGACTAACTTCATTTTTATGCTCATCTCATGACAGACATAATTGCGCTGCTAATGGATCACTGATCATCTCTGCCTTCTCTGGATAATTACAAAAAGGTCAAAAAGTTCACAGAAGACAACAGCCATGTCCATCCTAATGTGAAGATAAACCTTATAATTAATCATCCAGTCTATTTCTAATAAAAACCCAAAATATAGTTTCTCAGTTAATTAGAATATTTTGTAAATCCAGCAAAAAGGGTTATTTATTTTACTTTTAAACTGTATTTTTAAAGTAAAACATTAATATGATCCTGTATTGAGATGTACCACTAGTGGACAGACATTAAATCTCATGAACTCACATTGGATAATGAAATCTACCCAATACACTGTTGACATCTATTAAAGAAACAAAGTGGACTGTTTTTCCAGTCACAAACTAAAACCAGAACATTTCCTAATTGTTCCACCTGCTTTAACAAAATGTTTCACACATCCCTGATATTCCCATTCTCAATCTAGTAGAACTAAACAGCTTCATCATATGCATCCCACCATCCACTAGACAACCACCTGGAACCGCTGTGCACCAAGAGAATACATTAAACGATGAATGGTTTTGAGAAAAGTCATATTTCAGCTTCAGTTTTCCTGAAGATAATACTGAGGAAAATGTGTGTGATATTTCTGTGTCTGTACTGGTTTTCTCCTTTTGTTTGATTGTGTCTGTGTGATAAACACTGCAATATGAAAACACAATTTTTATTGTCATTTTGCATTTTGTAGAACTTCCAGATTTACATGTGAAGTAAAAGTTTCATATGGTATATTTAATATGGTATTATTATCATATTATCAGAAATTTACCGCTGGGACAACAAGGCGTAAACTCTAATCTCTGTATTCAAAGACAAGATAAAACATTAACTGGGACACACTGACAGGATTTTTTCCCTGTGTGTGCAAATATTTAAGATTAATTAAAGAAATAAACATTTAAGATTAATTTAAAATGCCAGAATATTCAGATCCCTAAGGCAAAACTTGTCTTTTCATGCAATCTGTAAATCCCATGTTCTTAGTAATTGAATTTGTTCACAAAGTAGCAAATTGAAAATGCTATTTTGTTTTGATTGACAGCAAGGGAGGAAACAACGGTATCATTAGCTGTGATTAATTGTGTTATGCCACAAAGTTGTTGTTTTTTTATTGCATAGACTTGCAGCCTTTTAAGGTAACAGATTTTGTACAAGAACAAAGAAAAAACAAAGCACTTCCACCATGACCTGCGCTGAAATCCCCACAGCAGCCAATTTGTGCATTCTAAATAGAACGTTTGACAGTGTTCACAGGTGGGCACCAACTGTTGCTGTGTCTCCAGCAACTGAGAGGAATCCAGTGGCAACCCAGTAAGGAGGAAGTACAGTATGCCTTTAGAGTCCACAGTAAACCCATCTGTAACTGTGAGTTCCAGATAAACAAGGACAGCAGTGCACTCTTCACATATTCATTTATGCAACTGCACACTGAGCAACGCAAGTGGTGGACCTCTTAAAAATGTCACGTAAACCTTTTACTTCTGCATCTGCTTTGTTCTTTAGACCAACAATCACCCAATAAGAAACACACTTCTGGCTTTTTAAACCTGCAGCATCGATTTTATGACCTATAGCCAATGCAAGAATTTTTTTCTTCTTCAATTTTAAATTATTTATCAACACAATAAGCACTGATATAATTGGAAAAAATGACTCACCTAGAGGATAATTAGTCTTAAAATTCTCAGGGACTAAAAGCTACAAAACAGCTGAAACACTGAGTACTTTTAAATCCAGACTTAAAAACTCACCAGTTTAGAATGGCTTTTCATAAGAAAAGAAACACTGTCCAACATTTTTATGCATATTAATGACACTTGGCAAAATGTAATGTTTTGGTTGTTGACTGTGGTATCTCTAATGACTTTGTATCTTTGGGTTTTAATGGTGTTTTTATGTAAAGCACTTTGAGCTGCCTTGTTGCTGAAATGTGTTTTACAAATAAACTTGATTGACTGATTTAAACTCTGTAAGTCTATTAGGAAAAATGTTTTTAGAATGTGGAGATTTTCTCCGCATGAAACTGTATTCAAAAGATCCTGTTTAAACCTTTCATTTAAGAAAAAAGCAGCTATAAGTACCAGGCAGTCTAACTGTTATGAAGAATGTCTAACCTTGCGTGACATATGTCAACTAAATAAAATATTTGTAAAAATACTGGATGACTAATACCTTGCTGGATGAAAATGTTCCATCAAAAAAATCCTTCTGCATAGTAGGAACAAGCCAGGGCTGGAGGCAGATTCAGATCTATTCTTTCTTCTTCTGCACTGTCTTACAGAGAAATGCACTGATCTAAGAAAAGGTGTGGTTCTGAAGACAGCATACTGTGCTGTTTAAAGGTTGTACATTTATGCTGCCATTCCAGAAACAGGAATGAGCTCTGACAAGGGCAAAGGCACAACATATCCCATCAGAGCTTTCACACTTGTTTTGTGGTGAAGACAGTGATGAGACAGGCAAGCAAACCTAGATTCTTTATCATTATTGAACTCCAGGCCTTTCATCCATCCATCAAGCTAAATATCTATATATATACCAGGAACTTAGGGGTAATATTTAATTGGGAGTTTACATTTTATAAACAATTCACCTCTGCAGTCAGACCCAAGTTCTACCTCATGCATTTACTCTCCAAATGTTAAACCATTTTAAAAACATTTTGACAAGGAGACGGTTGTTCACGCCTTTATTAGCTCAAGATGTGATTGTTGTACCAGACTATAATTGTATTGGACTCACTGAATTTCAACTTGTCCAGAACACAGCAGCCCGTCTTTTGAACACCTCAAGACATAAGAACATCACCTCTGCTTTATCCTCTTTGTATTGGCTTTCTGTCCATTTTAAAATTGATTTTCAACTTTTATTGTTAATTTTTAAAGTTCCGAGTAGCTGAGCAGAGGACGACTATGACCTTAGGCAACAACAGGTTATAAATTGCTCCCGTCTGCTGGACTTAATGGAAGTGTTTGAATTTGAATGTGTTTAGTAAAATCTGCTTTGCTTTATGAAGCCAGTTTGGGGGGGGGGAAAAGCAATTAGTAGATGCAAGCCAGAAGCAAAAACCTGAAGAGAGTGCTATGAGTGTATAGAGCCACTACAGATTAAAGTGTCCATGCATTTCCACCACAAAACTTAAGTTTAGTTTCACATGTTTACAAGAAGGATTCGAATGTTCTAGGATGTCAAAAAGTAATGACAATTTACATGATTAAAGGCACAGATTTTCAGTATTAAAACTAGGATATATTTTGATGTTGTAAAGTGAGAAGTTTCCCAGCAAAAAAAAAAAAAAAAAAAAAAAAAATTGATGCGGTCAAGCTGCAGCTTCTTCTTATTCACTGTTTCAAGCGTTTATTCCAGATCTCATTCAAGGTGTTCATGTCGAGTCTGCACTTTGGAAATGTTCTCATACAGAAAAATGTCCAGCGATACTCCTTACACAATCAGAATGTGTGAGCATCTCATAAATTTACCACTTCAATCATAGTAAACTTCTTCAACTTCATTTTTTTTTTTTTACATCAGACAAACTTTGTTTCTTGTAATTATTTTAAGATAACCTTGATAGATATTTCTGATTTTTGTGGTGCAAATTTATACATTTGTGGCCTCTTGTTTTCTTCCCTTTGCCTATAATGGCCCTGAGACTCCGTTGTAGATCGATCTGCCTTGTAAATGTCCTCCTGAATATTTACAACATTAATATTATCAACAGTTACAGGCTTCAAAAGGGGTAATGACAGCAGCTTGTCGTGCCATTTTTATGTTTGCACAGTGTAGTTCTGGTATTTGACAGGTGTTATAGGCCTCCTTATTGTCAAAGGAAGACAATAATTCAGCACATTGCTTGGCAACATTGCAAAAAGGGTAATTTCTTATGCAGAGCAAAAATCATTTCAGCAGGAAAAAAAAAATCATTTTGAAATCCAATTAAGAAACCTTCAAGGGTGCAGCAATTCTGTGACTTGTTAGGATGCGTATTAAAGCTGCATGTTGACTGAAAGAGAGAAAGAAAAAGAGAATAATAAAAATGAACTTCAGAAGCATGTTGAAAGTGTGTGCAGGTTTACGGAAGTTATACAGTCTTGCTTGGCAACGCGGCTCAGGCTTCGACAGCTAAGGGAAATGCATAAAGAACTGGGACACACTCTGCCTTTGTAGTCAAGACAAAAAAGAATGAATACATAAATTAGTAGATCCTCAGAGCGGAAAAAAAAAAAGCATCCAAGTATTCATTAAGTGTAAAAAAAAAAAAAACACTCCCTGCTGGCAAAAACTCGATCCAGCCAGAGAAACTATGAAGTCTGTTAGAAGGTAGATAAGATCGGTTGTTGATTATAAAAGATAACATCTCCTGCAGGTTGAATATTATGTGATTATGAATCATTACAGAGTGCTGGTTGTGATAACTCATTTAGAAATTATACCGTTGTAAATATCCCATTTTTTTCTACATTTCTGCACAGCCTCCCTCACATTTAGAGGTAAAAAAACAAAATAAAACATGTGTTTGTCTTTCATTTGTGCTAATGTGCAAAAACCACACTGTCTGCATTTTGTGTGCATGGTTAATTAATTTGCGCAGATTAGAATTAATGTGTTTGTGTTAGTATGTGCATGAGTGCGTGAGAGAGCCACATTTCCACTTGAAGGCAGCCATTTTCCCCAGTGTTGGTTTATGATTGTGTGGGATGGCTGACTGGGGATTGGTGGCAGACTGAAGGCCAGCCAGCGAGCAAAACTCTCAGCTAGGTACAGAGAGTTGATGGAGCATAGTCCACAGGGGAAAGTCAACACTTCTTTCCCCTGCCAACACCTCCTGCCTGGCCTGCTCGCTCTGAGACATCCCAAAGCTGCTCTCAACACGAGGCCTGGAAGCATCCAGCGGGGATGGAGCCAAAAACCACAGACACGGCAAAGCAGGTAGAGAATTTATGAGATTTCTTTGCTGTGTTAGCAAGTGGTTTGGACTCTATCTCTGTTCAAGCACAGACTCTGTATATAGCACCTTGTGTTCTGGAGGAGATATGCCATAAAATCAGACAAAAAGAACATTTTAATTAATTTTTCTCACTTTGCCCACCAGAAGCACTGCAGTTCAGCAGTTATAGCTTGAACAGTTGAAATATCATATCTGATAACCATAGTCCTGCAGCAAAAACAGGACAAATGTAGATGACTAGAGCCATTGCTTTGTCTTTTGATGGGTTCTGGTTTTCTCAAAGGATTTTGTAAAGGAAGTATAAAACAAGTCTTTGGAAAAGCATCCAAGGAGACAACGACGAAGAGAAAACGTTACCGACAGAACGACATCCAAGTTGGCGATATTCTCCATATAAACAGATGGACCACATAACTGCAAGTAAAAACATAATGAATACCAGTGACTGACATCTTTAGAAATTATCTTCCTTATAGTAAAGATTGGAGCCAGGAGACAGTGTGGAGGAGGATCTTTCTTCAACAAAACTGCTTCTTTCTATAATTTGTTAGGCAATGTCAAAATAATTAATATCACAACTTCTTTTCTTCTAAAATAATTTGTTTGATTTTAGACTTTTTTTAGATATTAGAAGATACATAAAAACTGATTTCCTCTGCATTCAATTCAGTTTAAGTTAGGTTATTTTTATTGTGTCAATTTCCAGCACATCATCTCAAAGCACCTTACGATTCAATCCAGTCATACATACATACCAATTGATCCCATTTAGAAAAGAAGGCAACATTTTCTGCTTATTATTCAAATTAGTTTTGGAAAATGTCTATCTAAGGAAATCAGCAGATTGCATTGAGTCACTGACTTGCAGCATTCACGCCTCCTGGACGAGCACGTATCGACAGAGGACAATCTCTTATATTGTGTCCTTGACTTTGCAGCAATTCTTCTAACTGAGCACCATTTAGCAACAGTAGAGAAGAAAAATTCCCCTTTAACTGGAAAAAAACCTACAGCCGAACATGACTCAGTGAGGCTATGTCTGCCATGAGAAACTAGGGGTTTGAGAAGATAGAGCAAAAACAACAACAAAAAAGAAGAAGCATGAGCACTGATCCAGGAGTACTTTCTAAGTTAAAGAAAGAAAGTTAATGACAGTATAGTTGCTCCTTTAGTGGGCTTACCTATGAGAAAAACTTATCTAGACAGATAAACCTTGAGCTGCTTTAGTATGAAATAGAGGACATACAATTAGTTTGAGACAATAGCTTTGTTTAGCAGAGAGATCAGGTTAAACACAGAACAGGTTCACGTCTATAGAAGGAGAATGTTACATTATTATCAGCAGTAAGTTTTTCTGAAGGACAACAGCCGGCATTTTTTTCCATTCTTAAAGTGGAAACGACATATATTTTAAAAGCATTACATGTGCTTTTAGAGCAAATCTACATTTTTACACTTCAGGAAAAAAACAGCCTCTACTTTTTCTGGCACTGCCGTAGCTGCAGACAGGTTTTTCAGCTCAGCAGTGGCACATTTTGTAGCATCTTCTGCCTAATTTGATCAATTACTCCCTCATGGTTACAACTCTGCCTTCAGATTTAGGTTTTGCAACATCATCATTAAAAGTACAAACTGTAGCAATAAAAAAAGAGATAAAAATGTGAACAAAATACTCTGTTTATGCCTTAGGTCCAGAACAGAAAGCTGACAAAGCATGTTGATCATTTCCATTGTTAGGAAATCCATTATAATGACATTTACTGCCTCTAAAATCTGAGCAGAAAGTATTTCTGCTCAACTAAGGGAGAACAAAAATCTAAAATCACTGTTACTAAAATTTAGTTAGTATTGAAATCATCATCATTATCACAATTACACGTATTATGGCATAACAGAAGGTCCCTAGGATGTGTTTTAGGCAATTTGGTTTTACAAGGTGCCATATTTTTACTCCTAAAAATTGTCCTATCAAATGCATAATATGCATTATTCAGTAGTAAGGTTTCCCATATTTAAATATAATTAACTTTTAATTCAAGCAGAGCAGAGATATTTTTGTAAAAGTGTATTTTTTTTAAATAGGTTCAAAATCATCCATTATTTCCAGGCGTAAGCAACTCATTTTTATAAAATACTGTCGCTCTCATGAAATACCTAAAAACCTAATACAGCATAGTGCAAATTAGTGTGACTGTTGCCTATAGTAACACAATGAACACTGTAACATTGTTTGAAACATTTGTTTTTTATGCTTTTAATATTTGCACTTCAACATCTTTTTCTTTTATGCAATGCTTTTATGCTTAGGCTTTGTTATTTTCTGTCTGTTGTTCCTTTGATGTAATGTAAAGCACTTTGAATTGCCTTTTTCATGAATGCTGCACTATGAATCAACTTGCCTTGCAAACTTTGTCAATTTTCTTAGAACAGAAAAGTATGTGCTCCATGGTTCTGTATCCAGGGAGCATATATTACAAATAGATAGTTATACCAGCATGATTATGAACACTTGGAATTAGCTTTTCATGCCTGTATTTATGTTCTCGTCTGCTGCAGAGCTGGTAAATATGAACTAAACAGTGAATTTAAACAGAAAAGTGTAGACTGGTCTGAACAATGTAGACTGCTCCAATGTTGTTTTCTATACTGCAGAAAACAACATTATTTAGCAACATGGGAATTTGTCAAGCATTTTCTCTAGTAAGTTGTCCTAAAACTTGCTATGTGTGTATAGCACAGATGGAAGGAAGTAATGGCAATACAATTTTAGAAAAATTAAGTCAAGAACACATTTTTGGGACACTCTTCTAAATAGTTTCAGCAACTTTTGCAAGCAATAAAATATTCATAACTTGTACCAAAGTTTTCCAACAGGCTCACAATAATTCTACATCAGAAATGTCAAACCTCAGTTATCCCTGAAATAATCCAACAACTCAAGTTTATAAACGTTAGCTGAAAACACAGATGGCAGTGTGACCCATTTTAAACAGTTCTACAAAGTACATTAGATAAAAATTTCTCTACACCCATATGCTGATAGTCATTACAAGCGCTTCATAGCAGTTGTTGCCACAATGGGAATTGAAATATTTAGCCTTTACAGTTGAATCCATCATGAAAAAAACTAGGGACCTATGGTAACACAACATAATTGGAAGAATTCTTTATTGTTATTTTATTTTTGTTACGTAGAAACTTGAGTCATTTCACATTTCCAAATAATAAGTTATGCAAGTAGAAAACTAGAAAAATTATAATTTTCTGCACCAAGTTGGGGAGCCATCAGTGCTGCAGTGACACCACAGCTCACAGCTTGTCTTGAAGTCACCAACACCATTTGAAAGGGTGCGACACTGCTGATAATGTTTGGAGTCCTGCAGCACTTGCTGGTGCTCTGAAAGACACTGAGGAGACTGTGGTAATTTAGTGTGCGCCTCAGCAGAATGAAATCAACTGCAAGAGCACTCAGTCATGCTCAACGAGGCTGTGTTTATTATCAGATGGCAGGCGTCACTTTGCGCTACGGGTGACAAAGTCCACTCTGTCTACAAACACATGGATCGGCATGCAGGGAGAGACATGCATGAACAACTCTTTGCACACAACAACGATTCAGCATCTTCTTTCTGTTGCACTTTGTTTACTTCCACTATAATTTGTCCAGAATCAAAATTCTTGCTCACATCTTCACAGATTTTCAAAGAGAAGTTGAGCTCTTTAGGGTTTCCACGTCTGCTTGGTTGTTTACATGGATAGATTGGTTGCTGTGTGCTTTAGCGTAGCAGCTACCAGACTATTCTGGGAGTAAACTGTCCCACAAATTCATTATTGATCATGCAGGGTCACTGAGTCTGCAATTAATTGCGCTACAATAAAAGGCATTTAAAAAACATAAACACATAAATGGATTCAGTTCAGAATGCTTGCCCGCCCATTAGGGCATCCACGGACTTCAAAGCATCGTCATGGAGACACTCACATATATTCACACAGTGCAAAGCTAATTAAATTAGCGTTCCTGCCAAACAGGCGCTTCTTTTAATTACTTGTGGCTGCACACAGCAAAGTCTCCTCTGGCTAGCAGAGTGAGAAAGTCAGCATGGATTTCATTAACTAATAACTGTCCCATACAAGTCGACCATAATGGAGGACTGAAAAATGAGCGTAGCCTGGCCTTCAAGCTTCCAGACAATGTGGCTGAAGAGATATATGGTGTCCAAGACAACAAACTACTTCACAATTCTTCTTGAGTGAAGCCACATTATTAAAACCCAGTTTGTTACTACAATGGAGGCAGCAAGGCTTTTTAGCAAGCTAGTGTTTGTGTTAATAGATCATAGAACGAGTAGATATGACAAATAAAACAGCAGAAACAGATAGAGGCTGGCAGAGATAAGATGGGCAAAAATATCAGATTTAAAAAAAAAAAAAATGTATCAAGTCTTGTATCTTGAACCAGTCAAATCTCAGACACAAACAGGTTTTGTGCGATAAGTCAGAGCAAATGATTACAGTTGAAGAGCCTGCGATGATGGTTACACTGATGGAAATTATCGATTTCCCTCCTTCCCACTTCATGGCCAGAAACACCAGTTCTTAGTGCGAGCCGAGAGTTTAACAGAAGAAGACGTGCCACTTAAGGGTTCCTAATTAGAAATCTATATGGAATTTATGCAGTTTAGAAAATCTGTTCTACAATGGCCTTTCCCACATGAAAAGCCACAGTTCATGTTTTATATAGATAAATTGTATCATCAGTCTTAGGTACATGTTTTTATTTTTTGGGCAGAAAGTCCCAAAAGCAAGTATTCAGTCATGTCATTGTTTCGAAGTCACATCATTTTTGATCCTAAAATATAGAGCCAGAGTAGTTTAAAAAAAGTAAATGTTTTGTGTTACCATCACACAGCGTTGATTTCAGTTACATAAAAAATGTGTGTGCTAAATTGAAAAAGTGCCTCTGAGGCCACCAAAAACCCAACTCTATCACACCATTTCTGTCAAGACAAATAGCCCAAAGTTGCAGCCAACTATTGGAAGACAAAGAGAAGGACTTCAAATGTTCACCCAACTCAGTGTAAAAGCAACTCTGCTCAATATTAAGGGAGTGTACATAGAAAAACAAATGCTTTCATTATTCTGGTAATTAGAAAATAAATAACTTTTGTAAAAGGTTAAGGTTAATAAAAGGTTAAGACTATTTTAGTATTTACAATCTGTAAAAATCTCATTTCAACTATCTACATATGGAAATCTGACTGCAGTACATGGCATACTTCACTTCTTTCAAAAATGTTGATTATATATGCAAGTATGCAATGCATAAGTCATTTTTATTCATCAATAAACTATATTTTTATATACAGTATTCTGAAGAAACCCTGTCAAGAGCCACAGGAAGCTCATCAACATGACTCAAACAAGCCCTTGGCCTTATTAGCAATATATTTTGGCTTTACAACAGGCTTCATATTTCTTAATACAGTAGCAGTGAGCCAATCCCACATCTGGGAGTCTTCACTCGTCTGCATTGCTGCTCCATGTTTTAATGTGTTCCTCTGAGAGCCGCTCCTCTCCCTCGCACTCTCTTTGCATCTTTGCCACTGTTGGTCCATCTCTGTTTGCAGGAAGAAGAGAATGCGATTGCCATGGTAACCAAGCCCATACTTCCACTGACATGGACACTGCTGGGTTGAAACCAGCAAAAGCAAGTCCACACATCCACAGAGCTCGGGGAGCTCTGCAGGCCAGAGATCAGACTGGACAAACACTTCACTGTCCACAATCTCCTCCTATATAAATAAGTAAAACATATATTCTTATTGATATTTACCAAAAGATCCTGAGGCAAAATAAATTCTAAAAGTTGCCTTCTTACTTTTTCCCCATACCGCCATGCAGTAAAACATGATTTGTCTAAGTTCTTGGGAATTAAAGATGCTTGTTATTTTTTTCTACTTTCATTCATTTTTTCTGTGGTGCTGACAGATTCTAAAACAGGCACAATGGGGAGAATAGGTATTGTGTATGTCCACATGTTTTGTTTTGTTGCGTTCTACTGTAAACATAGCACTACTGCGAGTACTGACATGAAATTCTCCTCAGGTATTAAATGACAACCGAAGTAATCTAACATACAAATAGAACAAATCACTCTCCAACTATAGGCCCATAAATTATGATTTTACAGAATAAAATGTTTGTGTTCAATACATATTTCCCATATGAAATGGGAGCTCACATGAAGTGTTTAGGCCTCATTATGGCTGTACTCATACTTATAATTTGATTTTTAACTCCATCCTTGTCACCGTTTACATGCTGCCATGTCTTTAATTAGTTTTACTTCAGGGGACATTTGGGGCTCCTGTTTTTGATTGAATTGGCCTACTATGTGAGACAATCTGTAGTTGTTTTTCCTTTTGCCCAAAGCAGCAGAGCACTCAAAAAGAAATTCATTTCACAGGTTCTGTGTGATTGCACTGATCCAAAAGGCATGTTGGTTGACTTTCCATCAAGCCCTCACTGGCTCTCCTGCCTGTCGTCTCTGGGATGGTTATGTTTTCTTGATTGCGAGCGCTCTAACTCCTTTGGATGAGAGCATCACCCCAGCTTAGCAGAGGTGATGCTACTGAAATGACAGAGATATACCTCTCTGCATCCAGATATATGGTATTTTCAGACAGATACACTGTCTGCCTGGCATTTAACAGAACAGTTGATGGACACTAATAAGGGCTTGGCTGCTCTACTACTACCCTGAACAGAACCTGTGTCAGCAGGAGTGATCAGCTGTGTGATCAAGGGTGCCTGACAACATGCCTGATTGATTGCAGTGTGGTTACACACCTGCTTAATTATGAAAGTCATGGTTAAAAGCTCACATGGACTTCACATCTTCAGTTTCATTCAAAAATGAAAACTGAATCTTGCGATGCCTTGTGGAAACATACAATGTTTCTGTAACTCTGGGTCCCAAAACTGATTCTGACTATTGCTGATTAAAGTGCAAAGATTTTACAAAGAAGTCAATTAAACAAAAATGTAATAAAGAAAACCCTAATATAAAAATTTATATAAATAAATAAATAAATAAATGAATTTAAATACAAGCAATTAAAATAAAGAAAATCACAAATATACATTATGAATATGTCTGCTGTTGTGTAATTTTAATAATATTTCAATAATAAAAGTTACTTTGATTTCTGGAAATCATTTTAAGGACTTGCACCGTATGCTTCATAACCTGCATTTGAGACAGAGTCAAATTAGGAACCACAACTTAAGAATTTTAAAAGAGAAGTATTTTATCTGTTTGAGTAAAATTAATCTCTATTTCAAAAGAGAAAACGGATGCACACTTTTTTCAACTCACTTTTTTTTTTATTATTATAAATACTCAGCTAAATTGTAGACAACAGAAGTAATGTTATATTTCAGCTGTGAAAGATCATTTAGGGTTGCACCACCAGAATTACAGCTTATTTCTGCCATTAGTTTCAGTACTAAACTGCCACCACAGCTGCAGCTTGGTCCTTGTGGTGCTGTCCACTGCAGTGAAATGTTTCTTGCAGTTTGTCGTTTCGTGTTTTCACCATGTAAAGCGCTTTGAATTGCCCTGCTGCTGAAATGTGCAACTCAAATGAGCTTGACTGCAAGATTTAGCAATTAGGAATAATTAAATTAAGCTTTACACAAGAAGAAATAAATAGAAAAAAGGTTTAATAAACTTTTTTGTAGATATGGTCATAATTATTACTATCAGTTAATTAAATACAATCAGTTAGCATCACATGGGTTCTTCTTTCCCGCTGTATTCCCACTGAAGCAGAAAGGATTATTTTCTTTTCCCCATAACTGCAAACTCTATCATAAAAAGTTTCCTATGGCTGCAACTTCACTGGATTATACACAACCAGAATGGGCAACAGCTATTTTATTTCTCTAATGTATGCATTGGCTGCATTGCATTTTAATAGATTTGTGTTGCTGAGCATCACTGGTTAACAATTTCATTATGAGAATTAGAATTACAATTTTAATCTCGTAAACAATCTAGTGCATTCTATAAGGCTGATTTATTTACAGATCTAATTTACTATCACCAAAGGTGGTGCCCCAATTCACATTTAAATTATTTTGATATTTTTACTTATTTGTTAAAAAGCCAAAATTATAATTAATCATTTACAAGGAGGATAAGAATGTCCCAGTAATCCTGAAACATTTATTATTGAGGCTGAGAGATATGTAGTCACGTAATAACAGAAATCATAATGAAAGATTGAAAAGATGCAACAGCATCAACAAACCATTTAAGAAAGTGCAGCTCAAAGGAAAGCTACAACTAAACTTGATTTGGTTTATTCGGCTACACATAATGTAGATTGCATTGGTTAATCTCCAATACGATCATATTTAATGTTTATCTGCAGGATCACAGTGAGCAGAGGTGCCGCAAACTGTTACACCACATCCTCACAGTGACAACAACCTCTTACTACTTTCACTTTTATTGGTGAAACTGCTAATAAACAGCTACACAGTTCAGAAAGAAGCGAGAAGAGATCATTTAATCAAAATTATTTCAGCACAAGTTGGCAATGAAAGCACTTTTCAAATCCAATTTAAAATACAGAAATGCCTGAATGCTTATCTTTTATTTTTTGATGCCAGCGACCCAGTGATAATCCAATTTCCTGACTGATACTGTCACAAAAACACACACCATAAGGTTAGTTTTTCTGAAATAAGACTCTTTACAATAAATGTAACATAGAAAATACCCCCAGCAGCTCACTTATTAGACACACATCTTTATTCCTTGTGAACTAATAGAGAAACAGCCAATCACATGGCACCAACTAAATCAATTAGCCCTCTGGATGTGACAAAGGCGAGCTGCTGAAGTTCAAAGGAAAAAGAAAAATACAGACTATCAGCTGTTAGTGCCACACCTCTGACTCAAATTGCTTTTTATTTGACCTTTTTCATAAAACACTTGGTATTTGTTATTCCCAGTGGTTATGCTGTCAACTCTTTCATTAAATACAGCACTTTATGGGGTTCTGAGGGTTTTCTTTTGCTAGCTGTATAGCGGATGATTTACAAGATTTAAAATCACATTTAAATTCTTTGTCATCAACTCCAAGAAGTAATCATGTTGAATGAAATTTTGCCAATTACAACATAACGATCAAGGTGCTGTGTGATGAGTGTTTTCTCTTAATGAAAAGAACAGCGAGTGCTTTCGTGTTGAAGTGTCTTTCTAATGATGTAGCTAACGAGACAGCGAGAGAAACAACCTAATTTAGTCTAAAACTGTTTCAGTTTGAAAGACGGTCAACATAAAACGACGACAGCCATCATGAACACCTACACCAGAGAAATTATTAATGTCACAGAACTTGAATCTTAGACAATGGGGTCAACCCTCAAATCCTTGCGGTGTAAGTGAGGTAATAAGAATAAAATGTGACTGAGGTTTAACTCTTGAACTCGAGATTCCATCTTTAAAAACAGCATTACAGTCGGTTTAAACATGAACTTGGAACTAATCCTGCTATGGATTTACAGTTCAGGCTGCTGGTGGTTTGGGAGAGGGAGCATGCTATGTGCTATCCAGGCCCATAGTGTCATTTTATAGCACAATCAAGTAATTTTGCTGTATATATCAAAAATAACTTAAAGTAAATTTGACTTCATAATTTGACGCCATGGAATTTGCCCTCTGTCGCTTTAAGAATCTCTAGCTCTTTCTGAGAGATCTGTCTTTAGTACATAGTCACAACAGTGCTTCACCGTTATGCTGTTTACAACCATTCTTAATGGTGTTGGCCTAAGAAGTAGATTGTATAATTGGCTCACAAGACGCCCTGTGCTACCAGGTGTTTGGTAATGGCTGCTGCTGCTAGTCTGGTGGAGCTGAGCGTGGGAGACACGAAAGGTCAGCCAATTTGTGGAAATAGGTGACACTTTCTGAGACCAAGAATTTAGACACCTCCCAAATAGCTGCCAGGGGTGAGTCAAGGATTTCTCAAACATGAATATAAGAAACAAAATCCACTACCTTATTTTTGATGAGGGAATAGCACTGTAACATGATACAAAGCTAAAAAAAAAAAGCTGATTTTACATAACATGCCTGGTTATAGCATATCGATCTGATGTTATTTTATTTAACAGCATGGGGAATATCTTACATCATTATAGTCAGAAACCTGCGACAAATGTTTCTGAGGTTTTTGTAGGACCCATTCCATAAAAAGTGCCATGAGTTCTTTCTGAGTGCAAAAGGGGCTCCTACCCTGATCTAATAGGATGTGCCTAATAAATTGGCCCATGAGCATATGACATATGTCTACATGCATTTGCTAATGATCAGAATCCTGTTAAAACAGAGGAGGATTTCAACTCAACTGAGCTGTATTAAAAAAATATAAGCAGCATGATAAAAACCCTCACTGTTTCTCTACACCTGTGGAGTGATGTTTTGATGTTTCAAGATTCGACCTCCAACCACCTCACCAACAAACTGATTTGCAGGAGCTGCTGGCAGCAGCTAAAAATGGACAAGTCCACACTTCCTCAGCCAGAAGTGGAGTAACAGGCTCACTTCATCCAGTGATAACAGCATCTTCAAACTTCACTCACTACACACACAGTGCAGTGTCAATGGCATCATTATTTAAAGCCGCTCACAGAGAGCTAGAAGTGAGCAGCTAACAAGGTCCTACTGTCCATAACTGCAATACGGCCATCACAAAAGGAAAACCGCACGCAGAGACACTCCTGCTCTTCTGTTTAATGTGTAATAGGGCACTCCTGGAAAACTTTTCTTAAAAATTTGAAATTGTACTTTTATTTCCCTCAAATGTGTTTGCTTGAACAGCCCATACCTCACACACATAGGCTTTTTTCTTTTACTCTTTCCCTTACAAGTCTGCTGTCAGCGTTCTTAAATCTATGATTTCTTTCTGTCCAATAGAAGGAAGTAAAGCAGCACATTAGTCGGTTATTGTCGGTTTTAAATTAGAAATGGTACAGAAACAATACTATACTTTTAACTTCTATTAGCAGAGGTGGGCATTTTTCTCCTGCCAATAAAAGACATATTCAACTGTTTGAAAATGTCTCTTATTACAAAAAATACATAAGTATTTGATAGAAAGTAAACCAGCATGTTTCCTTATTATACTCATGCTGTTTTCAAACTACAGTTGGTAAACTCTGCTCCTTTTATGTTTTAATATGACAGTTCTAGTCCCTGACTGTTCTCAGATTCATGTTTGCCTTTTTGTTTAAAAATGACAAACATTCATCCTAACCATCAAACAAACTGGAACCCATTTTAATAGCATATTTGAACTCTGTCTTACTGCTTCCTCAAAGAGCTTCTTTAGTTTAGTTCAATAATAATAGACAGTGGGCAGCTCAGTTGGCAAAATAATAATAAAAAAAATAACCCTAATAACAAGGATTTATTCAGAAAATTTTGGCCGGTTCCTTTTGAAAATTACAGTTTATAGGTAAAAATTTAAATTTTCTGAAAATTTGAATACTAAATAAAACCAATAGAAAATTATTTTAATGGAGAAATATCATGTTTAAATTGTTTTACTCGAGCATAATATTGTAAAGTTAAGTGGAAGGAAAAGTGTGGTGCACAACCAACAGCAAAAATCACAGCTAGGAGACCTTTGTAAAGAAATGACTATCCAATCCTCACAAGGCATCCACTGCACACAGACATAGCCAGGACATGGGCTACCACTGATGCATTCCTCATGTGAAGCCACTGATGAACAAAAGACAAGATCTGCTGTATTGTAATTGGGGAAGAAATGAAGACAAAGGCTGAAAAGTAGCTGCATTCTGTTTCCAACATTCACATTAAGATACTGCTTAAAAGTATGAGCTGCATTATTATATTTCAGACATGCAACATTCTGCTTTCTTCTCCAAGGAAAAACCATAGTACACATTATTCTGAAAAATGTCTTATTTATGCTGCAGAGCAGTAGTTTAAATTTTGCCTGTGCCACAACAATACCCGTCGCATTTTAGATAAGGAAACTTATTAAAAAACATGCCAGACTGAAGCACAAAATTAAATTTCAACTGGCTCACAAATTATTTTGTGCCCATGTGGAGTTCAGCTCCGATGTGGCAAAAGACGAATTTAGTTACTTCTAAACCTAAAAGTTTGCCTCTTACTAGAATTAGCAAGAACAAATGAGCACACTGAAACGTTTTTCATCTTGTTAGGATGACTGATTACCATCTCAGAGTCTTGATAAAAAGAGCCCACACTATCATAGCTGGTTCAATTCCCATAATTCCCTGACAACTGAATCCATCTACTTTCCTTTAATTTTTTTTTCTTTATATTCAGACTGCAGCCCGTCTATTTTTCCTCAGTTGTCAGATATAAGTAGGGCACTGAATGTTATCTGCCTAAGATGTCTTCACTCTCCATCTCTGTCTCCTGCGCTCTATGTGCCTCTTATTTCTGGCATCCATCTTTCTCCCTGCCACGTATTATCTACACATCTCTCTCCCTCTAATGTCTTTTTACTCCATCAGCGTCTGCGACCACATTTCTAACTCTCTCTTCTCATCTCACGTCTATGCTTCACATTTGTTTTTCACTTGTTTTATTTCAACGTTAGCCGTTTCTTTCTCAGAGTTTCTGATCAGTGGGTCCAATCTCTGTGGCATTACTGGCATCACCTTTTTCACTTTGCTTTCTCTTTCTGATAAAATGTATGTTCCTGCCACCACTGGCGGTCTGTTTCGATCCCACCTTCTCTTTCAACCTCCTCACCTCCATTTCTTACGCTCTCTGTAGTCCAACTACAACACTACGGACAGCCCTTGCTGTGCCGCCGCCTTTGTAGACAAAGAAAAAGTGGTACTGAAGAGATGCCTGTCTGCTGAGGAAAGCAGAACACGCTACAGGCACTTTAAATTATTTCAAAGGGCGAGGCAACAAAAATAAAATAAAAAGTCAGACACAGCATGGGTAAGCACCACAGCCTGACACATGCAGACAGCGCTGCAAGGGGAAAATAGGTGCTCACAACCAAAAACGTTTGACATCTCTGCATGTTTGCCCATTAGGCTTCCTGGTAACACATTTAAATACTCTCTTGAAAGTGGTTTAAGCTTGTACAGACAAGTTTTCAGTGTGCATTAAAGCCAAACAGAAAAGAGTAATAAAGAAGACTTAAAATTAAGCTTAATATTTAGACAGCCTGTGATGCCTTCTTGGTTTTCTGGTGAGAAACAAGAAGCTTTTCACTTCAAAAGTTTTGGTTTTTGCTTTACAGCCTAAGGGCGATTACTCCCGGGATATGCAACAATCAAGGTTTTGCACAAAACAGACCTTGCCTGTTTGCCTGGTCTTTGCTTCGTGTGCTCCACACCACTTGAAGGGTTGCAGCAGGCGCATTCATCAGCCAGTCAACAACTTTGAACTCGTTGCTTCAACCTTACCGTCATTTCCCCCTAAAAAAGATTCTGTTTGAGAAAGCTGCCTATAGTGCTGAGAAGCTGAGCTATTTTCCACCTGCTCTCCATCTAATTAGAGTCAATGCTCAATTCCTCTTCTCCTTAACGTGGCGCTCACTCTCTTCCCACCCACCATCAAAGCTCTGAGCACAATTAGGCGTGCAAAGTGAAGCAAGGAGAAAAAAAGAAGGGAAAAAATAAAAGGCTAGTGGAATCTTTGAAGTGCAAAGTGAGATGGGGCAGGTAACCCTCTTGTGGAAGATTAGTTCGGTTTGCAGCACTGCTGGCAAATGAGGAACCTGTACGCTGTACTCTGTTGGTCGTAACAACTTTCATTATGATGTTTGATGGTAAACAACATGCATAATTAAATGTTTAAAATATAACTTGGATTTTCAAAGATGCAGTATCACACACAAAAACAATCTAAACTCTGAACTCTTCTGTACTCTGACCCAACCCTAAAACTTTTCATCTATGTTCTGTTCTTTTCTTCAAATAGCCTGCCAGATGTAGTTGAAATCAGATATTTGCATGCAATGCATAACTATATGGATTTAAATTAGACCAAACATAGCCTTAGTTAGGATAACCACAATTATCTGGCAAATAACCAAAACATCACGCCTGTCAGGTGTCAGGTTGGTTTTCTTAAGTTTGAAAATCTCCTGTTTTTCCCCCCTCCACATAGCAATTGGCATGGGGAAACATTTCAATTTTATTTTCATTAGACCACATAAAACGTTTCAACATATTAAAGTTGTTGTCCTTGGTGCCCTGGGAAACTATAATCTAGCTTTTTATGTTGCTTTTGCAGCAATTTATTCTTCCTCGCTGAGGACAGCATTCATTTCACTGTTGATAATGACACTCTCTTAACAGCTCCAACAAGCATCTTTTGGAGTTGAGTCACATATTTTTGCACCAAAACACATTCATCTCTTTAACACAGAACCCATCTCCTTCTTGAACAGAAAAATGGTTGGAGGTTCCCACTGATGTTTGTACTTGTATGCTTTTTTTCTTTTTTCTCCAGGGAATGAATGCGGGACTTTCAGGCATTTGGAAATGTTTCTCAAATATAAACCAGACTTGTGGAGGTCCACAACTAGTACTACTTTCTTGGCTATGCTGCTTAGGTGTGCCTTTATTTAACACAAATAATGTTAATTTAAGTTTTCAAAGTGATTAAATCATAATCTGTTGAAAGTCATAGTAATCTTAGTAATGTAAACTTGTGGATCTGACGTCACATTAAATAAAGATGAATTTTATTCTGGCTACTGACAAAGAAAAATTGTGGTCTTCTAATTTAATCTTTCTGGTACTTGCTGAGCACTTTCTTAAACCTTGGCAAGTTCAGACAACCGTAACCCAGATGACCATAGTCTGTACCTAGACTCTGCATGTTTCAGACGTGTTTCTGCTTCAACAAAGAAGATGCAAACGGTTGAATTAAGTTAGATTTTATCTAATTGATTTATTAAATTGTGTTGAAGCAGGAAAGCTTTAGAACACCAACCTTTGAAATTTGATTTTAGAAACAACACAAAACTAGATTTTACTTTGGGGCTAGTTCCCTGGCTAAGTCCAAACCTATCTCCACAGCTAGGTCCACGGCTTGCTGCCTGCCTAGGTCCTTGGATAGGTCCATTGCTAGCCCCACCGCAAACTCCATGGCTACCTCAACGGCCGTATCTAACTCAGGCGGGGTAGTGTTCTTTGATGATCTGACAGCTACCCCAGCAGGGGTAGTGTTCTCTTTTGGTCTGACAGCTACCCCAGCCGGGGTAGTGTTCTCTGTTGATCTGACAGCTACCCTAGCCAGGGGTAGTGTTCTCTGTTGATCTGACAGCTACCCCAGCCGGGGTAGTGTTCTCTGTTGATCTGACAGCTACCCCAGCCGGGGTAGTGTTCTCTGTTGATCTGACAGCTACCCCAGCCGGGGTAGTGTTCTCTGTTGGTCTGACAGCTACCCCAGCCGGGGTAGTGTTCTCTTTTGGTCTGACAGCTACCCCAGCCGGGGTAGTGTTCTCTGTTGGTCTGACAGCTACCCCAGCCGGGGTAGTGTTCTCTGTTGGTCTGACAGCTACCCCAGCCGGGGTAGTGTTCTCTGTTGGTCTGACAGCTACCCCCAGCCGGGGTAGTGTTCTCTGTTGGTCTGACAGCTACCCCAGCCGGGGTAGTGTTCTCTGTTGATCTGACAGCTACCCCAGCCGGGGTAGTGTTCACTGTTGGTCTGACAGCTACCCCAGCCGGGGGTAGTGTTCTCTGTTGATCTGACAGCTACCCCAGCCGGGGTAGTGTTCTCTTTTGATCTGACAGCTACCCCAGCCGGGGTAGTGTTCTCTATTGATATGAGAGCTACCCCAGCCGGGGTAGTGCTCTCTGACGATGACAGACATACCGCAGCCGGGGTAGCCTCATCGTTGGGGATATCATCACATGAATACAAATTAGTTGTTATATAACTTACCAACTTCTCCATGCCAGTTGTCATTATGTACCCAAGTGCCCAGCCAAGAGGGACAGCGAAAGGCACAAGTGCTATGGAAAAACGGAACATTCTCAAAAATATCAAAGAGCCGTCTGGATCCTGAATGCTTCAAAGTATTAAGATTCCAACATTTAAAGGCTCAGAACATCTTTGATCTATTGTGATGTATTTGATGTCATCAATGACCTAATCAACGATCTCACTGTAGTTTTGTGGAACGGTCTTTCTTTTGATCGTTACTATGGAAACCATAAGATTGGTTCTGCAAGACGCCAATTATAGGTGCAGTGGTGGATAAATATTGAATTAAAAAAAAAAAAAAAGTATTTAGCATAAAGAAATTAACAATAAATTTATATTTGACTGAATTGTTGGATTTGTAGTTTTCCGTACATGATGCAGCATAAATTGTCGTAAGCCAATTATCCATTATTGTTTTATAAACCCAATCACTTGGAAAGCTAACTGTAGAATCGTACTTTGAGCTGAAGTCAGCAAATAAGCAGTCAGTACATTAAGTACCTCACGGACCACCAGGGGGCGCCCGCAGACCACCAGTGGTCCAGGAACCACAGTTTGAGAAAGACTGATCTAAAGCAAGTAATGGTCAACCTCACATTACTTATTGGACCTGTTCTAGTTATCACTTCTAATGAAGGCTGCATATTTTACACAGTTTGTACCATTTAAATCTCTACTGAAGTCTATGTTTTAAATATTTATACATAACATATTCACATTATATAGTATTTACAATAACTTGTAAACAATATTTCTGCACTTGAATTACTTGAATTACACAAATACAAATGAGTAAACTGCCACTACAACTGAATGTTTTTAGGTTGGCCAATGAAACTACTTCCCCCCTCTCCCAGATTTGACTAAATGTAACACAGAAGCTGTTAGAGATGCTGATTTTCGCAGCAAGAGGGGCCCCTAAGTCAGAATTTTACTTAGCCCTGGACCGGCCCTGCATGATGAGTTATTTCCCCTGCACTACGCGAAGAGATGCGGAACAAACGGGAGATTTAATTAAATGCTGTTAATGTGGCTTTAGTTGCTCTTCCATTTTGTGTCTGTTGAGTTTTTAGTAAGAATCACAGAAAATGTTTTTTAGTTGCTCGAGTTTCTCAGATCTCCATGTGGCCACGTGCATTAACTCTGTCTGCCTAAAGTGGACAAAGCATTGTAACCGGAAAAAATAATACTAGACATAATAATAAAATAATATAAAGTGACTATGAGGAGGAGAGCGAAAGCTCCTCACTGGGCTGAAAACCGCATGATGAGTGATTAGTGCTGGTTCGATAACCGCCAACCGGAGCCAGGCGCTGGACATCGTGCTGGGTTGCAAACGCCGTACATAATCCTGGCGGGGGGGCAGAAAATCATGGCGGGCCGCCAGACTTATAATAGACTGGGGGAAACCCTGCAATATCATGGTAGAAATGCATAAATGAAATATCTCTATTTTAGTGTCAAGTTTTGTTAGCATAGAATGACTGTAGCATCATACAGGTTGGTAACAGAAGTGAGCCAGTGGTGAAGATGAACATTGTTCAGCCAGTTGGCGATGAAGTCACACCCAGATAACTGTGATAGATGCAAAAAGAAGCTAGCTCACCAGCAAATGTATATTAGCAGCTAGTTAGCTAGTCGGCTACTTAAACACCTGGATTCACCTGGCTCCGCCTCCACCCAGCACCAGCACCATGTTGTTTCCAGTGAGAAATCGCTGTGTCTGTCCGCCATTTTCTGAAACACCTTCTTATAAACGCCCCTCTGCGGAGACAAAATACAAACTGCAATGAAAACGAGCTCTTTGATTCTATAATTATAATTAGAAAGTCAACTATTAAAGATTCCAGCACTGCGCCCACGTGCCAACGCAGAAGCCGTTTCTTACATACCGCCTTCCACCAGGCGGTACGCATTGATGCGTACGGCAGTGCTCCCTGACGACGCACAAAAAATGTGGTGCATCTTGTTGCATTTAGCAAGAAGATATAGCTGGTGAATTACCCGACCGGGCGCAGTGGAGTCAAATTACATTTCAATGCTGTTGGGCTCTTTAGAGGTCAACAAAGGTCATACATATCCAGTTTGGCGCCAGTCAGATGATCCATGTGTGATTTAGAGCCGATAGTATGCACATGGCGAAGGACTGCAGTTCGCCATTTCTACACCCAAATGCGGTTCGATCAGCAGCGAGCATTCCACAGAGTTCATCATTTTATCGTTTAAAGTCTGTTTTCCGATGAGTTTTATGAGTTCATTTATGAAACTCATAAATGATCGAATAACAGTAAAATATACAGCAGAAAAAACAGGTCACTGCATGTTAAAAGTGGGCGGGGCTAACGTGATGTCATGAAGTCACCATGTAAATGTGGACAGTACTGTTCTGCAGAGAGAATTAGTAAGTCTGGTGCAGCTGTCATCTTGCATTTGGAAGTTATTTAATCTCCATGTTTTATGGCAAATATTCAAAGTTTGACACTAAGCCACGCCCACATGCTTTGATGCTAACTACAACTGAGATGTAAATGCAGTGCAATTTCAACCTTCTCCTAAAATGATTGAGGAAAATTGTAAAGTTGAAGATGTTCCAGTTTAATAAACTGTACAGGTCAGTAATAAACCAAGGGCAATGCAGATTAACAGAGCACAGTTAACTTTCAGCACATTAGAACAATAGCATAGGCTGAATCCCACCCATCAATTAGGTATTAATCACAGGAAGCGCTACAACTAAATTTATAACCCCAATGGATCGTAATAAGATACTTAGCATTTTCTCAGAGCTCTTTGAAACAAGCCTTTAAACAGGTTCTATACATAACAACAAACAAGCCTGAATGTATGAAACTGGATGTATCAAACACACTATTCAGTCTCTTGAATTAGAAAAGCGCTAGCTTTACAAACGTTGCAGGCCTGAGGGACTCAGTTAGCATAGTCCTCCGAACAGCTGTTCCAAACATGGCAGCTCCCAGAACCAGCACGAGGAATGCGTTACTCACTGCACCGCGAGTTACCAGTTTTTAAACCAACAGCAATAAAACTGCTCCAACTCCGGCCCAACAGTACGTTGCAAGCGTGGTTCGGGTCCAAACAGCAGCTCCAAAAACCCAAGCAAAACGTTGAGCATAGTCCGGTTCTGTGGCTTCAAAAACCAGGCAAAATGTTCAGGAAAAGTTAGCAGCTCCATCTGGTTAGCAAAAAAACAATTGCAGTCCACAGCGGAATACAACAAACCTCGACCATGACCAGCCGCCCCAACTGCCAGTACATAGCAACTCACAGGCACAGCTACAGTACAGTTCAGTCCATCACAACCAATCAAATTGCTTAAATTTGATTTTGCCCTTGACTGACCAGTAAGGTAGGGACAAGTGATATAGATGCATTTACTTGCGGTAGTAAAAACAGTTATTAACAAAACTCTACGTTTACTGCGTGTTTAAAAAAATTATGTGAGGGCTTACATATAACCTGTAAGCCCTATCCTTTTGGAAATGTCACGGCAGACGCTCTCGCAAAGTTTTCACGCCCATCCGCCCGTCGATCTGTTTGCCATTGGTGGAATAACACTGACCCCTACTGACGAAATACAGATATAGTTATTCGTCATGTTTATCCGTCTTACGAAAGCTCGTTGTTTCATTGGTGGAGTTATACTGACCCCAAGTGGCGAATTACTGAAATGGTTTCTAAACAGTGACTGCTGATGAATGACGCCCTTTCTATTATTTCTAACCAAAATCAATGAATGTTTGTACTCTAACTCACAAAACTAAATTATTTAAAAAAAAAAAAAAGCAAAAACTTATAATAATGTATATTTAAATAATTAATATGTTAACCTGCAGAACATAACCTATATTTCATGGGCTGCTGTGGTGTTAGCCGGGCTAAGGTGATTTCATCAAGTGACAATGTAAATGTGTTCAGGACTGCTCTGCATAAAGACATAGTAAGTGTGAAGCAGCTGTAATCTTGCATTTGGAAGTTATTGAATCTTGATGTTTCATGGCGAATCGTCAAAGTTTGCCATGCCACCACGCCCACCTGCTCCATCGGATATGGTCGGGGTTGGAATCTTCAACACACCAACATGTCTTCTATTTCTGGGCACAGTTTCATGTTGATGAGGTCAAAGGGGTCAGATAGCGACCATTCACAGTAAAACATAACACTTTCTGTTCTCAGGGGGCGTGGCCTAAGTGATGTCATCATTCAACCATTGGGTATTGTAGGACACCCGATGATGATCAATCACAGTAATTTTGGTGCTTCTGTGAGTTTCTGTGTAGGAGATATAACAGTTTATTTTTTTATGGCGAGTAGGTGAACTTTGACCCCTGCTAAACCCCTTCAGCATACTCAAAAACTCATTCTTTTGATAACTTTAAATGGGACATGCCTTATGAACAGACTGACCGAGTTTGAAGCCGATCAATCAAAATCCGTAGGAGGAGTTCGATCAAATACGAAGGCTGTAAACGGCAAAAATGGGGTCAAAATCGTAACTTCAATCCAAAATGGCCGACTTTCTGTGATACTTGCACTATGACATTAATTGTAGATTTTGAGCGTCTTGGGGAGCTCCACAAGTGTACCAAATTTCATGTCTCTACGATGAAGTAAGTGAATAGCAAAGGGTCCTTCAGAAAATGCTAGGTGTCGCCGTTGAGCCGTTTCTTTTGTGATTTTTCCAATGACCTAAAAATACAAAATTTTGAAACAGGACAAGGCCCCTCTTTAGGGGGGCAGAATAATAATAAAACAGAAAACAATAGGCCTTCGTAGCGCTTAGCTGCTCGGGCCTAATTACTGGAAAGTACCTCAAAAGTTCCAGGAAAATATCATTTCTAGGTGACCTAAGAGTTCTTCAAGTTCTTAGGTAGTCAGATTACTCAGAACGTACAAAGAAAATATCATTAAAGTCTCAAGACAATGCTAATAAAATTCTGGGAAAGCACTTTCCTAATACTGGGATACTCATAATTCACAAGTCACCAAGACAGTTTGGTTCCCACAAGTACCTCAAAATAACCTTAAGATTAACACAAGTAAAATCTTCCCTTAGAGGGAAGAGTCTTCAAATCCAGTGCCCTGAAACATTTAGATGCAGGTATAAGAGCCTATAGATCTTGGAAGATTCCAGAGAAGTATCCAGTTGATCAAGTCAAAAGGCTTATGAACAACTAGAAAATTAGGGGCTGTGTAAATCTGTCCAACTAACTTTTTTTTTTTTTTGTTATTTCAGAGAGGCCATCTGAATCAGTGAGGACGAAAAGTGGTCTCAAAATGTTTATGAGTGGTTTCATTAAATAAGACTCCTCTTCACCCAATCTTTAAATTTAAATCTTTTGCAGGTTATCAACACTGTTCATGTTCTGAGTGCCATCTTCACATGTCGAGGGGATAATGAGAGCAGAGACAACCAGGGGACAGCTGGCTGTACAACACACCGAAAGATCTCTTCAGCTGCTCTAGTGCTCTTTAAAATGACAGGTCCATTTCAATTCTTCGGCTTTACAGTCGACTTGTTTCAGTCACACATAGCCCTCTCAGGAAGAGTGAACTCCACAGGCTTCTCTCTGGTTGGTGGTCATTGCAGAGGAACTAATAGAAGTCAATGACCCCACAGAGAATGAGTGAGTATAAGAGGAAGGGGGAAACTGATAAGTGTGAGGCAAGGACAAGATCAAAAGAACCTGTGGCAATTTCATTTCAGTAGTGAGAGGAAGGGAGGAGGGAAAATATTGTTTTACTTTTATCCAAGTAGCTTACAAATCCACTCATTCAACCGAGTGGTTATAATGAAAACATAAATATGCTAGAGTAAAGGCAGACATGATGCGATCAGTAATCAAAGACTTGAAGAAGCATTCACACCTACAGAGAAGCTCTCTATAGGCGAAAAAGATGTATGCCTATCTGGTTGCTTTGAGATAAATAAGGTAATAAAAGAACAAATTGCTTAGAGGAAAATATGAACACACTTCATATTTACAACCTCCACTTGGTTGTAAATAGAGAAAACACTCAGACATGAAACACCACTTCGCAGTCCTCTGAGAGAAAGTCAAAGTAAAAAAAAAAAGAGCAGGCATAAACTTGGGGAGTTGAAAGAATTATGAAATTAACAACCACAATCTTATGTTCTGCCTTGTTAAATGGAGTCTCACCTGAACATTTTTACTTTTTTGTCACTTTACAACCACAAACTTGATCACATTTCATAGGGATTTTAAGTGACAGGCCAGCACAAAGTCGCACATAAGTGAAGTGGAAGTTTTTCAAATGTAAACCGTGTGCTGATGTATCCAGCCCCTTGAGCTGGGCACGTACTGCACAATATTTCCAGTCATTGTATTCTACTCCAGCTCAGTCATGGTCTCACACTGTATGATCCGAAGCTCAGATGTAACCTGACTGCTCACACTGTAAGTGTGTATACAACACATCGGACTGTTGAAAAACTCGGAAGAGAACAAGAGAAGAAGACATTGGAGGAGAAGAGGAGGCACAACAAGAACAAATGTGCTTCCGTGGGAATCCTTGCCATTCTGTGCAGGGGAAAGTGGAATAGCTTCATTTATGTGTCAGTGTTTTTAAATGTGCAGAGTGGGATTTTCAGATTAATTTATCTTGTTATCCTGGTTCAACACCAGAATTTCAAATTGATTTGAGTTTTGCGCGACCATATGACTGCTGATCAGGAGCTGGTTGCGATAGTTTTCTATCACTGCCTGTATGCGACATGATGCACAACACACAGTTAAGCTGAAACTCAACCAAGTCCCAATAATTGACACACAAACAGAAAATTCTCTCAGAATGGGCCAAAGTCATTATTATTCAGTAAATTTAAATTTTTTGAGATACATCAGTAATGCTAGTAATCCTGAACACATTGTCCACATGGTGAAACATGGTGATGGCAGCATCATGCTGTGAGATGCTTTCACTCTGTACGAAAAAGGAAGATGTGAACAAAGAAAAATCATGGAACAAAAACATCAGAAGCTGCAACAGACAACACTCTTCAGATTTTTTGTTGTTCAAATCACTGTAATGCACTTTTTTGTGTTGGTCTATTCCATACAAAAAATAAAAAAAATCTTTATGTTGTAATGTTACCAAGTGTGAAAGAATATAAATACTGGCTTTTCAAATAACCAATTAATTTTAGCAAAAACAAACTATTCTGAAGAAGTCCCTCTTATCTTTTTTTAATTTACTAATATCGGAAAAGCTATGAGTGGTTTTATTGTTGTTACAACCAACAATAAGATGAAGATGGAAGTGCTAACTTAAGAACAATGATCTAGCTACTTTACTCTGCCATTTGCTCATCTAATTGTCATTCAAAGTGTGGAAACTTCTAGTTTATGATCCATCGCATTGTTAGAGTACATGATGATGAGTTTGTAGCCAACATAAAATTATAGAGCATAGTCATTAAGTAGTGACCATTTGGCAGCAACAGAACAATAAAGTTACAGCTCATTTTATTTGCCATGAATTTGATTTTACTGTATCATATTAAGTGCTAGCCCAAAACAAAGCAGAGATTAAAACATGCTTTGGAGAATTGTACTTTGGATCTGATTTAAAAAATATATATATATATATATATATATATATATATATATATATATATATATATATATATATATATATATATATATATATATATGAATATATATCAAAATGAAAATGTAAAAATGTAAAAAAAAAAAAAAATTCCCAAAAAAACAAACAAACAAAAAAACAACTGTGGTCATCAATGTAAGAAATTCTATTTCCTTTTTAATCTTTTTGTACGAAAAAATCCCTAAACAAACCAGCCACTTACACACCGACAAAAGCAGCAGGTGTGACGCAAAAAAGTAATCAGAATGAGATTTAAATTAGAGCAGAAACAAGCAGAGAAATTAAAAACACCACTTCAAGCATTCTTCCACTCCTAACTTTTCTATCTAGTGTTCATGCAGATTAATATACTCCAAAATACAGTGTTTTGTTTTTTTCTTTCAGTCAGCTCAGATTTTTAAATATAGAGCTGTACTCTTAAGTGTTGTAAGAGTGGTTGAAAACAGAAGCTTTTTCTGAAAGCTGAATTCTTAAAAAAAATTATTACACACAAAATGAAATAATTCAAGCCCTTATTTTTCGAAGTGTTTCAAGATTGTAGTCACAAATAATGAAGATCCAAAATTCAGTGTCTCAAAATATGATGCCAGTGTATCTGCTCAGCTGTAATAGAGGCCCAGGTGGTTTTGTTAGCGACCTTCAGGTCATCTGCATTGTTGGGTCTGGTCTCTTTATCCTTCTCTTGACAATTCTTCATAGATTTTCTATGGGGTTCATGTCAGGCCACTTTGCTGGCCAATCAAGCACAGTAACACCAGGGTCACCGAAACAGCTTTGGGTATCTTTGGCAGTGGGGACCGGTGCCAAGTCCTGCTAGAAAATAAAATCAGCTTCTCTATAAAGCTTGCCAGCAGAACAAAGGAAGGAGTGCTGGACTAGCCACAGTCACTCATCACTGACTGCAGAAACCTCACAGTGAATGTCAAGCAACATGAACTTTGTGCCTTTCCACTTTTACTCCAGAATCTGGAAATGTGATTTCCAAATTAAATTCAAACTTTACATTCCTCTTTGTGGAGCCTACGAGTCAGTTTTGTTTCAAACTTGCTGTCAATATTTTAAAAGACTAAAGATTTACTGTCATGAATTCCCTTATATAGCCAAAAAAAAAAAAAATAAAAAAATGCAAGCAACTGAATAATATGAATGCTTAAAATTATGTAGAACTTAAATTGTAAATGTATTTGGATGCGAGATGGAGAATGCAACACTGCTTTGAAGCAGGCCAAACGAACGGCTCAGTGGGTTCTCATTTCAGCAGTCCTGCTAAGAAACTTGTTTGGATTGTGGCTGAAATGATGAACAGCCTGAGGAAATCCGGAGAGACCCTCGTTGGAAGGCCGAGTTGGCTCAGAGTTTCAGTGCTGTTGGGAAAACAGCAATAATGATTAAGCTCTGTTGCATGTGATGTAAAATACATTAAAACTAGTAAACACTGACAAATGTTTACTTAACTTATTCAACATGGTGCAAGAGTGAGAATGCTGACAAACAGAGAAGAATAACACAGCATGAACTTTATTTTGACTCATAGGGATTTAAGTTGCATAAAAGCAAACATCTGCTAATGAACATTGTTCTGTTTAAGTTCCTAATTTTCTCTCTTTTTGGGTAAATGTCACAAAGACTAAGAATGAAAAACGCAAAGAAAAAAACATGGAGTTCACCCCAGATGACTTTCTTTTACACTGAATATGATTTCAGCTTGGTACAAAAAAAATATAAGTACAACTCCCCCTGTGTGACAGTAATTTGGATGTAAAAGTTAAAAATCAAAATATGCTTATTTTATTAAGCCCAGCAGCACAAGACAGCTTGTTTTCTTTGGTTCACAAACAGGAACAAGGGCTCGCTGCACTGTTATGAAATGCTGACACAAGCAACATTTTCACCAACTCGTTAATTAAAACTCCAAAGTTATAATCATTTGAGAGGCCATCACTGGAAAAGGCTCAGCGCAATAAACTCAAACAGAAACTAAATGAACAAACTATCATTCTAACATTCTACATACAATTTTATATACGTATAGTTTAATAATACAGGTATATAAATATTATTACTACTGTTAGTATTATAATTATTAGTAAGAATAATTACTAATATAGCAATAATAATTACTATAATTATATTATTATTATTATTGTTGTTCTTCTGTGAAAGGATAAAAAAACATATACTTGCTTCAAAAGGTGATTGTATAAAGTGGCAGGGGGACTGATACAAATGCATATGTGACATTTGTAACTTTTTTATTTGTATTTAAAAAGAGCCATTCATCATTGTGTGCTGTGTGACATACAGTGATGTGAGTTGCAATCTTTCCTCAATATAGTGATTGGGCCTTTTTGAATGTCATTCTACCCAAGCACAGAAAAATGATGGGTTTATAATTTTCTTCTATTTTATAATTAACAACCATGTTATGTTGCACTGACCCACAAAATCCCTCCCCAAGATACACTGACGTTTGTAGTTGTAAAATAACAAAATGTCAAAAAAAAAAAAAAATTGAAGGAGTGTGAATACTTTTGCGAGAAACTAAAAGTGAAGCAACAAGCTAAGGAAAGACCAAGTTGAGGAAAAACCCAAAAAACTCAACTCCGTCTTGTCGCACTAAATGGTATGGATAGACTGCATTCAAGGATGATTCGGACAGAAAAGGGCCCGTCACCATGACTCGGCCGCCTAAACTAACACAAAGCCCCATTAGCCATTTGTTGGTCATGCTGTGATGTGTTCTGTTCAGTGACTAACGACTAACAACGCAGCTGCAGGCTACAACACCAGATTGAAGCTAAAGCGAGTTTCTAAAGACCAGAACAATTTTCTGGTTTGCTGTCACGGCTGCTATCTGTCGTCAATTGAGTCTGAATGACTGGGAACTCTGGGGCAAAATATAATAAAGCCGAGCCATGACGGGAGAAAGTGTTCATAAATCAAAGAAGAAATCAGTTCAGGCATGTATGAAATCTGTGTTTGTACGTTGACAAATATTTTTCCAGCGTGGATCCAGAGATGTTTGCACACCTGCTCCACTGGTCTGTTCAAAGCACTGAGCACATCCACAGTGAGACAAAAAGCCACAGTTTAATGTTTTTTTCAAAGAACAACACAGTGAATGTTTTGTCTGCAAAACCACTAATGCATTGATGAAGAGATGATTTTAACACAAAGACAAATTGACTGTTTAGGCTTTGAATGCATGTGCAGTTAATGACAGATCTACAAGTAGAGTCAAGAAGACTATTTTACATGTTTCATGCAGGAGTGAACTGCATTTTATCCACCACTGAATTTAGATCATTTCCTGTATTTTGAGTGATTGTGGCGTTCCAGCAAAAGCCACCACTGCATATTCATGGGGAAATATTCCCCCTCCAAAAACAAAAGAAGCTGGAAGTGTGCCAAAACAACACCTTCATTGGTATTTTAACCCACAAGTGGACCTGGAATAATTTGTTGAAGAATTAGAAATTAACCAATCAAGGCAGTCACAGAGCAACAGCAACCAGAGCAACCAGGCTCATTAGTTTAATTTATTTAGACCAAATCTATCCAAATTAATAACATTGTAAAACATCCCCACCACCTTCAAATTGGGTGTCTTCATTCAGTTAATGTTCTTATATTATGACCACACAACATGATTATCATTGCACCTGTTAGTGGGAAGCAGCAACTGGACACTTTGAAGAAAGAAATCTTTATAATGAGCTAAGCTAAGGTCTGGTTGAATTACGCTGTAATTCAACCAGTACATAGAAATGAGGAGACCTGCGTAGTGTGCATAATCTACAGACAGAGTAACTTCCTGAGTGTGCTTATGCGTTTTATTGGTAATATGTGTAAAACCTATAATAAAACCAAAATTATAGAGAGCCCCTGCAGGTATGAAGAAAAGCAGAGAATGTCAATGTCATAAACTCTGAAAATGAAAACAGCAACAATAATTACAGCACTGTAATAATAGCTTCAGTGCTGGAAAAACCTATGAAGGTCAATGTTCTTAAATGTGGCATTTTCTTCTTAGATCTGACTGGAGCTGATTCCTGTCGTATCTTTCTTCCCCTCTTTCTCTCCACCGGGTCACTTCAGTCTTTTCGTCCTTTTACATGAGCATCATCACATTCATTAGACCTCAGCAGGTGGGTAGTAGGAGTGTGCAAGTGTGTGTGGGGTGGAAAAGGGAATGCGGTTAGAGCCAATCATGTGGGAGACCACCCATCCTTATCAAACTGTTTGACACTAATGCCATTAGGAGAGATGCATAGCTATGTGAGTTCATAAAATTAGGGCTGGGGCCAGCAGCTGAGCAAGTGCAGGCACTAAGGCTCATATGCAGCAGTATGATGAGATTAGCCTGGTGTGCTAAGAGCTGACAGGCCTCATCAGTTCACATCAGCAGCAGCAGGATGAACCCGTTGTGAAGGAAACCATACCACCCTTACTGGGCACGCTCAGTTAGCGTGTCTGCGTACACTGAGCGAGGGTTGCAGCGAGCAGGTGAGTGCATAAGCAGGCAATGAAAAGCCACACAAGTGTGACTGATGGTGGGCAGAATCAGTCAGTGTTTGTGTTCAAACTCGTGAGACATATCAACGATCAACATCACTTGAACTCTGCCTGCAAAAGGCCAGATGTTCCACAGGCTCCATCGCCAAAGCCATTAAGAGTCGAGCCAAATACACTTGCAAATTGATGTTACTGATGCTGATGCTGATAGGTCAAATTGGCTGTTACAAGTTCCAGCAACAAATGGATGACCTTCCTTGAGCGCTGATTGCAGCAGACAGGCTCTGGAAAGCGTTCTGAGTGGAGCAGACGTTTGGACTGAACTCTGCTCAAGCAGGTTTTTGTTCATTCTGGGGCGGTGTGACCTTGTTCAAGCAAAGCACATTAGCAGTTGTCGAGGGGAGGTAAAGAACTGCTGCTCACTAAGGCCGAAGAAGGACGGTGCATTTTCATGTTCAAGGCCGACGTTGGAGGTTGATCCACAGCAGCAGAATTTTGAAAGAATGAAAGCTGAAGGGATTCTTTATGATACCGGCAAGCTGGCTGAAATTACACATTGATGTCCCTTATAATTAATGTACAAGGCCACATGCAGCCATAAATAATCTGAACAGAGAATCTAAATCATTGATCATAATAGAAAGCTACTTTAAATTATATTAAAGTGCATAGACAATAGGTCTCATAATCAAATTATCTAGCCTTCAGCTTTGATCTAATCACAAAAAAATAAAAAGGTTCAGGACAGTTATGACAAAAATAGGATTAGCTACCAAAATAATTACTCATAATCAAATACATATACTATCGATTCTTCTAAATTTGTATTAGAAGCCTCTTCCCTTGATGTTTTGTGTCTTAGTAGTTTTTCTTTATCCAGAACTAAACCATTAAACAAATAAATCAAATGCATGTTTCCACTGGTACTTTTAACATTTTTCTTCAATAAGCTCCATGTCTTCTCATCGGGGTCTGCGATTGCAGCTCTTTAGGGCTGATGTCCTGCAACTGTGTCTCTGCTTCAATACACCTGAGTCAAATTGTCAGGTCATCAGCAGGACCTTGGACAACTTATAAACATACTGAAAAGGTAATTCAGCCACTTGACTCGAGTCTGTTGGACAATAAACATCTCGAAATGTCAGGACAGTTTCAAGCTTTTTTTTATTTCCAAGTCAGCAAAACAATACAGTGTGAGAATCTTAGACTTTGACACACATTTGTGGGTGTGTAAACAACACTGAGAACTACAGGATTCATGATAGCATTTATATTTTAAAGCCATTGTTGTAGAATGGCTATTTTTCACCAAGTTCATTTTTGAAGTGTTTACTAATAGTCCAAATTACAATGTCTAATTTCACTAAGCACGTTAGCAGCTGGAAGCTGTGCAGATGAATATACCAATTAACTGAAATGTGAACTAGTAACATTATGAGAGTAAAATTGTTATTTCAGTGAAAAAAAAATACTTTGTCCAAGATTGAACATTGTCACAATTTTGTCAGCGACACTTTAAAAAGTTGGACTCCTGTAAAAGTTGGATGTGGTTACAGAGACTTTATTTTCCTTCCTAAATAGTTTCTTTCCCCTGCAAGTTTCTGTTCTGTCCAACAGATCTCAGACAAATCACAGTACGAGAAAAAGTTTGTCCCTGGCATCCAGTGTCACTGGACAAATCAAGTCTGGAGCAGCCAACTTTTACTCCATTAATGTTTGAACACTGCACATGTAAATTGTGACAAAAAGGGTTAAACACATCAAAACAATGGGAGAAAATGAAGGACATTTTTATAAATAAATCTTAGATATACCAACCCTTTAGATTTGATCTTGTACAAAAAGAGAATAAAATCTTTTTTTTTTTCTTAGCTATTAATGAAAGGACATCAAGCATAAAGGAGAAAAACAAACTGACAACACTCGCTGTGGTCTGTTCAAAATGTTTTATGTGTCTGGATTAGGTTCAATAAGATAAAGAACAATTACTGTTCAAAACTGACAATTTGACAGCACTCAGTGCCTATTAGTTTGACAGTTAGAAGATGAACATGCAAAGAGCCTTTGTTCGCAAAGGTCTCATTAGCTCAGAAACCTTCACTGAACTACCAAAACTGTGTGCCATAGTCTCTTTATCTTCATCAACGAATGTCTGCCTGTACCAGCATACATTCAGACAAAAAGCACATCATTTTTGTCGATTGTTGAGCTGAAGCTGTTTCTGAACTCAACAAATAGTTAAAGTTGACCTGATTTTTGCCTGGGAATTACACTCGGAAGACAGAATCTTACACCAAATAAAAGGACAGAAAGGCATCATTAGTTCCACAGAGAAAAAAGGCCAACACAATTCATCTTTCTAATTACTTTTTTATTAGTCTTCTACAATGATAAAGTCTAGTTGTCTCTATTGCCTCACTGCACATAAGGTTACTCTTGTGTTCAATATATATCCTCACAAAGGAGTGAAGAACTAATTGAGACTGCTCTGCATTACGTAACTACTGCGCGGACTAAAGGAACTAATAGAATCATGAAGGACTAGAAATAGAATTAGGTCCTTAGCTTTGAGAATTTAGGACTTCCCAGGAGTAAGGGAACTGTTTTAGTCTGCAGCTGCTGTTAAGACGCAAACACATGTGAACAGAGCTGGCTATACCAACTTATTCTTGCACAGCTGTTTGTGTGGGGGGGACAAACAGAGAAACGCTGTTTCCCGTTCACACACTTTTATACCTAAGGACAATTTAGAAAGAACAAAAAGAGAGGCTAACTGTATTGATTTTGGACTGTGGGAGGAGGCTGGAGTACCCAGAAAATACCTCAGACTAGGATTTGTAGGCAACTTTGGATTTTGTATATTGCCTTGAGCCACATCAATATGTGACAGGAACAGAATGGACTCAACCCCACGACACTTGGATTCCAAGACGACTATCCACTCAAGCACAATCTCTTTCCTCTTTCCTAGACTTATGGGCAGCGAATGTAGCTTCTCAAAGGTCATTGTACTTCTACCTTATCAAACTCCAGTTTGTGTGCTGGAGTTTGGTGAACATTTCATTCTAATGCTAATTGAAGAAAATGCATTCGATTGGCTGCTAAAGGTTGCTACTTTTACTCCTAATCCTATGGAAAAGCAGGGGTGCACATAGTTTCTTCTGCTGGTGTTCTGACTTTAAAACAGACACTTCTATCTATATACATTTTTTTTTCTGCAAAACTGTTTTGGAGCTCTTTTGAAGTCTGGAAAAGGTTGACTTTTTTTCCCAGAAAGTACAGCTGCATTCCTTGGGTTTATATGAAGCTTATCAAATGCCAGGCATATATTTTTTTAAGTCATCTTCTTAGAAAATCAGAATCAGAAACAATCTCTTTCATCCTCATTTCTCTTCTGCTTTCATTTGGTATACATGGTCCTATGAAGTCGAGTCAGGCATTTTGTATCTCTCCGCTCCTCCTCAAACACCCGCTTTCTCTTTCCTAATCCTTCTTCCAGACTCATCTCACTGTCTCTGACAGTGTCTCTTCTTTTTTAATAACATCATACTATCGTTTGGCATTCTTGCCCCATCCACCTGCTTCCCTAAGCCCTTTTTCTGATCCATCAATTTCCATCAGCCTGCTGCCAATGATAGCATGAATAATAATGACTTGAAAAGAAATCAGAATGTTGAAAAATAAACAATTTTTGAGCTGAGTCAGCTTCCATATCACCGATGGTGTTTCTTCTGGCTGAAAGTGTTTTATTTTGAAGGAACATGGGGAAATATTCATAACAAGAGATTAGAAGGACAGTGAGGTATAGAAACAAGAGCCTGCTTGAATGAATGAGTATTAGTTGGCAACAAAAAGTATTAAATGCAACTACAGATCTAGCATGGAGAGTGAGGGACAATGATAATATTAGTGCCTTTTATATGGCTTACAGCATCCTATGATTTTTTTCTCCACATAAGTGAATCCCCATCAAAACCAGAAAGTGATCTTGTTTTTGCATAAGTTTCAGTCGGAGTCAGACTCTGCACAGTAACAAGGATCGAAGGTTGCCTCCTGCCTGTTATCTATGTCACTGGGACCACAGTGAGCATTCTGTCCTGATCCAGCCAGATTAGTCGAGATCTTAACACAGATCCCGTCTGATCTGTGCTGCACAGTGGTCTCCAAACGTTCTCCTGTCAACTTTCTAACACCAAATCACAGAGTTGTTCAGACTGAAGTTGACACTGCCTTCATAAATAATGCAACACAAAGAGTGTGAAGGAATATAAAACCTTAGAAAACATTGCATGCGATTTTAAGGTTGACAAAAACCACTTAGGTGACTCTGATCTTTGTGTTTTTGTTTTACTTGTCACTAAATTCAGTTGATATACATATGATATTTTGGTAAAATACGCCTTAAGCAGAGACATTAACATTCGTGCACAATTTATTTTTAAAATGTAAAAAATTTATGTTTCATATAATTTCAAAAGGGTTAAAAACACAACATTTCAAAAGAGCATTGTTCATGTGTATCCTGCTGCCTAAATCAGTTATTTTTAGTACAAACTCTCATAGCAATAACAGCTATCATCCTTCGGGGGTAATTCTGAAATATTTGTCCATTCTTTACAAAATACCTCAAGCTTAGTCAGACTGGAAGGTGTTTTGGAAGATCAACTTTCTAGTCTTGCCACACCAACCGCGATATAATTAAATGTGAAAACATTTAAAGGGTATTTCTGCATTTGCACTGCATCATCTACATTTCATGCACGCTCACAAAATCTATCCAGTCACTAATTAAGCTAGCATGCCTGCTTTTTGAATTTTGGAGGGGAGAAATAACTCCAAACAGAAATCCTCCAGCCAAAACTTGAAACAACCCTCTGACCTGCTATTCATTGCACCAGCTGGGATTAAGCTAGTGCAATGAAAAATAAATGAATAGATCAATGGAACATTTGCAGTTTAATTTGAGCTTTATTGTGATAGATGTAAATATGTTGCCAAGTTCTGCATGGGGAGCTCATTTGTTTCTTATTTTTTAGCCCAAGTCATGTTTTTCTATGACTTTGATGTACTTGATTTCAAATTTCCAGCAACAATCCAAAAACAGGAAATTCTTTCACTGTAAAAGTTTTTCAGAAGAAGTTTTTAAAAAGCTGTAGTTTCCATCTTGCTTGTTAGTTGCTTCTGGAGCTTTCAGAATGCTATCAGACCAACTTGTCATGTCAGGAAAAATAAACCCTCATGTGTTGCTTGCTGTAGATGGTTGTGGAGCTGTCTCATGTTGCCAAAGGCACTTTGTGCTATCATATGCATGTGTGTGATACCAACAATGAAAGGCAGATTATTGTGCATCCAACATCTGCAAGAAGACCTTGTTACAGTCTGTGTGCTGCATTGATAACCTTTGATGTAAGCACTTTGTGCAAAACAACCAAGTATATCAACATCTCTCCCTCACTGTAATCCACAGCATTGTGTTTCAGATGTGTAGTACACATAAGAGCGCTGCTATCATCATAGCAGCGCTGTGATGATAGCTCTAGAAAATCTGGAAAAAAGTGCCGATTTAAAGGGTGAGAAATGAGCCAACTAACATCCTCTATTTAATCCTTGCTAATCAGTTATACAGCTCATCTTCACTCTGAGCTGCCACTTAGTAACAGCTGATTTTTTAAACATTCACGCACACTCACAATTGTTAAACATTCATAAGTTGAAAGGACCAACCTCTGTTTTCCATGCTGTGAAAGTATGAGCAAAGAAATAAAACAGTTTGTAACTGTGTACCAGTTTGCCTAATTGAAAACTAACAGGCTGGACACAGTTGTACTCAGGGGCTTGGTGCCCATCTTCAGCGTTCACCCTGGAAAGGTGGCAAGTCTTTTACAGAGCAATACAAACTGTGATTGCTGGCATTCCACAGCTAGCTAAGAACTGCATTTGTTTTAACTGCAAGAGGAAATCAGACTGCACAGAAAAACAATAAATATGCAGTTTCTAAATTTTAGATTAATTTATTAAAGGTAAGCATTTGTTTAGAGTCTGCGCAACAGCTCTTGGAGATGCAACACATTTCTCTTTCTAAAGAGAAGCCTCCCGACAGCTCTTGGAGATGCAACACATTTCTCTTTGGGGATGGTGTGTCAGGATGATGTGCAGTGTTAGTTTTCAGTTACACAGAGTTTTTCATTGAGGCCAAAGAGTTGAACTTTGGTCTCAGATTCGATTCTCCTGCCTTTGCCGTAGATTTCTTTGGTCAATTCACTGCTTCTCTGATTAAGTTTCCCTTACTTGGCCTGTCTGTTTAAATGGTTTGCCATGGCTTACTAGGCAAGCAGCTGTGCAATACTCTTCATTTTCCGAGTAAGTATCTCTAAGATGTTCAAAGCTCTCAAAGCTTGAGATGCATTTCTCCAAACTCCACCTGCTTAAAGATTTTTCACAACTTTAACACTCACCTTTGGTCCTTGGTCTTCATTAGGTTTGGGGAGAAAAAAGTGATGCATCAAAATGCATATTCTAATGATTCTGACTGGATTAACAATCCATCAAAATCAGTTATATTGACTTATAACCTAAACAACCATATATATTTATAACATATAACAAAAAAATATCAGATGGCAAAGAAAGTTTTAGTTACAGATGAAGTAAGAGATCTGTATTTATGAAGGTGTATGTGTGTGTGGTGTTGAAGGAGGTGTTATAAATCAAATAATGTTTTGCCAGCAACTGATTCAAACTTAGCTTTTTGAACTGAAACTCATAAAGAGACCCACCATTTAGTAGACACCCAGACAAGGTTACATACAGGGAGAAAATGTACTTATCAGACGCCTTCTGGAAACAACTTGTGATTTTATTGATGGGTTTCAGAAATAAAGGGACTCAGAGCCAACTTGAAGAGAGGCATGAAAACACTTCAGGAAAACACTATATAAAAAGCTGAAGATTAATCTGCAGTTGGAAAACAACTCCCAGTCAGTGAAAAATGGATTGCAACGCAAACTAGTTTGTTATCATCACAGTAACACTGTTAATTCGAGGGCTATTGCTGATTTGGCTTTACAGGCTTTGTGTTAAATAAGTAAGCAACATCTGAAATCTGTCTAACTGAACAATCACTGTTGCTATCCGACCTCTGAAGAGATAAGAGTCACAATATATGTCTAATGATAAAAACCAAGGAGTCCTCTTCTTTGAGATTACTGGAAGTATTATTGTCTGTGTTGCAGAATTTCTATTCTTAAGCTAAAGTTTCCTCATTAATTACAGCAAATATTGATTCAGCAGATGTTTGTGTTGGTACTTTAAGGGTGAAAAGCCAGAAAAAGGCTTTCGTGTTTAAAATCTCTTTAGTTTTTCACTAGAAGGAACATTAAACTGTCTGATTAGCCTTAAAGTAAAATAAAAAAAATTATACATCAGATGTCATGTTCACCAACTGAGCATTAAGAGATTAACTTCTCCTAATGAGTTCATTATGAATAAATTACCCAACTATCAAAACTTGGAGTTCAAGTTTTACTCCGTAAGGCGAAACAAGCTAAGATTGATCTTGAGGTCTTTTCAAGGACTGTCATCTGATTTCTGCTTTCTTCAGAAGCTCCTTTCATCTCTGGATATCTTTCGGTCTATAGATTTGTCTTATCCTTTTTCCTCTCATATGTATTTCCTTGACTTACTCCGAGTGCTTTCATCTAAATGACTGCTGAGTTGCCACACACAGCGATAAGGGGAACGGGGTGTAAATATGTTGTTCAGAGTGCTCCCTATTAAGTCTTTCTGGGATCTTATCATTAAATTAAAGAAACATGCTGTTCTTTGTTATGACAACTTGACATTAACCAAGATATCATGATCTGACATGAATTTGTTATAAATGTATTACTGATTAAACTTTCAAAATTATGTAGCTTTATGTTATCAAAGCTAAAGTTTAATCTTTAAGTCAATAATCAGTATATCAAGTTGTCATAACAAATTTTGAATAATCAATATATTAAGATATCACATAATCATTCATGAAGACATATTCATGTTTACGACAGGTGTTATGTAATATTTATGATGGTGTCATGACAGACTTATTCACAATCCCTCAAACAAAGTGTTACCATTACTTTTGGTCACAGCCATTGTGTCAGATTTCTTGATGCGTTGATAATTTTTCTTTATCAACAAGGTCGTCTTTTATCTTGCTTTACTCTGTATGTTTAATAAGATACAATAAATACCCATTTAGATTACAGTCCAGATGTTAACTGATAAATGGGAAGCAGTTTTTATCTACCTAATAAACTGATGTGTTTCATTTGCAGCACATTGAGTTAAGAAAAAATGTATGTGGTTTGAGAAACTGGAGGAAAAGGCAATTACACAAGGCCCCTCTGAATATATTAATAAAAAAAGCAATTAGAATTGCAAACTAACCAAGAAGTTGATCAACTCACAAAATATAAAACAAGAGGAAGGTAAAAATTTTAGTGACTAGTGATCTTATTACTCGATTACTCTTACGATTAATCGAGTAATCAAATAAAAAAATATATATAAAATTAAAATCTGGCATAACATCAGTGTTACCATCAATATCAGTCCAATTTTTCATATTTCAGCATCCCTAACAGTGACTTTTTTGTAGTTTAGAAAACTAACCTGTAATAATAATAGCTCACTTTCTAAGTTAACCAGAAGAAAAGTTAAAGGTTTGAGAATACAGGAAATGTTGCCTGGAGTGGGGCAGGCGAACATAGGATGGTGGTGGAAATATGAACGAACAAACCTAATGTGTGTGTGTATAGGGGTGCAGACATGACCGGTAGACCAGGGGGTGAAAGTAAGAACGGGAGGGAGCAATGGGCATCAACTACTCTCCATTTCAACCATTTATTCATTTAGAAACAGGGGCCATCGGGGAACTGTACAAACTCACACATCCAGCTAACTGGCTTGTTCACACACTGACGTGGGAGGCAATTCCTCAACAAGCAGTTGTAAGTCAGCCAATGTGGTTTTGCCAGTCACTCAGGTAAAAAAAAAAAGCACACCAGGTTGACTCCACAACTGTCCAATAAGGTTGAGATCAAGATTGTAGGCATATCATTTCATCCACTCCAAAAACCATGCAGTTAGTTTTCTATAAACCATACTCTGTAGAGGCGAACATTGACATTTTGGAAGACAGAGTTAAGGCACTGAAAGTGGAGCTTCATCTCTACTCAGGAAGAAATAACTGGCTATGGGAAACAGAAATTGGATATAATGATGTAATATTTTATAGTTATAGCAAATGCTTAGCTTTAAAGAATGTTTTCATACAGAGGAGGAAAGAACAAGATCTTATATCGACAGTTGGAGCTGGAGAGAGCAAATTTCCATGGGCATTGGCTGGATTGAAGCTGGATGAATTGGAGGAAGTCTCCCTTCTATTTAATTGAATAAATCCTAAAAGTACATGGCAGAGAAAAAGTAATAGAAATCCTTTACTGTAAAGGGAGTTCATTCTGAGTGGACAAGAGTTGAAGCTGTAGCTCAGCATCACAAACTGTGCTGAAAAGCCTTCAGGTCTTTCTGTGTTTTCATAGCCCAAAAGCTAAAATCAGAGCTACAAGTGTCTTCGGACCAGGCACATTAATTTCTTAGAATGGCCTATTCAAAGCCCAGAAATAAATCCAGTTAAAATTAATTTTTTTAAAAGGACTTGCAAATTGGTGTTCACAGCACTCTCGTTTGACTGGACTTATGTTATATTTTGCGAAACTGAATAGGCAGCATGTAGCTGTTATATTTTTCCCTTACAAACTGTCTTTTTTTCAGTGTTTTAGTATTGCAAGCAGAAAGGGTTGGGCTCATAAATCTCCAGTGCTATTTTTGTGTGGATTAAAATCTTCAGACCTTGGAAACCACAGCTTAAATGCATTCTTACAACAAAGGAGCTACAAGAGCAGCAGTTTGATTTTAGTATACATCACATAGGACATAAACTCCAAAAAGAAATTGAAGTCAACGAGATTCATTATTCGGACCATTTGTGAAGGAAGTCTAATGATCAAAGGAGGTGTTTTAATGTATATGTGGGCCAGGATACAGATAACTTCAAAGGAAAGCACAATCAATATAAAAAAACAACCTTTTCACACATACCTGACAGTTTGTAAATTACATTAATATGACAGTCAACATGTGAAAATCGTATACAATCTCATCTCTAACAGAAGTGGACAGTGCTCCTTCGTTTCTGTGTTATATTTTTTCCTGTCAGGTTTCTGTGCCCTCCACAACTGGCAAGTTATTGCAGACAAAGATTGGTTCTGTTAGAGGTTCATTCATGTTAAAAGGCAGCAATTCCTCTCCGCTGTCACCACATGGTTGTTCAGAAAGGATTGCTGCAAAGTCAGTGACTCAATGCAGTCGACTACACTCTATTAAATACACTCTATTTCTGCTACAAACAGGACCAGCCTAAAAAGCACTATAATCTTTACAGGTGAACTTAATGTGACCTTTCCTAAATTTTTGAATGCAAATGTCTAACTGTGCAATGTTTCAGTGCTTTTACATCAAACAGGTGTTTGAATCCATGAATCGATCCATAAATTTGTTGGCATTTGAACGGTCTTCCTCATCGTGACGTTTTCATTTTGACATCAGGAGACCAAAACGACACCTACTGAACAGCACCTAAACACTGAAAAGCTTCAAACAGGATGTCTTCAGGCAGAAGTGGCCACTGAGCTTAGAGTGTTATGGAATGTCATTGGAGCGTTGCAACAGAGATGCCTTTGGCTACATCCTACACTGATGAGCACTTTGTTGTGATGTGAATCAAGGGAACCTAATTTCTATGTCTTGAGGGGTACTACTGATCATCCTGTAGGATGATCATAATATTTATTATTATTATGTAAGTAATTATAACTTACAGAAAAAAACATGACAAATGTGTTGTACTATATTTACATTTCTGTAGAAAGTCTACAATTTAAAGGGAAACTGGTCCAAAACAAAACCAAAGCATGTAAAAATTGTAAATTTGTCTTCTAAACATTGTTTTTAAATTGTCTTCATCATTTATAAAACTTGATGCAAATCATTGCTGTTGTCTTAAACAAAAAATGGATTTTGGAAATGTTAGTTTTAAGCAATATAAGTCAGTATTACTATTATTACTTTTTATGAAAATATGTTTCTATCTGGTTGATGCCAGATAACACAGGTTATGCAATTTATTTTTATCATTTAACTTTTAATTGACATTTTTAATGTCAATAAACTGAGCCACTGATAGATATTTCACTGAGTGACATTTTGAGAAAAGTGGAAGTGACATTTTTTTAATGCACTTCTGGGAAGATTCAAATGGGTTACCCAGAAATCTCCAGTGCCTGGCTAGTTTAGAAATGTAAAAAAAATAACCTGAGCATTTTAAAATGGAATAATTACTTTAACTGTGTGTCTGGGCTCTTAGCTGTCCATGTAATCACAGGCTGGCAGGATTCTTTGAAATCTGAATTCTTGTCAAATAAATGCCAGCAGAAGCTACAAAGAGGCCATTACTGTCCATCCCCCCACTCTTCAACATTTAACGAAGTATAGCTAAAGACAAAAGAGAGGCAAGCAATTACAAGCACACCATACCTTTCAATAATAAAAAAAAGTTAATTATGTCGACGTTCCTTCTTATGTAATTAGCATACAGTCTGCAGACTATCCAATTAGTCTTTCTGTGCTGTGCTGCTGACATATTGACATCTGTTGTGTAGTGTATGTATTCAGAGGTGTATTGTTTTGTTGCTGATACATCGCCTGTGGTTGCTATGCTCAAAAATGTCTTCAGGGAGGAGGAGCCAGGGATAATCCAAGGATACATTTTTCTTCTGCCACATAATCATTTCAGAAGAAAAGGCACAGCATGTTGGCCTTTTTTTTCATTCCTGAACATAAAGGAACACATGAACTGATAGAAACTGAGCGAGAACAGGGAAACTCTTCATTTTTGGTCAATTAACCCTGCATTCACTCACCACAAGGCCACAGAAGTAGATATTTCTGTCTGTTATTAAGAGGGTCCATTTTAACTGCCAGATACTCCTCACTAACTCCTGAGTGGATCATTGATCCCTAAAGGTCAGATCGATTGGTTTCTTGAGGGCCAGTGGCTGTACTCAATCCCCTACCCTTACCCTGCCAGCTGGTCAGATATCTGTCCTTTAATCAATCAGCTTATTGATCCTGACCTGAACATGAGGGCAATGAGGAAGTGTCTGTGTGTAATGCTCAAGTGAGCTGGCCAAGACTTGCATTCATCCATTGCATTACAAAGTCTTGGCTAAATGCCATGCAAAACCTCAGTTTATAGAAAAGAAGTCAATAGATACAAACAGCAGTAGGTGGTTGTCAGAGATGTCAAGGTGACAGATTATGTTTTGTAATTGCAGGGGGAATATATGGGTCTTCATCCCTCCACTTACAGAACACCTACATTGCATATATATACAGGTGAATCTCTAATTACAATTTTATGGAAAGGCTTTAGCTGCTCAATTACAAAAGCAAAACCCATTAAATGTATAATTTTATAGAGCAATATAATTCAAGTGTTTATTTCTGGTATTTGTGATTATAATCACTTACCCTCAATGCTGAGGGTATCAGTATCCCCATATCACTGTGCATATTTTTCTGCCAAATATGTTGCAGAAAAATATGCACATTCAGCAGGGACAACCGCCGCCTTAAGAGGATTCTGTATGAAGAGATTGGGGAAGATTCACAAAAACTTGACTCCAAATGGAGTCAGAAATTGAAGAAGGCTCCACCAAATACGTATCTGGTAATTGGGCTTCAATTTTCGCATTCTTTGGTGAATCCACTTCAGAATGAGGGTGTGACAATGCAGCCCTGCTATAATCAGAACAGGTCTGCCACACTGGATCACTCATAAACTCATGAGTAAATTGCCATATCCAGATATTCCTCCGGATACTTTATCAACCTTCTGCTTCTTTGCAAGACCCTAGGTAACACATTTAATGTTTTCTTGTTGATATATGAACACTAAGACACAGGATGGTTTTAAAATGTATTCCTTATTTGTTGTAACTTAGCAACAAAACATAAAAATTTTGCACTACCCTTACCCCCCACCAACATCTTCCCGCAGTCCAGACGATGTCAAAGCTTTAATGAGGTTATAATTAGGATTCTTGGAGGCTGCAGGTAATTAGGTTGGGCTGTAAATACATTACTGAAACAGTACTGCAGGTAAAAAGCAATGAGCTCCACCTCGAGCCGATGCACTTCACTGACCTTGCTTTTTCTGAACGGGACGGTTAATCAAAGCAGTAAGGTCGGAGTTGGGCTATTTGCGGTATTATTGACAAATACACCAATTGTGTGGTTTTCTGACGACATCCTTGACAAAAGGTGAAAGAACCTAGCAAAGACTTCAAGGTTAGAAGTTCTAGTTAAAACGTGGTCTTTAAACTCCTTCTGGTTTCTTAAGGATTTAATAAGTATTGGGCTCAGACAAAGCTCCCAAGGTTTATTTGCTGATGGAAAAGGAAGAGGGAAAAAAAAGTCTTGACAGATGTTTGGCAGCTCATTAGCACCATGCTATCAAATTGGCTGCAGATTCTGAGAAAAGCCATCTGAAAGTTCTTTAGTCTTCATTTAAACATAGCAACAGTCATTTATCTTACTATGTCACATGAATATTTGCACAAAGTACATTTTCCACATAAGTTTTGCTTCAAAATGTCTCACGTTAGACCAACAAGTCAAAACAATTACATGAACTAATCCATAAAAATATGAGAGATAACTACTATACGGTCCTGCTTTCTTTTCAACTTTGCGCATAATGGTATTTTCTTCTGAGCTCCTGCAGAGATCGCAGCAAAACAGAAGATCTCCTGTCACTTCACTAATTGGATTAGCACCTCGCTTTGAAAAATTACTTCTGTAAAAAGCTAATTTCTCTGAGGGATTCTCCAGAAACATTTCCTCTGCGCATGTTCACTCCTCACCCACAAAAATGGTTCGAAATGTTGTGCAGTTTAGGCCCATTATCCACTTCTTAAGCCTTTTAGCAGAGATGGATCTGGAGGGAATCAAGCTATTTTATTGTCACAAATACCTCTACTGAAACCAAGTAAGTGGTCTAATTATACATTTATCTTAGCTACCTCTTAGATCTCCCAGGAGAGATACATTTTTAATGGAATCTCCATGCCCTTTCCTTCAGTGGCCAAGAGTTTAAATGCCTGGGAGTTCAACAACTTTGGTCAATTTAATGCATGACTTACAAGATTTTCAGCTAAAAGAGGAATTGTTAACCATGCATGGCCAAGCTCGAGACGAGAGAAATCCAAGGATAGAGCATTAAATACATGTACTTTGGAATCAGTGCTCCGAGTGCTCAGTTTGGTGTGTGGGCTAGCATGAAAGACGTAGTGTATTTTTTAAAAAACGTAAAGACCTAAACATATTGTCATATTCCTGTTGTATTGTGATCAATTTAAAGTGTGCCACTTTAAATTGGTACCACTTTAAATTGTGCCATCTTGTGAAGAAAAGCCTTCATTACAAAGCCAAAAAGAAACAGTCCAATTTTTCCAAAATAGTAGTCCTTACTTTTTATACAGAAGTCATTTTTCCACAAAACAAAAGAAGAGCAAGAAGACTCAAATCTTCTGCAATTTATTTTTTCTCCTAATTATGGCTGCACTGCAGCTTCTCTCTGAAACCCACAAAATGAAAGGTGAAATGAGATCCAAGTTGACAATAGCAATGCATGTTAGGGAGTAAAAATGCTGTTTGGAGCAAGAAAATTCCTTGATGCATAATCTCAAACATGTAGCAAAGCAATCATCCCAAAGAGTCCATACACTGCTCGTATGCCTAATGTGATTCTATGGCAAAGGGTTATATATAAGAGCATTACATCTAAATCTTATTGTCAAACGTTACACATAAAGTGTCTTATATTTCTTAAACTCAGTGACAGTTTTTCATTTTACATCGACAAACCTTTGGGTATTCAAATAGTATTTTACAAAATAGTGCAATGGAGGTTACATGTTTTTAAATGTTTTAACAAAATTCTAGGAAATGTGACTGTCATTTTTTTTTCAGTCACTCCAAGCCTACTTTGATCTGTTTCAAGTTTGTCAATCAAATTTTTAAAAACAGTTATCATATATGAATAAAATTGCAAGACACTCTGTGCCTTTACTTGAGTATATAAAGTAGATATAAAGAAGTAGTACATATCTGAAAGAAAATTATTTGTTGTTGCTTATTTTTGCGCAACTGTTTCTTTTACATCCAGATATTCAACTAATGTCCCAGGTTTGTTGCCAAGGAGGTAATATTTTTGCTCTGTGTCCTGATTCTATTGTGTTTTAGACTCAGGCTGGACATGAACAGACCAACTCCAAAGTTAAAGGCTTGCTTCAAATGCCAGGGTTATTATATTTCTGAAACAAAATTCATAAGTACAAAAAATTGCCTCTCATCCAAAGTAATGGTTCATAATTATTTGCTCAGATAGGAGGGTTGTTGGGAGCAGAAAAAAGCACCTAGGTAGCTTTCCTGCCTGCATGGTGAGTGGACCATTGATCTATCTAGATGCAAACCCGTGACCAAGAAATGAACAGGTAATAGTTTTCTGAAGGCTCATTTTAAAATCAAACTTTGAGAAACTTTGTATGAAACTTATAATCAGCAAGGATCACCAGCAGGAGATTTTACTGTTTTGACCTAAAGGACTACAGAAGCAAAGATTGTGCTATTCTCACTAAGAAGGTACGTGGAAAAATACTCAATAAGGATTTTTTTTAGCTGTTATGTTTAATTTGATGTCAGCTGCAGTTTTTCCTATTACCTGTCCTGATGCTGATTGTTTTAAACGCAAAACAATTTCAACATGTATCACCATTGTAATTTCGGTGTGCAATATTCATATCACACAGGGCTGAAAAAGTCTAAAATTGTTAAAACACTCCAGGTGTTTTAAACTTGCATTTTACATTTTATTGTGTTATTTATCCAGTTGGACAGAGACCCAGGGTAGCAGACTGGACACAAGATGCTGAAGGTCACAGAGCAATAGAAGCAAAAAAGAGTGGAAAAAAAGAAAATAGGTATGTAAGAGTTAATTGCTTTAATATTTTGTAAAGTTTCTAAGAAATTGTTAAAGGTCTTCCTCCACCCTCTCTTAAGGCTCACTTAGCTTAACCCAATAAGTTACATAGGTGGCTTTCATGTTCTCAGTACCAACCTGGTTTTAAGATCCTAAAGCTAATTTCTTTTCAGTCACCTGTATGTGTGTTTGTCACTGATGATCCTAACATGTTCTCAACAATGTCAACACACACACACACTCTTTCGTTTACATGTTTCCAGGTGTGAATTTCTGTCTAAAATATGTAAATTACTGCTTTAAAAAGTAGAGCCCCTTTTCCTTGAGAGTTGGAACAAACTGCTAAGTCTTGACCTGATGAGTTGGCTCTTCTGTGTTGTGCTGCTGCTGTTTTGTTTCTCCAATACAAACATCCAAACATTCCTCACTGCACTGGGTTGCAAATACCACACCACTGAGCTTGTGATTTGAGTGATTTGTCCTTGGATTGAATCAATTTCTGCCTGAGAGCATTACCAGATTTAAAATGCATTTGAACATTGTTTTTAGGAAATATTCTTAATTTGTCAGACTTGGGATGGCTATATTCTTCTGGCTCCTCTTGCTAGCCTGAACTGACTGTTTTGTTCAAATTCCTAGATGTTTTAACACACACCCAGTTGAGTTGAAGTGCTTTTCTGAAGTACTTATGAACTTCGTCCTTGCCTTCCCTCTTTATGAGGACATGTTCAATTCGATGCTGTATCTTTCTGAAGACTGATAACACGTTATCATTGTTGGGGACGTGTTAAGATCATCAATGTTAACAACCATAACAGAGAATCGAACAGAGGTTAGGGCCAGAGACTCATGTGACCTTGATGACCTCGTTAGCGATTACAACGACCTCAATAGTGACCTCTTTTGCCTTCTCTGTGTGAGTGTCTGATTACAATTTATAAGCCTTTGAGTTCCAAACCAGGTTTTAGCACCAAAGAAGCCTCTTGGATGAGAGTCAAAAAGTCTTCAAGGTAAGAGACGTTTATAATGCACAAGATTACTTACAGCACAAACATTATGTGCTTCATCATAGCACATACTTAAACATAAAAACCAGGCAATGCAAGACTGCAAGGCAGAGCCAATCTTCCTCTGGCCTGTTAAAAATCCAGATGACGCCTCTGTTTGCCAGATGACAGACCTCCTGGGGGCCACTCTTCATTACAAACAAATTGCTCCAGCAGTATCTTACTTGAATTTGCTGCAAGTCAGCTCCAACTTCTCCATTATGTGCAAAAGAGCTAGAAATCAATGCTCAATCATTTTCACACTGTCTTTGGCAACAGACATTCAGATATTTTTTTGTCTTTGTTTTTACTCACCAGAGAGTCTAATTCACAATCTGTTCAGGAGTCGTCAGCGTTGGCTCATTTTCAATCAATTAGCGTCACAGGAGATTTGGTTGCCGCAGAGATTTGAGCAGTTTACAACAAATGGAAATTTCTTGATCTGTACCTCCCTCTGCATTTGCTGCTGTCTTTACTTGTTAAGGATCCAGTTTAGAAAACAGCTTTGTGACAAAACTATTATGAGTGCAGATACATTTTTTAAATCTTTTGCATATTCTCACACATATTTTATTTACTCAGATTACTGCCCTTAGGAAGGAGCAGAGTGTAGTACGTGCTGCTCTGTCCAGCAATGACCAGAGACAATGCAAGCAAGTTCAAAATATTATAAAAATCAAATTTCAGCAGTGGTCTCGTCATATCTTATTGTAAACAGCTTTAATTATTCATTTTCTGGGAGTCTACATTGAGTCGAGGCACGCTTCTATTTATGGATGCAGGACTCGTGCTTGATCCTGCTAACCTTAGTGATTTTTCAGCTTACATCTGCACATCTCAATTTTTCAAAACATACCAACTGAATTGTGGCTAGCAGAGGATTGTGACATAAAAATGCACAGCTATTTATTTTGCATTTCAGTAATGTCTACCTTTAATTCCAGTGTTTCTAAACAAAGCTCAGAAAAAATGCAAAGCTCTGAAGCAGTGGCCTGTGGTTTGAATGCTGGCTGCAGGCTAATTGTTTATGACTCCACAGCTGTGGTTCTTTCACTATATCAGCATTTATATATTTAGGTGGCAGGTTAGTATGTGCACTGTTTTCACAGGAAGACTACCAGATACCATTATAACAGTTATGTAACAGAGCAACGTGGAGTGTCATCTCCATGCCAACGGCACATTGACCACCTGTGACAGTGTCACTGCTGTAGTGTAAGTGGCACATTGTTACTGTTAGGAGCAGTTTCCAAATTGATACTTCCTGAGAAGCAGCAGCCTGTTGAAATAAAAGCATGTTCCACATTCACAGCTAAAAGGAAAATTGGACAGTGAATATTGATGGTTCAAACAGGGATGGACAGAATGATTTGATTCATTCTTCCTTCAACCAGCACAAAAATAATGTACATAATTTGCCAGGAAACCACATGATAAAGTATGAAAGAGAATTCAGTTTTGAAACTGTGTCATTATAGCAAACAACAGCATTTTGCAGAGAAACATTCTGTCCAGAAATTTGTAATAGGAACAATAAAAGTTCATGCACTTAGATCATCCAATCAAGATGTAAGCAGGATTCTTGTCACATTTACGACAACAAAAAGCAAGATTATGCTCAGTTAGAATAGCATGGAAGGTAAATCAGTTTTTCCACAGCTTAGATCTCAATATCTTTGTTTACCAAACAATTCTGTGGAGTCATTGATTTTTACACTAAACTTAAAGGAACGTTTTATTTTATTTTAGCACGCATGATTTGGGGTATTTTTAATTACTGAGATGCTTTATTTATTTTGAGTAGAACTGTTATCTTGTGTCCTATTAATGGACTATTAATTAATGGACTTTGGACTCATTCAAAAATTTATTAGTAGCCCTTTAAAAATTATACCTGCTATGAAATCAAGCTTGGAGTACATTACTTTATGTACGCCAATGTATATATAAAATATATAAATTTTACATATACATCTATACATTAAAATATATAAAATGTAAACGTGGCAGATATCTGCATATCATTGACTGTTACAATTAGAAGATACAAAGGGGGTTTACATTAAGTGGTAAGTAAGACAGATTTGAAATTATATAGAGTCCTTTTTAATACAAACATGTCTCCAACAAGGTAAATTTGTACAAGCAGAAACTTAATAATGTCTATACAATGGCAGTTATATGTCTGAAACATATAAGAAAGACAATTCAACTGGTGCATAAACTGTTCAGCTACTAGGTTATATTGTTTCCTTAGTTCCTTACTTTTACCTCAGTATTTGACAGTTGGGGGTATGCTGAGTCAGCACCTAATTTACAACCAAAACTACATTAGCAGGATGGCCATGGGTCAAATATACAATCTCACCTTTCCTTATCACTGAGTGCATTTCACATTTTTCAGATTCATCCAACGTTCGAGCTCACTGGTCCCAGGAATCATTAAAGAGGGACAGAAAAACATTTAAGAGAAGTAAACAGACTCGTCTCTCCTACTTTACTATCACCTCAGGAGATGCGATGTTCCCAGTTATGGTCTGAATTGACAGTTGTTGTGGATGTGGGAAGGCATGTTGCCATGTAACAAGTGATTTTTTATGACGAAAGAAGCCGTTTTGAACTAGTTATAGTATTTCAACATAGCTATGATTAATGAATGCTTTGGTCCAAATTCAACATAATCAGAAAACTTTCTAGAAGTTATCAAAAAACAAAGTTCCCCTGCAACGGGGGAAACATGATACCTTCACTCTTACCTTCCTCCCAACCATGAGGACTTTCCGTCTTCTTTTCACTTTTCCCGTTTCGTTCATCTCTCTGGTCTCCTGCTGCCACGATGCTCCATGTCAACTCAGGAACATCCTCATGCTGGAGTCTGCATGTCCTGCCAGGACATTGCTGATCTAGAGAAGCACAGAGATAAACTCTCAAATGATGCACTCACAACTAATACACCTCAAAGCAGACGGCTTCAAAAACTATCTTTTGACAAAGATAGCAACTTGCCTCTCACAATTGACTCATACAATTAATAATCGAGCAAAGAGAAATAACCCTTGTTGGAGAGATTACACCAAGTCACCAAGAGAACAAATACAAAAACAAAATATAACAATAATAAAACAGATCCCCAGAATAACAACAGTTTGATTTTTCTTTGGTGCTTTAGAACTTTAATTTTAGACGTTTTTGGTAAAAGATTGTCTTTTTAAATTCAAAGTACACACCATTTCTAACAGCAATAAAAATACAACACCACGGTCAAAGTGATACTTATCACCAGCTTCCAAACCACGTACCCTGCAGCTTGGATATCTGCAGGGAAGCAGCTAATCCAAAATGGTATGCATTAAGTAATTCTCAACTATGGCAAACAATGCAACATGTGTGTTGCCAGACTGGAGGAGGTGGTAAAATAAACATCCAAGACTGGGAGTTTTTCCGGTTGGAGAGGGAAATGCCTGCACAGCAATAAAATTAGCCCTGGGCTTAACAGGGCTTCTCGCTCAAACAGGCGCATGGTCGCATCTGCTGTAGGCCAACTGGCACACTTCTATCATATGGGAGATGTGCAGAAGTGTTTTGAAGCACAAAAAAACTGTTGGGCAATGGTTACACTGAAGGGAGTTAGTCTAGTTCTCAGAGCCACACAAACATCTGTGAAGTACGGAATCGGCTCAGTCAATGGAGACATTTCCTGCACATATGAACTGTAATTTTTTCGTTCCACATCTTTACTGAAGGGCTTCATTTTATGCTACAGTCAAACAGCAGACTATAACTGGTTCAGACGCTGATATAATCATCTGCATCATAATTTTTCTGTGAATACAGCTGTGTCTGGCTCATCAACCCACCTGCTCTGTGCTGTAATAATGTGCTTTGATTTGAATAAAAATATCGACTTTGGTCCCAAAAAAGGCAAATGATACTTTTTAGATGATTTCCTACCGAATAAGATTTACCTATCCACGCTTGGTTATGAGTTGAAGCTTTGTATTAAGCACTCCAAATGAGGCCTTCAGAGTAATACCTAGTTAATCATAATGTTGGTGAAAAAGCCAATGAACAGTTTGTCCAACTAATTTAAATACTGTTGTTGTAGTATAGAAATATGGTGTTTGTGGATAGAAATAAGGCTCCCCACTTTTATCAATTCTGTCTGTCCTTCATTTCCTGCAGATAACCTCATAAATGTCCATCCCTGTGGCTTGTTAAATCACTTCTGAGGCAGTTTGGTCACTTTTGAATCGCTTTTCACAGTAATGCTCCACAAGAGATGGACTTAGAGTTGTATTATCTCTCCATGTCTTTTTCCAGTTCACGCAGAATAATGGCCCAAATTGGGTCAGGACAATTTCATTTCGTACCAACAAACAGCATAAAATGCTGAAAAGGAATAATTCTCTAATAGCAGTGATAAAAATCTCACCATGATAAACATAAAATCTTCTGTAGAAGAGCATCTCTATTTTGTCTAAAAGAATCCTGTGCTGCAGCAAATGTAATACACACATGACAGCAAGACAATTCAACTTCTAAAATTAAGAACAATTATTTCAACAATAAACAGCTACAGGCAACTATTTAGTAGATCATGTCCCATTATCATGTAAATTACAACTGAAAAATTACCATTGTCACATAAAGATATAGAAAAGGAGGTCTATTTGATGAATAAGTGAATCAGCACAGAAGTATAAGCTATAAATAATCTCAAATAGGATTTAAATCAATACTTTGTCAGTCCAGAAAACAGTTTGTGAATATGTTGTGGTAAAATGCAGTCTGCATGAGAACGCTAAACAAAAGGATTCTTATAAAGTCTACAGTAGGAGAATCAATACAAGCTTGAGAAATCATTCATTAATTAAAACTAAAAGTAGTCCAGTTAGAATTTAAACATATCAGGGAAGATCTGAAATAAATCATAACAATAGATAAAATAAAAACAAAAAAACCCAAATGAATTTACTCATATTCTGACTCTCCCCCCCCCCCCCACTATTAAGACCAAATATCACATTTTATGACAGAAAACCTGATCTGAAAGTGGGAAACATCTGAGAAAGTAAAAACTTTTACTTTGGAGAGATTTCTTCACCGTCTCTTTATAGGAAGCCCTTTGTGCTCAACAAATATGAAACAATATAAATTTGGTTTTAAAATAAACACCAATACAGACTTTGCTGTATTGACACAGTTTGTCCCAATACAGATGACTGAAGTGCTTTATATGGGCCGTTTGCATTGTGACAGTTTGTTATATTGACTCTGCAAAATCGATGCGTACACCATCCTGTTATTGCGTTGGGTGTTCTACTAGCTGCAATCAACCCTCGTTTACAATCCTAAAAGTTAAACAAGTTAACCAGTTAGACAAACCAGATTATCAAACAAATGTTTAGTAACTCACCATTAGCCTATACCTAGCAGATTGAGAAAAGGGCTATTCCTTTAGTTTTCCTATGCAATTGAGGACTGAACATATTCAAGAAACCTTCCTTGTGCAGCTGCAAACTCCACAGATACAATTAACTCTGTGTGCTTCTTGGTGGTGTTTTGTATTATTCTTTCTACCTCATGAACTCGTCTGCTGCAACATTTCAGCAATAATGCAACAACCACAAGTAGTATTCCATTCATTTTCTGTTCACCCTTGTCCCTAGTGGGTTGGGAGGTGCTGGTGCCTATCTCCAGCTACGTTCCGGGCGAGAGGCAGGATTCACCCTGGACAAGTCGCCAGTCTGTCGCAGCACAAATAGTATTTACATATACAATATAGTTCTAATGGCAATTTTATTTCCAACCAACTAATGCATTATTGCATTTGATCCATCCAAGTTTTGATCTATTATTCAGAGGTAGGTGTCGCACGTCAACTTAGAAAATAACATTTTCATAGTTACTTTATTGGAGCTACTATACAATGCCACTACAGATCAATAATTTATTTTACTAAGGGAAGTAAAATATCCTTGATTTATACCAATATAAATCAAGGGTATCCAACCCTAATCCTTGAGATCTACTAATCTGTAACTTTAAGATGCAGTCGTGCTCCAACACACCTTAAACAAATGAATGGCCCATTACCAGGGCTTTGCCAAGCTTGATGACATGATGAAGAGGTAATTCAATTGTTTGAATTGAGGGTGTTGGAGCAGGGATGCATCTAAAACCTGCAGGATAGTAGCTTGTGAGGACTAGTGTTAGAGACCCCTCTTGTAACTGCTTGAAAATAACTCCAATATACTCAATGTAAAAGAAATACATATATTTTAAAACTCTAATGGATTTTTTGTTTTTAACCAAATTATCAACGTGATGCGTGAAGGCACTTTTACAAGTAGATTTTTTGTTTTTGTCCTCCATCTCACTTTTTCTCTCCATGCCACATTATGAATATATGTTTATATATTCATAAATATTGTGTCACATGAGCCAAAACACTAGTGATTGACTTTAGCCATGTTTTACACTCTGTAATATACCTGTTATTTCAAAATCAGATAAAAAAAAATAAGCTGATTAACAGTTACTATCAGCTGGTTACTCTCCAAAGAGCCCCAAAGAATAAATGCTTCAAAATTACTACTTCATAAAGCAGTGACCCCAACCCTAATCTTTATCTTTGTAAAGACTAAGATTTATTTAAATGAGTCTTTGTAACAAAGACATTTTTACTCTACTAAATAACATTTGCATTTTTTCTGTTTTCCATTAACAGTTAAATAAGCGTTTTCTAACAGTGGCTATTGCCTATTTTGCCAGTCATTATTTAGATATGAATTATCTAACTGCACTCAAAACCCACACTGTTGGAACTGTGTAATCATACACCCAAAATTCCTCAAATTATTCCCACTCATGCGGCTTTTCAACACAGCCAGCAAACACATGTTTAAAAATCAAGATTAATTGTGCGTTGCTGGTCAGTACATTTCTATTCTGAAATTATTCAGACCTCACATCTATGCCTGTTTATATGAACTTTGATTTAAATGTATGTCCAGACACAAAACAAGCATGCTTGCTTATTTTCTGCATTCACATAAACTAATGCAGATAAATAAGTTGCACAGCTGTCTCCTCATGTTTTCCACCAGAGGATATCAGACCACTACTCATGTATGCACAGACACATTTGGCATGCAGACAGGCCAAACGCTGCTGCATACTGCCAAATGGGGATGAGAGATATGATTCAACTGTCGTGAGTGTGATCCAGAGCTGTCATCCAATTTCACCCACCTTCTGCTGCTGCAAAGCGACACAGAACTGATGAATTGCCAAATGACCAGAGACACGGCTTTTAATGGTTTATTCATTCTTCATGACATCTGTGACTTTTAATCCCCTGAATTTACTAGGACCATATCCTTTTTTGACTTTGCTTCATTTACAAGTTTATTATAACAGTGCAATCATTATGAGTAGAGTGGTTATTTAAGGAAATAGTGTTTACCATAAATACATAGCACATTTCCCCCATTGGCTGCGTCTGCCAAAAGTTATCCTTGATTTCCTCCTAAAGCACCTGATAAGCACTGCTAATAATTAGCGGGTCATGACAAACAGAATTCCTGTAAAAAAAAGTTTGTTTTAATATTTGATTCGTCCCTAAGCACAGAGTAAGTGTTGAAAACACAGACTGAATTTAAATCAGCTCCTTGCTCGCAAACTGTAACATCTCTGAGAGAAAAATTTATGGGCTTTATCTTTGTTGCAGTAAAAGAACAACAATTGTCTCCGCCTGAAGAAAACAACAAATTCTCACCGCTGATGGACTTCAGCAACTGTTTGCACGACAGGGCTATATTTGCAAATTACGCAGAGCGGAGTGAGAGTAAATTAATTATAAATCATCTTCCACACTTGCAAGTATACCCTGTAAAATGTGCAATAACAGATTTGAAATAAAACTGTTATTGTGGAAGCAAAATATCACACTGAAAATGCATTTATGTGATAGAGAAAACTTCCACTAAGAGATATTTCTTTTTTACACATTATCTGTGCCACCTTTTGAGACACCCCAAACAATTCTTGCCAACATAATGGATCTCAAGCTTTTTTTTTTTTCTTTTTTTTTTTTAGATTTATACTTTACTTTTCAAGTAGAGAATCTAGGAACTCTTAATAGATCATCCTTAGCTTTCTGTTACTCAGATACTAATATAATGCAATGTCTCTGAACCTCTTTTAAAAAGAGGAAAGACAAAGAACATTCAAGTAGAGTAAATTTTTGTTGACTTTTGTAAATTTGCTAATGGCTGCTCCTTAAACTGCTTTAGAACCTTTAGGAATCACATGGAAAGTTTCATCTTGCCACCACATTTTTTTAGGAAGATAGAAATACTTCAAAGGTCATTGATGTAGAACCGAAATGAAACATTTTCAGTTGGAAAATTCAACAGTGCTGAATTATTTAACAAGGGGTAGATTCATATGAAAGTAGCTCTGATGCAGTGGCTTTCAAGCTTCTGATGTAAAGTTTTTTTTTTTCATTTAAATGTTTGCCAATACCAAAATCTTCTCAGTCGACAATTCCTTCAGTTCTGGTGTTGTGTAGATCTCAATGGATTTAAGGATTTAAAGCAGTGTAAAGAATAAGTGCTGCCCATGGTTCTCATTTTGCCATTTGCCATTTGAATTGTATGTTAATTTCATACTGGTCTTCTCCAATGTTTTGAACCAGTTATGTTCTTAAATCCTCCTTAAACCATCTTATGACGATACAGTAACTTACAGTCATGAAACATAAAAAAAAAAACCCTGTATAAAATTATATTAAATGTAACTACAGTAAATTTCAGGTGAGAAGGATTGTGGTGTCCTTTTCAGAATAACCTCCGATTCTTGAACATATTTTCCATAACAGGTTAGACTTTATGATGAAGACTTCTTCCAACAATAAGAGACAGTTGTACATTTTTGGATTTTAAAAGCAGGTGTAAAAAGACATTAAATGTCCTCTCACACCTGTTTGCAACAAACCCAAATACAACCAACATAAATTATCCAAGTTTCTGTGGTACTGTTTCTGGCTTGTCAGAAACAGTAAAAAACATTTACAGTGTTTTTTTTTTTTAATTCTCAAACAAATAACGACATTGTACATGTATTTAGTTGTAAAAACTGTAGTGACTAAAATATCAAATCAATATAATTTAGTCTATGTATGTTTGTTAGCCCTATACATTTATATGCTCTATATAGAAGTACAGGCCAGATTGCACAATGTGCATTCAACATGTATTCGGGATGGTAATTTTCAAACATCCCGTCAGTAATCTCATTGATTTCGAATAATTGTCTAGACAGGGAGGAGCTGTGCAGTTATTTGTTTAAAACTCAGGATGGACCATGATTCACCATTGTTTATTTGATCTCAATTTGAAATTAAATCTCAATCTGTGTCTGTTTTGTGAGGTGAAAGAACTTTAATTTCAAAAGGTTTATCGTCTTTTGTCACTGATCTCCACTCATCTGAACATAATTTGTAAGTCCTGTAAATGCTTCGTGTAAAAAAAGATTGAGACGTTAATCACATAACTGTTGTTTGTGGATCTGGTCATGCAAGCCGGGTTTTATAGGGATTTTAAAGAACCCTAAGAAGAACAGATATTGATCTCGGTCAATGCCAACATGTGAGCAGCTCCCCTCCAGTAATGGTGTTTACAGGTTGCTAAAGACATGATAGAATGTGGTCATAAAGTTTTATGGGATTTAGGAAAGCTAGATTTACAGAAGACATTTAAAGACACTCAATTGTGTCAGATTCAAATGGCGACTTAGTTTCTACTTAATACCAAAGGGCCATTTAGTATTTATCTTGATTAAAAGCAAGAAAAAAGCTACTTGATGTTAATGAAAGTGCAACCAAATATTTAGTAAATCTATAAAATGAAAACAAGACAACAATAAAAAAGGTATTTGTTTCTGCTTGTTCCTTGACTTAAACGACTAGCGTCGATATGGAAGAGCAAATCTTTTATGGTAAGATCTATCCGGCTGTAATTTTATGTCAACTTTTTTAAAATGTTACTAAAATGTCGATAGATTGTTGCGCACAAAATATTCAAATTATTTTTCTCCATGATTGAACATGATAAACATGTTTAAAATAAGACAAAAACTAAACAAAGTTTATTGATGCAAGTATATAAGAGCATTTTTTCAACATTCTCATCTCAATACTTCCCAACATCAGGATCACAAAATTTTCAAATATATATTCTACCCCTTAAATGCAAAGATGTGGGTTTCTTTCACTGTGAGTTGATTAGATGTTTAAGCGAGGATGCTGGAAGAGCACAACCAAACTGCATCCAACATTGTATAGGTTTAGGGATAAAAAAAAAAAAAAACTAAACTAAAAATCCTCATGAAGCTCCTATACTGAGATGATGGCTCCTAAACTGAGATGATGAATAAGTTTATTTCCTGATTACATGGCAATTTCATTCAACTCTGCTTATTTATGCATTTGAGTTTTTATTGCCCTGATATACAAGGCAATTTATCTCCCCTGATAGCTGCTGGAGTCATCAATCAAACACAAAGATGTATGGTGGAGTGGGGACTGACTTCATAGCAGGTATGAAAAACACAGCAAATAAAATGTGTAAAATGTATAAAAATGCATGTTTTTCTGTTGTTGGAGGAACAAATCACTAAAGCGTTTAATAAAATATTTTTGTGTAACTTCATCAATATCTATCCAGTATTAATCAGCTGTTCTCCGACAGCAAGTTGTTTTCTAGGCAGGTTTGAAAATGACCGATGGATTTCAAAATGTGACATATGTTATAAACACCCACTTATGCCTAATTTATTAATACAGCTGACGACTATTGCTTATAATTTTCTATTCCATCGCAAAGTAGATTCCTAGACATGTTAATCAAAGAAACAGTAATGGGTTTACAAGAGGAGGAGAGAGAGTTATCAAACTGCTGTGACTGAACTACATGTGACAGTTTGTGATGCCAGATCAGAGGGGATCAAAGTTCAGAGTCAGGTTTTCCATTCCCTAAGAACTCCTCTCACCTCATCCCTTTCATCCTCTCTTCAGTAACACAAAGATGGCATGCTGGCAGGGGGTCCACTGAAGTCCTCTGCAACAGATTCTTGAAGCCTTTGAAGATTTTTAAGGGAGTCCTTAAAAAATCCAAACCACTGAAAAACCCATTTGTCTTGCAGTGTTTCAGATCATTAAATCATTCTGAGCTTCCCATTGTTTCAGTCAATAACAGGCTCTGTCGGCTGCAGCTCTAACTTTGTCAGCAAATTTTCCTAATGTAGCCATTGAATTTCCATCTAAAGCAGTTCCTTTACTTTGATTAAGCTTATTTTTACCCTTCAAAACTGGCACATTTATTCTGAATATCTGAACATATAACAACAAACAATCTATGCAACTTAAACATTAAACACAGACTGGAAAAACATCATCCCTCTGTCTTGCTCTAGTTGTCTGCAACACAGCGACATCTGCACATTGACACTGCTGATTAATAGATGCACTGAAAGTGGCTCTCTTGCAACTCTTGTCTGTCAGGTATCTCTTGAGATGTAAAGTGGTGCTTGAACTATTTTCACTTCTAAACCTAGATAAGGATCCTTAAGTATTATTCAAACTTGACTCAGGTTCCTTCTAGAAGATGGAAATCTGGAGTGAGTGGATTCCTTCATTTATTTAAAGAGAAACAACATGGTCAGTCATTTACAGCTAATAAATGTTGCAACAAAACTCCTTCTGTCATTTAAGAGGGTTAGTAGCAGTAGAACTGGGAAAGACCAATAAAGAAAAGAATCAGGAGGATAGTTTGTCGTGTTCTGCTAGGTTACAAACATTCTTCAACGATATAAAAAGCCATCCTGTTCCCTAACCAGATTTTTCCTTTGATCAATTTTAAGTTCAGTATTCTACACCAGTATTTCTCAATTCCGGTCCTGAGAGACATGTATACTTGTGTCTCTGTTCCAGAACACCTTGTTCAAATGATTGCTTGACCTCACCTACATGCCATCAACTGCTGCAGGAGCATGTTAATCACCCACTTATTCAAGTCAGGTGTGTGGCAGAAGGGGAGCGTCTAAAACATCCAGGGCAGTGGTTCCTGAGGACCGGAATTGACAAACACTGTTCCATACTGATTGACACTGCAGTACTTGGAGATCTTCTCAGAAGCCGTCAGCCTTGTGTTCAACGCCACATGGCTCGCTGTTATTTTAGCTGCAAGAGTTCTGGACCATTTTCTTAGAAAACTGCATCTGATGTCACCGCGTATTACTGTGGAGATAGTGTGCTCAGACATTGAAGTGTTAGGTCGTATTTGTAGAGCATATACACAGAATCTCTTGTCAGACGTAACCAACCGAGATGGGGATCTCTGCAGCTCCACCAGAGTTACTGTGGGCTCTTGGTTGCTACCTGATTAGTGCTTTCCTCGATGGTCTTTCAGACTTATAATTCTGGATAACAGATTAAAAAGTGCTGCACCGAGATGCTAAAAGTTTACCGCACTTTTTACCGCACTAAGGAAAAGGGTGTTAGAAAATGGATGGATAGTAGCAAAATACAAACTAAAATATCAAATTTTAGTTTGTATTTTATCGAAATTAAAGTCAAAACAAAGTCCAGGCCCTAGAAAGAAAGAAAGAATCAAAGACTGTACGCATGAACCCTTAGTGGTAGTTATGGCACAGCAATGCCTCCACTTAGAAATGAGGTGGATTTAACACGTCTCCAGGAGACTGCCATGAGCACCTGCCTTTTAACCTCTAAAAGCCTCTTTTATTCTACCACTGAGCCTCATTACTGATGAACAACACTACCAGCTGAGCGAGGCAGATGTTCTATTGTGGAGCACGGCAGCTCCTCAAGTGGCCAACATCCATCTGAAGGCGCGAGTGTGCTGCAGCTGGCAGCCACAGATGAGCCAGGACAATCCATCAGAACAAGGAAAATCGAAGTGATGAAGACGCCGTATGGGAAGCGTTTTGCTAAACAGAAAACAGCGATGATCTGCCCTGCTGCTTTTCTCCACAGGGGAAAGACAACATTGTGGGAAAAGCAGCTGAAAATATCTGACAGCTTCTATGGCACTGATATTATTACTGACACAGAGAGGCACAGAAATTTCAATAGTGAATCGGGTTTACCCTGTAGCCCCTGTGGCTAAAGGCTGCTAATGGAAGCAGGGTGATGGGAAAGAGAATGGGGGCAGTTGGTGGCAAATGTCCAGTCAGTCTTTGTTGGCTTTTGTAGCTGCTGACAAATGCCAGCAGACAGCAGATGCTGAGGGGAGAGCAAAGATCTATTGCTGCAGCCTGAAGCCATGTTCACCATGCCATGTTGCTGTGAACCAACTCTTGTTTTTTGAGCCACTGATGCTGCTCTGTGTCATACAGTGCAACTCCAGTCACTCATACAGATAACACAGCAGTACAATCACGCTATGGAGACAAAATGTTTCAACACGTCTATGAAGACAAAACATGGTGCAATCAAATCCATTATGTAGAGAACAACAAAAAACATAGTATATTAAATGGCTCTTGCGTGTTCGATCAGCATTTAATTTGCCTCAGCGAGCTGTGTCATGATTTGCATTAGCATTTGCAGTCATCTGGCTTTTACAGCCCAGATGTGCTCCAGCCACATTACGCTCGCCTCACTGATCTCAGAGAAGCTCTCCTTCTGATTTGCCAGCATACCAGAGACAAGAGGTCAGTAAAGTCATTGAATGTAAAAAGACAAAAAGAAAACTGTGGCAGGCTAGGAACTCTCCAGCACGAGTTATTTCAAGACACTCTTCTCTAGCTGATTAACTTCACTAAGTTCCCCCCCTTAAATTGTCACCACAAGCTGCTGCAGCAACATGAGAGAGACAGAGTCCAGACAGACAGTTTGGTGCTTACTGATCTGTCAAGGAAGTCAATTTGTGCCACAATCTGATGAGAGTAGTTCTAAAGTAGCAGCATCAGGTTTTACTGGCTTCCTCTGGATGTCAACCCATACTTCACCTTATTATATTAAAAGATTAAATAAACGCAAGTTATAATGAAGTATCCTAATGTTAATTTTAGGGCTGATTTTTCATTTTATTTTATTTTATTTTTTGACTATGCTTGTTTTGTTGTTGTTTTTTTTCACAATAGTAAACACAATATGTTAATAGCATACTTTTTAGATGAATGAAAGATCACTTTAGATATTTTATTTATTAAAGAGATCTAAACCAATCTAGATGCCTGCAAAAAAGATAATTGACATCCTTGTTAAATCATAAACTGTAGTTTCACAAGCCACACCCAAATCAGATTATTCTGTGATCAACAGAATCACTTTAATAGAACCTGTCTCGCAATTTTGAATAAGGCTTAAAAATCTCAAAAAGCAAATCATCATGATCTAATTTGAAGAAATTAAACAAATGAAAAACTAACATTGAACAGACTTCAGTTAAGGCTGTTCACCGCTCAACACTAAGAAAGAGCTAAAGGGGTACCATTAAGCTTTTGTTACAACTAGAAACCAGGAAAACAAAAGACGCTAAATTAGTTACTTTGGCTAAATTCAGTTCATTAAATAGTTTGGAAGAAATAAAACAAACTATACTATTGAATGGGAAGAGATAGAAAGTATTTTTTATTTTTTTTAAATCCTACATTTCTAACAAAAGGTAAATCCATTTTAGGAAGGCGATTTGAGAAAAATGTTTCATTTGAAGAAGACGTTGAGTCTTTCTTCATTGTAAGCTTGGGACTGGGATGGTCTTGATGTCTGTAATCACAGAAATCTTCACACAATTTCATTTTTTTCTATCTTTTGAGAGGGTGGATAAACTGAGGGGTTAGGCAGGATACAGAGCGCCACAATACTTTGACAAGAAAAGTATGCAAATTCAGATTCAAGTGACGAGAACAGTAAAAAACGAGATTGTGAAAACTGGTTTTCTAAAAGCAAATTACTTATTCCCTGAATCTCTCACTCTTTTAAACGTAGAAAGAAGCAAAGAAATATCACGGTTGGCCGAGAACTGTGGTGTTTCTTTAATCATTGGTTCTCTGCTATAACATTGTTAAGTCAAGTGTATCTTCAGAAACACAAGGCTTATCTGAAAAAGTCCCAACAAAATAATTGCTCCTGTCAAGAAAAATATATAATGCTGTAAAAAACTGCACAATACATTAAATTTTGTAGTGCAGTATTAGTGTGTGTAGTATTTATATATATATATAAAAGGACTATTTAAAGTGCAATAATTGTTGGCTAATATATTCAAAGTGTTATGATTTCAAATTGTAGATGCTAACATAACATTTAGTCAGAGTCTAACATCCTCACACTGGACACAAATTATGATATTATGATGATCATAATATTTATCAACAGTATTGGCAAGGCAGGATGACTGGGGGGACAAACGGGATTCCTGTCTGGGCCCTGTGTGGAGCGGGGTTCAAATCCAAAAATAGTTTGGTCACAACATTTCAGTAAAGTTCAAAATGCTTGGTATGCTACAGGCAAAGACAGGAAAACAGCTTCAATCTGTCACTCTACTATAGGTCAGGCAGCTTCTGCATCAATTTGATAAATAAAAGGACGGTGGTTGTCACCTGAGGATCAGGCCTCAAGTTGCTCAAGCAGCTATGTGTCCTTTGCTCTTATGGCACTAACAAACTGAGCTATTTCTGCCAGAGATCTGTTGAGTATGTTTACAAGTAGAAACCCAGGGCAAACAAGGAACGGGTAAAAAAAAAAGGACAGCTTGGTAGATGGTAGAGGTTGTGCTTTTTCATATGTTGCTCTACAGATCAATAGGCCAAGATACAAAAAAAGATTTTTTTTCACACCTCTATCCCCAAATCAAAATAATGTTGAGAAACTGATATTTAATTATTTATCTGTAAAAAGCACCATATGAGTTTCTTGCACAAACATTCTACACACAAACACCTGATTAATAAACAGCTTAAGATAATCTGCTGCAACTTTTATAGTAAGTCTTAAAATAATTGCCAAGTTTTGTTTATGAATTGAATTTGTAACATTATCAATACTGTTCCAACTTTTAATCAAAACACAGAATATACAACACATTTTTAAGAAGTAAGCATTGATTATTGACTTCGTCAGCTGATTCTTTTTCAAAAGGCTTTTAAATTTTCAGCATTTGTGTGAAATTTGCAACAATATCTGTATTGTTTAAGCAAATCAGAAGAGATGAAATCGCCTAATATTTTTTGCATTCTTAATAAAACCGAGCTATGCAAATTTTGCCATATTTCTTGCTCTTTTTTTGTGTCTAATCGCCTCATTTGCTTTAATGGCCTCTGCCACTTTCGCTGTTTTTCTTTTCACTGTCACAAGCTTCATCTTTCCTCATCCATCAGCTAAGTACACTAGTGATGTGCCGTTCATGTGGAACTGTATGCAACCTGGGAACTGTTTTAGAAAACGGGCTTCAATTCTGAAGAGAATTCAGATCCTCTGAACAAACCTGTTCAGCTCTGCGATTCCCAGAATTTTCTGTTTTAGGATAGGTGGTATGAATCAATTTATGAGTCAAGTCAGTTAAAGGTGAGTGCAGGTGTGTTGTCATCAAGAGGTCATCAATGACAGGCCGATAACATGATTAGCCATGGCAACAGGAGGAAATAAGCAGCTCAACGTGTCGATTTGTTGTTATTGGGATCACATAAGACAATAAAACAAAACAAAACAAAAAAAAAACAACAATACTGCTGCAAAATAGCAAGTTAGCATAGTAGAGACCAAGTTAGTGAATGAGTATGGTCAGAGATTCATAGGTGTTCATACTAACAATCAAGCTCATGCACATGTTACAGCCGTGGCAATGACAGAAAAAAATTCAGGTAGCAGTTTAAGTTATATCAGGATGTATTTTGGCGAAGGAATCAAAAATAGTTATTAAATAAAATAAATATTAAATAAGATATTTCATTAATTTAATATATAAGATGAGACACCACATCAACCGTGTCACAAATTAATTTTCCACTGGTTATGGATTCCAACAATAGACTATCTTTTTTCCAGATTAAGGCAAAGATGTCAGCTGGCCTGAGTATCACCATTACAAGATTGTCTGATATCATGAATCCCTTAAAGTGCAATATCCGGAACATTATTGGTGAGTGATTTAAATGGGACACAATCACAAGAGAGCGATTGTTGGCTCTAATTTAGCAGAATATTTTAGCTACACAGTTTCCACCATATATACAGCCATGCTTTCAATGAAGCTGTATGATTTCAAAACAATTGCTATAACATATTTTAGGCTATATTTAAATGTAAAACGATAGCTCCGAAAAATATGCCAAGAACTGTGTCTAATGAATGAGTCTCATCTGCCCAGAACTGCATGCGCAACCATGCTCACAACAGCTGCAGGAATATTTATGCATAATGCAACATTCTGCTGACATAATTTCTGTTTTCAAAATATGGCCATGATTAAAACTGGCAACAAGAAAGTCACCCTGATACATAAGTAAATCAGCGCAAGTCACAAGTGACTCATTTCCTGTCTTACATCACATGCTCAAAATATGGTAATGGTGACTCAGTTGTAGCCTTCACTTCCTCACTTTCCTTCTTGAAATATCCTCCTTACATAAAAATATTATATCAGCTCTTTTGGAAACAAAAATGTAGGTCATACAAAAGACACTTTCACCATCTACCTATGATTCCTTGTTTCACCTCTGGCTTTTGGCTCAGGATTTGAGCTGCAGCGCCAACTTATGCACTGATATATGTGACATAACTGTTGATAACATCCTTTGGGTTTTAGTCTGGAAGCAGGGACCAAAAAGGAGAGTCGAAATTCCAAGACAATGGAGGAGACTTTACAAGTGGTCTCAACAGCTGGACCATTCCTCATTATTATTCTAATCCAAAACGCAAACAGCTATTTCATTTATCCAGCATTTTCTAAAAGGTTACTACCGTTTCATTCTCAGTACAGCATCAGTTTAAAACTTGCTAATTTTAAGTTTTTGCCTGAGGTAAAAGAAAACATCTTTTAAAAAATGCTTAATATTGATGATGTTGTGCGTCTGTTAGGATAAGCTGCTTTTACACAGCTGAATTTCTGAAGTTGCTCTCATTCTTATATTTTGTCTTTAGATGTCAGAATGAAAATATATTCCTAAACTGGCTGAGAAGTGGCCTCTCAAGCCTGAATTTTTAATCCCTTGTTTAATCTAGACAAAGATTAAATATGACAAAAGATGGAATTTATAAAAAATGTGGATCCAATCAGCATTCACTCACTCCCAAACGAAGGCACGCTCCTGCAGGACTCCAACGCAACTGGACTTATAAGGTATATTCACATCAGCCCTGTTCAGTCTGCTTTAATCAAACTTTTGTCTTTAAGGTCTGGTTCGTTTGGGAAGGTATGAATGCATAAAACTTTAATCCAACTCAAATAAAGTCTGATACAATTAAAAACTCAGGTCTCAGTTTGGCTGAAGGAAAATCTGATGCGGTTTGAATTTATATGTGGATGCAAAAGGACCGGAAAACGCTCCACAAGCAGGAAGCCGACTGTAGCTCACGGCTTTCTGGTCAAAATATAATACGTCGCTCTGTGAGTTAGCAGAGCTGTTGTGTTGGTTGCCATGGCACCGGGTCTGCGTGTGTGTGTGCGTGTGGGGGGACGGGAGGTGTGGGGGGGGGGGCGTGTGTGTGTGTGTGTGTGTGTGTGTGTGTGTGTGTGTGTGTGTGGAGACCTAAAATTGACACAGAAAGCAAGAAAAGGGAGAATATAAATGATTTAAAATTGTTTCACACCTATTTATCAGTGTTATATTCCCTTTGCTGTGGCGCACTGCAGCCGCTATAATTTTTAAGCCATCAATTAACAACAAAAACTGGACTAATTGCCTTGTTTAATATGGATATCTCCACGTTCTACAAACAGTCATCAAATAGGATGAAATATTTTGGAAAGCATAGGTGAAGGAATCAAAAATAGTTGTAAAATTAAATTATTAACTAAAATAAAAGAAATTTGCTAGGGCCTCTCTTGCATATTGACACGAATTGATTTATATCCACGGAGAATAAATTTTTACATATCAGAACATCAGCAATTTACTCAGCTCTAATTTATACCATATTTTATAGAAATTAGGTAAGAAATGAGGGCAGTGGGCGTGCTGTGGTGGTGCAGGGGGTTAGCACACCCCATGTTTGGAGGCCTCAGTCCTCGACACGGATGTCGCGGGTTCGAGTCTCGGCGACTCTTGCTGCATGTCTTCTCTCCTCATCCTCTTTTCTGTTTGCCTACTGTTGAAAATACGAGCCATTAGCGCCGCAAAAACTCTTCAGAGAAAAAATGATAAAGAAATGAGGGTACCACAACCATGTTTTGTGACAGATTCCTGCTGCAATGCATAGGCAAATTGCAACCCTTCCTCCTGTTAGTGGTGGGCAGCATCAAGCTGTGGATAAGTTTTTCCATTGGCATTTGGCAGGTGAACTGGTTAGGAATGACACTAGAAAAGACAATCCTGGATGAAAACCTGAAAGAAACGAAATACTTGACAGGAAGAATGCATGGTTTAGATTAATAAAATATATATGTAAATGACCCAGTCAAAGCTCAGACCTACATCTAATTTAGATGTGGTTTTCCCTCCAGACTGACTGTGCTTGAGCTAAATTGCAAAGAACAATGTGCAAAATCTGAGCTTCTGAATGTTCAAAGTTAATTTTTGCAGGTGCAGTTGTCTACAGTGATATGCAATAAATTATGAAATACTTCCCAATGAGTCAGATTAAAAGTACCTTTTGGAAACAGCAACCGTTAAGCAGGTATTAAAATAATTTCCAGTGGGCCTGATTATAACAAAATGTTGTGTTTTAATTAACTATAAGTGGAATATCATCATAATTAAAATAAGTAAAAGCTTTCAAACATCCATATCTGTGTAATTTATATTGCACTAAATTGTACTACAAGATGTACAATTATGTTTTTTGTTGTGTTTCATTCAGTGATAAAATTTCAAAACTAAACTAAACTAAATGGACTTCTCAATAATATTCAAATGTATTGCATGGGTTTGTATTCTGCACCAGAAAAAGAATTAATAGGTGTATTAATCAATAAATTTGACAAGTGTGTTAGAGAAAAGATGCATCTAATCCATGCATAAGACCAGCTTATGTGTACCTAGCCACCACTGATAAGATTATATTGAACATATTGATGCTTTAACCTGTAAAACTTTACTTTTAACGTCTTTCGGGGATTATACATTCTTAAAGCCTGTTGCTCCATTGTATTTTATTTTATTTTTGAAAGTTCTTCATCTTATGTATGCTTGTGTTTAGACAAATCTATTATGGCTGCATAGTTGCACGTTTTTATATTTATAAAATACAGTAAATATTTACTCACATTTTCTTTGTTAGTTTTTATTGATGCTCCATTTCCTTATCCTACTACTGATCCTGGAGTTAAAGAACCATGTGTGAAGTGTGCAAAAATAAGTTGGGTTTGTGTGGAACCTTCAGGTGGGGGCAGGGGGTCACGGTCAGGCTGATCAAAGCAAAAACCAAGCTTTGTGATGGTGCCAGCAGGGATGATTGGAGGCAGGCGAGAAAGAGATGTTCATGTGCACTGATGGGAAGCTGACGCCAGGCGTCGAGGCCAATAGGGAAAAAAAAACAAAAAACTGTGGAGGGCAAAGGCTTCTCAGCCTCTCTGAGGGAAGCTGACAACAACTGACTCACCTGACTTGCCCACGGTGTCATTTGGAAAACTTAGGTCATCCTCGGCTACCCAGGAAAAGTTCCAGTATCCTCTGGGAATCCCGCCAGCGTTCCTATTGTCCAAAGATTCACCTGCAGTGGCAGAAAAATTTTCCATCAGCTCACAACATAAGAGACAAAGAAAATACGACACTATAGAATAGCTTATAGAAACTGATAATGCTCTTTTTTATTTTGTACTTGTAGTGACTGTTTAAAACCACAGACTAATTAATGAAACAACAAAAACACAGCAGACCTCCGTACAAGAAACATTGAAAATTAAAAGAGAACATAAGGCTGCACCCAGCAGCACAACCTCTATAGATTCATTTCGCTAAACTCAAACAGTATCTCAGTGGAGATGAGTTAGAAAAGTTCAAAGAGCTACATAAATTGGTTATTGGATATCAATATACTGCATAATTACCTGAGGGCAAGTTAGCCTAATTTTGTCTGACTTCATCTTCACTTTCCAAACTCAAAGACTAATTATTGCAACATCGAACTGAACTCTGATACTGTAAAGTAGATGTAAAGACTTTTCTCCTATACTTCATGGATAACCCCATCCCCTTCACATCTCACACACACAAATGCTCTCATTTTGTCCTTAACTCACAGACAATTAGAGTACAGTCAGACTAATGCGCTAGTGACAGAAGAGGAGACTCCTGCATAAATCCTGCAGCCATTTTAAATGATCTTTAAAGAGCAATTGACTGTAACTGCTGCCTTTCACGGTCTGAAAGCACCATGTCTTTGTTTATTTAGGCAAAATTAGTGAAATAATCTAACTTTTTGTGTGTGCAGCATACCTCAAATAACACTTAGGTAAAATTCTTCCAACAGTCTGATCCATTATTTGCCATCAAGGTCTGACTGTCTAGACTGGAAACAGATTTAATGGATTTTGAGGACGACTACCGTCCAGTAGATTAAGAGCTCAGAAATCCCTGTCAGGAGAAATCAACAAAGAATTCTTACATATCTGTCATTTTAACATTTCAAATCTTTCTCAAATTGCATGGTTTCCTTTAACTGTTTCCATTTTTAAGTATTATTAATCTATTTTCAATAGTGTTTTAAGCCCTGGCCAATGGTACTCAACTCAACAGTAAGTGTTTGAAATATGGACACAAAGTTAGGCTCCAATGAGACACCAATCCCAAACACACATTCAAATGGTTTTAAAATGAGTAAAGAAGGCAAACAAAGTTTCTTGAATCCTAATACTAATCCTTTGTTAAGGAAACTATGCTATAGAGATTTGAATGAAATCTATCAATTCTCCCAAGAGGGTCAAATATCAGTCAGAAATATGTTACAATCTTGGGGATGACTTCAAAAATGTGTTATTTCTCTGCACTGCTTGATTCACCAAATATTATTGGCTATGTACCTTTATATTTAAAACAACATGCATATATTTTACTGTTTAGATTTGAAACAACTGGTAATTTTACGAAGTTGAATAATACTAAAAGTTTGTATGTTCAATGCATCTGAAACTGGCTAACATAGAGGAGCCTAACACAAACTATGCTCAGTTTGTGTTAGGCTGAAAACAGTTTGTGTTAGTTGAATATATCTTTAAATCTAATGGAATAATCAAACCACAGCTTTTTCTATACAGCGCAATGGTTTTACGAATAAAAAAGATAGCAAAATGCAGCTTGCTCAACAGATGAGTGAACCTGAGCTTGACGAATTGTAAAAGTTTATTCCTTAATTAAAAATGTTCCAGCATTAAACATCAACTGATAACATGTCCAAGAAACGTAGCAAAAATATAGAGTTGGCTCCTGTGAGCTTTAAATTATTTATCAGTTTCTGTTTCTGTTTGGTGCAAGGAACCGAGGAGGCTGGTGGTTTTTAATGTCTTTCAAAATATATTCATAGAAAACATAAACACAATCTCCTCCACACATTCAGGGTAGAGTTAATAGTGTTACTTTTTTCCACCCACACCCAGAAATCTTTCAAATACAGAATGGATTGATGCATAAAGATAGAGTCACACTGTCACATTAATATCCCTATGCATGAACATACACCCAGTTCTATCTTTTTGGCTCTAGTATGAGCAATACATTGTCAAGCAAAGGAAAAGTGTTTTCTGTTCGCTTTTTGACAATAACGTAATTCCATCATACACATTCTGTATGATGGTTGGATTTCCAAATGATTTCCTAACCCCAGACATCTCAACAGGACAAAATGTTTTATTTTTGATGATATTGTGCATTGTTCCAAAAGGTCCCCAGAAACCTAAAAACTAGAAGACAAAACCAGTGGAGAAAAACAGAAAGGTTCACAAGACAGCAGAGAAACAAATAGTTTTTTTTTTTTCTAGAGAGTACTATATATGATGTATGTGGTGCTCATGGCCTCTGTTTCATAGCAGTGCAGTGGTCCAGAAAAGAAGCCAATTGTCCATGAAAAGTGGAAGAAGGGTAAGAGCAGGTAGTAGATTTTCTGCTCTTCTAGGGCTTAGAGATGGACCGTAAGGATCCTGGAATACTTTTCTTCTCCTCAGGATAACTGGGAATCCTCTTTTGTTGCCTCTTGTATGTTAGTAAATTTCTTAAAGGCTTGTTGACAAAAAAAAAAGTTGTTTATGTGAAGTAAAGTGGAATGATGTATAGAATAAGTGTTCAAAGTAGTTTTACATTTCTTAAATTTTTTGTAATAACAGTTTTACAATGACTACCATTTGGAGAAAAGTGCCTTTCATTGCACTGGCATCTTTTTGACCCTACAAAAAGACACCAATTGTCCATTAAAAATGTGAAGGTTTTTGCCTCCTCTTCTGTGTATGTCGTCAGTTCTTTATTCTGATCTTTTTATTGTAACCAGGTAAAATTCTAGAACATTCAAGCAAATATAAAGCCAACTAAAAGTTTTATTTGCTGTGATTTTGAAATGATTCAACCAGAAATTCATCCTGGTTTCATCTTCAAATGATCAAGAAATGGTTTAGAATCCCTCTGTTCAATCTTTGATCTGAATAAAGCTGCATGTACTAGAGGTTCTGTCTCCTCAAACATAACTCTTGTTTAGGGTTTTGGACTATTGTCTGAAGCCATCCCTCTTCCAATGATTACTTCGAACCAGGTCAGTATTGGTAAAGAGGAATCTTGTAGCTAATATAGCTTGGCACTTAGGTACAAATTTTGTATAACATTATGCACCGTTTCATATTTTAAATTCTTTATTACATATAATTTATGGAATAACTTCTTTTGTTTTGTATACATGCCTTGGTATTATTTGATTATTTGGATTTCTACGTGTAAATTTCATGTCGACACTTATTTTCTCCACTCTGGCATAAAAACCTTGGCTTGCTGAAAAAGAATTAGGCTTGACGAAGGCATTTGGAAACGTAATGAAACACAACAGCAGTATCAAGCAGTTTACACCTAATTAAAAAGGAAATGAGGAAGCAACACCCCCCTTTTACCCTGCTGCGTTTTCATATGCTCCGGACCTCGGCGTCCCAATTGTCCTCTTCTTTCCCCATTAATTAAAGATTTACCAGGGGATACATACATTACTGCCTAAATAAATTGATCACCTGTCCAGCCCAGTGACGCGCCATTAAATGCTCGTCAAAGTCCAACAACGCCACATCAGCCGACAGAGGCCTGGAACTGGCTGCTCTCCTTCTACTACAAAAGGCCTCATTGATTTCCATCAGCAGACCAAGGCTTTCATCAAGGCCTTCACAAAATGCCACACAAACTCTTAAACCACAACAACAATCACACACATTACTGCACAACAATTAGCACATGTTTCACCCTATCATTCCCTGCGGATATATGGCACTGGTTTCATCTCCGAAACATGAGGTTCCTAACAAACGTTAATGCAGTTGTCATGTTTCTCCAAGACTGAAGTCTAAGAGGTTAAGCAAAGCAGACAGATTTAGGTGTTCTTGTTAATATGCCACCTTTTGCGTTTGCCGTTAGCTTTAAGTCTAGGGAAACGTTTGTCATGTTCTTGGCACAAACCCGGTCTTGTAAACAAGCAGAGATTTTTTTTTACTCCAGTTGTAGAATGCAGCCTATTAACTCAGAGGGCTGCCCATGAAACTCAACTTGAGGCCTCCAGTAACGCTTCTGTACAGAAGGAGGCCATCCCAGTCAACTGGCTTCTTCCTCTCACAGAGCTGTCAGGGGACTTTAAAGGCAAGACAGAAACAGGAATCACAGCCTGCTGAAAGGAATTCACTAACATAATGAGGGTTATATGAGAGAAAAGTGGTGCTGAAAGGAAAGGTGAACATTAAAATCAAGAAAGCAGCAGTTTTACATTAAAAATATGCTTCTCGTATATGACTGAAACATCAAAGGCGTCTTTAACTGTCTGTCGGGTGATGAATGTATAGCTTCTCATGCAGTGAATTCTGTTCTGATCATGCAATACTTCAAAACCAGCATGCTCAAGATTAATAGCATCAGAGGACTGTCTCTGACTGTACTCCAAGATGTTAAAAATGTTAATTTCTGTATGTTATACAAGAAAATGCTGTCTTAAAAGAAAAAAAGAACTAAAGATTTCATCAAAGAAATAAATCAATTTATTTCAGCACAACATTGGCTGGTCTTCCTTGGCGCGCTCTAATGAAAATTATTTTACTCTTGCACACTGATTGGCCTCTCTTTGAAGCTATACAACACCAATCAAGCCAACAGCGTCACATCTCTCCACAAGAAGCCTCATTTTCAGAAATGCTTGCAATGCATAACAAATGACTCATCAAAAGAGAGACGTCTACAGTAAAGAGCCAAGAATCTCAATTTTAATGAAGACAGTCATTTAAATGCCCAACAGAGGAAAATGATTTGGAGCAGGTCATACTCTTTGGCTATGACTGCTAAATTTTCATAGAGGTAACTGATCTAAATAAAATTTTTGTGGCTGGCGGTGGTAATGGGAATATTAATTCTTGTTTTTGATCACCCGGGTGGTTTTATAAATCAATTTAGCTAGACTTGATATTAGCAAACCACAATAATCTACTGAGGTCCTTGTTATCTTCAGTTTACTGGTCAAACACACTTTCATAGACAACTCTATTTTGACCGGTCACACATGTGTAAGGTTTGTTTCATGCTTTTTAAAAAAATTTATTTTATTTTATTTTTTTATTATTTTGTAAAAAATATTTTGTACAATTTTGGACAACAGCACTATCTTGGAAGTTATGGGAGCAACTTTTTTCATAAGCTTCATAAGGTAAATATGTATGAAAAAGAAAATGGAATCTAGAGAATTATAAAATATATTTTATCCCAATATGCAGGTTTTAGAACAATACATTTAACAAAACACCAAAGTTTTCAACTTTTTTTTGAGAGTGGTATCTCATTATCCAACAACCCGCCATTTGTTTTATTCAGTGTGAAATACTCGTCATTAGTCTAACACGATTGTCATACACATTAGTCCTGAGGTTTCTCTGCAATAAAATTCCTGAAAAGAACATATCCTGTTACTTTCATAGGGGGTTATATGTTGATATCTTGCAATCCCGAGTGAATATGAAAAAGCTCAGTGTACTAACTCATGTGCCCTAGTTCCACACACTCAAATTTAGCTGCAGAGTTTAAATATTTTAAAGGAGTTAGAGGCAAGTTTCAGTAGGGAAATGATGCAGCAAGCAGAGTTTCAGAGATTAAAGTAATTCCCACAGAAATTAATGAACTTCCAGGAGACTCTCATAAAATCCCTTGCAAAGATTTCTTTTGGCTCATCCATCAATTTCAATCTATATTATGGGTACATAATGTCATCGACCAACACAGAGTACTGAATGATAGCGCAGGAATCATGCAAAAGAAAGAGGAAAAAAAAATTCTAAAATGTTTTACAAATATGAAGCTTGAAAAGCATACAGAAAGTTAAGTAAACAGAGTTCTCCTGTGTGTTATGTAACCTCAACACGAATACTGTAAATCATCATACATCTATGATGGAGGAGCCAAAAGGAGCTGAGAACATCATCTTTCAGACCAAAAATACACCAGAGATTAGGCTATGGAAAAGATTAAAGCAGGGTTAGGTAATAAAATAATTTAAAGAAAAATTTTTAACATCTCACAAAGCTCTGATCAATTAATAATCTGAAATTGCAGCAAGTATTGAAAAAAAAAAACCTAATCAGAAAGACTGTTCTGTGTTTTGTTTCTCTGTAGGGCTGCCACCCAAAACATAAAGGCAGAGATGTAAAGGGACAGCTCAGATCAAAGCAGAGTCATGTATTAGTATGGCCCAGTCAAAATCCAGTTGTGAATCTGTTGTGGAAAGACTCTTCATCCAGTCTGGGTGAGCTTGAGTTGTTTTGCAAAGTAGAATGGGCAGAGGTCACCTTTTTTGGAAAGCTTTCTTCTCAAAGAAAGCTGGACAGGATAAAGACATCAAAACATTCATAGCAGAAATCGCAGCAAAAGTATTGACTCGGGATGAAATGCAAGCTTCACTTTTTAAATGTGTGTTAGAAAAATTTTTTTAAACCCAGGTATCATTTTCAACCTTCATTATTGTGCTACTTTATGTTGTCACATTTGCTTAGAATCCTCCCAAAAAATACTGTAGTTTCATTTTAAAGGTTTTGTTGGTTCTGGTGGCCTTTGTTTGAAAGTAGTTTGACAGGACATAGGATAATGAGAGAGAGGGAAGACATGCAGCAAATGTCACCAGAACAGGAATCGAACCTGCGACTTCTGCTACGAGGAATAAGGACTCCATACATGGGCCACCACAGGGCACAGGGGCAAGATAAGGAAAACATCAAAAGGTGCCAATGCCATTGCAAATGTGAATGATTGCAAATAGGACTATAACATGCTATGCAAATATTAATGGGAATAAGAAAACATGTCTTTTTAAAGTAAATTCAAGTCTTAAACTTTAGGTTTTGTGTGACTTACTTACACTAGTGCTGCGTCTGCAGTGTTGCATGTTAACTTAAAGAAGTTCAGTTTAGTCTAACTAAAAGCTTTGAGAGGTGTAAGAAAATCCTTTAACCACATTGACAGCTTCCTCTCTTCAGTTTTCATCTAAACTTCTTTTTAAAATCTATTCAAGCTTATTGCTGGAATGAAAAAAACAACATTCTAAGTCAAAAATAAACAGAACTTGGCAAGACAACTGAAAGGGGTTGGAAAAAAATAAATAAATTCTGTAATATTAAAGAACTTTAACATGGCAGTATGGACTCCTCTAGCAGAGCTTGCCAACATTTAATGTGCAGCTTGACTCTCAAAGGAAACAACAACTGAAAAAGAAGCTGGCAGAACAGACGTCTGGGTTATTTCCACAATTTGGTCACCAGGTGGGGATCCAAATGTAATTTCCACATTTTTTTGGAACAGCAGCAGGCTGTCTGTCTGGTTGCCAACAGGAGGCAGACTCACATGGCCTCTCATGCCCAAGCACAAAAACACCCCAGCTTTGGTAGACATAAGCTGGTTTCTGTCCTCACTGTGATTTCGCTGATATTCTAACAGGAGACGCATTCCTGAGTGAAACCAGGCTTAAAGCTTATCAGAGTGTTTCACGGTTGGGACGTATAATGCGTTCAAATCACAATGTAACCCTCTCCTCTAGTGTTGTGCTGGCCAGGGAGATTAATTTTAGGTCAGGCCTAAATGAAATTATGTTTACAGAAGCAAAAATGTCTGTAAAATGTCATAATTTCATGTTTTTCCAACCTCAACTTTCCAGAGTCATCAGTCCATTTTTCCACCTATTATCAATACAGAGGATAAGTATGAAATGAATGGTGTAAATTTATCCATCCACAGAATGGATGAATGGAAAAACTGCTGGACGGAGGCACAGAGAGACAGATAGATTAATGGACAGACAAGTTTAATGAAAGGATGAATCAGCAAATGAAAGAATAAATTGCTTGATGGACGTATAAAGATGTAGATGAAAGGACAACAGACGATTGAGAGTAGGACAAATAGGTAGACGTATAAATTAATGAATAGATGGGTAGATGTACTAATGGATAATGGGGAGGCAGCGATCACTAGATTGAGGGAGGAGTAGATGAGTAGATGTACGGAAAGAGGGTTGGATGAATGGCAGAATGAATGGCTAGGTGCCAGTATCGGGGACAGATAAACAGATGAACTGGTTGGATAGTTAGACCCATTTCTGGATCAATGCATTATTTAGATGACAAGTCCACGTGCAAACTAATGTAATGCTTGACTATATCTTCTTTTTCCATAATCATTCAGACCTGGACAAAACTTCAGTTAAATGGTGAGCTTTCCCAGAGCCCAAAGAAATCAATAATACTGAAAAAACGAATCCTATTTATATATTCTGTCTGTTGTGGCCTGACTTACTGAACAAAACTCTAAAAAAAAAAAAATACACTTGATTTTCAAAATAATGCAGAGGGATCAGCAGAACGGTTTTCCAAGGTGTGGACTAGAAGCTGGAGTCAATGCCATGGTCGTCACATGAAAACTGTTCCTGATTCGAAGACTTCAGATACTAAGGCGAAAAACAACTAGACAGCTGTTCAGTTATGCCAACCCTTGTTTGAGATTGAACTACATTTTGTACTTTAATGAGAAATGCCATCTCAGATTCTGGAAGTAGAGCAGAATCTGAGAACTTGCTTGTGACGTTAGCACAGTCACAGAATGATTAGGGAGTCATGTCATCTGGTGGTGTTGGTCCAGTGTGTTTTGCAAATCCAAACTACCTGGTTAATGGCTGTGGTGCTGGCGTTCTTGAATGGCCAGCAAACTGGTCAGACCTAAGCCCAGTAAATGAAGTATTTTCAAGGAGAAGATGAGACACAACAGACCCAACAATGGAGCTGAACAGAAGCCCACCATCAAACTGATATCTATTGAATCTCAGCAGAGTCACAGACTGATAACCTCCAGGTCACACTACATTGATGCAGTTATACGAGACACAACAAAGCACAGGGAGCATGTAAAGCTCAGTACAGAGACTTACTTTTCAATGGACCAATATTTGTAAATTAAAAATCCTCTATTGGTCTTATGTAACGTTTTGATTTCTCAAGAAACTAAGTTGCAAGCATAAATAATCAAATCTAACATAAACAAATGTTTGAAATTTATTACCCAGAATGCAATGAATCTGGATAACACATGAGTTTAATTTCTGAATTTGACTGTTGAAATTAATTAAATTTATCCTGACATAGTAATTTGTTGAGATGCGCTGGTTTTTACTTGGATGTACAGTCTGTAAAACCAGTACACTTCAGTATATTTCTCTGGACGTATATTTCTTTGGAGTGTGGAACAACACACATGATAGCACAACTCCTGTAAATTGGTAGTGTAGAAACAGCAATGAGTATGCTTCTGTGTGTGGGTGTGTGTGTGTGTGTGTGAGGCCTGTGATTGACCTACCCTGAGTGAAACCTACCTTTTACTAAATTTTAAATTGGATAGTCTGGGAGAGAGCTGGTCTCCTCCAGCTGATGGACTGATGGATGGCTTCTGCCTTTGAGTACAAACATAGCCATGTAGCTTGTGTAGCTCTTAGACAATGCAAAGAGTGAGAAAGAGCTGGTGCTTAGATTTTTTATCATTTCAAATTACTGAATGTTGGTAGTATTTTAATCAATAATTTTTCTTTTGTTGCGTATAAAAAAAACAACTGAAATCCAACTACTTTTCATCATCGCAGACGATGATGAAAAGTAGACAGAGAATATAATGACTCATAATGGCTCTAAAGCACAATATCAGCTTTTAAAATCACATAAAAACTTGTTTTTCAATCTTTTAAAACAGCATCTATCTCCCTTTCTGCATTCCAGGCTTTCTTCAGAGAACCAGATGAAATGCAAACATTATTAATACAAGTGCAGTCCTCTCAAAAACCCTGCTGCTGTGACCTTTGGAGAGCTCCGTAAAGTGCTGCTGTATGTCCATGTATCAAAGTCAATTGCACACCTTTCTATTTCTCTTTTTCGCAAAGTTAAAGTACCAATTTAACGGTCACTGTTGCCTTTTAATGCATGCAGCATTAAAATATAGTAAAAAATATATAAATTTATTGTTCTTTTGTCTGTTATTTTGGAAAAGTAATCTTATTCTGAATGTCAGTTCTTTAAAGTCAAAAGGAAAATGTCCTGTAATTCAACTATGAATTTCATGCAGGAAAAAAAGTAAATAAAAAAATCCAGAACATACTCTTTGTTGTACCACATCATATATATATTTGACATTAATTGTTCAGATAAAAATAGCAACAACTCAAGTCCCTATAGGTAATAAGTGCAGTAATTAATTTTAATCAATCCCATATACAGTAGCTGCAGCAGTTAGCCTTCACAAATTGATCCAATCTCCATCCAATCATCTAACCCAGAGATTCTCCATCAGATCAAAGTTAAGACGATCAGGTCACTAAGTTTTCAACAAAGTCAGCAGCACCTTTGTTCACAGCATCATTAGAGCTTTTGCTGCTACCATTGGATCAACTGGCTAACCTCTGGGTCCAGCAGAACAATGGTAATGCAACTGCTTGATTAGACATCATCAACAGCAAGAATTGAGAAATAAGGCCAGGGGTGGCAGCAACATATTGCCAACATGACAGCATGTCAGAGAAATAAGATCTCTTGGTTTCCAGTGAACGTTAATGTGGAGCACGGTTGAAACCAACTATTCTTAGTTACATCAGAAGCTAATTTAATGCAGAGAATAAATTAGGAGGTTTGGGATTAAGGTTTGGGATCAGGGTTGGAAATGGGTTTAACATTAGGGTGGAAATTATGGTGGGAAGGTGGATTGGGATAGAAAGGAAAGTTCAAATTAGGGATGGCTGGTTGGGGGGGGGGTTGGGGCTATGGTTGGGGCTAGGGTTGGGGCTAGGGTTAGGTTGGGGCTAGCGTTGGGGTTGGGTTTGGGGTTGGTGCTGGGGTTGGCAAAGGCATTCTTTCATTAGACAGCTATGACTTCGATGATGTCTCCGCCACGAGTCACAGATCTAGAGAGAAAATATTATTGAAAGGGAGACAATCAGAACTCCTCTGAGCTGAAATGCCTGACTGTGCCAGCCTCCCTGCACTGCGAATCAATTACTGCAAAACACAATAACACACGTACACTCATTTTGTGCTCAGCCCCTCAAATTTTGGCAACAGCTGTGCCACATGTTTTCCCCCACAATCCAACCAGAAAGAGTTCCAGCTGCATAAAAGTGGACATGATTTACCACTGCCCCTGTAATCACTGGAGTTAATGTGACGCAGGAAAGCTTTTAAAAACTGAAACAGTACTCCATAAATCCAGCCTGACTCCTGACCTGCCATTTCCCCTCTCTACTGTTTTCGCCACTATCTGCTTGTTTGAGCCCTCTCCAGTCTCCACAGTTGCACACAAACACACACATTATCCCTTTTTGTGAGGTAGTCAGTCCATCCAGCTACCTCTTCACACATGCAGCTGCTCTTTATTCTGTGCCATTCCACTCCTCTACTGCAGGGCAAGCCGCAGCTAGTAAATCATCTCCACAGCTTGTTAACAGTTTGTCCCTTGACATTTCTTCGGCAGAGTTGTGCAAGTGGATGTGGTGCTGCGTTTTAAAACCCTTTAACATGCTTTGTGTTGATTTTAGTATCCAACTGAAAAACATTTGAGCAGACTGGGTTTTAGAAAGAACCTTACAAGCCTGATGCAATGTTTGGCTACACTGATCAGAGAATTAAGCATTTTTCCACAACTGTAATCATAACCATGCAGAAATAAGCATTTAGCATAAAGATTGTATGATTCTGTAAAGATTCCTCAGTGCTACATGCTTTCCAAGAATAAGAAAATAACTGCAAAAATATGAATATATATTATTGGATAAGTGTCTGGATAAAAATTGAGTCTTTTCCTCATGAATCAATACAAGTGGTTAAGGCATGGTTTTGTTTAAAAGCACAGCTTGGATGAGTAATGTATTCTTGAGCTGTCATTTCATGCACAGTCTCACTGCCTCCGCTTGCAGCTGAAAATAAGCACAGAGAGAGCTACAGGATTTCGTAAAGATGTTTGTGCCTTTTTGGCTACATTAATTATCTACAAACATTACGTCACTGTTTTATTTACAGCCCTTCTCACATTTACTGTTGTTATTAATAGCGTAGACAATCTACTGAGTGTTAACAGATGGTTTTAAAGCGAAACATCATAGCCCCTTTATAAGCTAGATGAAAATATTTCATTTTCTAACTCAAAAAAATCAAGCATGGTTAAAAAAAAAACTCACAAGTTAAAGCTAAATGTGATGCAAACAAGCAGAAACTGTGAGTTTTTGATCATGGAGGTTTTAGCCGAGATACTGGCTTCTTTATGTGCAGAAGTTCTAGTTTCAATAGTTTGGTAAGCACACTATTGCTTACCTCCTTTTTATAATGTTTCACAGACATTTTGAATCAGAAAAGCTATAATGCTGCATTTCTGGTATTGTGACAGAGTTGGACTAAAAAGAAAATACCAAGTCATGTGAATTTAAAAAATGCAAAGAAAGCATTTTTGGTCTGATCTAATAATAATTTCCATCTTTGACTGCCTGAACCTATGCTGTTCACTAGGAGTTCAAAATTCTTAAACAATGACAAGCAGCTTCTCGTTTCCTCAGAGCAAAAATAAATATATGCTTACAAGCACTGTTGATAATAAGTTTGTTTGTTGATGTTAAAACCATTTAACATAATATTTGGAAGAATGAATTAAGATATGCCACCTTACTCTATTGATAGCAAGGTATTACAATATTACAATATATTGCAATATATTGTAATTTTTGATTGTGAGTACATCTACATTTAAGCTCATCTTTCAAATTAGACTAAGGAAGCTTTTTACTTCGCTAACATGGGATGGAATGTTCCTGGGAGGGCAGAAAAACAATTTTTTTTTTAAATTGTGATTAAAATATGGGATAATTAACATTAGGGCTCTTTGTTTTCAAAAGTCAGTGCAATTATTACCCTTAGCCCAAGAGTTAAACTGTATGAAAAAAAAAATGAAACATTGTTTTGTATCTTGTTCTACTTCAAACAGCATATCTATAGCATATTATTATTATTTTTTTTTTCTCATTAGCTTAATTTCTTTTGTTACTTCAAATGCATTTTTGCTTTTTTATAAGGCCTGAGACACCTGTGAAGGGGCTCGGACAGCAATAGGCATTTTATTTCAAACCTCCTGATGTCAGTTTGTGATTTTTGTAATAATTAGACACAAACACAGACAGAGGTTTGGAGGATTAACAATGTTTAACAACTATGTCCTTACAAGAAAGTAAGTCATTTTATAACATTCCTACTACTAGCGTTCAACTTCAGGGAATCTGGGAAATTTGGGCCAAATCTGCAATCGACCATGGATAGTTGAGTAATGAAACGACACTGCTTCAGCAACCTTTAGTCTTCAACAGCTGATGTGTCCACATAAATCTGAAGTTGAATTTGGTGACCTTTGCCAAGTTCTAAAGTATTTAGTTACAGCTGCTAAGGATGTTTAAAATTTCTACGTACATAAAAAGAAGACCTATAAAACTTGATGTGAGCATTAAATATTCAGAGCCATTTTATATGGGCCATTGCACTATAGAATCATGTACTAGGATTTAACTAATCGTAAAAAAAGAGTAAAAAAATAAATCCACATAGACATTGTACAGGAAGAGTTGGATGACCTGAACCAACCGGTTTGTATTTGCAACCGTTCTCTAACAAATAATCCCCAGACAATTTTAAAACAAAATCTGCAAGAATAAACCTGGGCTGCTTCGAACTAGTTAAAATAAACAAACAACAAGCCTGGTGGAGGAGCAAGAAAAGCCTGGTAGCCCGCCAGGCTTAAATTACGCTGGGGGTAAGATACTAAATGCTCATGAATCCCAGACACAAGCCCACGTCATACACTATATATTTGAAACACAAGAGCCTCAAATTGAAATGTGAAAATATGAATGTGTGGGGAATGCAACCATATTCGTTAGAACTGGTTTGTCATCTGTGATGTTTACAGAAAAACTTAACTGCAGAGCTAATGTTCATCTGGCTATGTTTAGGACCATTACACTCGCACACAGCCCAGGCGTGTAGCTACTCGCTGTTTGGCATCAATTTTCAGATATTGATCTGTGAGGGAAACCCTTGGGCAAGGTGATTCTCACACTTTTCTCCTGCCACCTCCCTGACTCCCCAAATCTCATCCCAGTCACTTTCACTTCACTCTGGGGATGAGGAGGAATCCCTCAAGATTCCTCTGTTAGCGCCTGTCAGTATTGCTATTGTCAGTGTCGCAGTGATGCATTAGGTCACTCTTCATTGGTCTCATACACCTGAGACGAATGCACCCGTACCTAATCTCTCTGTGATCCATACACACACTCACACCATTGTACATACATCCTCCATCAAAGGTAATTTTCTTCTGCAAATAACTACATTCATGGCCTGTGGGACATTATTGATCAAAGGATCTCCTTCACACTTCAGTTTTATTCAGCCATTACTTTTTTAAGAGAACATCTGCAGTGGCTATCAGAAACTATAAGGGAATGACAACAGACAATTGGTTGATAGTATGCATTTTATTCAGAGATGTTTTCCAGTTCTCCCCCACATATTTGTCAAAATTATCCTAAAATGTGATATTAGATCACTCAAAAAGTATCTAATTTATTTCGCTGTAAAAACATGGGTTCTTATGGTAATTACACAACAAATACGTCAAATACTGTCTCCTGGATCTAACCCATCAGCTATCTGCACAACCCTGCCAGCATAAGCGTGTTCATCTGGATCGACGGATGGACAGTGATATGATAGAAATTCAGACAATTTTTGCTCTCTGAGTTCATCACAAGGCTGTTTGCTTCTCCTATTTTAGGACAAGTTGAAGTGATGGTAGAAATGTATTTTAGAAGTCGGTTAAAAGTCAAACTGGTGAAAGCAAAAAGATGTTTAAAAAACTACACACGACTAAATAAAGAAGGAGGAAATTGTTTTATTCAGACCTGTTTGAAGCTGTGACTTTCCTGCTGAAACCCACACTATTTGAGTGTAGTTCGCAAATATGCAATACCGTCATTCAGTTTCTGTATATTAAAAAATCCTCTAACCTGTGTCATGGAGTGAGAACTGCATTAAGCAACCAATCCCAGGGTCAATAATGTTTAACGACTACTTCGTATGTTTATGACACAAAAGTTGCTTCATCTGTTCTGAACAATTACCAAAACTTTATGTTTTCAACTGAATTGGATCATGAGAAAAATCTGTTCAAGTCAGCCACATACTATGACAGATATTGCTGGTGTTTATAAGAATCTACCAGAGTCCCCTATTGGATAGTATTGAGAAACCCTGCTCAGGTCTGGAGACACATACTTCAGTCTAAACCTCCACTCTCCCAGCAGCCAGGCACCTTTAATTAATATGTTGTTGGTGATAGGTTTGTGGAGAGGACCGTGATGGACATCTACAGGGTGACAAGGGGCAAGCATGACGATGGTCAAACTCTCTGAATCCGGAGAGCATCAGGTGGCAGAGAAACACAAACCAAGCACTGGAAAGCATTTAATGTGTTTTCATGTTGTTGTTGGAGAAAAAAACAGCACATGCTTTTCTCTTTGTGTGAAAATATAGAGTGAGACAGTACATACACAGACCAGTGTAGGCAGGGTAATTATGTTTCACCCGCATGATCTTCTCTGACGAGTAACTGCAAACAGAAGCTGGTGTCCAGGTGGATAAACGTAGCAATGTGAATTACAAGAAACCATTTAATAAAAAGTATAACATGAGTATATCTATATAGGTCAGGATAGTTTCCTTCTTTCTTGCCTTCCTTCCTACCTTAATGACTCAATAACTTAAGTTGTGATGAAACTTGTTTTCTTAGTTTTGTTTGTATTTGTCAGCAGCTTTTGGTGTTTATCGAACTTCAGTAATTGAGGCATTTAAAAAAGCTGCCTGCCAGTGGTTCATGTTCTTCTGTGTATATCCATAATTTTATGTGGCAGCTGGAAAGATTGACTCTCTGAGCTGATGTGTACCACAGGTGTCAATAGTCAAACATTATCTTTTCTCTTTATATACACTTCTTTTTGGTCACCTCATGAAATGTTGCTCTTTCATATCAGTGTTTTACTTATAATACACAGACATACAAATCAAGGTATTTTACCTATCCCTAATCAGGATTGAGGTTTGTGATTTGCATGCACCTCTTTGGATTCCTGAATGAAAACTCATCCATAAACAAGGAGAACATGCACTCTCAACACAGTGGCCCAGTCCTTCTCTCTGCAGGGAAGCAGTGCAATAGAGATTAACAAACAAAACCCTGCACAGACCTAGGCAAATGAAAAGGTTCTTCTTCTTCTTCTTCTTCTTCAATTCAATCCTCTTATAATGTTTTGCAGAACACAGTGCATTCAGAGATCAATACAGAATAGTAAAAATCAAAACAAAATTATTAACTTCTAGGGGTGCAGCAGCAATAATATTTCTGCTGGAGAAATGAATGACATAGTCAATGAATTAGTTCTGCTATGGTAATTACATTTTTCCTCAAACTAGAACATCTCAGCCATGGTTTTTATTGCATGCTCATACATAGTTTTCAAGAAACATGTTTGAAATTGACAACTTAAAATGAGTATAGTACCTTCTGTATCTCAGAAGAACAAAATTAAATGCAATAAGTAAAATAAAACCCATAGAAAAAGTCTTATTCATTAGTATTTTTAAAATTCAAATGACTGAAATAAAGGGTTTTAATTGTGGAGCTCCACTCAAAATATAAACTCTTGGCACACCTAGTTGAAATTTATTAGATTGTTCTGTCTGCAGGTGTTATTCAAGGGGAAAGCTGATGGCTAATAAACATTAAAAGCACATGAAATGCACTTGCTTTAAATTTAGAAATGAATGGGTATGTAACCCTGTCCATCATTATCTGAACCTCTGGCAGTAATTAGGTAGATACTTTAGAGATTTTAAGTATCTCGAATAAAAACACTTCATTGTCACTTGACTTACATTTAGGTCAAGCTCTTTAGTTTGCTAGAACATTTCATGACTTTCTCCTTGGAATATCTGAGACTTTGAGGATATTAAAAGCCTAAGCACTCCAGTGTACAGAGCTTCAAGTGCTTAATGTAGTCCAAACTTAGAAAATTCTGCAAAATCAACAATGGTCATGAATTAGTTTTCTGAAACTGCAAGATGAAATAACTTCTTTATAATGAGTAGCAGCAGGGGATGCAAAATGGTTCTTGAAAGAAAAAATTACTGTATATTTACTTATACAGAAAAAAATATCACTCCATAGGAGACTTGCTTGAAAGGCAGTCTTCTGCTGCATCCAAATCTCCATTTCTTGCTCTCCATTTAGCAATATATATCAAGAGAAAAACTAAAAAAAAAAGTTTTTTGTATTGGTGTTCTGACACCAGATAATCTGGTAGACTGTGTTTAATTGGGGACCAAAATTGCATCTTCTACATTTTTAGTGTGGTTCACTGTCAAATTACACAACCCTTTGAAAACATGTTTAGTCTCCCGCCTGCAGTGGCGCTGCATCAAAGGAAACAAAAATGGAGTAGCATCAGATTTTGGTCATTGTAGGATTTCTCTTGCAAAAGGGTATCTGCACTAGACTCTGGCTTGTTTTGGTTATAATTAACCAGAATGCCCTGCACTCCAGTCTACTTCCTGCTTTTGGAATGGTCTACGATCCACTTATCATTCACATGTGCATTCTAATGGCACCAGAGTCCTCTTCAGAGGGTCGGGGTGTGAAATACCTCGTCTACATACAGAAAAAACAAGGGGTCAGATGAGGGATTCGGACAAAAACATTGAAGTTCTACTATAGACCACAAGTGAATGATTCACATGTGAAAAGGGAAGATTTAAAAGGATTTTAAATAAACCAATGCATATTACAAAATAATCAAATCCAAGCAAAATCAAAATAGATAAAGAAATTGTTTCTTTACATTTATACATAATGTACATAATGTGGTTGAAAAGTAATATGTAATTACATCTCTGTTCAAAGATGTTCATTGATGGTTGAAAATGTTTTTTTCAGATGGGCTAACAAAGCCTGAAGTCATCAGCCTTTCTTGGGTTGTATGTCCTAGTTTTTGTTTTGTGCAAAAGGGCAGATCGAAACTTTTTATTTAGCTTAAGCCTCTGGTCACATCCAAATCTAACCCCCTGTAGACTTGTGTAAATTTTGGATTAGGACCACTGACTTCAGAGTTGTCCAGTAGGCTGTCACTCATATTATAAACAAGCATCGTAACCCAGATAGCATCATTGCAAGAGAAACTGGCTGCAAGCACAACAATTGGAGGTGAGTGAAAAAGAGATGTGAAAGCAAAAATGCACAAACAAAAGGAAAAACTGTAGCCACTGAAGGATTGCAAAGCAACATTCTTTCAAGACAATGGAAGAAACTGACAGTGTAAACTGCAGCTGGAGTGCCACCACACATGAACATATTGAGGATATAGTTTACTACTGTTACATTATGTGTGTTCATTCACTCCTGAAATCAAAACAATGTTAGAAACATCTGATTGAAGTCCAGTGAGAAGTTTGGACAATGAGTGATGATTCATGGACCCATGTCATCTGCTGGAGTTGGTGCACTGTGTTTTCTAAAGTTAAATATCGGAGCATCCCTCACTTTATGCTTACCTCTGCATTAAGGAGATGCTAATTTCATTTTCCAATAAGCACTGGGATCTGCCCTCACTGCCGAAAGTACAAAGACACTGAATGCTCATAAGTATTCCACAGAACCACCATTCAAATGGTAAAAGTGAATGTTACTGCCCCAAAGTAATGAAACACAAGTAACTTCACTTCTTGGAATAGTCTGTGTAAAGAAATGTAAAAATTGTTTGTTAAAAAAACCCCATTATGTCAGTTTTAGCTTGTAAGCTTTGCATAATCCTGAGTCAACATACTGATTTGATTCAGTATTATGACCAGAGGCAACACTTCACATTGCACAGGGAGCGTGGGATGGAATGGAGAGGATTAGCGAGGAACTCAGGCAGGTTAATCCAGTCATGTTTGTACAGTATGTGATGTCTGGGTACTGTAGGGAGGAACGGATTCTGACTTCAAGGAATATTATCTGGTGCAAGTTTTAGACTCAGATAAAATACCTGATAGAACCCATTCTGACTTTGGCTGACATTTACATTTATTTTCTGCAAAATGTGCATCTTTTTCCCCCTTTTTCTGCCCCACAGACATATTTCCCTTTCACATTCTCAGCTTGTATTTATGTTCAGCAGTAGTCATAAAACCTGCACCCTGTCCTTGCACACCTTGGACCCATTGATGCATTTGATGGGGACTGCCAGCGGTCTGACACGATTTGGCTCATTTTTCATCTTTTTTTTTTCTCTTTGCCTTTTCCTTCTGCTCATCACAAACAACCCAACTGTGTGACGAGCTTTGGAGTAGGAGTAAGGAATGAAGAACCGAGCATGCAAGCATAGATGTGTGAATGTCACTCAAAGTCAGTGACAGCTTAAGTATCTGGGTGTGTACATGCATATTTGTAGGTTTATCTGTGTGTGAGCAAGCCAGTGGAGCAATAATTCACCGAGCGTAAACAGACCCGGAGTGACAAGTGTCCTTTCCCTGCCGTTGTCTGATTGACAAGATTTATAAGCCAACCAAACCATATTAATTCTGCACATAAAGTGTCCAGTCTTATCTTAAACAAGAAGCTCAGAACCTCTCCCCGGGTGGTGATTTTCATCCAGTTACCTCCAACAAAGGGAAAGGTGTTCAGCTATTCACCAGTGGTGATTGACGGCTGGGCCTGTGCAGCTACAGCACAATGGAGAGGAGAGCATATTGAAAGCAGGTAATCATGGACATCAGCACTTTGTTCTGTAACTCCCACCCACGAGACCAAAGTGAATGACTAGAGTAGAGGGTATGAGAAACAGTAATCAGAGATGGTGTCCCTCCTCCCTTTGTTATTAATCTGGAGCCAGGGTAGAGAGTCTTGGATGAACTGCTTTGTTTGGTGGGGGCGGCGGCTCTTTGACTCCCTCATTTGCAGAGCTTTTCCTTTGATTGTCTGCTCTCTAGTATCACCACTTAGCCCTTAGTTGCCTTTCTTTCTGTGTCACTTAGGTCCATTTTATCATATTTATATTTATAATAAAAAATGTAGTATGCTTTTAGATTTTTGCACCTCTGGAAAAATGTTTAATAAGTCATAGAATAAATTAATTTACTGCACTATAAAGTAATGGCAAAATTATTTAAATTACTCAGCTACAATAAAAGATCCATTAACTTTAAAGCTTTATTCCCCACATCTTAACCAGGGGTCCAAACTAATATTTCAGGTTTTGGCACCAAGCAAGTGATTAAGACCCTCTTGATGACTGGCTTCATTTCTGGTACAGGAGTTGCCCTCTGTGATTCCTCTTAAAGGTTTTCCTGGCCATTATTCTTCCCGCTTTCTGCCACCCTTGGATTTTAACATTCTTTTCCTTCCCTTTTTGTGACAGCAAAATTCATCCCCAGGCAGGAGCCCATTTCCCCCCAACTAAAGGGCATCGAAGGTTGAGCCATAATTGTAGATTTGTCGTTGAAACAGAGGGAGACAGCAAATGAATTACTTTTATGGCCCCTGGTGTGCATGAACCATTGTCACTACAGCTGCCATAATATCTTGTCATTCACACAACGCTGACTGCCGCGGCACCGCAGCCACTTTCGCTGGGAGTGCTTCCATGTTCGGCGAGGAGAAAATGATGATACTCGTCCCCCCGCTGTAATGATAACATTTGGAACCCAGGACACGGGGACGCCGGCTGAAAGGGCTGTCAGCCTGGCAGCCATTGTCAGTCAGCCGCTTGTCACAGACAGAGGGGCAAAATGCCAGGACGTCTGATGCCTGGTCGCATGCCGCTCTGTGCCTGACAGCTGCCAGTGCGGCCCACGAGCCAGGGAGGAGTCAAAGTGGGAAAGCGATAGGAACCGTCATTTTTGAGGTCAGCTGTCACGTAGGGGCTTGGGTTGGTGACGGGGTATGTGTAAACAAATGCTCTTCAACATCAAGATTGAACTGATGTGCTTCAGTAGACACATTTAAGGACAGTGAAAAATGTACGGTATGCAAAGAAGTACATATTAAAAATTCTGTCCTAAAGAATTTTAAGATGACTGGAGGTAAAGTGGTAAGCCATCTTGTCCTTGTGTTTTACATTCTAATCATCTCTTTGTCAGTTGATTAAGTTTTGTTATTAGTTTTCCCAATTCTCTCTAAATTAATTTAGTGGCATTCTCCAGCCAATATCCCTCAATGCTCCCCTCTCCCTCTGCTGCTGCACATTCCATTCCTAAATTAGCTTCCCTTGTAACAATCATTCCCCATTTGTTTAGAGATATTTCTTAAGTTCTTCCAGTTATTGTCAGATCACATTGTTGCCATGCCTGCTAGCGTTCTCCTCAGTTTCACCTACTTCTGTCCGTTTTGCACAAATTTGTTTAGGGCTGTGACTTTTATTAAAAATCACATTTATTAAAAATATTCCTGCCTGTTTCCTGCCTGCATTCCAGTCTTCCACCAATTCATCACATGACTTTGGCTTTAAACTTCATCAATTACCAGGCAGGAAAATAATTAGTTCTGCATTGAATCTGGCCATAGAATGACAGAGAAAAGGTAAAGGACATCGACACTCTTGTCTCTCAAGAATCCTTCCAGTATGGATTGTCCTTAAAGTTGTTTAAAAACAATGCTGAAGTTTATGTTAAGGCAAGATTTTTAAGGAAAAAATGAAATAAATGAAAATAATTTCCTTGAGGAGGATTTACTCTGCAGGGTAAACAGTTCCAACTGTCAACAAAAAACCTTCTGTTCTATTTATGAAATTTGACAATAGCAGTCTCTGAGGTTTAAATTAAATATTAAATCCTGTTTTTCTTTTGAGGGTCTTGTGAAGAATTTTTGTTATGGAGATAAATTACCACTTTTATGTAAAAGTCTAGCTGTCTAAAAATAATAAGTTAGCATTGAAATCATAACACAGAAACTCTAAATCAATTCATCTTTTTTCTAATTCTGCAATGTTAGTTTTAAAATTCATCCATTCCTAACTCGCCAGCGTTGTCATTTTCTCTTGCTGTTGTTTTTCTGGGGCAACTCTGAGCTTCACGCTGCACTAACTTTGGATGCAGAGCCACAACTCAGGCGGGTCAACCGAGGGCTAATGAAACACCCGGATGTCCTTCCGTGGGGCTATGCTTATTTTTCCTCCCGTCACTCCCTCAGCGTTATCTTGCTGGGCGAAAGCACATCTCTTCCAGGAATCTGCATGTGTCAAACCTTCACGGCAGAGTCAGAGCAGGAAATGTGTGGATCAACAGAATCCTTCAGGGTGAGACATGACAAGCATGCAAACTAAAGTCATAGTTGTGTTTTTGATGGGTGTAGAAGAGAAAATTACCACCTACGGTTAGGAGAATCCAAGCTCTATTAAAAGTATTCAATTAATTTTCAAAGATATGGTCTCCTCAAGGCTTTACTTATAATACAGCAATAGGTATTTTACTCAATCTCTCTTGGGCTGGCTTTAGATTCTCAGTATCATAGCAATGAGAGAAAGTGTTTCACAAGATTATGTAACCACCACAAGAGTAGAAACATAAATCCTATTGGTTTTACTTCAAATAGGAGAGCAACAGTTATTCCTATTACTGATGATTGTACTTTATATAATCTAATCTATGACATTTATTGTTACTCATATTTTGATATATATTACAAGTACAAAAAAATAAATATTTACTTCTTAAGTTGTCACACCATGGGTGTCTGTATTTTAGCTATCTGAAATATATCTATATAATATAAATGTATCTACAAATTTCTTGACCTTGTAGGCAAGGGCAAAGCACAGAAGCCTCCTTTCAGCCAGCTGACCAACAGTGCTCAACAACAACTTGGGGAGTGTTACTCTAAGGCAGCTTTCAAAAAACAGAACTACTATAGCGCCAAAGACACGCCCCTCAGCTGCCATCAGTAATAATTCACAAATATACTCAGCATAATTCCCCACCGGAGTTTTAAAAAAGTCAAGCTAGCATTCCTTAACCAAAGCAGGTCTGGAGGGGAACTCGGCAAAATCCATATGGAGGGTTACACAGGGGCTGTCACTACCTTATTTGGCATCTAAAAACGCCACCTTGACTTTGAAAGTTTTCTAGTTGCCTACATCGGAAAATGGTTTACTTTAACAGACTACAAACATGCCTATCGATTAGACTGAAGATCATAAACTGACCTTATTGGAGTAAACATGTGAATGGATAGGTATTGTATTCTATCCAATAGTCTGGCAGCATGTCAGGATATGCAAAGGGGCAGACCACATAGCACTTTAAGCAACTATAGAAAATGTAAAGGAAACAAAAAAAAAACAATTGAAGGAAATTGTGCAAATGAGAATCTCAGCAGTTGCCAATGACTTTCTGGGAAATTAAATGCATTCCAATATGAGCTCCCTATGCTGGAATCTAGTGAGATGAAAACAATTAATCAACTACATTTGATGAAAAATCAGTTTGTATGATTTATATTCTGCTTCAATGGAAATAAACTGAGGGCCAACAACATCTCACAGAGAGAGTTTTAAAATGTGAAAGTAGATGTGATATACAATTTCCGCTAGTTAGATTCTATTAGCTTTTTTCAATTTAACAGGAGTGCAGTCCAAACAAAGATAGAGTAAATTTTTCTTTAGCACTATGGCAACAACATTGTGAACTCCTGCTGCAGCTTCCTTGATAGATGTGGAAACCTGCTGCAGCTCTCCCCAGGCCCACCTTTCACCGTGTGAATGTCTTTTGATGCAAAGCATAGGCAGAGTCCACAGGCTCTGTAGTGGAGTGTAAATCCTTTGTAAAATTCAGAAAGTGAAGCATCTCCGCTGATCTTCTTCATCAGCAATCTGACTCCTCACAGCTGTTCTACAATCTGCCTCCTGAGCTGCATGGCGGGCACGGTTACCACCATTGTGCCCCAGTTTCCCCCTCATTATTGTGTTTCTCCTCAACACTGTCAGGGTGGCTATTCACATTAGCACCCATGTAAGTACACAGTGAACTCAACACAGATTCATCATGTTCACAGTGAAGGAGCCTTTCTGAGGTTTTCCAAGTGCTGTTGATGTGGCACAATCTGGTGCTATTCACCCGAGTGCAAGTGTCAGACTGAAATTCTGCACCACAACTCATGTCAAAACATGATACAGAGCAGCTGCACTTTGTGAAGATTGCAAACACTCATTCTGTAAATAGTGTGTTGCAATACAATCAGAAAGTGTTTTTCAATGCTGGAAATTGTGTTGTTCAGAGTACAAAAGAGACAAAATTGATTTTGTAACCGCTCCATCCTGTGGATCCGAATGTTTAAGAAAAGGAGGAGAAAGAATGCTTATTTTTAGGAGAAAACCTTCATTTTGTCTCTGCTCTGACTTGATTGATTCAATATGTGGTCCCAGTAAGTTCCAGTTTGCCTTTGGTTTTAATGAAGTGCCTGCAGAGTGGCATTGATGGATAGCCTTCCAATATATCAAACAAAAAAAAAAAAAAATCAGCTTTTCCTAGGAGACATTTTTTTCAGGTTTTCCAGCTTCAGTGGATCCCATTTCATTCTCCTATCTTATCCCAACTGATCTGTAAGCTTAATCTTTTGTTTAAGGCCCATTTATCACCAACCACTTTCCCACCAGAATTCTAATTCTTCCTTTAACTCATTTCATGATCTATTTCTGCTCTTCTCTGCAGCAACAAACCCTCCACGCTCCCAATTCTCAGGGTCCCTTCCCAGCTATTCAGTCTTCTTTCTCCAAAATACCTTCTCCTTTGCTTTCAAGAACCTGGTAGTTTCTTTGTGCAGTAAGGGAATGTTAGTCTCAACTGTTTTCCCTTCAGGGCATAGACTGGTTACTGTGTGAAACAGGTGTTCAGTGGTTAGTAGTGTTTCCCCTGACAGGCAGTGGACAGAGGGGACAACCCACCCAGCTGTTTCAGTGGGCTTTAGGCAGCCCTGAGTGATGATTCACTACAGATTTTCTGGCAAGGCAATCCACCATCTAGTGCATCAATTTTTCAATAAAATACTGCTAGTGATATACGCCACAGCATGACAGCCTACAGGTCCAAGCCATTCACTGCTCATATGTGTGTTACCTTAGTGTAAAAGTACATGTTTAAATGCATTTCGATACATAGAGAAAAAATTCTAAAGTACCAAAAGTGATTGATATTCGGGTGCCTGAGGAATGTCTGTTCATCCAAGCTTGATTGGGGGAAAAAGCTTTCCTGAAATCTCTGAGACATAAATATAATAATTCTTTGGTAAAAAAATAAATAATAATAAAAATAAAAATAAACAGAAAGAAACACCAATTTTCTGTAAAGAGTTTGTAAAAGCTTCTGCAACTTCATTCATAGTTGAAAAAAAAAAAGTGACAATGACACGAAGTGAACAAGGACTACTTTTTCTAAGTCTAAAACGCTGAAGTCACAGGGCTGAAGTAATTTTCCCAGAAACTAAGGAGGATATTGCAAACAATGAAGGATTTGTTTTATTAAGCTGTCTACTGGTGTCATACAGGAAATATTAAAGCACAGAAAGATTTACTGCATTATACATTTTCACTGTTTTGGCTCTTGTCACAGTTGAAAGTAATTTTAATATCAGACTTAATGAGTACAAAAGACAGATTTCAAATCATTTCAGTCCTACACAATGACAAACTTATCACCTTTGTTAAATCATGAATTAATTGTATTTAATCAGATTGTGTGGTGAGATTTTACCAGAGAGACCTCGTTCTGAACTCTGCCTGGTCTGTAGAATCACAGGACTACTTGGACAGAACATGTCTCACAACCTGATGCAGGATAAAAGTCACTACAAACAAGCCATCTTGCTCTCATTGGAAGAAATTTAAAAACAAAATGAATGTCATTCACACCGTTCAATGAAAATGGTTACAAACTGAACCACATTGAAACCCAGTCTGGAAACAGAGAAAATATGGAAGACTGGTGAACCTCCTCAGCAGAAGAAGATGGTTATAGAGCTGTCAATCACACCCATGTAGACGCTGCTCACATTCTCCTCCACACAAGCTCAAGATTGTTTGTTTGGTGCAACTGTGCTTATGACAAAGGAACAACCACATGTTTATCTGCCATTATCGGTGGCCATTCTTACAAGCATTCACAGCAGACTGTGCTGTGGGGAAGTTTCTGTAGTGCAGCATAGAACAAGGGCAGGGTATGAGCAGTGTGTACACAGGGATGATTGACAGAGTTACAACCATCCTGATTGGTTGCTTCTGTTCAGAGGTGGTGTATTTCTGCAGATCATAGTAGGATCACACATCGGAGACTGAATTTTTGGTTTTTCTTTAATAAATTGTTATATTATCTGAAATATTATCATAAAAATTACCTGTGTTAAATAATAGGTTTGTTTAGTGTTGCAAAACAAGCTATGAGATACCACTATCCTAAAACAAGTGTTCTTGCATAATGTTTGAATACTGCAATGTATGGACAGCCTGTCCAGCATCTGAATTTAATTTCATACACTCTGTCAAATTAGCTCCTGTTTTGTACAAATTAAGCTTCAAAATGATCCATTATCCTACTTTCTCGTAGCAGCTGTTGATCTGCAGTTTATTGCTGAGCATATTGTGTGGACACCAAAACAATGGGATGAGTGATGCCAGGAAGAAAGATTGTTTTTGTTTTAAAGAGCTGCCTGGAGCCACGTTTTTGTTTTAAAGAGCTGCCTGGAGCCACATAGAAGCGCAAAGCTTTGTTATAATTCTTAGTTTTTCAAAAACTAAAATTAAAAAACGCTGATCTGAGCAATTCTTTAGGCTTGAATGTTTTTTTTCAAGAGCCTGGTTCGTTTCTCAAATTATCTTCTGGAATATTTGTTCAGTGACAGAATAGTCAAGAGTGAAATTTTAAAACCATAAAATTCAGCTGGAGAAAATATATGGAAGCTGGCAGTGCAGAATAAATGATGCTGTACCCAAACACGCATGGAGAAATAGACCAAAGAAACTATTCTTACATTCCGTACAGACAGTACATTTCAGAAGGGAACTTTGCAAACTTTATGCACTTAAGGTGTTGATGGGCAAACACCAGCATAAGAACAGGTTGTATCTTTATCCTCTCCTAAGCTTCTGTCATCTTTGAGCAGAAGAGATTCCATGAGATTAACCTGCTTATAAACTTGGAAATTCTATATCAAGTCTTTTGTTTCAGATACGGAGACCTTATTTTACAAATCAAACAGTCAATGAGTTGCTGCAAATTGTAAAAACACTAAATAAAATGCCACCTGCCCTTGCAAAGCAAATTTCGGTTACAGCTTGAAAAGGCAACAATTTTTATGCATTCTTATATTATCCTCTAGTATTCTTCTTGCAAATGAGAGCTATTCAAGTAGGACTACTAATACTTTGAACCCTAAAAGTAGCTTTTGCTCCAAATTGGTGCTATGGACTGCAACTGAAATCTTGAAATGCCCATAGGAACAGGTTAAATGTCTGCTGAAGAAATGAGTTTGAGGTCAGACAAGACAACAACTGAACTACTTTGATAACAAAAAGTATATTTTAAAATGGCGCGATGAGGCCATTAAGCCTCACAGCATGTCAAGTGTAAACCATGATGGTTGTAGCATCATGGTGTGGAACTGTTTAACTGTGTGAGATATTGGTGTATTTCAAGTGGTTGAAATCCTAAAAGATAACATTTGACTCAGAAAATTATGCATGACACATCAAAACTGGTCTCTGAAATGATACTGTTGACTGTCGTAGAGGTTATCATTCTTCCCAAAACCTTCACTAAAAACCTTCACTAAAAACCTTCTACAGTTTGCAACCTTCTACATCCTGCAACTGAGGATGTAGAAGGTAGAAGGTAAAAGAGCAAATTGATGCACAAAGGAATAAAAATACTTTCAGGGGCATCTGTTGGAGAGAAGGAAAAGCTCCAGAAATAGTAGGCCAACTACAGTTAAACTCTAGGATAATTCTGCCTCCTTCAGCTGTACAGCTTTTCTGCTGTTTTCTAATACCTGAAGCGACATTTTTCCATCATTTATTTATGATAAATGCTTCTGCTCTGTTGAAAGAAGATATTTTCTTCATTCTTTCCTTTTTCCACTTAGACATAAGTCAAAAAATATTTCAGCAAACCATGAGCATTAGTCATATCTTTCATGTCTGTTAGCTCCGATTTCAGTCATCACCTTATAGAAACAAGAGGTTGCTTTGGAGCCAATGTAATGTAGCCTGATTAAATCCAGAGAAACAAACTGACAATTTCTTCTCTCATCTATGTAAGTCGTAACTTACCAGGCCTCTCACTTTACCTCAATAGACTGTCTCATTTCAGTTATCAAAGCACTTTATCATTTTCCCTCCTCTGTGTAAAGTTGGACTGACATGCATAAACTGGGCCAAAGGGAAACATGTTTCAAGACAGTCAAGGCTGCTGAGGAAAAACCAAATCTTTGGCCCTCACTAATATCCGGTTTCCACAAAGCAACCATATTATTGTGAATCCTGTTGTCTTCTGGAGAAGTGTTTTAGGTTCAAAGAAAGAAGAAATCTGTTTAGAAAAGTCAAAGTAAAGACGTCACATTGAAGGACACAATAGAAAATGTGGTGGCAACAAGGGGTGGAGGTGCATAAAGAGGAAAGAAGAATGGACTTAAGGGAGTAAGTTTTATTTTTTGATTAGGGAGGAAGTCTGATGTCCTATTAGGCTAACGAATGCAAACAAGCATCATAACTGGCTTCTGTATGAATAAATAAGGCAAACATTAAGATTCTACTCAGGTCTTTTTAAACATTGTGCCAGGAAATCAATTCATTTAGGAAATTTAATCTTTTTACCAAAAAGGGTGGTCACATATTCTGCCAAGAGGTTGTTGAGAACCTCAAACACAGTGAGCCGAAGTGCAATTTGTTAAAGTAGGCCTGCCCACATTATATCAAGAGGATATGTTATTCTATGTATGTTTGGATTGCAAGAAATCCTACATGAATTCATTAAGTTCATGAGTGAATATAAACATCTGCCTTTAAAGTAAAAACCCAAATACATTTTGTCATTTCAGATTGATTAATCATTTTTAGTCCATAACCAGGATCTCTTCCAGTAATTATTGGTATTCAAAACCAGTTTCAGTGTTTAGGAATAGTGAAGAAGATCTTGTGGACTTTTGCAGGAGAGCAGCCATTTGTTCCAGATAAAAACCAGAAAGTGCTGCTATCCAGCTTGTTTTAGAACAGCTGTCTGTTGCAGCAGCACAAGCAGCTTTGCAGCTCAGCAGGGAGGCCATCAGACACTGATGCCTCATCCTCGGCTGAGTAAAATCTGGAGAAGTACAGTTCACTGGAAGTTAAAGAGAGATTGCCTGGTCTTCACTGAGATGCTGAGGATCAATGTTGTTTAGAAGAGAGACAATATCCTGTTGATGACTTATTGAAAAAACTATAGATCGATAAAACAAACAAGTGTACACTTCCTTGTTTAAGCTCTCTTTTTACTTTGTGTGTTTGATTTGTGGCTCTGTGGGAAAAGCAGCCGTCCAGCTATTGGGAGTCTGTCCTGGTGTCTCTTCCGAGTGGGACGTGCACAGAAAACCTGCAAAGGAATGACAAAACTCCGCACATGATCTCTAAGCCGAGTACATTTCTTCAAAATAAATTATTTTAGCTTTTCCTTGCATCTCATGTAGAGGTTGGAACATCAGTCAGACCCATAAATCTATAGCAGGGGTGCTCAATACATCGATCGCGATCTACCAGTCGATCGCGGGATCCTCTATAAGCACGTCCTCTTCTGACGGGCTTATCAAAATATTCACTAAGATCCGAAAACGTTTGTAGCTTCATTAAATAATAATAAAGCCTGGAAACCTGATATCGTAACGGACTGAACATTTTTAACGTAATCTTTGCTCAGCTTGCGGGGCGCAGGCGGTTGCCACGGCAACGGGTGTGCTTAACGATAAAGAGAGAAAGAGTAAAAAGGTGCGAGTGGTTCTCGAGTGGATCACCTGTTCGGGTTATTTTACCTTTGTTTTCCTTCGCTGTGGTTCATCACAGCCGCTGGAGTTTTTGAACGTTCAATAAACGACAAACTTGGACTAATTACCTTGTTCATTTGCAGTAAACGTCACAACAAACATCAAGTTGGACACATATATTTGATTAAGCTTTAACAAACAAATGGCTTCTACCGCGATAATTATGTGAAATTTAATTAATTATATCCCAAATTCAAAAGATTTGCCTTTACCTCTGCAGAACTCTTTGGTTCCTCCTGTCAGTCTGTAGTTTCGCATATTGACGTCATCAAACCAAATTTTGGATCTGCCATAACTGACTGACACCTGCTGGCCTCAGGTTTGCAACCAGCTTCTGACTGAGAAACCAGTAACCTGCTCCCAGTGTCAGAATCTCACTAAGGAAGAAACTCCATTAGGTGTTCTATCACTTTATCATTTCTGATATAACCCTATGAGTAAATAGTGTTTAATTTACAATTTGTATGTCTTCATGTCATGAGGTAGATCTCAGCCGGCTGGTGAGAGAAAAAGTAGATCTTGGTCTCAAAAAGTTTGAGCACCCCTGATCTACAGTGTATGGCTGTTTAGTTTTGTCGAGTTGACTTCATAAAAAAAAAAAAAAAGTATTCTCAAAGTTACCTTGTTAAAATAACGTCTTACATCACAGCATCAAGTCATTAGGCTTGTTGTTATGCTTTTTATCGTCTTCATTATGAAGAGAAACAGACAGCACTACTTTCTGTGAAATGTTTTTGTCCAGGTTTAAACTAAATATTGTTTCATTATTGCATCTCGCAACTAAACAATTACTGACCACGGCCTTTTAAAGGAAGTGCTCTTCAATTTAGTGCTGCATTGTACCTCAGAATTGCTGCTTTAAACAACAACATCCTGTATAATAAAACTCCCAAAGAGAAACAATTATGGTGAGTCCATTAACAAAGCTGTACAATTAACATAAACCAATGCAAAGACATTCATTCTCTGTCCTTGTGGGCCCACACAACTTGACAGGTCTTGGTAAAGATTCCTGAGCTATTTCCATCCATGCAAGACGACCAGGCATCATGTACAGTGTGTTCTGAGTTTGGCCATGGCTGCCTCACACACCTGTCACGGAGGCTGACGTGGGTTAACGTGGGACAAAAGTGCAGCATCAGGGAACTGGTTGTTCAGGTTTCTGGGTGAGATAATAAGGCTGCCTGTCGTGGTGAATTACTGATGGTCCATCTGTGAATAAGGTTTAGCAAACAGCCAGGGCCCGAAAAGGCCTGTCATTGTCAGAGTTCAGCTACAAATAGCACAGTTATAGTCAGAAACCATTTAAATATATCAACAAGAGGGTCTTTTAATTAAACCTGCAAATTCTTTGTAAGGTTCTGCATGAGATTATAACTAAATATATATTTTGCTCCAGTCACTCAGGACTATTTAATTGATTCATTGTGGCTGTGGATGACTCATGAGTCTTTGTTTGAACGGATAAATATTTTTTTGTTTTTCACATTATGTCTCTGCTATCACTGAACCTAATTTCTGCTGCCGTTAGGCTTTTCCGGCAAAATAAGTCAATAGATCATTTCATCAGCAGATCAATAAACTACAGAATAACACAGGGTCAGGGGTGAGGACAGAGCATTTAAACAGCTGGAGAAATAGACAAGAAAAAACAATCTAACAAAACGAGAATATCTTCAAATGTGTCATGTCAGCTAAACACAGTAAATATAGATTAATAAGGTGAATGAGAACTTTTTCATAGCAGTACAACAGTAGGTTATTCATGCTATTTTGAATTCTGGTTAAAATTCGGGTTAAAAATATTTATCTTCACGCGCAGATAAACGTGAAGGCTTCTGAATGCAGAAGAGCTTTTGACTAAATTTATAGCGCAGTTTCAGCGTAGCTTAAACCCGCAAAGCGTCTTTGAGGTTGTTTCATGGCCCAGGCAGAAAGCTTCTCTCACCCAAATGGTATTTAGCCGCTTGTGGGCATAACCAAAGAGTCTTGCTGATGGGAGGCAGAAATCCTTTTTCCAACAGTGCTGGCGGTGAAATAAAAAGAATGTGATGCGGCTAAAAGCATCAGCAAAGCGAAACTGGCTCGGTAAATGTGTCATTTGTGCTCTCACACACATGTCGTATTCAGGCCAAGTTCACAGCTAGCAACAGTGATCAGATGCTGAGGAGAGCTAGCAAACAGGGAGACAAAGAAAGCAAGGAGACAGAGAGAGAACGAGAGGTCTCATGGCAATACTGAAGACACGTCCAGCTGTCAGCATTATCTGCATAATCCAGCTATCATTTACACCCACATATTCATGGCTGGGCAGTAGACACAACAGACTTACAGGGCCTAATATAGGATAATGGTTTGTGGAAGATAATGATAGCGATAATGGTGAATGTGGCAACTGTAGTTATATTATAGAAATGTGCATATAGTTCCTGCACTATTTATGCTTAAAAGTTTTAAGGGTGATTTCTTTACTTTGCATGAGGAGTTTTTTAATAAGAAGCCTGGTTTCTAAAAGACAACAGTACAGCTGCTAGTCTCATGCACTTATTGTGATATTTTACTTCTGATTGGCTTTAAATTCTCTTTTCTCTCCATGAGCTCCTGCCAAATAGTATATTTGTCCGTTTTTGCTGTACAAGCAACACAGCAAGGTATGAACCCTACTAGGATTGCAGAAGATGGGCTAAGGGATCCTGCAATCCTTGAAGACCTCACTACAGCTGCTTTCTGCTTGGTGTAAAATAAACCGCTTTTCATCAGACTGGCTACCTTTTCCTAGTACTCCATAGTCTATCATTGCCGTTTACTTTCAGAACCAGAACTATCTGCTTCAAATTTGAGCTGCAAAAGCTCACCAGCGGGTCTGACTCACATGAGCCAGCCCTTCTTTCTCAGATGAACCACAGAGCCACTCTGCTGTTGCTGGTTCACCACTGTTCCCTTGTTAGGACTACTTTAAATATTAATTCTGTGAAAACATCTTGAGAGTTGCAGTTCTAGATATTCTCCAGTCCAATCACCTATCACAATTCAGATTGTGATAGTTCACTGAAACCTTTATGCTCGCCCACTTCCTGAAAGACTTTGTCTTTGAGGACATGATACTCACTTGCGTCCAAATACAACCCCCCACATCTGATGATTTGTTATTTGCTTTGCTGCTTTATCAGTGCCCTCCTAAAAACCAACCACCCCTAAAAATCAAGAAATTTCCCATAGTATCCAAGTTTAAAAATTCACGCTGGATTTCCCACCCAGCTATTAACTCCTTGCAACACTCTCAGACTGTTATCACCTGATTAAACCTTAAATCAGACTTGTTAGGACTTATCAGGCAGATCAAGAAATGTCAGTTACCGAGACGGCCTAAGTGAATGCTGAATTTAAAACATCAGACTGAGGGTCTAAAATGAGGCAAATTGGTGACTTGAAAGAAGCAGAGGAAGTCAATAAAAAGGGGTTCTAGGCTGTAATTTTTCAATGACTGAAATGTCATTCAGAACTGATGGTCAAGGCAAATTGGAGATGGCAGGCTTTTGAAACTTCTTGTCTGCAGGCAAAGAGGAAAAGACACCCCAACCCCCCATCCCCCACATCACTGTCAAGTGTCTCCTTGAAGGTTTATCCCAGACACAAGAAGAGGGAGATCTGAAGCATACGTCTCATACACAAACCAACATCAGTATGAGGAAGTATAATTTTAGAAACCGCCGCAGCGGACGGATGACTTTAGGCACTAGGCTGACAATCTTCTGTCTGTAGTAAAGGAAATGCAGAGAAAGGTTAGATTTAAGCACGGATTCTACAAAATGTCACAATATCATGTTCCTGGGTTGTAAATTTCAGCCTGTCGTTCTTTCACTCAGCTTATACAGTAGAACAAAGATCTGAAGCAAAGCAGAAAAATCGAACATGATTCACATCAGGACACCTGTCCTGCAGCCTGTATATCATCCACAGACCATCGACTACAATCCAAAAGATGTGATCAGATTAACAAAGTGCTTCTTCTGTTGGATTTCCATCCTACCTGATGTGCAAATCGATGACCAGGTGCTAAAAAACAAACCAGGGCAATATGTGAACCACAGCAGGCTTCACTTGCCTCAGTTAAGGTCAGTGTTTAAGATTTAACGATGAGAAAGAGACTTGGCAAAATGGCCTCCATGGGAGACTGCTGACAATAAAGACTTATTGCCAGTTATTGCAAACTCTTGATGTTATTGATTGCTCTTATATGTGGCTCAGCTAGTTTTCAGGGTTAGGGGCAATTACTTATTATCATGAGGTTGGATTGGTTTGGATAGCAGTTTTTTTTTATTTAATAAATAAATAAAGATATATTTTTTTATTTTAATTATCTTTATCCAATATACATGTTCAATTATCTGATTTAACAAACATCTTATGTAATTAAACATATAATAATATTACATATATAATAATATATGCTAAATATAAGCTAAATGGAAAACGTGAGATATTTTAATATCCAAAGAAAGATTCATTAGCATAAGACACAAAATGTCTCAAAAATTACAGTGAAGACACACAGAAACTTTGTGAAGCAGAGAATAGAAGGATGACTACTTGGAAAATATTTATCTTCACCTAAAATTAAAAACTAGATGGTGTAAATTTTGACACAATTGGTAGAGCCAAGACATGAATGATCCTGAATACAAATCTGATGTGCGGTATATAATTTCATATTTATGAATGCATATTTTGTTTCAATTCTGTGTGGATCACATAGAATGAAACAAATTAAAACTAGTATAGTCAGTTTTTTTCCCTTAATAATTGCGGTGTGTTACATTATCTTTCAATCACAGGAAAAAATTGCAAGCAGTAAGGATATATTTTTAAGATCGAATATAAATTATTGTAAAATGTGAGCATTTTAGGGCAAAGCTAATCAACTTCATGTACAGTGGAGAAGTGCAATTTACTATGAAATATACTCGAATCAATGCAGTTCCAAGCTATGAGTTTAAATATAATTAAAAAACCAAACCTGCTAAAAGTAATTTCTCCTTGCAATCATATTATATATGCCTTCAGGGCATTTTCTATAAATAATTTTGATTATTGGAATTATATGTAGGCTTAATATTTTCTCTGCATACATGATGCTGAGCTAACAGATACATTGAACTGTATTAATGTGCAATTCAATTCAACATTGTGTTTTATTTATTGCCGTATAACGTGGAAGAGAATCCACCTGAAATGTCAACAACATATGACAACAATTTCTCTATCCTGAGTCAGAAACTGCCAACAAAACATCAAAACATTGCTTTTAAAACCAGCCTCAATGTTCTGCACAGCACAAAGTTGCTGCTGTTGGGAGGGAAACCGAAAAACTGGGATTGTTAGCGTTCTGCAGAATGACAGAAGCAAAAAAAAATGCCACAGGAAGGAAGTTTAGCAGGCATCCACATCACAGCTGCTGAGTCCGCTCCCACTAAGTGCTTAAGGAAGAGCCTGGCGCGAGCTCCGGGTGAAAAATCAGAAGGGTAATGGTTGGTCATTACACAGCCAGGACACAATGTCTGAGACATGATACTAAACTTGTCAGGTCATTCACTGGGAACATTCATCTCCTCACATCCAAACCACAATCTTCTCCTTAGGGAGGATTTTCTCTCATACTTCTGCACTGTGATAAAAGAACAGGGAGAAATATATATTTTTCTCCGACTCAGATAAACCTACTTAAACACACAAACATCTACACACCCAGAGCCGTGGCTCCAGCTGGGTATGTGCGCAGCTATTCTCACTCACAGTTATTTATTTGGTCAGGCAAATCCAAAGCTGCTTTATGCTACATGGGCAGCCAGTTGTGCTTCATGTGCACACAGGGACCTTACACTGTATATGTATGTGAACTCATATTACATGTGCATACCTGTGGAATGAAGACAGAGGGCAGAAGAGTTAATGAGTGTGAGGGGTGGAGGTGAAGAGGATCATGTACAGTGGAAGTTGAGTGACTCTCTGTGCCACAGCGCCACAGCAGGAGTGATTAAATCAATGCCCCAGGTCAGCAGCGGGCTGGGACTACGGTAGAAATGGAGGGAGCCAATCAGCATCTGCTAAGAGTGTGCTGACTCTGTCCGCCCTGATAGTTAAGGAGCCTCTTCTATGCCTTTCCCCAGGGAGAAATGTGGCAGCATGCAGCCTTCATTTTATGCTGCGTTCCCCAAACGCACATGTGCATGCACACGCTTTCAGACGTGCATCTAATCAAGCATGAGTGGGGTCTTCCAAGGCCGAGCTCCTCTGCTCATCAGAGCATTTGTGAGGACCGTGATCATGAGTGTGAATAAATAGTCGCATGCTTGCTGTGTAGACACTTTCTGTCAAACAAGAAAAGTCAAATGGATTTTACAGCTACGACACAAAAGCAGGAGAACTGAACTTGAGGATTTCTGTTTGGCACGCACCATTGTGACACACTTTAAACACTTTCTGGAGAACTCGCGAGGAATTTGTGCATAACTTCATCTTGTACAACTTTAGAGCAATAACGCTGTTAAGAGTAGTCGTGAGAATGTCATTTCAATCTTATGAGGTTGAAAGGTACAAATAAAAAATATTAAAGTTTCAGAATTTAACAGACTTCTTACTTGCAGGAGATCTAATGCAACTTTATAACTCAGATAACAGTTTTTCTACATGCTTCCAGGCTCAAATGGAGCCCCCTAGGGGACATGGGGAATTTTTTTTTTCTTTTGCGTCCCCTCGCAAAACTTTTGCATCCCCTGGCAAAACTTTTGCGAGATAACGCAGTACTTTTCCGTTAATTCGCAAAAACTTTTTGTTTGCGAGGGAACGCAAAAGTTTTTGCTAGGGAATGCAAAAGAAAAAAAAAATCTCCGTACAAACTGACATACTTGTCAGCCACTTTAGGCAATAATAATATACAAAACATTCCTGTGTGTATGGATAGATGTATGGATGATGGTTGGATAGGTGGATGGATCTTAAATTCCCAGATCTTAAATCAAAATCATAAAGGTTTTGAGACTATGGAGTGCTGCAATATGATAATCTTAAAAAAAGAGGTCTTAGAACCAGAAACCGACTCAGCTGCAAGAATTGCTCTGCAAATACACTGAGCAAGGATATGTTGAGATAGTTAAAAAGGCAACTGAATGAAATGGTGAAGGAAAGCACTGTATTTTACTTTGACTTGTTTCCAGGCACCAGGGATACAAATGTTGCTGAAAAAAGAAAGAATGAACTAACTTAAAGCCAACAAATCTATATTTAGCACATTTGTTAAATTAATGTAACAAAAGAAGAACAGTTCAATAAAAATCATATCTCAAGACCTTGGAGGAAAGATCCAAAAACTAAAAAGATTTTACACACTTAATCTATAAAGCTTTATCCACCCGTCATGTGTGTCTACGTGGGGTTTATTGACAGCTGACCACATAGTGTTGGGAAATGTGAATGAATAGAGACCAGGTCTGTTCCAGTGATTTTCCTTGTCATGATTACAGTATTTATGATTACTGGATGTGCATTTTCATGCTGATTAAAATCCTACTTCAGCGTAAGCCAGAAGCAACAGAACTAAACCAGCAGGGAAGTTTGCGCAACTTAAAACTGACCAAATGTACATGACGTATTGCAGAATGAGTTTCTCCATGAATACACTCTCCACTTTGAGAGTGTCAAATTTGCAAACTCGTGTCAAAAGCAGATTTTTTTCCCTCCCCACCTAAGTGTGCGAAGTGACCCTGAGAGCTCAACTTGAGTTTTATGAGAGATTTATAGTTTAAACAAAATATATTTAATAATACATTAGCAGAGGGCTCCAGTGGAGCTGAATGGCAGATGAGGTACATTACATTGGTAGGATAAAGTTTGACAGGATGGACCGATACGCTCCAGTAGATTCTCTCCTCGCTGGTTCCTTAGTGAGGAGGTATTCATAAAACATCAGAAAATGTGCGTTTTTATTGGCAGATGTTTCTTTGCATGAAAGCATTTCTGCTGGCATTGTTGTGGTGTATTGTTTCTGTGACTTTTATTGGATTATTATTTGGTATGGGGAGCACAGGGGGGTAAGTGAACACTTATTTTGCACTTGTAGGTCAATAAATAAAACTAAATGTATAACGAAGAGCACTATATTCACTATGATGCTTCCTTGTTGTATGTAGAGATTTAGGATCATTATAAGGATGTGGTGGGGATCAGAGGAAGGCAGAGAAACATTCCTCCATGGGAACACGCGGCCTTACACAATTTAACAGCTCCAATTAGCACAGCATTACATGACAGACCGCAGTGCGAGTGCAAACACAAGCCGAGAAAACAAACTTTGTTTCTGCTCCTAATGACACATGAATGTGAATTATTTAAAAAGACCATAAATGGACCGGCTGTGTGGTGCAAACGTTTTAAATTTACCCCTGTTTTAATGTGAGCAAGAACTTCTGGTCATATTTTAAAGTAGTCATAATCGGCATTCCTTCAGACTTTCTGAAGGGCTTTCAATGTTTTGTTTTTTTTTAAGATGTTAGCTGATTTTATTTTTCAAGTGGACAACTTGTACCTGACTATGCATTTTGAATGAAGTGTTCATAAGAAATTGTGGGAGGATGACAAGTGGGTGAAAGACGTCAACACTTTCGCAGCAAATAATTTTTCTTTTTGCACACAGATGATTCAACAAAGTATTATTTTGAGCAGAGATCAAGATAAACAAAACTTTCCTTTACCATTGCGGAATACAATTAGGAGCTTGAAATATATGCAACCATGTGAAAAAATTGTACACTACCATTAAATATTTTGTATTTAGCGAGAAATATTCACATGTTGGTGTATTATCTACTTTCCATTTCTGGAAAAGAAAGATATTTATGCATATCAAGTACACTCTGTTTAGATTTTAAAACCACAGACTTAAACAAAAATGTGTTTTCAAGCTTATAGAAATGAGCTTGAAAACATATTTTTGTACAAGTTGCCTACTTTGGTTGAAAACTTCTGTTAGATACTTTTTGTATCTACCAATATTTGACATCTGTCTGAGGAAGGTTTGTGCCACTCATCACTTCCAGCCGTGAGATGTTTGAAAAGTTTCTTACATGGGTAGCCTAGGACTGTCCATTTCTTCATTCTCAAAGTGTCTTTTGCAGATTCAGCACTATGTTTCTTCTCCGTGTCATGTCACAAGATTCAGTTCTAAATCACTCCTACTTAAGCGCCACATAGTTGATGCAAGCTACATTTCCCACAATGCTGCATTTTAGGTTCCTGTCCAATATGTCCTCTGTTCTAGTGTCCAATTATTACATTCTCACTAGATGTACAACTATTAATTGCAGAGTGACTCCCTCTTTGAATCACATCTCCCTTAGTAGGCATTCACAAGTCCAAAGGAAATCATTACACCTTCATCTGTTTCTTGGATACCAAAGTTTTCCTCCCTCCGCTCCTCCCATGAAAGGTAAACTTCTGCAGTCTCATTCTGGCTTTTGGATCAACAGTAAAAAGGCACTCCTGTGCGATGCTGTCTATGTATCACTTGAAGACTATTTTCTGTTCATTGAAAATGGTTGATTTCAGACTCATATGCTCTACTAACCTTCTCCCTGAAGGTCTCAGGGCTGTTTTCACACTTGACAGACTGGTAGACTTTCAGGTGTTTAACTTTGTTCGATAGGGGAACAAAATTGCAGCTTTTGTTACATTTTCAGCAGCTGGTGCAGTTTACTTTCACACTGCATTGGGTCCAGCAAACAAAAACCTTTGAACAACTTGTTTACCTCTTTTGTCTGTGGTGGTACTGCAGCAACAAGGAAACAGGACAAAAATCAAGATCAAGAAAATGAGCGCAACACAAAATGTAAACAAAACCAAATTTGAGTCAGATCTTAGCAGTTGTCTGATTCCATTTTTGTCTTCAGAAAATATGCCAAACCAACACTCTTCAGTCCACGTCTGACTAGAAGTCATTTCTCCTGCATGTGCTAGACATGTGCGTTTGCCTCGGTTGTATTTACCCAGAATTCCCTGTACTATAGTTCCGCTCGACCTTCGTATGTAGTCATCACCTAGGTTTGTAGGCGGACCAAAGTTTGTCTTATTGGACCACATCAGAGTTTACACATTTACATCTCCACAAATGAACTGGACTTTCTAAATGAGCTAGAGTTCAATAAACTAAACAGGGCTGGTATGAATGCACCGTAAATCTCTAAATCTCACCGGGGATTTTACATTCACTTCGGCAGTCAAGAGCACCACATTAAATGTCGTAGTTTAAAAGGGCAAACCTCCTTTAAAAGGTGGACTAACAATGTCATAATTAAGTACACCTGACATAATGTGATTGTGTGTGGTTCTAGCAAAATCAAGTGGGAATGAAAGTGGAGGTTTGGTAGTTTCTCACCTTAAAATATTTTTAGTATTTAACTGAGGGTTTTAAAGGTATTTGAAATACCTTATTTCTTTTTAGCAGGACTGAACTAAATACTGAAAATGCTTATTTCCAATTATGTCAGAACAGCACAAGCGTTGGAAGTTCAGTGGGTTTACTTCTTAATTTATGTTGAAAAAGCAGCATTTGAAAACTATGATTCAGAAGTTGATCATCTTTGTGAGTAGCTGCTAATCTGGGGACCTTATTCAAACCAGTTCATATGATTAGAGGAACGGATGGCTCCTTAAATGAAAATATAAAAAAAAATCTGTAATTAATTGAGTCTTTTGCACACACTGCTTCAGAAAATGTTCATAAAGTATTGATGTTTCTGAACACTGGGCAGCCCTCAGTGGGCACTTACTTATCTTCCTGTTGCTGGGCCCATTTCCAAAATACATTTCATCTTGCATCACAAAAACTCCCTGAGGTATTCTGAAACACATTCTATATAATACCTAGCAACACCCAGCAAAAACTTATCAGAGATAAAAGAAAAACTTTCTTTTTGTGAGCCTAAAGCCTCCTTAGATGGTGATATAAAAAGTTTTAGATAAGGAAGTTAATTCAGACCCATTGTGAACTGTGATAAAGAAAGTTCCTTTGTAAAAACAACCTGAACACAAAGCCAATGAGTTTTTTCACAGCACTATGGTTCCCTAATGGACCATTTGCCAGTGCCATATTATAGTGCGTTACAAAGAACGACCATTGAGAGGAGTAGATAGATCTTGGAGTGGGCTGGATTTCACATCATCTTTGTTGCTCTGTTCAATGCACTTGCCAGATAAAAGGAGTAAGTAGGGATATTTGCATTTGAAGTTTTCTGTGTTTCCTTGCTGTCAGAAGTGACAGTTCAAAAATGTTGTTTTTTTCCAAAAATACAAAGTGATGTGGTTGGATTTCCTTTGTCCTTTTACCAGGCTGCTCTCTGATCCATGGAGTGCTGGGGCTGCAGTATTCTTGGGTCTTGAAGGGGGTTGGAGCAAGAGGCAAGTCAAAATTCTGTCCACAAAGCAGTCCAGGTTCTAGAGACCTGACTGCACTATCGATTGAACTTATGAGACAGCACTTTCAGACGTGACGGACATACTGAGAGCGGGCCAGATGGAGAAACAGAAGAAGGAGGGAACAAATCGTTGAGGTGTAGCTTGAGATGTAGCTGCCTGTGTTGGTCAATTGAGAATGAGTGTGGGATGGATTCAGAAAGCACAAGGTTGATCAGGAATATTCAGGGAAGTGTGTGTGAGAAACAGAATGAGGTTGGTTTGGGACAAATGAAACTCAAGTGGTGGCACAAAATAGATAATATTATATTGTATCATGTATACCGCTGGCGCAAGAAACTGCAAATTCTATTTAGCGCAAGCCACAGAACACACATGCTTGATAATAGTTTCACAATCAATATAAAAAAAAAAGCACCTCAGGAATTCTGCAAGTTGTCTTCAAAGACCTCCAAATGCAGAACTAAAACAGTTAAAGGTGGCTACATAGCAGGAAAAAAATCTGTATTTTTTTTAAGTTAAGGAAAGATAAAGGTATGTCGCAGTACTTTGCAAGAAGAAAAGGGCACTGCACGAGACAAAAAGCACGTCAATAAAGAAAGATAGGAGCTTCACTGTGAAAAAATTGAAAGCATACTTCCCTAAAAAATCTATTTATCTCCATTGATTTTGTTCCTTTTATTTTCTTCCATCTACTTTCTTTCAGCCACCACCTTTCCTCTTTACAGAATAGAAGTGTAAAGGCTTTAACTCGGAGGTTCATATGATTTTTAGAGTAGAATGTTTTCATGTAGTAAAAGTTGGTACATGTATGTACAAGATTTGTACAAAGGCCTCTGTAATACATGATTATTAAATTATTGATTGTTAATATAAAAGTATATTTCTTCTCATCTTTCTACTGTGCATTTCCATTTTCTAGACACATTGCATTTGGCGAGTGCCAGCAGGATGAATGTAAGCAAAGAAGCCTTTTATTCCTCCTTGAAATGTTTTCGCAAGACTCAGTCAATGGAGATCAAGAGGAGTTAATTTGAAGTTGAGCTTCCTTTTAGAGGAACTTGACATGTTTTTAAACTGTACATGCTAAATGCACATTTCTAAGAGGGAACACTGTTTAAGTTTAACAACATTCAAAGTACTGGATTAGTATTCAGTGCAAAAAACATGCTGCATGAAGCCAATTAAAACAAGATATTACTATGCAACATAAAATGTAACATTTGTAGTGACTCACAGGATACTGAAAAAGTTCATAAATGCTTAATTTCAACGGGAAAATAGTCCCCAATAGTCCCCAAATAAAATATTTTTGTAAGCACAATGTACAACTCTAAATACACGACATAATTCCATTGTCAGATAAAATGCACAAGTACATGGAACGCACCATTTACTTGATTACAAGTTACTTCAGTACAGTCCAATCCACAAATGACCTGCAGGTACCAGTTCAATCAACAAGTCAACAATGGATCTAACTTTCCTGTTAGATCCAGGAAAGTTCTGCTTTACAAGCCGTCTCAGAATGTGTACTCTTTGAAAAGATTGATGAGTTCAAGAAAGAAACCTGTAAGTTGTTGGAGAAAGCCGACAACTGTTTCAGCTAAGAAACAGATAAACTCCAATAAGTGCTCTGTGATTTTTAAAGTAGCCTGAAGTTCAGAGAAGATAATCCAGAAAGTTCCAGAATACTAACCACTAACACTTTACAAGTTCTGAAAATGATTTGTAAAATGTATTCAATCACTTTGCAGGAATAGGCAAACTAATTGGTACAGTAAGTTCAAGACAAGGCAAATGTTAACTTCTAAAAGTTTGCATTTACTACCTTGTAAGTTCTGTAAATGCATAATATTCATTCTGGGAATGTAACCAGTGTGCTTTGGAACAATGCTAGATTCATACTGGGCCTGGAGGCTATATTCAGAGGTCATACAACACAATATCATACAGCAGAAGACATAAAAACATAATAAAACAGGGGAATATATATATAAAAATACAAACATATTCATATTGACTAAATGTACTAAAATACACATAAGTCAATAGTAACTGCAAGCTCTTTGAGAATAACATAACATCAGAAAAGAGGACATATGGAAATGAAAGAAACCCAAAGTGGGTCATTAATTTTCCCTGAGCGCCACTGACTTATTTACATCACTAAAATATGTCACTGCAGATGCATCCGTATATTACTACTTAATCAGTGTGTCTGACGGATTGACACGGCATCAGGCAACAGAGAACTCCCTGCCTCTGTGATTGATTTGTTAATTTCTCTGGCTCTCATCCCCTGAATGATTTGACCCACTTTGATGTATGCATTCTTTTGAATCAGCAGGATGTTCATGCAAGGCAGAAGAGTGTGGGAAGCCCGTAGCCTCAAGGGAGACGGCAGCCCCGACGGCTTGATTTTCAGGCCATTCAATTTCAGTCAAGGATCGATTCGACTTCCCCTTCAATTCCCAGCGTTGCTTCTGTGTCTCTAAGCGCCCGATAGGAAGCTCGGAGGGAAAAGTTAGTTTATCAATCCTCTTTTTGAAAAGCAAGCCCTTCTGCTCTAAAGCAACGATTTTTTTCTCACATAATGTTATTGAGTAAAAAGATGGGTTGCTGTTCCTTAAGAGGGAGACTGCCAGCACTTTATTATGTGGGTTGAGAGAAGAGATGCTGAAAACAGCAGATTTTGAGGTATAATTATGAGGTATAATATAGATGACACAAACAGGAATCCTTAAGTGAAAAAAATATATATATTTCTCCTCCAAATGTGACAGTGGTCATTTTCACCAAACACTGGAGGTTTATTAAACCAAAAGACATGTCATCAGATATTAGGATCTCTGACCTGGAGTGCATGTAGAGGTTTTTGTTGTTGTTGTTGCCTTTGCAGTAATGGGTTTCTTCCACATTTGTTTTCAGGGACACTGAGTCTTTCTTCTAGCTGAATGGTACGATGGCTAGAGTTTATTTATACTTCCAAATAACTAAATATCATTTAGTTATTTATAACATTTATTTGCTTTTGCATAAGGGCATAATAATCATAATGTATGTAGACTTCAGACTTCAGGGTAAGTAGTGCTAAGAATTTATAATAATACTTTTAAAAGTCTCTCGCTCTCTCCCATTAGTTTGCCATTTGGAAATAGAAATAGTTTGGTAATCCTAACAGCACTAAAACATTAAAAGTCTGAATTTCTGACAGATTGTGAGAAGACGATTTTGTGTTTTTTAATATCTGGTCTGATCTGTACATGCAAATCGTCAAATCAGCAGAAAATAAGTTCTCTTAAATTTTACCAGGTAGTTGTATGATTTTTCAGCCCTGAGAAAAATCATGAACAAAAATGCTAATAATTTTATTAGATGAATAAATAAGATGATGAATTTTTAAAATCATTTTACTGATTGGGTGATTTATATAGCTACCTGTTAATATGTCAAAATCTTATCCTCATCTTTAGCCAGAAAATACTATGTAGGATTTTGTCCAACTGGGTGTTCTGAAACAAGAAGGTTTGCTGATGCATTAGAGTAAAACCAAAATTGGTTATTTTGTTTGTTTAGTCTTTCATTTTAGTGTATTAGTGGCTTTCAAAGTCTCCTTCGGCTTTTTTTGCTTCAAAGATTTGCAAAAGAATTATTTAGCTAATGCACAATCTGAGGAGTTATAACAAAGTGTCTTCCTGTGCAGCATGCACTTGCCTTTTTATCTACTCGCTGCCTTTATTCTTTAGTTCATCTGTGACTGTCACAAATAAATACTTAACTGCCCACTCTCCTAGAATTATATCTCTGAGGCGGCCCTTTTGATCAATGCATAAAAACCCTGTGGAAACTCAAATCAATCCAACACATATTTTGCCTTGGCAGGAGATCAATCTAAAGATTACAGTAAAACTAACAATAAAAAACACATTTTCCCAACCGCCCCTCTTGGCAATAGTTGAGTTTTTTCCCCCCCTTTCTTTTTGCTTGAAAATTTTAGCGGGCATTCATAAAAACAAGGAGAAACAAAAAGGGTCACACAGCAGGAAATTAAAAATGGCTAATTTGCGTGAACTGGCTTGTGTCAGTTTCTGCTGTAAGAGTGTCAAACTGCCAATGTTAGTAGTGCCACAGAGAGGAAAACACATGGAGGCACAGTTGGTGGAGGCGTGCCTTTTAAACCTGATTCCTTCCTTTTACCCACATCCTTGACTGAAGTTGTCGCCAGCCAAAGGAAAGGGATGCTGGGAAGGAACGACTCCCTGTAGTGGCTTTTGGCTTCTTCAAGCATAAATATACGGATCCAAATTTAAAGCACACTGGAAGCCAAGAGGCAATGTTCAACAGTAGAGGAAAAAAAAAAAACATGGTAGCATTCACATCACAGAATGGCTAACTTCACTACATGTTTTGATGGATAACATCCACTCCTATCTGCCAGCCCAGACAGATGGAGAAGGATGGAAAGGGCAAAAAGAGGGAAACGATAGAGAGAAAAAAAAATCAGAGAGAGGCTGAAATCAGTCGTAGCAAGCTGGTTCATGGGGTTGTTGTTGTCTGTCCTTGCAGGCAAACATGTTTGCCCTTATGGAGAAGCAAAAGTCGGAAAAATGGGGCCAATAGACAAATGTCCAGAAATGAAATATTATAGTTTCAGAGTGAATGTAGCCATATGACAAAAGCTTGGTCCGTTTCATTTTGGTGTCTTTGCAGACAACATTTATTACAATTCTGCTTCTGCAAAAGGCATTCTGCATTTATTTCAGATGTCTATTACTGAAATATTATTTCATCCATTAGATGCCTGATCTGGTCATCTCTGGACCAGATCAGCTCAGGGTTTATAAAACAGTATTTTTGAACAATGGATGTTTGAGTCCCTAACTAAGCATTACCAGTCAAAGTTCTACAGCATGTTATTTAGCTACAGTGTCAGCATTTAAAAAGTTAAAACCAATATTTTTTGCATAACCTGCAAACTGTGTTCTAGGTTGTGCACCTTATTATGCTGATGAAATAAAGAAGTTTTCCCAAGCAATGTCAAAAAAACGTTTTTCACCCGACACACAATGACGGTCAAAGTGAAAGGCAGAATGTATTGGCTCTTGGGCTTCCCTTTGTTACTAAGCCATATGACCTGACCTGTCCTGTGGCCAGACAATTGGTGTAGCAGGGAAATGTGCATAAAGTTGCTGAAACATTAGTTTTTCAATGTTAAGACCATTAAAGCAAAGCACAAAGTTTCTGAAGTAAGAGATTAACTTTTTCTGTCGGTTTTGGGGTTCCTCCATTGAGAACATTTCCTTTACAACAATAGAAAAAAAAAATCCACAGCAAAGAAAAAAATTGAAAGTTAAATTTCTAATAAATGATCAGAAGAATTATCTGCCAAGAAGAACAATATGTCTGCAAATTATTTAAGTACCACAATAAGTTGAAAAAATAAGTAGCTTAGGAATCTTTATGTCTAAATAGGCCCAAAAAAATTACAATCGATAAGCTCATCTTAATGTTTTTTCTGCAAACTTTGACACAGTGGATTAGGGCCACATTAGTGCATCAAACAATCTAATTACTTCAGCGGTTTTATCAAGACAAAACACAACTGCAGAAGGTTCTCCGGGCTTCCTGCTTATGCATATCTCATGATAATTTATCTCCAATTGAAATGAAGCATTTTCCGGACAGATGTCAGTGTAACCGAGTGTTGCAGCTCCAGTTGGCGGGGTTTTTTGTTCAGCCAAGAGCCTCTGCAAGCCTCTGGAGTTTGCATGACATTGCAAAAAATTTAAAATGAAGATAAGTGAAGAGGACAGATGTGGAAATACTAATCACTTCTGTTTTGATGCAGCAGCCTCAACAATTTGCTGAAAATAATATGTCAAACTAATTGACTGCTGAATAGTTCCTGAATGTTGTGAACCTGGAACAAAAATACATTCTTCCATTAGCAGGTTTTCAATGCTAGTTTTTAGGAAATAGCTCCAGGTCTAAACAGTCCCAAAACTGAACCTTGCAGAACCACACAAGCTAATGGTGGAAAAATCAGACACAGACTCAGAGAAGTTACAAGAGCCCATAATGTTGAGAAATTCATTAGCGCAATGGTTTGTTGAATCATCAATATATATCAACAAATGTCAAAGTCCCCAGCAATGATGGTCTTATTTAGTTTGACTGAGTTTGAGAGAAGAGAATAAACAGGTCCAGGTGGTTGCTGAATCAGAATGGCATATGTAGGCTCTACTTTGCTGATTCTGATCATGATGATCTAAAACAACACAAAAAAGTCAATTTAAATATGACAGCAGTACCACCTCCATGGCCCGTCATCTGTGGTGCAGAAAAAAAACAACAAAAAAAACCCAGAGCACCCCTCAGGACAGAGTTCCAGAAGATTTAAAACTTTTGATTACTCTCAAGGTTGATCATCAAAGACTCGATCGCCAGTGCCAAGTGGTGGTCAAATGGCCATAAGGATGCCACCCCTGACAGAAACAAAGTCATGATGTGACATGTTAAGTAAATAAACAATTGGGCAGAGGCACTGCTAAACATCAGTCACATATTGGTGCAGTATTTGAAGGGGACCTGTTATGCTTGCTTGAACGAGTTGGAATATGTTAGTTGGTTGTGCACAATCATTCTTAAAAAGATTTTGCCTGTTCAGTCCTGCTTATTTGGAGCTCCTTTCACAATGAGCTGCTTAGGAAATGTTCCTTACACTACAGAATATTGTTTATGATGTAACCATTAGAGATTTTAATATGGGTCGTACGGATCAGATCCCAGTGGGAATTAGTCTAGTGACGTGACATTAGTTCTCGTCAAAAAAGGAATGTATCCATCAGTTATGTGGCCAACATGAGTTTTTTATTGCTGACTTCCATGTTCAGCCAACAAAGAGTGGCTACTCAGCAGTTTAAGAACCTTAAGAAATATGATGATACACCACAGCTGACTAATGAGGCTTAAGTTTGTACGTGATGTACAGTGTGAGATGTGGCACAAAATAGAGGGCCGTTTTTGATGACCTATATATTTCATTATGATTACATATTCTTTGAAACTTAACCTGTAGTTTAAGAAATCTTGATTTGAAAAAATAAACAAAAAAACAAAGAGGGTTACTTGTGTAAGTTATCGATGATGTGAGAGAGTTTTAGGGAACAGCAGAGGAAGGGCTTGTCCAGGTCACCATTCACCCAAAAACCGGCAATGAATCTGCCTATAGTTTACAATCAGAAGCATGCTGAGAAAAAAACATAAAGAGAAGACACCACAAGTTTTACTTTGCAGTGTCTGGGGATTTTGCTTCCCATCTCTTTTGCTGGTCATGCTCCACTGGATACAGTCAACAACAAGAAAAGGAGGATGCCTCCCTTCTGTATTACCAGTCTGAGGAGCATCTGTACCATCTCTCACAAATAGCTTTCAGCTCTGTGCAAAATATCATTTGGCTTTCAGGTGGGGAAAATGAAAGCAGAAGGCTGGTTATTTTTTGGTGAGAGAAAAGCCTGAGGTGACACATTGCATTAAGTCTAAAAGCAATGCGACAGCCGGAATCTGGGATGAATGGCGAGTGGCTCCTTTCTCTCCTGTGGACGTCTGGACAGCACACATTTGACATGAAGCAGAAAGGCTCTCATTATACTTGGCCCAGTAATTTTCCGCCTGATGCCTGGCCACAAATACAATACAATTTGAAACCAGGGCTTTGCCCTTAAACCTTTCCCCATGCCACAGACATTACAATAATGAACTTGAATGTATTTTATTGAAGTTTTGTGTGCTAGCTTTGTACAAAGCAGTAAATAATTGTGAAATGGAAGGAAAGTTGGATCTGGCTTTCAACATTTTTTTAAATAAAAACCTTTAACAGAGTGCATTGGTGTTCAGTCCCTTTACTTGATAAACAAGTAAAATACAGTGAAACCAGTAACCTTCAGGAGACAACTATGTAGTCAGCAAAGTTCACATGCGTGTGATTTAATGTCAGCACCAATCCAGCTTTTCTGCAAAGGCCTCAGAAGTTTGTTAGAGAACATTAGAACATTAGTTACTTTAAAAACAAACAGTATCACAAAGTCAACGAATAACAATTCAGGTTTTAAACGTGCCACAGTCTAATTCATAACTTGTTCATGCTGTTATTTTAATTTCTGAATGTTTCAGAGAACTTTTGTGCAATTCTGCCAAATTGATTTGTTCATATAAATACGTCTGCAACTATTCTTGGTTTAACTGCCTGGTTGAATTAATGTGTATGCTTGGATACAAATTATTTATATTTATATCAGTTCAACGTGTGATCATATAACTGCAAAATATCTAAGTCAGAGGTAGACCTTGACGGTGAAATTGCTCAGTGGCTTTCCTATTTCTTTGTGTTGGGAGATACGTCAATGCTGCTTTCAAAGAAACTCTGACTCAAACATGTAGGGTAGACGTTGCGCTCAGGCAGCAGCTAAGAGCTGGAACGACCTTGTGCCACAGTATCTTGGGCTACACAACAGGCTTTTGTGACAGAAAATAATACAATCGTGTAGGCCGTTGTACCGCCATCAGAGCCTTATCTACAATGCTGAGAATCCATTTGCTGCATGGTGCCATCCCTCCTTTCCACTGCTGCCCTGTTTCTGACCTTGTCATATAATGGAGTTGTTTCATCTTGTCGTTTAAAAAATGGACAACATTTGTCCTTTATAGTGGCACTGCCTTCCTGAGGTGGGTAATCTCACATCTCGGAGTGCTCATCTCCTCCACCTGACTGCCTTTGGAAACATCACTGTGGGAATATAGAAACCGATCTCACAGGGACACCAACTCCCACTCCATTAAAAAAAAAAAGGCATCCATGCAGCTGCTGTTGAAGAGTCTTACTCTTGTTTCCATTTTTTTCTTTTTAATATTTTTGTTAACAGACATGACTTAAATGCAGCTTCTTCTACTTTACAAATTTATAAATAAGTTATCAGATGGTTCACTTGAGCGGCTGATCTTGAGACAACTTCATTACCATCTACAATTTTCAAGAAAATCAGTCAACTGTGCGACAATTCTCCCCCCACAGACTGGGGTGAGAGAAAAAGAAACCAAAACCTTTTAGAAACTCTGCTCCTGCCTTTGGCTTTTGCACAACAATTAATCTTTAATAAATATAAATAGCTTTGGACTGCTGCAGGAAATAACCCCCCCTCAGAGATTAACCTGGTGTAATAAAATCAGACTCAGCCAGCCTGACGCACTTCAGCTTCACTTTAGGAGTCAGAACCTCTGATGGATTTTTGGTCTGCAGCCTTGGACTGAATATCTTAAAATACAAGCCACTGCTTTAAATCCTGAGCTGACAGAGCTCAGGATTTAAATTGTGAATATTTATGTAGAGAAAAACATTTTTTCAAGAAACATGTTATCACAAAAGTAAATCACTACATTTTTTTCCAATTAAGTTTTCAAGTTATTTTCAATTTTGCACTTAGTTCTTGTAAAGAAGTAAAATAATGACATTTCTTATTTTCCCTCTTTTTTAACACAAACATTTCAAGTGTTACTAAAGAGAGAACTCAATGCTAAATCAGGTGTTTCATGTCTCAAGTTAGAATATGATAATACAATTTCCTAAAAGGTCAACTTCCGATAAAGTTCATTAAAGAATAACTCCTGATTTGGTAACAGTAGACCTGCAAATTTTATGCATCAGTGGGGCGAATCTAACTTACAGTTTATTCTGAACACATTACAAACAATTTTGTAATGTGTTTTTGCTGTTTCATTTTCTGTTTTTGCTGCACAAGCACCAGCTGTGAGACACACAGTGTCCTGCACATGGTAACCGTGAGAAATCACAGTTCCCCAAGAGATGGGGCTGTGTGTTAAACATGCACCTGGAGTGAAATAGGATTAGTCCTGGTTCAGTTTTCATCAGGTACCAAACAGACAAGGAGTCTGAAGAATCTAACTTGAAGATGACCCAGCAATCTCTACATGCTTCCTCCCTTCACTGTGCAGTTAAGCTGCCACTGATTATAAAATAAACACTTCTGAGAAGGTCTAAGAGCACGACGTACAGCAGATTACAGATTTCAGGGGTAAAAACTAATAAATAACACAATTAAATTATTTTTTGACAAATAAGAACTAATCACTATAAGATTCCCATAACTTTCCATTCTTGATATTCACACTCTACCAACAGGTGTAAGAGAACCATTGAACAGAGTATAAACCTAACAAAAGCAAAAAAAATAAACGTGAATGTTGATATGAACAACAGAACAGAATTTGTCTACAGAGAATTTTACCTTTGACATTCAAAACATTTGAAAATCAAAATTTGTTTCCACAAAAAAAACAAAAAAACAATCCTCTACAGAGAATAGTTTGATAAAAACTATTCTCTGTAGAATGATATTCTACAGAGATTATATTCACCTGATATTTTATCAGGTGAATATAGGGTGAAAAAAAGAGCAAGGAAAGTTTAATGAAGTTTAATAAAAGCAGATGAAGATCAGAAACATACTAAGATGGAAAGTTGGAAATAATCTTGTAATTTTACTGCTGCCTCTGTTAAAAACCTATGGAATGTATTTTCTTTTTTTTAGGTATTATAGCATAGGAGAAAGCATTTTGAAAATAGTAATGACCTTAAAGAAAAGTGGAAATCCTTGTTAATCAAGAAAACTCTGATTTGTACTTGAATTTGTGTACAAGACAAAAAAAAAAGGCACACAGATGGTTCATGTAGACGTCTTTAAGAAATCTTTCAGTACATACAATTTTAATCTAACATTGTACTCTGATATGTTTCTTCTTCTGAACTGCTGCTTGAATGCAAGGTTTCCTTTAGGATGAAAAATTCAGATTTTGTCATTTGAACTATATGACAATTTTTATTTTTGAAATATCTGGAAGTGTTTGATAAAATAAAAACCTCAAACAAATGTTTACACATGCTGAACTGATAAAAACAGTGCACACACCACTTAGTGGGAAGGAGAATGCACTGCTTAGCGATATAAATGCTGTATGTTTGCTTTAACTGGTTTGGAACAAACGACATCTACACACGTAGAAGCTACACTAAAAATAAATCTCACTAATGGAACAAGATATGTATCAACAGAAATATTCTCCTCAATATAAAAAAAAATGGAAGAAAAATAAATCTGCATTTCTTACTCGAGGAGGATGCATGTGATGACAGTAACACATAAACTTGGATATTGTGCAGTAAGTGGAAAATTACAGTTTGGATATTTCTTTTCGAATGAGATTTGTTTCATCTACTTGGTATGAAATTACAATTTGTATCTTTCTCTGAAATGAAAACATTTTAATCAATAGTTTAGCACTTTTAAGTGGTTCATATTCATTCTGTGATGTTTTTCCACACTGAGTGAGATTTTCTTTCTCTGACTGACAGTAATTCAAGTTACTAAAGGCAACGCACCCATAAATAAAATCATAGCAGACTTGAAAACCTTAAAAATTTACATGTGAAGATGAAGCTCAAAGCATCCAGATTTTTTATTATTATTTTTTATTTTGTAATTTGCAAAGCTTGCTTGTACCATTCTCCCAACTTCACTTTTTAAACGAGTTAACACAAAACTTAAAATAAAATTTTTGTTTGTTTTAACAAATAACTGCTACTTAAGAGAGAGAAAAATCCCAACTAGAAAATTTTTGAAACGTCAATGCAGTTAAAAAAATTCAACATACACCAGCATCTATCAGTTAGATCTATTAAGAATGTGAAACCTAATTACTTATTTAGATTCAAAACATGCTTAATTAGTTTTTGCCACAGTAAATGTTCATTGCATTTTAGTTCTAGTGCTGAAATCGTCTTGTATTTTAAATCTTATAATGCTTTAAGGACTGCTCCCTGCAGAGGAACAGATTATCTGTCCAACTGATTTAAAAAGAAAAAAAAAAATATTGGATTTGATTGAATAATATATATTATAAAAACTTTACTGTCATAAACTAGGGTTAGGTCAAATTTGAATCGGATGCGTATCGGATACCTAAGTGGCCTGGATCGCATTCAAAAAGAATCCGACCAGTGTTGTTAAGATTGTCATGAAAAGATCAGACACAGGTCGCATTAAGTCAAAAAAATATGAGTTCGGTCACTTCAGGCTCCAGTGTGAACACGGCCTAAGATTACTATAAATTACCTTTAATATTTTGTTATCATATAGTTGCTCAAAGATGTTGTGTTAATATATACTTGTACACCTGACTTGAGCAACATATATAACTGGTCAATACATCTGTGCACCATTGAATGCAGCAGTAACCTATCATATTTATTATATTTGTGTTAAAATACAGTCACCACAGCTGAAAGTGCTGCAGTAATTAAAAGCAGCAGTCAGCACAGTGAGCAAAAAGTCTTAATCTGTATCAGTTCAATGTATGGAGATCGAGATGTTGGACTTTTTCTTCTGCATATGATGAGCATATATGAGAACAATTTAATATCTTCAGGGGATTTTAGCAGCTCCTAGCAGATCTCAGGGTCATGCTTCCGCATTTTAAAAAGCTTCAAGTTAAGTATTCACATGTTCTTCTGCTTGCAGACCTGAAAGATGAACCACACAGTCAGCATCCGCTTTAGGACGCAAGAGAAAGCAACTAAAAAAGGCAGCTGTTTGTAGCACAAACCGCTTGCATTTCAACCAGCAAAAATAAAATGTAACTGCTGTCACCTTTGGCTTTTTCTTGTGTTTGAGCTTTGCTTTCGCTTTGTTCAGTATTTTTCATAAAGCCTCCAAGCTGTCCTTCATCCTTAGCTGGAAAAATTCCACAAATCCCGAAGCACTTGGATGTGTCACGGTTAAAGTCTGTTGTTACAAGAAAAAAAAAAAAAATGGAAGAGATGTCTAAGAAAAGGAAGGAAAAAAAATGGTAGGAGCACCTCAAAAATGTCCAGGCACCAGATAGAGTGGAGTATCAATTACCTTACAGAAAAATTGGACTTCTGATAAAATATGCACCATCTTCCCTCAGTCCGGAGACCCGGTCAGAAAACCGCAGGGTCAGTTACCTCGAAACATCCGTCTGTGAGAGCGCCCTCACAATCTGAACCAGAACCAAAGTTCTCCAGAGGAATTATTTAGTCGAGAAGTTGAGGCCCAGTCGCAGCCTGCTCACTGCTGATAAAGAGGTCATCCTGTGACCGGCTCCTGTCCTGCTCCCTCTCAACATCCCTGCTTTTAAACCCTATCAGCCGTACGATGATTAACTCAGAGGGAAGAAAGATTAAAGTAAAAAGAGTAGCATGAAAGAAAGAGAAGGGTGCAGGGCGTGCCGCGTCTTTGCAATCTCAAAATGCCTCAGTTTTCCTGACTGGAATATAATGGCTGCCTTTGAAGGAGCTGCTTTGATGTGAGACATCCATATGCGGATACTTATTCAGTTTTTTCAGCCACAGTCCACACAGTCATGGATCTACCTACCATTATCAGCGTTTCCCCCCTTCGGACAGAGGTTATTGGAATATTTGTTCTGGGGGGACGGAAATAATAAGCCTATCCTGTTAAAGCGTGTGATGCGAGGCAGCATGTCAATTTGCACCATGCTGAAACTAATTGGGCTTTAAACATTGTCATGCCAAAGATAGCCTTCTCCATTTGGTAATTTATTAAAAATATGTTGCAATTAAGATGATCCATTATGAGCTTAATTACAGATTTAATGCACGGAAATCCACAGACACACACACACGCACACACGCACGCACGCAGGCAAACACATGAGGACTAGAACAGAAAATGCAGGACATTGTCAAAATGTCGCCACAGAGTATAGTCAGGTTTAACTGGACACAACAGAGGGCAAAATAATGATTTTGTGAGTGTCTATTTCATTTATAATGGGGCTGCTGACAACATCGGATGTTGTTAACAGTCAAATAATCCACAAATATAAAGAAATTATAACAAATTAGTCATAAGGTCTGATTAGGTGTAATAAAGTGTAAAATGTAAAAAAGCACTGAGCTCACTTCTTACATGTAATACCTAGAGAAGCTCTTGTTATTAATGTCAGTTTCATGATCTTCCCTGTATGAGGAAACTAGTTTGGCAATAGTTTGCTTGTTTGGCACACTTGTGATTTGGGTCCATTGAGCCAAATCACAAGACAACATAGGATTCAGCAAGTATCACTGAATATGGAGATGGAGCAAGAGTGTGTATTGAGGGCAGTCAAAGCCCATCCCACAGCCCAAATATATAACAGACAAGTAGAATCTGTATGCATGACACATTAAATAAGAGATCAGCGATTCCAGTTCTTGAGTCACACTCTCCTCAGCCTTTGGATGTACCACTGCTCCAACGCACCTCTATGAAAAGCCTGAATTAACTTTGGAACTGGAAGACATCCAAATGTTGCAGGACACTGGCACTCAAGGACTAGAGGTGCTGAACCTTGTTATAAATATAATGTCCTACAAAACAGCCTCAAAGAAGTCCTTTGAAATTGTGACATTGTACACGTTCATATTACCATGGCAACGGGTACATATTGTGTGGTGTTCCTTCAAATTTTAAGGTTTCTGGGCCTTTTCATGGACTCTGATCTTCAGACCTTCTCATAGATTTCCAACTACATTTCACTGAAAGGCCTTTTCTTGCAGCCTTTCCGCTTTCTCCGAAACCAGTTGAAAGATTCCTTGGTAATGTGTTTGGAACTGGTCTGGCAAAAACCAGCCCCTTTGAGTTCATGCCTCAGACTGGCCCACTTTAAATAACAACCTATGGTTGTTAAAATTGTGTAATTATAATCTTACAAGTGAAGTCTACAGGTTTTACAAGGTTTAGCCAAGCCTTGTAACGCGTGTATTTTTCTAAAATATTTCCAGGTCATTGCAGTACATTGTAGATTTATTTCATCATCTCAAACAATATTCTTTACAGCATTTTCTTTTCAACATTACCAGAATCTCTATTTTGTTCAAGTAGGCATTTAGAGATATTTAAAAGTGAAAGAATACATTAAAATATTAAATATTAAATTAGAAAAAAGGAAGCATTGTACTATTTTATAACACCATTTGCAAGGAATGATTTCCATCACAACTTAGATTAAACAAATATGGGAACATGAGTTACAGGCCAAATCTCTAACACAATTCTTTACAATAGAATGTCATTGCAAGCAAATTACTGTTCAGAGATACTGTATCTAATCCTTATGACTAAAGAATTAAAAGCTATTGTATAGTTCTTTGCAAAAGTGTTTTGTGGGGCCAAGACATCTCTGAGAGCCATAAAATGTCTTAATCATCCCATCGTACTCTGACACTAATTGCTCAGTATTTGGAGACATGGTCAACATGGACTGAATGGGTTTGTTCACTTCCTCTGTTGCCATTGAGAAACTATAACCAGGGAAACTACAATTCAAAAACAGCACAGAAACTCATTGTCATTGTTCACAACACCTCCTTTTGTTTGCCAGTTCTCCAAACATGGAATGTGTGATGACATTGAAGACTTATTTAAGCTATTGTGGTTGAGGCAGTACTAATTATTTTAATGGAAACACTGTGCCTTCTAATTCCAGGTTTGTCTGAACCTATATGTATGTGGTTGTTGGCTTGGGAACAACTGATCACCCTGTCATAAAGCGTGTTGTTGATGGATTTTGATGAAATTATGGTATTTGCCCTTCAAAATTATAACAATGGTGCATTTTTATGAATGCCATCATTAGGGCTGCAAAGGTCTTTGCTTTTACTCATCATGTGATGGTGCTTGTGGAATACCTTGGGTAAATAAGAACCTTTTATATTTCCTCAATTAGGATTTTCCAGCTGATGCTCTTTTGGACAGATGAACAGAGTTGCTTTTATAAAACTTGATTTTTTTTTTTCTTTTCCATGTCTGTTGCATGCCTTTTGCAGCAATTTTTATGACATTACATACTTATTCCTTTAGTCATTACACTTAAACACACAAAACCATATGAACTTATTTGGGCATATTTGTGTAAGTGGATTACTGCCGATATGAAAAAGTTGGATACTTATTTTACCCCATTTACATAGCAACAGAAACCAACAGTTTATCCATAATAATGATGATAAATATAGCTGATTCCTATGGAAGGCAGTGAAATGACAACACTTTGCAGGATCATTTGTTTTGCAAACGGTGACAGCACCACATTCATAATTCTCCATTATCTGTGTGGTAGTCCTGAAAGAAAAGCTACACATGTAGGCGGAGCCGCCAGTCCTGGCTAATGACCTAATTTCCCTTGAGGTGCAACAATGGATGGATTGGGAGACAGACAAGCACAGACACACAACCAATTAACAATGAGCCATTTAACCTTCTCACTCAGAAAGACAAGATGGGTTAAATATGTGTGAGGAAAATCAAAAAGCAGCACAGTGATTGAACACAGTGTTTATAAGTATATGCAGGTCCATTAGTTGCTGTATCCATTCCCCAAGATCTACAATAGATATAGGTAGAAATAATGAGCGCTCTGTTTATACAGCGGTACATTGTTTTTTTTGCTCTCCCCAAAGATGATTCTCTTTTTATCCACCAGTTGGATTAAATTTTGAATTGCTGAAGACAGAACACAAACACACATAATAAAAAAAAACCCAAAAAAAACAAAACAAAAAAAAACAGTTGGAGAATTGAAGCTTAGTCTTTATCAAAGCAATCTGCTTGAAGAGATGTGTACAATGAAGCCCAGCAAGAACACAGTTTAAAGCACAGGGAGGTGGGAATAATAATAAAACCATTGAAGCAGCTTTGTTTAAAGATATGAAAAAATTATTAGACCATAGATTTATGCTTTCATACCTACAAACCTTTTTTCTTCCAGGATAATCGTACAAATCATTATACCTTAATTTTACTTGTGTATTTTGAAAAGGACATCTAAAAGCAAAGTACTTTCATGTGCTGCTTACTGAATAAAAAAACAATATGCTTAAATGCAATATAATAATACAGGTTAAATTCCTCTCGCTGCCCATATTAACCTGAAAACCAACACTAAAAGGTTCAAAAAACAACAAACTGGAACAACAAACCTTTGTTCTAAAATGTAAGACACTTAGGGAATTTTTGGAGTTCTGTTGTACTCAGCCAGACAGCTGATGACAGCCTGAAGCCTCTGGACCAAGAAGGAGCTGCCAGGTGTTCTGCCGATAGGTCTGGGTCAGTTCATCCCTGTCCTGTTTTTTAGTGTCATTACTTTCAATTCAATTTAGCTTAATTATGTGGTGCAAATCAACAACAAATAACTCAAGGCACAGAATCCATTTATATACAGAACTCCACGACTCCTTCCAGCTCCTAACCATGTACTTCACTATTTTATATACCTTTATTCTCCTGTAATTTGCATTTTGATGATTTAAGGAGACAAAATACAAAGCTGAAATATCCAGTATATTTGATTTTCACCGCAGACAATTTTCTGAAGATTTTCAATTCAAAACTATTCCCTTTTACTGTGATCTCAGGCTCCATTCCGCACAGGACTTTGATAAGATTGTGGAAAATTATTCTAAATAATTTCTTACTAAAGTAGTTACGTAATAGTCCCAAAGTATATACAAATCGACATATGGTGGTGTCAGAACTGTGTGTTTTTATACACAGTGTTGGTAAGTTTTAAAGCTTACATGTGAAGCATTATGTTTTATTAGCGAACCTGAGTAAAAGCTCAATCATACCAACTACTGCAGCCATGAGTGGGGTGAATGATTTCCGATTTCTGATTGTTTTGGCAGGGGATGATAAAAGATGTAACTCCTATTTTCACTAGAGTCTTGTGTTTTGAAAATAAAGTCAATTCTACATCTTTTTACTGCTGTTCAAAGTTTTATATAGATGGACATATTCAGGATGTTTGGACTGGGTAAATAACACCATGCAACTATTTACAAAACAAAAGAGCCATACTGCAATTTTGTCTTACATATTACTAAAACAAATCAGAAAAGTAATGAAAAATATGCTTTATGTTCTTTGACCAAAGAAATTCACTGTATGCAGAAGCTATGAAATATTTGCAAAACAAAAATCTAATTTTGACAAAGTTGTTTAAAGATACAAAGTTATGAAGCAGATTGAAATGCATCCAAGTCCCATTAAAAAGTAGATTAAGTAAATTGTATCTTACCTCCATTAAAAACAAATGCAATGAAAATCAATGCTGTGACTTAACCTTAATTTTTCACATTAAGTCCTGAAAAATATTTGGCCCACTTATTTAAAAAGGAAAGTGCACATATATCCTCTGATTACAGGCTGCAGTTCAACGAAATGCAAGTTCGCAAAGCATCTGCTGTGTGATATGAATACATAATAACCATAATTCTGCAAAATGTTTTATGATGTTACACATACTCTCTTTCTCATCACACTTGCCTACAAACACTTTAGTAAGTAGGAGAACCAGGATGATTGAACAGCTTCAGCTGCAATTAGTGAACAATGCCCTGCTGTAACACTGCAACAAGAGCCTATAGAGACCAGTGTGGAGTGTGGTTTAGATTGATTCTGTAGAGTGAAGTATGAACATCTTGATTTTTTCCTATATGTGAAATTGTGGCCTTTTAGTAAGGATGTATACACAGGGAAATATTAAAGAAATAGGAAAAGCACATTTAAAATCCTTTTAAATATTAAATAGGTTAAACAGAAGGATTTTCTACTTTTATTTTTTCATTAAGAAAAGTTTTACTTTTCCATTTGAACTCCTGAGGTTTATCCAAATAATACAGTCTGAAAACTGATGAATTTAATGTATAATTAATGGATCGTCTCTGCATAAACTCATCCTGCTTTCAACTTTAATAGTTTTGAATTAGTGATTATCAGACATGATTAAACTGTGTCATGTGACATTAAAGAGACAATTGTTTTATTATAATAAATTAGCCACTCGTTTATAAAAATTCATGGGCTCATGGTGTGTTATTTGTGCACCTGAATTCATTAGTCTGGTGACAGTTTGCAAAAACAGCCTCTGCTTTGTGTTGTCTCATAACAGTCTGCACTACCACAGCTCATATTTACAGAGCACAAAGCATGCAGCGAATGCAGCATCAGAGCAGTGCCTGTTAAAATGTTGCATCCAGTTTGTGCCAGCTCCAGGCAGTGGATAATTGAAAGAAAACAGAATCCAGGTCTTATTTCTCCCTGGTTATTATTTTGTTGGAAGGGTGTGTTTGAATCTGTTTTTCAGTTAATCTCTTGAGGGGTTTGAGCAAAGCTGCACCGAGCTCTATATGTGAAGTCTTTAAGTTTTTCAAAGAGAATTAACCGTCTTTGTCAAAGAAAAGTAAAACAAAATCTATCATTTCCTTTTGTGAGGTAGAGAAACTGCTCACTAAGGCTTAAGCACAGAATTTGACTTGAAAGAGTCAGACATAAAGTGGCTGTTCCTTCCTTCTGTTTCTGTGATGTCTAAGTGTGCACACACTTAATATAAAACTTTGTTGAATCACCTTTTGATCCAATTTTAGCTTCAGTTTTCTTCAGTTTACATGTTAATTACTGTCAGTCGGAACCAGAAATGAATGTCAGTTACATTGACATTTGCTTCCTTTATCTAAAGCAAAATTTAACAAAGTGATCAAAAGTGTCCCTTTGTACAGCAATATCAGTAGAAACAATTCTACAGAAGCTTCACAGCATTTCATATAGCAAATACTAGAGCACTGCGAAGACAGTCTTCATTGAGCATAAAAGCAGGGACATTGAAATGTTGGATGTTTCCCCAAAATTGATGAAATGGCAAAATTTAAACTGCAAAGTCTCAATTTGTGAATGAACTGTAGATATTTCTGGGACAGAACTAGTAGCAGGTTTGCAAAACAGTGCTCACGTTTTGCAAAGAAAACCTGCACACCTGCCTAAAATCTCCCAACAACTCGTGGAAAAAAGTCTTAAGAGTCTGATGAAATTACACCTGAACTTTCAACCAGGGCTCTAAACAGACAAGTTTTTAGAGTCTTGTTTTCCTCCCTCTCCTCACTGGCTCCCCTTTTGTCGTCAATGGAGCTCATCTATTATGACAGGTGTGTTCAGAGAGGAGTAGCTATTTGAGGAAGAAAATTACATATTATCAAAAATAATCATGATCTGGGCTTTTCTTCAGATGGAACTTGGTTTCTTCTTACATTTGGATGAAATTATGGAAAATCCTAAAAGTTTTATAATGATGAAATTATAAAGGCTGGGCAGTTTTGCAAGCCACTGATCTGTTGTTTCATTTATTATTTCTGAGGTGTTTCTTTTTGGTTTGCATCTAATCAGTTAGACGTGTCTCTCATGTACTTTATCTTTCTTATGGCATGTATTGTCAATGTGCAGACAAGGTACGTGGAAAAACCTTAATCTAAGTGAGACGTTACCAAATGATGGTAAAAAGCCCAAATGTATAAAACTTTATATCTTTCTATCCATTATGCCTTGTTGCACTACCTCTCCCCACAAGCTCCCCTTTTGCTGTCAATGCAGCTCATCTATTATGACAGGTGTGTTCAGAGAGGAGTAGTTATTTGAGGAAGAAAACAAGAAGATGGGATAGAGCATCACATTATGAACAAGGACATAAGGAGCCAGATTACAGAGCACTGGAGCAAACAACAAAGACCAGACTTTGTTCTGAAGCATCTTGTTTCTGCTCTCGTGGTTTAAAAGCAACTTTTTCTCTTTCACGTCCGCTTCCCCCTCCATCCTCGTATTTTCTTTATCTCATGAGCAATTTTCTGCTTTCATGCCGTCAGTCTCCTTTTCTCGGTCATGCCTGTGTTCTGTCTCAAAGGAGACATTTACAACTGTGCAAAATTAACTTCCTCCACTGCAGATTGATGATCACAGAGATTGTCCTACTTTTGACCTTACAGCTTTCAGCTGCTGCTTGAGGAGAATTTAGTGTCCATCTGTGCAAAGAGGTAAGCTTGGGCTCTATTGACCCCCTTTTTCCAATCTTATGAGCCAATGTAGAAATAAATTATAGTTTGGAAAATTCTTTGTTAGCATGCAAAATTGTGCTGCACGAGGTCATTTGTGACTCACTGAGGAATCAATGGGAACTTCAGAATAGAATGACATCTGCCTATTTGCCTACTTATAGGGGTTCCATTAAAATACTCATCCTTTCTTAACCATATGTAAAGTGTTTCTAAATTCCTCTTAAAGGGACCGCAAGACATAACAAAAAGGCAACCTTGTAAGTAGTGAAACTATTAAATATGTTTGACTAGATACAAAACATTGTAGTAGAAAAATACTGCCAGCCAACAAATTATATTCTCTGTGAATATTTGTAAAATGCATAAGTTTTCAAGTATGGATTAGGATCGGACATGTTGCCTAGAATTCAGGGTTCAGGCAGGTAAAGAACTGAATTTCTCTACAATAAAACTAAATGTGTTACAGGAATTTTGTATTTTATTTTTTATTTAAAGAATTTTATATCTCATTACAGACACCATAAGTCTGTAATAAAAAAAAGAAATCCTTTCTTGTAGTATAACACTTCAAGACGTTGACCCACTAAAGTATGTCTTTACAGTGTTTGAATTATTCATTCTAAATGAAGTGACCAAATCTCTTAAAAACATCACTTTTACCATTAAAACTTAATTTTGATCACAATAAAAGATGTATAGCAGGTGATATAACTGTAATAACGTTGGCTCTCATTGTCCTCGATTTCTGCTGACTGAGCGAAACGTATGGCGAAGACTTCCACAGTGCACCAAGCTTTCTCTTTAGGAACGAGAACAGGTACATGAATAATACTGAGATATGAAGCAAATTTGAATGAGCAGTTTCTGAACAGGCTTCTGTGTTTTAGGAATGACAGAACTCTAAGCTGAAAAGGGGGTTCATGTAATTAAAGTCTGAGTTAAGATCAAATATGTCACTGTTAACCCTGTAAAGACAATCAATGTGCAAGTGTGAATTGATTCCACATTAAAGGGTGATGAGGGGATCTGGGTGAATATTTTTCTGAATACAAAAGGCTTCCTAGAACATTTTTATTACAATACTACAGCTTGCAGATTTATTCATTGAATATATTCATTGAAACTGGAGCACAGAGTGAAAAGATTATGTGAAAAATATATTTTTGAGTTGATTTGGAGTCAGAGATGTTCAAATGTTCAAATCAGCAGCTGATTTTGGGTGAAACTGGCCAAACAAGGAGTCAACTAAAATCAATAACACTAAGCAACTCCTACCCCTTCCCCTTCTACTGAATGGTTTTCAAGCCATACATGTTTTTGATAAGTTGATATTTACACTTATTTTGGTTTCATTAACATTGCAGTTGCAGCTGAAATCTATATACGTCTACTTAACCTCCATTTCTTTGAGTTTGCTGCATGAATTCCCTTCTCCAAAAAGCCAATTAAAGAACCTCCCCATGTGGTTTGTGTTGATTAAAGAAGCAACTGCATTATTTAATGGGCGCTAGGCTGTATGCAAACCCTACTGGCACATAGTTGAATGTTAAATAATATTAATAAAACAGTCAGACAGCAGCTATAAAATAAGATTACAGTTGTCAGAGAACTGAAATGATTCAGAGGGTCCTGAATATAAATGACTGCCACGGCTCAGGTTCTGTACTACACAAGGAGGCGCTTCGTCTCTGCACGAGTTAATCTAATTACGGAGGGAAGATATATATGACAAACAAGAGTACCCATAAGAAATCCAATGAGAGACAGAGAAAGAAACTTTAAAGGCTAAATATCAATTAGTAGGAACCAAGAGAATCATGCATCTTCATCTGCAGTGCCATATAAAGGTTTGTAAAATCCTTTGATCTTTCACAATTTTATAACATTCAATTATTTTAATGGTCAGAGAGCATTAGTTAGCAAACAGCATCATGCAGAGAACGAAACACAGCCGACAGCTCAGGGACAGGAAAGACTTTAGATTGGGGTGGAGGTTCTCTGTCCAGGAGATTTGGCCAGAACAACAACAGTAGGGTTTAGATCAATGAAGCATTTTCATGTATCAGCATAGTCTAGACTGAAAGTGTGGCAACATTTAAAATTTCATGTTAACCAACATTCAACTCTATGTTGCTTTTTTAAATCTTCACCAAAGTAAATATCAATAAAACACATAGAAATGTATTTTATTGAATGTGAAATTCAATAAAACACATTTTATTTAGAACCTTTTGGGATGAGGATGAAACCAAGGTTTAAATCCATAGTTAACATTTGATGTTTTTTTTTTTTTAAATTTAAAGGATGTTTAACAGATTTGCAGAATTACTTCAATAGTACAGAACTCACTGTAAAATCTTGGTCAGGCAGCAGAAAGGGCAACACTTCTATGTTTCTATAAAAATCTGGTACCCTATAGATTTCTAAACACACACAATGCATCAAAGGGATGTGTAGCTCCTCAAACAACTCAACCAGGAAGAAAGCTCTGCTCTAGGATTTTTACCCGAGTTTCTCATGCATGCAGCCAAAACTGCTAAGCTCCTGCCAAGCATTAATCATTTAGCACTCCAATTTCCAGTGCTGCTACTTGGTTAAAGTTTTCCTGATTTGTAGTTCATGCCAAAGATTTTTCGTTTTACTACTTCCTGTGCTGAAGGCAAACAATAATTTAGCAGGAACAAAAACTTCACAGAAACAGTTTAATGAGGCTCTACAGAAAAGCAATCACACGTTCCTTCATCTATTCAGCACGAAGAGGAACTTTGGGAAGCATTAAACCTTTAAAACTTTATTAAGCGCAATATTGAAAGGAATAAATCAAAAGGCACAAGAAATGAAAACACAGTTTACGTTAAAGGTGCACCACTTGCTGGGTGACTAAAAAAGAAAGCCAAAGCAAACAGATCGATGTTTTGTTACAAACCAGGTCGCGAATTAAAAAAAAGTGACATTTAAGACCATGGATCTAACCTTTAGTATCCATCTGTCCCTTCCACAAAATATTAGATTGTGTTGAATGCTTTGCTGCACAATTAGAAAGGCTACAAACAAAATCAAATGCTTTATCAATAAATAAATAACATGTGACAACCCTTTTCTTCAATAAAATGATGCCGAATGATAAGCACGCCCAAAGGTCAAATTCATTTTCCAACTCTAGTAGATGTAGTGACAACGGCTTGCAGAAATCATCACACTCTCATGAATATCATTAATATTATTGTATGTTTTGCCTAATCAGATCTGCAGGGTGTTTGTTGTAGTTCTATTTAACGTGGGAGAAACTGATGCAATCAATATTGAAACATTATCATTTTGCCACCTGCACTTCTGGGACAACATTGAATTCTGCGTGAGACACAACAAGCAATGAACTGGAGTTGCGACGATTCTAATATCACACAAAACAATGTGTGAAGCCCTGTTATTATTCCTCAAAGGAGAAATAATTTGACATTTAATAGAAATGTTTGGGATGTTGCTTGTTTTGCAGAACTGATGAAACTAAACAGACTCTGCAAGGAAAAGGGGGAAGCTGTAGCGTTATTAAAAGATAGCAAGCTGAAGGAGTCCTCCCTCTTCGCAGCTACTGTGAAAGTGATGTTTGTGGAGCAATAAGCATGATGAGTTTTTAATGCCATGAGATATTTCTTCTTGTCTTGTGCTTTCTGCTGACTTCTACACACACTGAACCGGCGAGATAACTTCTCTCCCAAAAACCCCAGCATAGGTGGTGAAAATAACCTATATTTACATTTTTAAGAAAAACTCTAGTGGTCTCAAGAGCACTTGCAAATTACTTGCAAAAAAAAAAAAAAAAATGTTTTAACCTCAACATAACCACAGGAAGAACTAGCTGACTAAGAAACTTGAGGTTGCAAACAGATTCTGAGAGTAGCGTGACTGACATCTCACTACAAGATTAGGTGCATTTCTCATACAATTCTATCTTTATTAACTGATTGGCTTTTGATTTTGCTGTGTGCATCACCTTCAAATTAAGTCTTACTTAAAATTAACACACAGCATGGATATACTCTGGCGAGTCATCTTGCTCATACTGCCCTTTGAAACAGGGTTAAAAAATTGACCACAAAGTATTCAGTCAGTACATCAGAAATAACCACCAGCTCTCCTGGGGAATCACTCTGATCTAGTTGGCAACACTGCATTGAACAGAGGCATCCAGTTCAATAAAATGTACCATGGCAAGTGGACATTACCAACTTGGAGCTGCACTTTATCCTGGATGGAAGCCCCTCTGGAGGTCCTGGAAACGCTGGGAGCAGAGCAGGCGCTCACACCAAAGCATGTCCTGCTTGTTCTGGCAGGTGTGAGTTGAGGAAATCCAGAAGGGAAGCTGCTGCTTTGTGATGGGGCCTGGACGTGTTGGGTTTTGCCCAACATCACAAGAGCTGGTGGCTTCTCCAGAAACTCTTAGCTCCGTTTGTATAAAACAGGAGGGGGAAACGGCAGTGGAGCAAATGCTGTGAGAGTTTTGAGAAACCACTGCATGCAAAATGCCAGACTTAGACTTCAGAGAAACTGACATCACCGTGTCAAAGTGGGGGCAGGAGTGAATTTCAGAGATGATCTCCTGAGTGTCCATCTCCCCTATACAGATAAGTGATGGAGAAACAATCTGAAGCAAGAAGAGATGTTAAGCTGTGTACATACTCAGCAGGAACTCAATGGCCTGCCAGAAACAAAAATATAGATATTCATTAGTTTGAGAGTTCTTGCCAAATAATAAAGATTATTTGGCAATAATATTCTTTTCTTTTGTGGTGTCCTACAACTATAACGTGACTGGCTAGAAATTATAAGTGAACTAAGTTACCATTAAGAAACTCGCTTCTGTGGGAGGGCAGTATAAAGACTTGTGAAGAATGAAAGATCTTAATTTGCGTCACAAAAAAGCGGAGTTTTTTGTGTAGTTTACAAAAATGCATTTTTGCAGATTATACATTATATTCAGCTTCCAATCATGACTGGCACAATGAGATGCATTGAGGGAGAAGATCACATGAATGAGAATGACCACTTCTGCCACAGCTGGCTCATGAACTTCATCAGCAGCTGTTCTGCACATAGAATGGTTCCAGCACTTAGACAAGGATTACATTTGTTAAACTGACTACCTCTGGAGGTCCTATCAACCCACCTACATAACAACATGTTTGATTTGTTGCAAAATTGGCAAATTAACTTTAGCCAAATATGCTTGCCATATTAAGTAAACGCCGATCGTGCCTATACAGTGTATTTAAACATTAAAGGTGTAATTTGTAGATTAATCAATGCCTTCTTATTTATTGGTTTACTCAGTTCTGTTGTGTAGTAACACTAGAAGTGGAAAAAAATAGGCCACAAATTCATTGTGGCATGTTGTTGTGTAAACGTGAAAAGGCAGAAATCATCATAATACATTTATTGTAATGATTTTACTTCCAGTCATGGAAATACAAGACCCACTGAGCTGAACTCCTGTAAAATCCTTCCTTAAGCAGGATACATCACAGTGTTTTGTCCTGCGTTTGGTTTCCAACAGTATAATAAACACAGCAATCATGGAAAAGAGAAACGACTGTTACGAGCTCACAGAGGAGGAGGATAGAGTGACAAGCTGGAAAGTCAAATTTTATTTCCCATTTTATTGGAAACCAAAAGAAGAACAGAAGACATTGGTGGGATGTTTGCCTGCTGCATCAGTCCCGGACGGAGGAAAGGGAGTTGAGTAAATGGGGCTGTTTTCCACAAAACACTCCCTTGAGATTCTGACCAATCACAAAATACTTTTAAATACAGAGGGGGACGAAAAGTTCACGGGAGGATCCTGACAAGATGGGGTGGATGACGATGCTGAGAACAAACTACATATTAAACAAAATCCAGTATCAAAAATGTTAAACTGCTTCGTTTAAATATTGTTCTGAAACCCTTTGAATTAACATCAAAAGCAGACCTTTGAATAGAAACACTATCCGGGTAATTGGTCCGACCCATCAGTTCAGATTATTGTCTAAACACCGATGACTCTTAGGAACACTGATCCTGCTAAACCTTGTCACCTCCTGCACTCAGGGTGTGATTAACGATGCCTGATGAGGAAACATTAGCAACCTATCAGACCGCCGACTGATTTTTTTGTGTTTCTTTTTTCTAGGAGTAGAGCAGCAGCACAATTTACCGAGCAGCAGGGTACGAGCACAAGAGAGAGCTGATCGAGACGGAGCCAATTTGCACGTCAGCCGAGGGAAGCGTCAATGGCAGGACTACAGAAAACTCACATAAAGGAAGAGACGGCGAGACAAACGGGAGTGAGCAGGAAGCCGCTGCAATTTCCCACTTTAATTAACATGACCCCTGTTATAGGAAGCACAAACCAGTTCAGGATCCGGCAGGGGCGCTCATTGTTGTCTACATTAGCAAATTTGGAGATAAGCTGGCTAATTGACTGATTTATTAAACAGCAAATTAAGCTATGACGCGATGGTGGTGGCTGCTCGTTATCTCCCAGCCACCTCCCCCCCCTGACAGGGGCTCGAGTGGTTTTCTCCGATGCATAACTGAGCGGCATGTCGCTACCTGGTGCTCCCAGGCTCCAGTAACACAGCTAATGGGAGCTTTGGCCTCCACAGATGACAAGTGTTGTGTAACAGAGTGTGGTCACGCTAACGCAAACAGGCCTTGCTCATCACTAGACCGACTGCCGAGCGTATCCACCCGCTGTTGATTTTTCTGACTTGCACTTCAGACGGGGAATATGTCACAGCTTTAGTAACACCCGTCGCTGCATATGCATGGAGGAATTTGTCAGTACGTGCGTTTACTTTATCTCTGCCACCTGTAGTCTGAATTGTACTGCAGCAACAAGAGCAGTCTCATACAAAACAGAGCTCTCCTGCAAACAGTGCATTATAAAAAATAATGTTTTTAAAAAGCGAGCAATGCAAGAACACCAAACAAAAATATTCTGTCAAAGTTTTCTACAGTGTTGCTGTCTTTATTTTCTGTTGTATTGTTATCTTTTTCCTCCCAAAGTGTTGCTCCGTCTTGTGAAATATGCTTTTTGATTTTTTTTTTTGTTTGTTTGTTTGGTTTCCTCATCTTTGCATATATAAAAATCTAGATGTTTTTTGTACCTCTGAGCCTCTGCAGGAAACAGCAAACATGCAGCAAATCCCAGCTCTGAGAAAGCCTTCAAAGCTGCCACATTTATTTTCCCAAAACAAACAAGAAGAAAGGAGGAAAGAAAAACATAAAATTGCTGCATAAACTGTCAGAATATGCTTGTTAAGAGATTAGTATTTTTTTTCTTAAACACTGGTTCGAAGTTTGTGTGACTCTTCATCATGAATCGCGTCACTGATACCTCTGCATCTTACACTCCTCCATGTAATACCAAGAATGAAACACAAATGAGGCCATTTTAAGATGCACAGTGGAGGAAATCACTCATAACTCATTCACTTCTTAAAACCTCACACCACATTTGCAAAACAAATAAAACAGAAATCCCTACAGCAGTTTACTGAGGAGTGTTTTTCTGCAACCTTTACATGGCCGTGAGGACTTCCTGGCTTGAGCACACAAACGTGGCCAAAAGAGACAGAGGGAGAGGGAGGGGCGAGGAGAGGATGGGAAATGCTGTGAGCAATCTGTCATCGGAGATGCTGGAAATGGCAAGGAAATGATTGCGTGGGGCAGCGAGGATGTGAGCAGGCAAACTAATCGGAGTCTGACTATTAATTCCTGCCGCACTGATTAAAAAGGGTTTTGAAAAGGAGAAGGGAAAATAGCTGAGAATGACTGGCTTGCAGGGAGAAACAAACAGAGTCAGCTTAGCCTTTGTTTTTTCCTCTCTTGCATGAACAACGCAAGGTCTGTGCTCGTCTACGTTTTATGCTTAGAGGCCTAAGCTCAAAGACTGGTTCAAGTGCACAAGTGCATTTTTTTTGTATTAAAAAAAAAATCTGCAGAAAAATGCTTTAAGCTTGGGCTTTGGACCCTCCCTAAATAAACTGAAATACATGGATGACCCACATTCACATTTAGTTCCTTCTATCAAGCATGCTTTGTTTTAATTAAAAAAATTTTTATGTCCAAATAATTTTGCCATTTGGATCAAACCGTATTTAAATGTGGTTGTCAAATGTGTCTATACGTTTTCACTGCAGCAAAGAAGAACATCAGACTACATTTCAGTCATTACAAAAGAAAGTTGAAGTATCTGCAGCTGATTTTAAATGCCCACCAAAAGCTGACTTTAATCATCACTGCCTTTTAATGTCTAAAGGTACAAGGACTGAAAGAGTGTCCTACAAGTCCTTGAAAAACATGGATTAAAGAAAAGCTTCCATTATTGTATAATTCTCTAATCTTTTAAACTCAAAATGAAAATTGCTTTATTTTTCACCTTTCTGCCTGTGACCGATTGAGGTGATAAACTGCACATGCTTCCACTTTAGTAGATTCAATTAATCATGCTACTTTCAGTTTAATTTTAAATGCAAAATCTCTACATAATGGTTCCTTTTGAATATTCCCAGAGTTTGGTGAAGCAACATTTTCATAGCAATCACCATGGAATTATTAAGTTTAGAAATTCTAAATAAGTTATTGAACTAAAATAGTCAAATAAAGCACCAGTGGATCTTTACCATGACCCACGTGCTGGTTCAAACTTGATCCTTCTGCTGGAAAGTTTTGCTAGATACTGTCCTGTAGATCAGGAAAGCTCCACAAAAGTCGAGGATTTGTATGATGGTCTTACTCAGTTAGCTAGCCTTCACAATGTTGACCTCGTCACAACACTAAAATGAAAACTCTTATTTCCGTTAATAGTGTCCAGTGTTGATTCCCCCACACTGAACTGTGGCTGCTTTAGCACTTGTGCCTCTGAGCTGCGTTCATCTGGGAACGTTTCTGACAGTTTATAGATAAAACATTAGCAGGGGCAATGCAGATGGTTCTTAGGCCAAATGTCACTGCATGGCTTTTAGGAAGCAGATTGGTCAGAAGGAAAGAGCCACAGTGGTTAAAATGGAGATCAGGAAAGCCGTTTTAAATTCTGACACCATCTGGATCCGCTCTGTGGGCTTCCAGCATGCATCTGATGGGAAACTTTGGACCCATGATTGATTGGCAAGTATTTCAGATGAGGGCTGTATTTGGCAAGGACCGCTGGCTGGCGGTGATGAGGCAATCAGAGCTCTCGCCTCAAAGCAAGGAGGAATCGCTTTGGCATAATTTAGTTCTGGGACTGACTGTGGATGAGAGAAAGTTTCCTCCTTCACTGACAAGAGCTACAGTCACAAATGAATGTAAATAGACTGAGTGTGGGTATCATTTTCCAACACAGTATCGGTTTCTCATTTCTTTACCCGAGAAAGCGCTGCCCACAATTTGAATTCCCGAGTTAGGAATGATTATATTCATAAACAATGAATAAAATTAATTCGTGTGGATTTAATTAAACATGACTTATTTGGAGGAATTTCTTCACCTAAAGCGTATCAATTATACTCTGGATTTCAGAGCCACAGTTGCTGTAACTAAGGACAGCTCATGGATTTCTACATCGATACAAAGCTGGAGTTATTAAACTTTCCTTGCAAAGTTAGATTACTCTGAAAAATGTCAAGGCGGCAGCTGTGTTGGGAGTTCTGAGGTTCTGCAACATCAACAAAGCAAGTGCAAAATATACAGTTTTTCCTCCTGCACCAGGGTAAATACCGATCACTGCAGCTCGATTGCCCAAATTTCAATATTAATTGCTTCCGTTCTGATTTTTTTTTCTAAATCAGGCAATTGTCACGCAATTCAATTAGTGAGAGCAAAAATAAACAACAATGAGCTGCATTTGATTTTGCCGTCACAATGGGGCTTAATGGGCTGTGCTCAGTTATTAAGAGAGCAACAGAAGCTGAGCTTTCCTCGCCAATGCAACGTGTTTGTGTGAAAGGAGGAGGATGTTTTTGCAGAATTTGAGGGGTCGTGATCCTAATCTCAGAATCACCAAAGCAGAGCGCAGAGATCTCGACAGGAAATTAAGCTTTTGTGCCCTTCCCAAACCCAAGAAGAGACTGGTTGCAGAAATGTTTTCCTTCAACAACAAAACTAAGGTGTTTCCTCAGGTATAAATGTCCATCTCAATGATTCACATATAAACAAAAAGTTTATTTTTTTAATGTAGTTTCATTCATGAATTTTATCTACTCACAAATTCCAGTGCTTTGTCTATGGTGTGTATGGCTTAAAGCTTGATTTGAATAGTACTAAAAAGCAATAATAAAAAAAAAAAGATTTTATCAGTTTAAAGAAAAAAAATGTCCAAGTACTCTGACTAATATGCTCTCATATTTTAGCCTGGGACTCATTTGCTTAAATAGTTACAATAATATGACGCTGTGGAACAATTAAAAGTTTAGAGAGCCCAGAAATCTGGAAAAACACCCTCCAGCTCGTCTTGAATCTCCACAAAATTACCACAAGTTAACTTAATTTTCTCAAAGTTTTGCTTATGTTTTGTTCTGTTCACATTTATCTGCCACATTTTTTTCCTCCCACTCAACTTTTTGTTAAAATGCTTAAATGCAGCATTTTAAGTAGCCAGCTTCTTCAACGATTACTTTTTGTGGTCAATATGGATGAATTGATGAATGAATCAATGAAATGTGCTCACTTTTTATTGTGCTTCATACACAATACAGCTGAATATCACATCTTTCGTTCACCACTTTTCTTCCTGATATAAATCATGTTTAAAAATGCTTTAATTTAGGTCATAGGTGTTTTAAAAGCCACAACCAGTCCAGTTAATCTGCATGAGCACAGGGGAGAGACAGCCAGAGGAACAAAAAAAAAAAGAAAACAAGGTTACGACTGAGCACAGGATTTGATTTTCGTTTTCCACTCCTGCCCAAATGCCACACTGCTTTTTATAACTCCGGCTCATACCGACCGAATGTTCAAGTAGCCACTTTTTTTCTTTTTTCCTCCCCATGTCAGCAGTTACCCGTGTTTGAGCGTTTGAATTGAGGAGTGGTCACAACACAAGCGCAAGACGTCACAACGAGCCAAGTGACAGCGACACGTCGGGCTCTGCTTTCCCTTCACACCTATCAAAGCAAGGAACGACAGCAGGGATGACAGATTTCTCATGTTTCATGTCCAATTCAACCATCGTCAGTGTTCCCATGCAGCGTCGCTTGCCTGGGATGGCGACAGAAAATTTGAAAGTCAAAATTTTGTGAAGTGAAACAGATAAGAGCATGTCAGAGTGCTGCTTGTTTATATAAACCTCCACGGAGGACGAAGATGGACTTTGTTTGCATGAGGACACAACTTAAGCAAACAACGTTCCTTGCATTCTCCAGTTTTTATTAGGAAATTGTGCAGCAGAAAATTTTGAAACCTAAATCAAGCAAACTAGGCTGTGCAGTGAATGACAGATAGAGCACAAAGACAGCGAGAAGTGAGGAGGAGAAGACTCAGCAGCAGCATGCTGGATTTTAATTGGCTATTTGTTTTTCATCAGTCCCACAGGAGACAATATTTATGAGTCTGATCTTTCCACGTTGCTCCGAAGGAACCAGACTGCCTGCTAGAACGTGATACGCAGCGAATCTTGATTTTTTTCTCTCCATTTCCCTCTTTACTGTGAAGCTGTTTCTGTTCTGCATGCAATCAAAGTCTAACTTTGTCTCATACCAGGTGTGGGGAGTGCTGCAACAGCTATAGAAGCTGTTAATAAAAGTCAGAAAACATCTGCTGGGAAAGACCACATATAATTTGATGAATCCATTTCAATAGTACACAGAAACCCCAAACAAGAGCGGTTTCAACGAAACAGAACAGCAGTAGCACATCTCAGCTATCACCATTTGCATTCATTTGCTGATATAATGAGCCAAAAGGCCAGGTGGAGGCAGAACAGGACCAAGCCTCATGCTGGCAATCAGATTAAGATATCAGAGGAAAAGGTTTGCCTAATAGAAAACCTAGAGAGATAAGCCATTCTATGAAATTATTGATGAGGTTTTGGAGCGCTGATGAGAATGTTTGACTAACCTGACCCTGGGTTAATCAGAATTTCAGAGATGCTGCTGAGAGGGGGTAAGTTTCTGTCCCTATCTCCCAGCGTGGAGCTGAGGAGTCACATAAACAGACCCCAAGTGCATTCAGTAAAATCAGCTTCTCAGCCACTGACCGTGCCCTGCAAAAGTATTCACTTCCCTTTATTTTTTTCCCTTTTTAGAGTTTATCATTGTACGACCAAAAACTTTTACAAGACTCAGACCAGAACAAAGGAGAGCATTACCGTTACTGTGAAAGACATAATGACAACCAAGGAATACACCACAACACATCAGGTATGTTGGTATAGAATTGTGGAGAATTGTAAAGCACTGCTAAGACTATAAAACAGTATCCCAAGCTTGAAACATCTCACAGAGCTTGGTTTAATCCATCATTTGGACATGGAAAGAGTACGCTTTAACTACAAATTTGCCAATTCATGGTCGTTGAACTAAACTGGCAGCTAGGACAGGACAAGGTGTGCATTAATCAGAAGCAGTCAAGATCCACAGCTCAGGTGGGAGCATCTGTTCAGACAAGAACTAGCAGATGTGCATTATTTAAAGCCAAGTTTTATGGAAGAGTGGCAAGAAAAAGCTATTATTGTGAACCATGTTTGGGGAAACTAGGGGTGGAAGAAGGTGCACTGGTAATAAGAGACCATAACAAAACGTCATTGCTATAAAATGACAAAAACTAACCTGTCATATCACCCTGAATACACCATACCACTATAAAAGATGGTGGTTGCAGCATCTTGCTGTGGTGACACTTTGCTTCAGGGACTGGGAGGCTGATTAGAGTTTATGGGGAGAGAGATTTAGCTAATTGAAGTGTAGCTCTATATTTGCAGCAAATAGGATATTTTCTTCTATATAGTTAGAATTTCATTTTCATTTTACAATTATGTGTTGTTTTATCACATAAAATCCAACTAAAACCTTTTTTCAATTTTAGCTATAATGTGACAAAATGTGGAAAAGTACAAAGACAGTGAAGGTTTCCCGAAGGCATTGTTTAAGTACCAGTAAATCCTGTTTCCATCACAACATAACAAAATACCATCTGTTCTCAATAGAAACACGATGCTTGCATCTGATTTTTGAAAACAGCATGTGTTCTGGTTGTGGAAAATTGTCAGCAACATAAAAGAAAAAGGGTCAGCCTAAATTATTTTTTTCCAAGAGGAATCCTTGGGTGTTAACTTAGAACTGGAAAATGTGCTCCCACACATCCTCCCACTTGCACAAAATGCACCTTCACACGTCCACAAATAGCATAACGCAAGTTCACTTAGCAATTGACCTGCTACGTAGTCAGAACATAAGTGCTGCAAAGAGTTCAGACTGCGAGCACAGAACAAAACTTTGAGCAACTTGTCAGCTGGAAAAATTGACCATCAGGAGGTAATTTGCTAATAAAACAAAGAAAGCGTGAAGCAAATCTCTGCAAGAAGTAGCTAAAAGCTTGCCAAGATATGCTTGAACACCCAAAAAGAGGAGAAGTGCTGCAATTCAGAAGGACCCAGGTGATCTAAAACGGTAGGTTTTGATGAAGCAACAGCTGCCCCTCATGCTCTCCAACAGAAGGCCCTTGAAGATAGCACTGAGTAGACTTAATCTCCCATCCTTCCACTCAGGCATGACAAGGTTGTCGTCACACTCTGCAACCGCCCTTTACTTCACCCGCTCTGTGCTGCTGCAGCCCAGCATTACCTTGCCTACATCAAAATGTTCATGCTCTGCATTATTTCAGGCAGCTGCTCTGGCTCCCAAGTTTGGACGTCTGTCTGTTTCACAAAAGTTTGATATTTCCTCCCTGAGGCAGGGAATGGGGGAATACGTTCTGCTATAAATCAAAACCCCATAAAAATAGGCCACACACTGCGAGAGATCAGCCAGAATGAATTGTTCTCTGCAAGAGCTGCAAAGGATGCTTTTTTGAGTGATTTTAGCAGGACCAGAAGCAATAACTGCCTGGAGTCCTTCTTGGAAACTGGCCAACCAAACTAAGAAAAGGCTATTTTGTTTGTGTTTATAAAATTGCTTGAAGATGGCCATCATTTATAAATAATGAGGACTGACTGACATTTCTCAGCCCTGACATTTTTATGGAAGAAAATTCCATCCATCCATCCATCCATCCATCCATCCATCCATCCATCCATCCATCCATCCATCCATCCATCCATCCATCCATCCATCCATCCATCCATCCATCCATTTTCCGGTCACCCTTCTCCCTAACGGGGTCGGGAGGTGCTGGTGCCTATCTCCAGCTGCGTTCCGGGCGAGAGGCGGGGTTCACCCTGGACAGGTCGCCAGTCTGTCGCAGTGGAAGAAAATTATCTGCTGTAATTATTAACAGCAGTACAGCTGAGGTGAGATCTGAGTAGGGGTTACAGTACTCTGATATATGGTCAGATTAGCTTGGCTTTGCACAAGTTTTCTGACTGATAAGGAGTCTACTTTGTGAAAATACAGGTACCTAGGACAACACCATTGCCCATGACCCAACTCACACTGAACGCAACCTCACTGGACCCAGCTGACTACAGACCTCCCTGGAGGGGCTACCTGTTGCTTTATCAGACTGAGCTTTGGGACCGAGGTTTAATCATCAGGGATTCCACCCAGAAAATTACCCCCAGCTCAGGAAAGATTATACAACTTCCTTTGGTGATTTTAACATCAGGACCCACAGAATATTCCAGTTTTATTTCTCCTCTGGCCAGTTTGTCATGCGAGAACATATGAGGGGCCAAAGGACAACATGTCCTATGGGATCATCCAGGACCCCTCCACCAAGTTAAGGAGCCTTTTATAATATGCATGATCCTTCAGGGAGTTGGGTGTCAAGCTGCTACTGCTGCAGTCTAAGGTTATGTTCTCTGATTTTTTCTGGTACAAAAATGAAGACTGTTCAATGTTTTGTACCAATCATGGTTGAAAAGGAATGCAGTAATGAACTAATAAATACTATTTGGCAAGAAGAGGTTGTTCAGTGTTGTGTTGGTTTAAGTATTGACTGAACAGAACATAACCAAAGGGTGTATGTTTTCTCATCAATTAGCAAAAATCAATGTGTATTTTTGACATATCGTAACAATATCTTAGAAAAAGTTTTAGACATCCAGAGAGTGAATCACCTTTTTAATCCATCTTAAGCTGTGTTACATTCGCAGGTAGCAATAGATTGCATAAAAATGTTAATGACTACAATTAGAGGCAAAATGTCTTTTATATCAACCAAGTTTATATTCATATCTTGTTGTAAAACAACTTACATACTATAAAGAATCAAATTTTTAAATATTGCATCTATCTGCATTGTGATTAAGGCCCTTTAATCTCAGCCACATTGGGGTCAACAACACATAAGGCATTTCTAGGCCTTATTTCTAATGAATTTCTTTACAAAATGTGTTCACATTAGCATAATTTAAATTTATACTAATGTATATTGCCTAACCAATACAGATAATTTACTTAAGATAATTTACTGGCCTCCTTCAATTCTTTAGCTCCTAGGCTTTGTCTAATGAGAGACTCTATGAAAAATATACTTAAATCAAATTACATAATCAGCTTGCAGCCAGAGTTCTGTATGAATTAAAGCAATGAAACAACACCCAAAGCTTTAAGTTGCCCAATGACTAATTCAGTCACACCAAACTAATGACTATTCTGCTGACAAATGCAGTGAATAAACATCAAACGCTGTTCATAGTGAAGTCAGTGGCCTGTGTGAGCACAGTTATGAGGAAACTTAAAAGGGAATCAGATATAGAAACGTTTTGTCTGCTGCAGCTTTGATGGGGCTGCATGCTTCGGTGCAGAGTTGTTCCTCAAACTGCTGAGTGGAGCCGTAGATCAACAGCGGGCTTGTTGCACTCTCAGAGCCGGAGGGCACCTGTATGCTGTGCTGCTCTCTGTCAGGTGTGATCACACAGCGGTATCTCCCACCACAGCCTGCTGGGAGCATGGACACGAGGTGAGCGAGGCCGATTGTGCCAAATGAAAGGGACTCACATTGAGGCCTGCATGTGCTCTGCCTCTCTAAGCCGCTCTGGTCTGCAGCTTTGCACTTTTTCAAAGTGTTGGCTTGTGCCATGGATGCTAAGCTTCCCACTCTGGGGCTGGTTGCCGTCCAAGGGTATACATGGAGAGAAAGAGATGAAGAGACCAGGATGCTTAGGCAGAAACAGGTATGAAGGAAGTGTTAGAAGAAGATCACAGCCTCTGCTATTAGCCATGGGCAAATGATGTTTCTCTGGAGCATTGAAGTCCACATACGAATGGAAGAGTCACACCCTCATGCCTCAGAAACCCCTCTGGCAAAATGTTCCCAGTGTTCATAATTTGATTTCAGACATGATCTTCAACATTCACTCTGGATGTAGGTGAAGAAAAGCAACAGAAGCATTTGGTCTTTTCTATGTTCAGTCTGTCTACATCGCTCATAATTTTCTGAACTTTGCTCCTCTTGATGCTGATGAGATTGAAAAAGCAGCCCTACTTCTGTTATGTCACAGAGCCTCCTTTACTTCTTCCTCTTTATCTTTCTGTTTGCAGCACGGCTGTGCTCTCAGCCTCTTTTCTCAACGGATTAGACAAGCCGAGTGCTGAGGGCTTTTGCATACAAAAAAAGCTCAGGGATCAGAGGAAGCAACCTTACTGTGGACTCCAGACATCAGATCGGATAAAAAAACTTTACCCTAATAGGAGGCTGCAGTTGGAGTAAGACTGAAATTGGTTGAAGAAAAGATTTCAGAATTTAATGATTAAAGAACAGATATACATCAAAGTTGTTGAAGTAGGACAAAAGGGACAACATTCTGAACGTGTATTAGGAATTATACATGAACTCCCATTGCAGGAATATTTTTTATCATTGTTTCATCATATTAACAAAACAAATTAATATCGATGGATGTTTTTGTATAATGAATGCCATGATATTCTAATCATTTAAGTAAATATTTCAAGAAGTAACTAGCTTATGTAGTCTGCTAACGTAAGGTTTTTAAACACCAAACAACATTTAATCAATTCGAAATGTAAACAATTTTGTTCATTTCATGTGAAAATTTGACAACAACACAAAGAAAGCATTTTAACTGAAGGCAAACAATCTGTACGGACGATTAGCCAGCAAAACAATTTTTACTGCCAAACCTTCAGTGGTCATTTCAAGCTAAGTTGTTCTAAAAACGATTTGCTCTGGTTCACTTTCCATTCACTGATTTTCAAGTCCAATTGGTGTCTCCTGTAAAGACTGGCTGTATCATCCACATTCTCCAAAATGATCGCCAGACAGCTATACTAACTATTGCCTGGCTATTAGTAGAGCCAGATAGCTATACTAATGAAGAGGCTAATCCAACCAGCCTCCTGGGGCTTAGAGGCATTCCCCTACGGTACGGCGTAGGGGAATGCCTATGCTGTACCGTAGTCATTCCCTTGCAGAGAAATTTTGAACTACTGAACAATATCGGTCTTACACACTAGAGACTGACCAGATTGTTTGCAGACGTCAAAAAACAACAGGCATAAAAAAACAACCAGATACTAAATGTACACCACCTCAACCCAATATTTCAACGCTCTCATCATCCTACTCTAGAATCACCAGGCCCTTACAGGATTTTGTGCAGAATTTTAAAAAGTAAAGAAGTGGAGAGCCTAAACAACACTGTCTATAGTCATATATCACTCATTAAAGAAGAAAAAAAAAATCCAGCATCAATCTGAGAAACCTGAGAGATGCATCCACCTTGTGCATAAAGTTTACTATGCACTATCAGGCAAAGTATCACTTTTTTAAAATCATATTTCTTTTCATCTTTGGTTGAAGTACACATGCATCCAACTGAATTCACTGTAAACGGTTCTTGAAAGTCACTCTTCAAATTTGCAATACTAAAACACAATAGATCAAACACTTTTTTGTCGTATTACAGGCATACTCCCAGTCTTAGGGTCAGATTACTATCACAAAATAATCCAATATTTACGTTTTTGTACTGTGGGAGGAAGCCAGAGTAAGCAGAGAGAAGAAAAGGATCCCACACATCTAAACTCCTCATGGAAAGGCCTACTCTGTGGAGACTGCAGCCACAGAGACCTTCCTGCCGACAGGCAAATGTGCAAATCAACCAACTTGCATTGTTGTTCAACTATGGAGGAGCTACTCTGTCAAGCAGACTGTTATAATAAGATGTGTTAATAAATCTTTAACATATATTATATTGACTGAATTGTGTTAAAATGGAAACAATGATTTTGCATTTGCTCTCATTTTGAGACCCGTGTTACATTTTCCTAAACTTGCAAAAGGACAGTCAGTTTATCAACTTGGTGTACTCATGATCTTTATTATTAAAAAGGGTTTCATAGACTATAATTTTAAAGGGTATAGTTTGCTGAACTAAAAATACCTTTCTTGCTCGAGGCCACAAATAAGTGAATTATGCTGCTTTCATCCATTTGAACTCTGCTACAGAAAACATGCTTCCTTCACATGTTGACCCCGACTTGCTTCTTAAAGCAGCAGTATTTACCTTTTATTTAAAAAAAAAATTTGTTTTAACTTGTATTGTATAGTCACTGTGGTGTGACAAGACTATATGAGACAACCTGTGGAAAGATCAGTCTGCTCCACCTCCTCCCTGAGCTACTATTGCCGTCTGAAGAAACCAAAAACAACCAATCAGAACCAAGAGGTCGGTTTTAGTGCTGTCAGTCAAGCTCATGTACTCATTGCTCAATATGCTTGTGGTGGAGAAAGAATTTACCATTACAGAAAAACTGTTTGTTCATCATCACTGGCTTGCCTGAGCATTCGCTACAGCACAAGTGTCAAAGTCCAGTCCTCAAGAGCTGGTGCCCTGCAGTTTTTAGACTTGCCACAGGTACAAAACACTGGAATGAAATGGCTTAATTACCTCTTCCTTGTGTTGCTAATGACCTAATTATTCTATTCAGGTGTGGTGCAGCAGAGGCACATCTAAAAGTTGCAGAATACCAGCCCTTGAGAACTGGAGTTTGACACCCCAGCGCTACAGGCTCGGTTATCTGGGAGAAGCTGCAGAATAGCAGAGAGAAAGGAGGAAGAAAAGAGTATGAGCAACATCAGCCTGCTTTTTTTCATAGATTATATGTTTTACATCATACCGTCTATATATATGCTTTTTCCTGTTTTTTTGTTAATTACTCTAGATGTCAATGCATTATTTCAACAGTTTGGAATGTGCAGGTTATTTTTCAGAGGTAACCCTTGCAGAGACGTGTTGCCCAAATCACTGTTATTCAGCATCTCTAACATGAACACAGGCCACGTTTTGATTGGTGAGAGGAATTGCAACTCAGAGCTGGTGTAGAATACAGATACACTTCAGAAGTCACATGAAATGGTGATATATCATTTTGTGTGATATATCACATAAAACTCTAAAAGAAGCTCTAGTTTGGAGAAGCACTGTAAAAAATTTAAATAATTCAAAGGCTGTGAATATTTTTGCAAAACACTGGAAATAGTTTCGGTTATAGAAATACATATCAATCAATAAACTGTCTTACACATTCTAAAGACTGACCAGATTGTTTAAATGATCTATTACAGACAGACGTAAAAAAGAAAATATGCAAGAAAAAAACAAAACAAAAAAAAACAACAAAAAAAACTGGCCCATTTGGCATGAACGAATGACCTTCCCCAATATACATCAATCAATGATATATATTCTATTCAGTGCTACTCTAAATATAACATCAACTCTTGTAGCTCCACTTTTGCAAATTATGTTTGTTTGTGCACAGAATGCATAAATTAAAAATTGTAAAGCTTTATCACTTAATTTTTACCTTTCAAGCACATGGACATAATTTACGCCCACAGAGCAATGTGGTAAAAAACCCGGGTGACTGACAAGGATAGAACTGGAGTGCAATTGTTCAATCAGAGGTTATGTCCATCATTTCTGCTGCTATATTTTCTATAGAAAATTGGAGTTACTGTTCAAACGCAGCCTTGTCACGAGCAGAAAACCCCCCAGCGAAAGTGAGAAATTAGCACCAACATGAGGTCAAACATCGGTTGGAGAAAAGAGGATAAAAATAGAAGCTCCCTATTTGATTGGCAGGTGTTTTTTTTTGTTAGTGTTAAAACACTTTGGCTTGGCACCAGACGCAGTGTAAATACTGCATTGGCGATGTGATGCAGCAATGTAAAATATAATGTAGGCTTTACATTTAGACTTAGACTGAATGATTTTAGCCATAATGTTAAAGTTGTGATTTGGATTTCAGTATTAAAAATACGCAGACGAACATCATCACGCACACACACACAACAAATGTTGACAAAATGTGGGGTGAATTAGCTGAGTCTAGATTAGCAAACAAGGATGCTTGTTTTGCAGTTCTGCAGTGAAGAAAGTTGGAGTTTTTAGCTTTGAAAAGATGCTGACTGGCACATTTTATACACATGCCTCCTTAAACTGAGTGCACAAATCTTTAAACAAGCCGTTGTGTTTTATTTAGGCCACCAGTTAAAGCTTTACTCCAAATTAGCTGCACAGGCACTACTTTTAAGATGTTTTTCACTAATCTTCAGTTTAGTTATGCATGCCTTCTACTTGAGGGTACAATCAAGTAACTGTGTTACTTGACTGTCTTCGATGACAACATCAAAGACAATCATTGTCTTGACTGAAGTATATATAAAACATGACCTAAACATTTTGACTTCGCAATTTTGACGCCTCTGTCTCTTCAAGAAGCTGCTGTTGTTTCCGACACTAAACCCTCAGAACGTCGTCACAATGTTGTCCATTGTGTTGTTCTCAACACAATGGACGACTCAAATCGTTCGTCTGAGTCTTGGATTAAGAAGTCATTTGTATAATGAGCTCTGCAGACAAGCTGTTTGCTAATTGCTAGGAATTTATATGTACTTGTATTTCATTTAGTTTATTTTATTATTTTTTTCATATACTAGCTGGTTTGGTGTGGGGGAAGCATTGAGTATGCGTGCTTGTGAGAATGTGGGTGAGTGTGAGTGCTTTTCAACATGTGTGGGTGTTTATGAGTTTGCTTGTTTTTGAATTATTTATTACTATTCATATTATTATTGTGTACTTTGTGTTTTGTAAGGACCCCTTCAAAAATGAGCAAGATTATCCTAGAAACAAAAACAAGCAAAATAAACAAAACTTACATGTAAGTGCCAAAATGATGTACATTGCATTTCCTTTGCTTTCAATTTGTTGTCATTTTTATTACCTCCATCTTATGTACTTTGTTCAAAGATACTTGGAAACATATTTCATACCACTTGACACACTGTGGTATAATATCTCTTATTATTTTATTGTTTCCTAAGTTTGAATAAGGTTTGCAGAAAAACATTTTTTTTTTCCCCGCCATGTCATCTTTCCTGGAACATGGTATTATTATGCAGTGCAATGACCTAATATTTTTTCAAAGCTACAACTTGTTTTTCTTTTCCCCCCTCTGTCTTTTCCTTTGGAGTATCTTTTGTGTCAAAGGCTTTTCAGCAGCTGAAGAGATTATAGAACACGCTGCCTTGAGCCTCTCATCTAAAACCCGTCTGTAACCGGCTAACACGTTCAGAAGCAGCTAGTTCCAGTGCCATCACAACACATGGCAGAAGGTGCTTCTCTAAGTAAGAAAACATTCTGTGACACATGACACATGACAACTCTTCACAGTTTTGCTTTGTAGCAGATATTAGTTAACAGAGTCACAAAGTAGGATCCATTCATCAACATGAAGGTCATTCGTTTAACCCTTTAAGTGACGCATTTGACTGCTTTTTTAAGGTACTCAACTGTACTTAAAATCAACAAATTATTGCCAACATTAAGTAAATGTAAATTTCTAAATGATATCAAATGTTGGCAATCAGAACGCAAAGATTAAGCTTTGAAAAATTTGTTACACTAATGAAAAAAACAAAGTTGAACAACAGACACCCTGACTGATAATGAGCGGAGGAGTTGGCAAACAATGACAACCAGGCATGATTTCTATGACTAGATAAGATTAAGTGGATGCAAGTGAGGGATGAGTCACAGGTGGTGATGTCACCTGGAGATTAAATACTGACAATATATACTGCTAATTAGGAGCAACAGTAAACTAAAATTAGACTGTAAAACAGCCTTCTGAGAAAGACAAAAAAAAAAAAAATCCTTAAGCTGGTCAAAGCCATCGTTAGCTACCCTAACAAAACCACAAAATGTATTTTTAAAATGACCTCATGTTTCAATCAGCTCGTGTTTATAAAAACCAGCACCGATCCTAATATTCCATTAGCACCTTACTCTGGCGTCCGTGTTTGGATTTGGCACAATGAATTAGGGATGCAACACTTCTTCAATGTCAAACTGAAATGTAATTGTAAAACTCCTCATTTAAGATCACAGTCTCATGTTGTACAAGCCGTAAAATATCTTATCAGATGATAACTGGACTACTTTCTGGGAAATTTGTTCCTTCAGCAATGAAATCAGTCCATGACCACCTCGATGACGCATATATGAGCCCCGGAGCTGTTTTACAAACGCTTTCCTTCCTGTCCTGCTGCGTTACTGCAAATGAAAGGTCCAACTTCATTACATGCTTTCTAGTCATGCATGATTTTTAAAACGATGGCCATCCATCATCGCAAAGAGATTGCTCAGTTACTGTATCGACAATAAAACTTTCCATAGAAGTAATCATAAATGTGCTGTGTAAAAGGAAAATCCTATTAAAGTGTCCCTTAAATGTTCAGCCAATGCTGGAAATGGGAGAGGGGCCACCCACCTTGATCTTTTTATTCCCATATCTGCCTTCATCAGATGCTGATGTGTGTATTTTCTCGGGCAGTTGACACCCGGTTTCACATCACTGAGCATTTCCGAGCAGAAAAACACTCAAAGTTCTCTTTCTAAGTCATCCCAATGGGCCCGATTTACAAGCCACCCGAGCAGTCAGGAATGGAGAACTATAATGTTCTCTTGTAGAAATGAAGGAAGGAGGGAATAATGGCAATGCAGACAAGTCAGCATACTCTTAAGCATTAACTGGGAGATAAATTGCTCTTTTTATGGAATCTACAAAGCTGTGTTTGTGATTCACCTTCAGAATGTAAACAAAAAGTGGTTGCCACTGTCACAAGTTGCTTTTGAGCAGCAGATTTTTTCCTTGAAATTCAAAGCACATATAAACAACTGTTCACTTAAAAATGCCTCTGGCACAAAGCCTAAATATGTGATCAACTCTGCGTTTCTGTATTGTGAGAGCAGTGATTTCCTACCCTTGAAAATAAAGACTCTCAGCTTTTCTCAGCCTTTAAAAAGAAACAGATCTGGTGACGTCCTGCACTGATGTGAGAAGAGAGTGAGACTTCTCAGAGATCTCAGCTGTAGCAGATTGTTTTCTTATGGTGCCTTGAAAAACTAGTGATACTGCTCGAACTGTCTGAGATTTTATGTTTCAAAGACAAATCTCAAATGTATTATGTTGGAATTTTATAAGATCAGCATCATGACAAAGAGGAACATGAATCACACATGGGTTTCACTTTTAAAAATACAATCTGCAACAGCTGGCTCATCTACAGTTTTTCATTGCTACAGCTCAACATCCTTCTGTTGTCAGTATTAGAGTAGAAATTGCTGTTTAACATTTTGAATAAGACCATTTATGCTAGTTAGCCACCGTAAACATACTGTAGCCATTATTCAAAGTCTTTTATAATCTAATCCTGCTTTCGGACTTTACTTCTGACCTGTCAGTTGTATTATTTGGTCTTTATGATCATGTTTGACCACAAATGTTCAGAGAAACCCAAAGCCCTTCACAGGACATCTTGGACTAAATCACACAGAAACATACTATGTTTCCGGAAAGGTGACTTCCGAAGTCAGCAGGTTATGTCAGATTTTATTTTGGGGTATCAGAGTAATTGGAGATGAACACAGATACAAATCAGCTTCTATAAGTTGTAATAAAAAGTAAAAAAAAAAACTTGTAGCCACAGTTACAAATCATAGCTTTCTGAAAGTAGAAAAGTAAGAGCATAATAATGCTTAAAAAAAACCTAGAAAAATGTTTATTCACGCTGCTACTTCGTGGTTTGATCAAATGCACATTATTGCAATACATTCCCTGAAAGCGTAAATCATCTTTTGTTGTACCTTGAGATATCACTGCTTTAAGTGGAGCGTTTTGCTCAGTGTCTCTTTTGCACACTGAACAAAGAGCTGTATGAGGTCAAGCCAGATTGCTGGAGAAATTAGGATGGGTAATTCATCCTCTCAGTGAGACTCATTCGAGGCTGATAACAGGGTGGGGATATGGTAATAGGATATAATATCTTGAGTCTGAGGATGTCCTTCAAATAAAAAAAGGTCCCTTAACAACTCCAAATTGCAATCAGACAGTCGTGTAAAATCATCATTCATGCAGCAGGAAATCATGGCCCTCTGTACTGCGTGCAGCTTCGATGGCACCCACAACAAAGTGGCCTTTCATGATCAAAAAATACAAAACGCTTTGTGACTCGATGATTGTTCGTCCTTCAGAGAGCTCATCACTGGGTTTCTATTCTCATTCCTCAGCTGGGCAGAGTGAGAATCGTGCAGGACTTTGTAGACTGATTTGTTTACTGTGGAAAAGTGAAGGACAGCATCTGCAAATACTTATAATTTTAGTGTCACTTCTCTGAACATGGATCCTTTTAGAATTATGCTTGAAGAAGAAATTAGCATTTTTTTCTTCCAAGCAATGCACATCAAAATAGTGTCTTTTTATTCTGCCAATCATATGTCAAAAACATCAGTATTATCACTTATCAAATGCATTTTCTTGTTTGACCTTGCCACATTTCATCTATGTGTCTGTAAATAAGATCTAAAAATATGTTTTCTTACCTTCATCCCACCTTCGTGCAGAGTTTGCAAAATGAATAGAAGCTTCTCCTCATATGAATTAAACACAAACAGCATTGAACATTGATTGGCAGATAACACCTTTCCACACACTTCCACATAAACTGATTTGTTTGGGTGACATTCAGCGGATCTTAACAGAATCAAATCCGACAGCTGAATTCCTGTTAAATGGGATAATTTAATCACATCCGGCTGTCAGCAGACTCATCAAAATATAACAGACTGATCCTAGAAAAAAATCAGTGACAGTAATTAATGTTGTAGCTAAATCTGGGCTCACACATCCAACAGGAAACTAAACTTTTTAAGGAATAATATGTGGATTTTACATCCTTTGTCAGTGTTTGACTCAGGCAAAGTACAGTTAGCATATGAAATTATTTGCCAGCGAGAAAAGTGATAATTGAGGCCATGATAGCCGTCTGTGAAACAGAGTCTGACTCAAAACGACTTCCAGGAGCTTTTGTGCTCCTGGGAATATGGACACAGTGATCGGGAACAAAAGGAAGAAGCTCCCATTGTCTGTGCAGTGCTGGATGGGAAATTAGGCTGGGCATCAAAATCTACACGTTGGGCCCGTTAATTGTGTCCCCAACCATTCAGAGCAAAAACGATTTTCAGAGAATTAGAAGCCTTGCTGCAGATCGTATATCCATCCGGCTGTTAAGACAGGGATTGGCCGCTGTGGCAGGTTTCCCAGGCTGAACATGACGAGGTCGTCCAGGAACTGAGCCAGGAGAGTAATATTGTTTGACGCATACACGGAGAGGTCCTGTCTCTTACTTGTAGCATTTGATTTAATTAAAATCAACACTTCCAGATCTGCTAAGACACACTGGAGCATGTTAGAGAGTTCCTCCAGAATAACATCTGAAAAATGTAGACTTTCCCATATTTTAAGAGAACTGGGATTACAATGAAGATATGCCGGATAGCTCTATATGGTGAAACTGTTGGTGTCGATTATAAGAAGAAGAAAAAACTTTCATACAAGGTCTGGGAAACTAAACGTTTTACCACATTTGTTTAATTTATCCATAATTATTCAGACACGAATGAGTTTTGTACTGTGTAAGATCTTTGATATCAGTATTGCTGCACTGCATTCAGTCAAAATAAGATATTAGCCAAGATTTTCCCCAAAGGGGAAAGCATGCCTGAGCAATCTGTTTAATATGTCAAGCCAGTCTAAGTTCAAGCTAGTTATTATTATTATTTTTTTTTTTCATTTGATTCTATTTCATCTTGATTGTGAGCCAGCACATGTAAGAGAATGGGGAAGAGTTGTCAATAAATCTGATTCTTCATTTGTTCCTTTGCATATTAATGACTTTACGATTGAAGGTATTAGCATGGCTCATTTTCCCTACTACCTCCTTAAAACACGGAGCAGATTAGAGACTGAATGTGGGCTCCATAGCGCAGATATGCTGCTAACGAACATGGCTGCGTAGGTGTGTTAGTCGTGTGAAAGAGATGCTGTTTTTTGTTTTTTTTACCCGCTGCATGCTGTAACGAGCTCAACCCTTAATGACCTTAATTAGTGTGAATACAATCTCACATAAAGTCAAAGCCCTCTATTCATAATCATTTGCTTGTGGGAACAGGGGACTTATACATATGGATATTGTTTCAAAGAGTGTGATAGATTACTTGCATAATATGATTACACAGAGCCTTACATTGTGCTCCCCACATTTTGTTACATTGCAACCACTTTAATGGATTTTAATAGGATTTTATGTGATGAACCAACATAAAGAAGTGTGTACTTATGTCGGACAGAAAAGGACACATGGCTTTCAAAATGTTTTACCACACAAATTTGAAGAAAATGTGGTGAACAAGCTTTGAAAGCAGAAATTTAATCAAATTAAACAAATTCCAGATCAATCCATCATCTGTATGGGACACAGCAGACATGTAGAAGATGTGAAGGCTTGAATTCAATAATAGTGAACATTAAATGTTGATAATCTGTAAGAGATCATTGTAAATTTATCACTGATAATATATTGACACAAGCTTCCGCTATGCCAAATCCCCTGACCAGGATCATTTCTAAACAAATACCAGATGTGAAAAAGCTCACATATATAAAGTATTTAATTCTATTGCCTAGAAGTTTAATCCACTATTTGCAGATTTGAATAATTTAATAGTTCAATTACCAAGATAAGACCTTATAAAATTCAAAATATCAAGGCAATTCTTGTGTCATTGCGATTCCTGAGGTCTAAAAAGGGTTGACAATGTATAAACAACGAATCTTACCATAATTTATAAAAATAAGTCTTTTTTTCTTCTGCTCATAATCTGATCCATCATTGTCTATTTCCCTTAGTGTTTGATGATACTTTCTGACTAGGACTCTGTTCCCGCGCACCGTCAGCACCAATCTGGGCAATCAGTCAATCTGGGCTGCACAGTCTAGATGAGAAAATTATGTAAAATCTGACGTTTAGCATTAAGATGACAATATAAATGAGGTCTAAAGGCCAACACATACGTCACAAGAACTGAAAGATGTTATGTTTTACTCAGAGTGGCAAGAAGAACAGAGTTCTTTCTCGCCACCACATTTTGCATTTTAAAAATTCAAGTGGAGAAGTGAAGGTCCCACCTGCTTCAAATATTACTTTTAACTCCATATCTAGAGTTATAAATATGTTTGCACGAAATTAGACAAAAACATTGGTTTAAAACTTTTCTCAGGTCAATTTTTAAGGGTCCTCAAAAAGGCATTTAGATTCCTTTTTGAGGAATAGCAAATCCCAGATCCCAGATCAGAGGTTTTAGTTTACCTTTGCCTGTGGCAAGAATAGAGAGTGTTAACTGTTTGAATCACTCATCTCATTATTTAAATCAACCTGCTTCTTCAATAGGAAGAAAAAATAAATCACCAAGTTCTTTTGGGTCACTTGTATCTTGAGGGAATTCTTAATCATAAGTAATGTTTAATTTGCTGCTTGTTTAACATCCTGTTGTCAGGAACAGCAAACCACAGATTGCACTAGTTTTGTTGGCAGCTCAGAGCCAGGATAGAGCCATCTGTGGGGTTAGGTGAAAACACCTGCGAATCAAAGAAACTGCTGTCTGAAGCTGAATCACTATCTTTGCTTTGATGGGCGGGAATTATGCCGGGTACTTTGAAGTCTTTGACCCTGAATCATTGATTTATTACTCCCTGAGTCCTTTTTCTTGTTCGTCTCCAGTTCATCCTACCTAATAGAGTAAGCCAGGAAGTCTTCAAGTCATGGAGGAAAAAATGTACATATGAGAAAGGGTCTCTCTTTTCTTGGATAAAGAGCTACAATACATTATCTGGTTTAACCTACAACTTTCTGGACAGGCTTCAAGACAGAGTTTGGCTCAAGTACAACATTTTAGAAACTTTCCGCTTCTTTGAAGACAACTGTTTTGAAAAGACCACCTATTCTCTTCCCACTATGAGAGGGAGACAGAGGTTCTAATGTAAAGTTCAATTTGCATTGGGAATATAAGCATAAAAAAAGTTTAGTTAAGAAGAAGCAGGGGATCACAAAAAATAAATTAATTAAAGTTTGTAGCGAGCTGAAGTGTGTGCAGTGATTCAAATAGCGAAACCAAATGGCAACTTCAAATCTGCATTCTTGTGAAATATCCTAAAAGAAGACACGTTGGCATCAGGGGAAATCACAGGAAAGCTTAGTTAACTTCAGCAAGCCACTTTGTCGAGGTTTAATTTGCCAGAAATTATTGTCTATCGGTCTAATAGTTGCAAAAATCCCTCCTTTAATAGCTCCATCCTCTTTCAACAATTGACTTAACTGTCCAATCCATTCCAAAATGTCTCACCCTAGAGGACTGTGACAATTTCCTGTCTCCCCACGTATGTTGGCATATTAATAAACATGTGGTAGACAGGTAATAGTGTGGTGGAGAGAAGAATAACAACAGTATGATGGTTTCTTTTTCTGAAAGATATTCCAATATTAAAACGGCAAAAAATTTCCCATCAATGTAGTGTCAGGGGAAGCTCTAGCTGATATCAGTTCAAGTGATTTTGTCTAGAGAAAGAAATCAGTTTGATTATTTTGAGTAACAGATAAGATGGTGAGTGTTGAGTGGTGAGCTCTCTGTAACTATGTTTGAGACTCGTACACTCCACCCCAACTACTTTGGGTAGTTTTTTGTTTTATTTTTTTATGCGCACAATACAAAAAGCAAAGTTTCTTTTAGATAAGGTATGGCATATAATAACATAAATGTATGAATTATCAAAGTTTTTAAATTTCTGCAAAACAGGCTGTACAATTGGTGATCTTATAATCAATCATCTGATGTATGTAGATGATTTGATAGTCCTATGTACATACAGTGCTGGCCTTCAACAGTTATCAAACGGTATGTTCCCAAAATGACCATGACTTTGACATAAAGTGTAACCCTAAGAAGAGCAACATAATGACTGCTAGAAGTAAAGCAGATAAGCATCTGTTAACTCCTGACTTCTCCTGTCTTGTACTGTTCTCAACAAATGTAATGTAAATACTTGGGACATTACATAAATAAAGACCTGACAGATGACTGACATTTATAATCAGTAAACAACAAGACCCAAACCAAGTATTTATATTCTTTATCTCGGTTTAACTGTGCTGTTATCTTGACACTATCATACCCACACCATCATTTTGAAATATTCCAACGGTTCCTGTGAAACTTTGATTATAAATGATCAAAATATGTTTTTATGCTCTGATTCAAGCAATGTGTTTCTAGAGCTTTAGAACCTAAACATCTTGTAGTTACTCTAAAGCAAACACTGGTTCAATCAGTAAAGCAACCCGATGTATAGCCATGGGCCAAACCAAGAAGATTCAAAAGAAGCACTTTTATCCACATACATTCGTAAATCATTGGGTGGCTTCTGATAGTGAGCATCCCATCTATGTAATGCGATTTCTCAGCAAGGAGTGGACTCTAATAGCAATGACAGATTGTAAGGCCTGCTGAGGGAGCCAGGAAATAAAAAGGACAAGAACAAATATCCGTTCAAATGTTTCGTTTTTTTTGTTGTTGTCGTCACATGTTGTTATTCTGTGCCATCACTGAAGCCCTTTCTGTAGTGTTTCCCCAGAAACTGTGGCCAGATAAATTTAATGGAACATATTATTTGAACTAAAGTATGGAAATGAATATTTTCTTTTATATTCAATTGGTTCGTTCTTTGAAGCAGCATGTTTTCAGAATAAATGCCAGAACTACATTTAGAGGATTCTCATTTATTAACCTAAAAATTAGAGATATGCATGTTCACAGGTCAAAAAATAATGCCACATACATGGCAGCCATCAATGCATACATTTTAAGCACTAATAGTTTGATTCAGGGGATGACAAGTGAAGCTGTACAATGGCACACACACAAACACCCACACACACAAACTTGCATTTCTGGAACTATTCTTAGGAAAACACACGTGATACCGCTACAACCCAAGTATTAAATATTGCTGAGGTGCCTGCGTGAATATGTGCTGTTGGACTTTCTTTTTGCTCAACCAGAAGAAGCAGTCATGTTTTGCCTCGACGTTCCAGAAGACTCTGACCATAGAAGTGCTTTTTTATCAGCACACTGGGATTTTGCTATATAGGATTTTATGTCCCAGAGGGAATAGTTTGTTAGGCTTCTCGTGATGCACATGGATCTCTTCATGCTCCCTGGTGACTCAGTGCAAACCTAGGGATAGTCTCAATGGTACAGTTGCGGCAGCTTTAAGAGGAGAGCAGCTTGGTATACAGAGAAAGTCTGCTAATTGGTCTCGATTTTACAAGAGATGAATAACGAAAGATGATGGTGGTGCTTTTGACAAGATTGTCACTCAACCATTTCCAGCATCATCCACACTTGCCCTCTTTCCTCTGCTGAAGATGAGAAAATAGCCCTAAAAACATAATGTTACATTGAAGAAAATGTAAAAAAAAGAGAAAAAAACAGCCATTAACTGGAATTCATTTAGCGGGAAAAAAATCCCAGGTTAAGAAATAATTATCTTTAACAACATTTCCAGATGTTAATAATTTAACAATTTTTGGCATCCCTGCTGTTACTACTTCCTACAACTCTCATTTGCCAATAGGACAGCACTTAGTGATTCCCCATAATAATTCACAAGTCTGGCTTGCAAAAAGGGGGATCTTTGACATTTTTCACTGCATCTGAATTTGCTAAAAATTCTGTATTGCATCCAGAGCCTAGTGTTTCTTCTCCCATGCTCTCTTCTCAGCTCACAGGTTTTTTTCTAATGGGATTTGGATCTAGGAGCTAAGATGACAATGGCAGAAGGGTCATTTTGCACAATTAGAACAGTTATCATTGACAACTGAAAAGACTCACTGATAAACCACTTTCGGTTTTCTGGCAGTACTTGATTTGTTTTCAAAATGTCCTGACATTTCAGCGAGTTGATTCTGCTTGAAAGCCAAGGTTCCCCTGGCTTTTAAAGACTAAAATGCAAGCACATAGCATCACTGATCCCCCTCCATACTTAACAGCTTACATGAAGTTGCTTTTAATATATTAATTTTATTTCGTACCAGAGCTCAAATTTTGTCTCATCTGCTAAAACATCTAAAGCTTCAATTTGATTGCACTATAAGGTCAAACTTCATTTGGCTACATTTATAATGGTAGATAGGACAGTAAAAATATTCAAATTAAGACATGTTTGCCTTGCTTGAATAGCAAGGCCTCTTATTTTTTTCCATTTTGAAAACAGGTCAAATGGCTCTAATTCTCATATTTATAGACACATAGGAAATCAGTAAGTCACAGATTAGCAGGTAAAAAAAATTCTCAACCTTCATAAGCAGGAAATTGCAGCACAAATTTCAAACGTTTAGTGACATTTATTTTAAAGGAATTTATTCATACGTTGTTTATTAATTTTTACTGGGGAAGATAAAGAGTAAAATATATTGTTGAAAACTATCACTTAGTACAATAAAAAAAACATAAGAATCCAATTTGGCCACAAAACTCTATAAAAATATGTCTAAATATCAGATTTCTTAAACCTATTACCCCAGCACACACACACACACATATATATATATGCATTTCAAGTCATTGCTCCCCTCCTGTGGCCATAACAAGTTGACCCCTGAGAGGCACAACTCTGCATCTGAATTAGGCCCAAACAGATTTATTGATACATATCACTTCCTTGGTTTCCACAGAGCGACACAGACAACTAATTCCCCAGTCTGAGAGGAGTGCTGGGAAAACGTTGAATCCATATGCTTCCCCAATTAGGAGACACAGATAAGCGAGGGGCTGCTGAGGGCTGGGATATTCTGGGAGCACCTGTCTGTCTGGAGATCCACAGACGGCTTTGCAACCATGGCTGGTTTAACAGCCATTTAATGCTGCAATCACCACAAACCCCCAGATGCCAATAAAAGCCAGTGTGCATATGAAATTATGTCAAATCTGAAAGACACAAAGAACAAATAAATGGGAGGGAAAGACGTTAAGGCAAATGGGAAGCCGACTCCTCCTCAGTCATTTTCAGGTCAGGAAGTGTTACAAAAACACAGTGCACCAACAGGTGAGGCAGGTTCAGACCATGCGACTACAATCATTTTAAACATAACAAATCTAATTTACAGCATCTGTGCGTTTGCTGTAAAGGTCGACCAAGCCTCAAGGGGACCAGCAATTCAACCGCATTTGTTTTTAGATGATGCACAATAAGACAACAGCCAGCTATGGAAAGATGGATGATGCAGCTTTGAAGTAATTAATATAATGACATTTAATAGAATCCATGTGAAACAATCTGTGGGTGCTTTATTTTATTCATCTAATTTTCTGATTAAAATTTAGAAACTGAACATGATGTTTTCTGTCACAGGATTTTCCCAAATATTCTACACTGTAGTGAAGGACTTCTGAGATTCTCCTTGAATCTTTCTAGTAGATTAATCTGTTATGAAACATTAGAATATATACAGTTGATCATATTCCTATAACATGTTTGTATACTGTATATCAGGTCAATGAGTGTAAGACATTTTCCAGTTGATGTTTTTCTTCCAGCTTCATTCGAGGTTTGAACATATGCTTTACCCAGATCAATTGTTTCCATTTCTTCTTTCACTTCTGGACGCTGTTTTACGGTGCATTTATTGCTTTTATCTCCTTTTATGCTGCTCTGTTTTTCTTTCTTTTTTTCTGTGGGATTATATTCTACAAAAGTGAAACATAAGATTTTGAGAATTCAACATCTGTACCCATAAAAGGCATCTTTTCAAGCCCATTCAGGAAAATGCAAAACCTCATTTCATAACTTCACAAATATTTTAATTCTGCATTACAATCTGTTCCTTGATGCTCTGATATTAACCTGTCTGGCTCAAACTTCTGCCACAAGAACATTAAATTATTCCTATGTGTCTCTCTCTACAACGCATGTTCCAACAATATGAATCAAAAAAGAAACAATGAACAATGAATCCTCCCACAATTCCACATTTGGCACAACCTGAAATGCTGTTATGCTGTTTAATTAAATTCAGTCTTCTCGAGTGCTCACGTGCCATCATTTATAAAGGATGATTCACAGAATGAAGCTGAGATTTTCTACCTGAAATTTTCTAATTTACATCTTTAATATAAAACCATAGTTCACAGAAAGGATAACATGGCTCCAAAGGATCTAATGGCTTAAAGGTATCAGTCAGGAGAATTGATGTCTTAACAAAGAACAGCTTTACCAGAAGAAAATACGACATTTTTCACAGACTAGTTAAATCTGACTAAATCTGCAAAGAGGATAGTTGACAAAGTCTCATAGATCTGTAGAAACCAGAGCAGACATGGTGAAGGGCGAACCCACTTTAACAACCAAATTCCTGCAGCTAAAATGGTTTTACAATTTTACCTCTAAAGGGTTTGTTTTACAAGTAACAAATATGATGCTTTATAAGCAGATAAAATGTAAGATGATTCATCAAGGTGGAATTTCTTTTAACATAACCCCCCCCGGCTTCTGCAGGAGTAAATATATGTTACACAGTCCTAGAAGTATCAAAAACAGTTTTGCATCTGATGTCAGTTTCCATCTCTGAGTAAGAGACATTACTTATGGCCGTCGTTCCTCACCACTGAACTAGTTTAGCCAATTAGACTGGTCAGTCCAGGATCATTCCAGTGTGAATTACTAGAAATTCTCAAGTTGCACCAGACTTTTTAATGAAGGAAAAATATTTTGCTTGTGAGCAATGAGAAAAGCTCTTGAGACGCTAGATCCAGGATGAAATTGGGGAGAGGGAGGACAGGGATGAATGTTGTATGAGGCATTTGAAGCCATTTGTCTGCAGAACAGGAGACAACTGCGATTCTCTGGCAGAGCGGGACTATTTACAGCTATTGGCAAAACGACGCAAGTGCCGTATCTCTCCCTCAGGGTGTCTGACTGGTAATCCTTTCAGTGCATCTCTTTACCTGTGACACATGGAGCCGGAGTGTGCCAAGCTGCCGAGCGGTGCCCGTGTGCCAAAAGCCAATTTACATACATTTCTTCATTAACCCAACACATTAACTCAAGAGCGATGTATGACACTTAAATGCTCACTTCCAACATGATACACATACACTCCCACTTTGTGCATTTATTAAAAACAATGTTTGTTTTGTGCCGCCAACTCATTTAAACCCACTTAAAGTAAAACTGAGCATATTCTGTGCACAATACAACATAAGAGGCGCAGAGATATTTCCACACTTTTACATTTATGCTAATCAAGCAAAAGCCGCAAAACATCTGAGTGTATCAATTATTCATAGTCTTTGAACAGCTCGCCTCAGACGACATGTGTATGCAGAGACAACCTTAAGTTCTGATCAACGGTTTTAGAAGTTCTTATGCGTTTCTAAAACATAAAAACTTTTTTTTTTTTGCCTTTTCATGTGACTCAATGTAAAATTTAGTGGAATTTGTGAAACTGCATCCTTTGTGGTCCGTAATATCAAGTGTCTGATTTTCTTCTGTGCAGAAATACTATTAAAAAAAAAACATAAGTAGCTTATTTCAATAATTAGCTGCATTAAAGAATGTAGTAATTGCTCTACTGCATGATTTAAAGAGAGAATCACTTTAATGGGGCTCAAGAAGACTTTCAAACCAAACCACAGCAACTCACTGTTGCTTGTAGTTTTGAACATTATTAAACATCTGCATCAGGCAGGATATGACTATCGTTTTGAAAAACATACTGTATGTACAGTATATAAACATCATGTTCAAACTGTGCCTGTAATAAATCGCACACTGCTAAGGCAGCCGGCACTTTAATGTGTCACACAAATTGCCCTTTGCTTCCACTTGAGCACCAGCCTTCCAAAAATGTTTGTGCCCATCAAATGCCAATCTTGCAATACTGGTCCAAAGTTTGACAATATTGATTTAAAGTTCAGTAGGAACAATAACTAAAAAAAAACAACAAAAAAAATGTAGGCATTTTGAAGCAAGGTCCTGACAAGAACACTACCAGAATTGTGCAGTTCACTCGACTGTGCAGCAGTGAAAAAGTAGGTGATGCAATATATCTGCAAATTGTGCAAAATTTTCCAACTTAATGAGAAAATCTGACTTCCGTTGCTTTGTGTTGTGGAACAGATTAATGACTGATTCTGTACAGTTTCATCTGACCAACTATGATGGTTCTTCATTCTCCAGATTGCTTTTTTTCCCAAACCAATTGTGTTGCTTTTCAGATATTGAAGGTTCCTTGACTAATTTTAACTTCTATTTAGGAGTTATTTTTAACTTCTAAATATAATATTTAATAGTCATGTTTCTCACCATTTCAAAACTTTTTTTATCTTACTTTTTCACAGTAATATGTAAATATGAGTCCAAGGATATTCTTAGCTTGACTTTTTTATTGCATCTTTCTAAAACATATGCATAAGCTGTCTTTCCATTTAGCAGTGAAGTAATGAATAATTTTCCCATTTGGACACACTCCAATAATCTATTCTATAAAATTTAGTAAAAACTAAATATGGAATGGAATATCTTTGTTTATCTTTGTAAAATTTGTGATGAGCAATACTAATACTTGAAAACTAAAACTTTGTGCATACTTTCAAACCCAGAGTTGCCGTTATTTAAAGCCAAGACACTGAAACTGGCTATCTTATTTCAGATTAAGTGTGATTTATCTATTAGTAGCAAATTAAAACTTTTTCCATACTCAGTTTTTATTTTAACTTCCATTACTTTATTTATATATTTAAATCATAGCCTACAATTTACTAGAATTCGATTTCCAATTGATTGTCTTGTTCCAGAATAGCTGCGACAATTTACATTTGTAAATTCACTGCTGACTAACCAACGAGAAAGTATAAGCAATCACAAAAACATCACATGCACCTGCTGAGTCCACTTTATAGGCCATAGAGTGCTCAGCCGTGATTTGCTGAGTTGTGCAATGCTGTTTTCCAGCAGCCTCTCGTCTTGTCAGTCCATCAGTTCTGCCCCCATCTCTATCCGTTGCTTTAGACACTCTGGTCCTTCTTTCCCAAGAAAAGAAAAACTACCGGCCTGAATTTGAGAGTTCATGTCAGTAGTTCTTCCTGCACAAGCAATGAATATATTCATTCCAAGTGCAGCCTTTGTTCCTCTCAAGAGTTTGTTTTGACCTTGCTGTTTTAAGCTTAACCTTTAATGCAAACATGCTTTTCAAACATGTTTTACACTAGAATTTTTCGGTGCCCCACTTTCTGTAAAAATATATATTTACCACTTATCTGTAAATAATTTCCAAAAGCAATGATGAAAATATAGGCTGACTTGGTAGAGCACACCCACGGTGTGCACAGGCTGTAGCCTTCAACACCGTTGCTCTGGGTTTGATTCCCAGGCTTGTTCTGTTTGCTGCTTGTCTTCCATCTTTACTGTGCAATAAAGCCACTAGAGCCCAACAAAAATCTCAAAAATACATAAATCCAACCTGAGACACCTGCCAGTTTGCCAGGTGTAGCTCAAATGTTTTTTGCAAACAGTAAAAATCACACGTGCGTGAACAAATTTGCCCTAAACTGGATATCAATGATCTTTGTCAACCCATTACATTTGAAGTTTAATCAACACCACCTCCTAGAAATTTTCCAACAGCTTCAAGTCCCTCATACATCATCAGATTGACACACCATCAGGGAGCGCTGCTCACCACGTGGCTGGGGAAGTTTGATGACAGGAAGGCCTCAATAATCCTTCAACACCAACCAGGTAATGACCATAACTCCCATCAGGAAGGTCAGATTTCCACCAAACTTTTAAGACATACTGCTGGACCCGAATTGGAAAGGACTGACAGTACAGTATGTCAGACGGCTTTCTAAAAGCGCCGCTTAGTAGATAAGTGCAAGGATGGTGTGACAGCTTTACTGATGTGGCGAGGTGGCGGTGCTGGAACTCCTGCGGCTGCGACACGGCCAGAGCGTCGCAGAGCTGCAAGCAGCTTTAATTAAACAGCTGTTCTTTGCTTATGAAGGTTTCTAAATGACCTCAGTGATATCAAACTGGCAGTCATGATACAAGCTTTTCAAACTTTATCAACGAAAAACTAATTTTTGTTTTCTTTATCAGTTCCTTCAGCAGAGGAAACACAGAACTTTATAGAAGAAAATTATTTTATACAATTCTATGGTTGTACCTGTGGTTGTATATACGGTGGTCTGGTCTGTTTGTGTGTTGCTGTTCTCTGAGTATCAATCTCTACCTACTGCAGACAGGATCAGCCCCCATAGATGTTTACTAAAACAAAGCACCAAAAGCAGTGCTTACTTCAAAAGTGCCCAGGAATCTTTTTTAAAAAGCTATACATTTAACAGCAGTTCAAAATTACTCTGAAATAGAATAAGTACCTACTTTAAATTAACACTGACTGATGAAAAAATAGTCAGCACCAGAAAATTACAGTTCTACAGACCATTTCTTCTTAATTTGACATCAAAGCTTTCACTTGTGTTCGCGCATCCTTAACAGCACTCCTCTCCGGTTTCCTGCGGTGGAGATAGCGGCAGATAGAAGTGGCGGACGGTTTACTTTTGTCACGTCACAGCGACAAACGCTCACCTTTAACAGATCGATATCAAGTCCCTCCGGGGATATTGCGAGGATTGATATTTCAGCACAGCACGGGTTTCGTCTCCCACGTTCGGGTTTTGCGGATTATGCCGTTATCAAGCGAACACAGACGGGGATGCATGTGGCAGGAAAGGTGCATGCACAGCTGCTTTGGCACATGGTAATGTTGTGGGTAGGTTGTACGCAGCATGTTTACTGATCAGTTCACCACAAGATCAAAACATCCACCGTCATCCAAGCTGTTGTAGTTTAACACAAGTCATAAGCTTATCATAGTTGCTAGCTGGCCTGTTATCACATATGAATGGCAGCGAGTAAATGAGAGACTGCATCTGTTGTCAGGATTAGTGTGTCTCTTGATAGCGCGGGAAGATAAAGCGATGAAACCTGCTCAGGAGTGTCCATGGCTTACAGCAGCAACAAAATGGATTAATCACGCTCTGCAGCTGGGTTTTACTTTTACTCTTTGTGCCTTGAAAAACTCTTCTACAAGAAGGCTGGGCATCATCCCAAAGTGTACATGCCTCTTTTTTTAATGGCAGTGAATGTGCTGTAGCTCTAAAACCAGAGGGACTGAAGGGAAAAGGTCTCTTATCGTAAACTAATTAAAAATCTTGCTCAGGACAGAGTGTGTGCCTGACAGAGTGCCATCAGGTTTAATCAGACATGCTGCTCCGCTATAAACACATCACCTCGACAGATGCCCCACTTTCTGAAATCGAAGGAGGCGAATGTGAAGACGGCTCAATTCAAAATGAATTTTCACATTTTGGCAGCGCACCAAGATGAGCCACAAATGGTTTTGTTTAGGTTGACAAGGACTTGTAAGAAAGAAACTTAACGTAGGTGATCTGCTGATGAGCTGGAGATTTTCCTCTTCAGACAAAAGTTGCATTAGAAAACAAATAATTATAAAGATGTAAAATTGTATCACTCATAACTAACAGTAACAATAGTTCAATAAGAGGCCTGAATTACTCTTTTCACTACCTTAACAAATGCACTCTTAAAGAAAAGCTGGGTTCTTATATTTTACTATTCACATTTTTTTAAATAATTAATAAATATTGATTGATTACATTTATTGTTTATAAAATGTGTTTTTTTCAACTGCTATCCATTTGTCTGAGAGGAATTATCAAAGTGAGAGTCATTATCCAAAAATGGGGAAAACATGGAACATTGAACCCACCAAGGAATAGCTAGAATCCCAACACTACCGATGACATCGCATGAATCCAAAACACCATCTAGTAATGGCAGATCTCACTTGCTTCAGCTAATATCAGTGTTTATGAGTCAACAAACAGAAGAAGATTGGGAAACAGGCACTGATGTGAAAACCAGTGAAGGGCAAAATTATCCAAACCTTCGTCTCACATATTTTTAATGTTCTCAACACTTTTATATAAAATGTTTGTGGACCAAAAAAACAAACGTGCAAATCTATAAACATGATCTTTGCATTTTATCATACTGAAAGCTTTGTCTACAGCATTTTAGCGCAACTTAAAAAAAAGGTCTGCTATTTGTAATTTTACCCCTGCAAGGTATTTTAAATATTAAAAATGCAAGAAAAAAGATGTACATTTACTGTTTTCACAAAATAAACATTCAACATTAAACCTCACAATGATTTCTGAACCATTTCAATAAAGAGGAAAAGAGGAAATATCTTGATTGGAGAAATTTTAAAGAGGATATTTTTGGCAGAACAAAGGAGTCTTTTTAATCTAAGTAATACATTTCAGCTGACCATCTACAGAAGAGCAAAGAGTCTGGCATATTGTATTTACTCTGTGACATCCTTCGCTTTAAATCACATTATGAAGCATCATTGAACAGATGTGGGAGATGTACACTGCATCAAATAAACTGTAAAAACAAAAGTAGACCACATTATTATAAAATGTTATTCCTCTCTGCAATGGTAGAGGCCTTCAAACTGGAGATAAATGGCTGCAATTAAAATCTGTCCTTCAGCAGTTCAGGATGTAACCTTTGCCCTTTGTTTCATTGCATTTAAGTGTCCTCTCAGCAATCCTAAATCTGTTGCTTTCAGTCATAGGATGTATGTCACAGCCTCACACAGCTCTGTGACATGTTGAAATGACAGATTTCTATATGATAAACTCACAACATCTAGCTTCCATAAAGGTACATTTTTCCCTCCTGTGAAGAGAGAACCTATTTGAGCTAGGGGCTAAGGCTTCGAGTAAGCTAAACCACACACATTCTCATGCTGATCCCCTATATAATATTTAGTTAGCTGACACCAGGTGAATGTGTCACTGTATATATCCACCTGCTGCTGTTTACACAGTATTTACACAAATCCACTTTGATTATTTATGCAGGGACACGTATTGCTGTTGCAATATTCATGTCTGTGAAAATGTATGGCCCGCTGCTGAAATATAGGCAGTTTAACTGCATTTCGAACCCATTTCCAGCTAATGCTTTTCTCCTAATTAAATCCGGACGTCTGTCTATTGCTCACCCCTCTCCAGATTTACACAGATATACACACAAACACTCACGTGCACAACTCCTCTCACCCCGGATGAATCTGGAGTAGAGTTGAGTTGAAGGCAACAGAGGTAATTGCATTAGCATCAATTTACTGGTGCGGCAGAGGACAGCTGTGCAATCCGGTGATGTGCGTCCTCTACCAAATAAAGAGAAAAAAAATGCAGCATGCATGTGTGTGTACACCTGATAGAGTGTATATTAGCCCCTCCAGATGTACACAACTTAACAACTACATTTTTGCACTAATTATAATGATCAGTATAATTTTATTAAGCTATTTACATGCATTACAGACACCGCAACTGATATTTAAAATTCCACACAGTTTTCCCGCTGATGGTAGAACAGATTTTCAGAATTCCTCGACTCCGACACATACATCATTTCTGGTCCGACACCACCTGTGGTCACCTAACTCCAACTGCCTATTTGTTATTCCCATCTCAGCTTGTCTCAATACATCAAGAGGGGAGAATTAGAAGCTGGTAACTTTTTGTCTACAGATAGATAACGGTGGCATTTGGAATACAAAGTTTGAATTATATTAGAACTGCTTCCTCTAAAATGTTGACTTGTGAATTATGTCTCCTGTGAATGTGTAATTTTAAAGAGATTTAACCAAATATGGGAAAAAGAAATGTATGAACTTTGTGATTTAATTGTTTTCCCTGAGGTTTCAGAGTTTTAGATCATGATGTGTTTTGTTTTGGGATTTTTTGCCATCGATATGGGGTTTCACATATCGATGTCTCTGTTTTCGGACCAGAACTGTTTTTTCTTAACATGTAGCTTTTGACAGATGTGCTACCATAACCCAAAAAAATCCATCTGTGTTAAAACAATACAAGAAATATCTAGCGTGAAATAAAAAACATCACCTTTCTCCCGTTGTGACCTCTTTCGCTTCAATCCATCCATTTTCGAAGGCAACCAACACATTTATGAGTCAAGCTAGGGAATCCCAAAGAATTTTCTGGTTAGAAAGTATATCTTGTCCATCCAGTGGGATTTGGTTCTTCAAATACTTGGTGTCCAGGCAACTTCCAATGGGAGGCATCTCGATCAGGTGTTTGAATCACCTCAAAGACTCCTTTCACCATAAAAGAATGCTCTGCTCCCCCCAAAGTGAGAACCTCCATCATTCAATCTCTAAAGGAGAAGCTCATTATCCATCTCTCAAGACCAAAGTGACAACTAGAATGTGGGTGAATTGGTAAATAAAGAGCAGCCTAGCAGGCGAGGACCCAGGCCATCTGCCCATCTCCCACTCCTCCCCACTTGCGCTCTTTAGATATCAGAATAGTTAAACTACACCACTGGTCATCTTGTGATGTTTTGAGAAAATCTGAAGAATCCCAAATTTACAACAAGGTATTCAGAAGGAACTGTTGTGCGGAGTACAACTGTTGTGCATGTATTTCTGATTTGCTTCATGGTTAAACTGCATCTTTCACATCAAGCAGCATTTTGATACATTTGCTGACTGTTTAAATGTCAAAAGAGCTTTGGTCTAAAACTATATCCAAAACTGAAACACATGAGTCCTGATTTCATAAAACACATTCACACAATACATTTTGTTCTTTGATGCAGTTAGAAAAGACTCCCACTATTATCAGTTTCTAATCTTGGAAAATTAAATTGGGTTACAGCTCAGACGCTAAACATCAAGCTGTTTAAAATGATCAGAGGCGAAGACTTTCAGTTTGTGTGTGGGTGTAGAAAATCACAGGGAACCTGATTGTATTGACACTCAGTGTTTTATAGAACACAAGGCTTAAAGAAATGTGAAAGAGGCAGAACTTGCAAGACTTTAGAACTAATTAAGCAAAACATGGCAGATTCAAATGAAAAATTTCTTTCTGTGTGGCTCAGGACATTAGTTAGAGAGAACTCACACTCTTATTGCTGACGTATAAAAGAAGCAGGGAGAGATGACACGGCTGGTGTAATAAAATCGTGCATTTACTTTTTCTTTAAAGTTCATGACTGTCAGAATTATTGTGTTTATGGTTGACCGGAGCAATGAAACCAACATTGCATGTATTTTTGATTTGAGTGAGCAGAATATTTAAGTTATGAGAAGGCAGGTGTTTCTTTTCCTTTTGAGACTCAAAGTACTCAAAAGCTGATTAGCATATGCAGCGAGTCATACGAAAGATTTGCTGCAGACAACACCGAGTGATCCCTGTGACCTTGAGCAAACATTTCGGTAACTTCAGAGGGTCCCACACAGAGCTTCTTCAAATACCATGTCACATCATCTTAACATTTCCAGTCTGCAGTGCCCATATGTCCTCAAAATCTGCCCCCAAGAAATATGACAAAGTAAATGCCATCCAAAGAAATTTAGCTTGATTGTATTTTAAGAGAACAGGCATGTGTGCTCCTTCGCATGCACCCGCCCACTGGTGCCGCTTTTTGTCATCTCAGTTTTTCCCCAGAAATTAACGTCACACCCGCTTCTTCACGCCCCCTCCAGTCAGACAGAGCAGGAAATGAGGAAAATGAAGATAAATCCCAGTAACAATTATTATTTCCTACCTCACTGGATGTGCTCAGCCTGTGTGAACGCTGATAACACTTTTAATAACCCCCGCTTTGCCACTAATCGCGGGTGAAACGGTGTTTGAATGTTGTGAAAGGTCAAAATGATCAAAAAACCAAAAGTCTTCCAGAGTTATGAAGAGAAGCTCGATATAAAAGAAATGCCATGATGGCGGGTATTGACAGCACTGATTATGATGTACTATTTCACCACTATAGCCAAAAATGATGCAGTATTTTTAGTTGACTGTCGAAGCTGTAAAAGATAAAACAATAATGAAAGTTGGGAGGGTATGGGGAAAATGTCTAAAAAAAAAACTGGATTCATAAAGAAATTTCTTTTCGCTTTTTTTGGTTCCACAGCAGAAATTGTAAAGCCAGAATATTCAATGTTTTAAATACTCAATTTCAAAAGTACCTATAAGTGTTTAAATTAAGTGATTAATTTAAATTAAGTGATTAATTTAAGCTCAAAACCCTCCATGGACAGCAGGCAAAAATACTGTCTTAAATACTATAAACTATAGTATTTAATAGTTGCAGGACTCTGGCCCTTCAGAACGATGACCCGTCCATCTATTCATTCAGTTTGAAATCCTATTTGTTATCCCATAAATTCATTTATCCTCCTGCAATTTAGCCGGCTTATCCAATCATTTATTTATTCAATTTGTCTATCGATGCCTCTCATATAAAAATGCTATGGTCATCTATCAATGGATATTAAGGATAAAATTTCAGTATCCTTAAAAGTCAAAATCAAAAACATGTTAAAGTTGATTTTTTTCTAATTATGTTGAAGAGAAGAACATCAAATGGTGATAAAGATGAAAGTTAATCATTCCTACCTAATCCAGAAAGTCCATAGACTTTACACAACTCCAACTGAAAAATAAAAATCATACACAAATTAAAGGATTTGTTTTTCCCCCCATTACTTTATTGTTCAATTCTGAATGGACAATCTAAACGAGACATTGTTCTTTTTGAAGTTGGAGGTCTCCTGAGTTTTTGTTCATATGAGTGTGTTCCTCTGCGTGCACATCGGGCTGCTAACCTACGCCACCGCTGCCCACACAGTTAGAGGCTGTCGGAAATACACTCATCAAGCCTGCTCATCGCTTCCTCTCCGCAACACTCAACAACTCAGTGATGCTAACAAAGTTATGGCTTTGCTCTCTCTATTTCTGTGTCTCTCATCCATGTATTCATTGGCTGGCAAGCAGAAAATGTTTTTACCCACAGAAATCAATATGAAAACTGTACAACAAACATTACCACAGTGCTGGGAGCACTAATCAAATATGTAGTGAGCGAATGTGACCGAGAGTGTCTCACGCACGACTAAGCCAGTGTTCTTCATATTTAATCTTTTTGTTATGGGTTTTGGTGTAGAGTTTAATTTTTACCCAGCAAAGCCACAGCTAATGGTCTGCTCAGGCATTTGGAGGCTGCTTTTCAGTGGTGGCTTTTGTCTCTCATCTGGAGACTCTGCGCTTTGCTTGCTAAAGCTTCCGTGACCTTTAAACATCATTAACATTATATTGGGCTCCGTTGTGCCTGCATAAGTAACAGCTAGCAGCACTACCACACACCTTAACACTCTCCAAAAGAGATGGGACACACACACATGTGCAAATTCACAAATCCCTTTTTCAGCGAGGGGCCAAATCAATACAAAATACACCACCCCAGTTCTATTTGCATGGCTTTGATCTCAGTCTCAGGCTCTCTGGAGAGCCTTTAATGCTTGGACACATGCATGCACACACCCAAACAAACAGATGCATAAAAATTATGGAAGCACACAGAATGCTGAGGGCACAGAGGCACACTCATGAAACCCGTGTTATTATTGCTAGGCATTAACAGGGGCTGCTTTTATTCCCCATTGTCATTACAAAGCAGATTGTTCTGAATTAAAATCAGCCAGTCGGTGATGTTAAAGGTGTCTCTGTGTAACATGGGTTGTGCTTTATAGAAAACAGTTGGAGGGTTTTAAACAATATGTGCATGTTTGTGGTTTTGTATGCGTGGATGGATGCCTTGGTGGAAAATAAGAAGTGTAAACAGCAAAGCTAACAGGACCTCAGGGTCTTTCTGAAAGCTGCACCTTGACATTAATAAAACATTTGCACATGACTTTCAAGCTTATGAATATTCAGAAATATTCATGAACATTAATAAAAAAACACCTAGAAGGGAGTTAGTGGGACTGAGTTATAGCACAAAAGTAGATTGGACAAAGTAAAGCAAGAGACCTTTTTGTTTGCATGGCTTCTGCTGACCCATATTTCTTCTTCCACCTTAACACTTTCTGTCCTTTGACTTCCAGTTGCACACTTGTGTCACTGACAGAGGTAAAAATGAGTGGGAGGAATTTTAAAAAATATGCACCTGGAATGCAAACACATGGCATCAAGAACTTTCCAAAGCTTCAGAGATTTTTAATCTACTGGTTCCATAAATTTATGAGCTGCTCATCTCATAGTTATTCAAATAGTTTCTTTCCCTTCTCTTGCAGTTATAGCCAACACTTCTATTGAGCAAGTTCGACTATTGTAGGTCAATGTTTTGGAAAATCTGCCTGTGTGTTTTAGAAAACTAGAAATATAACGTATATTATGTCAAACACTTGACTCCTTGTGAGGCATCCTAGTTTAAGCAAAGAACCAGATCAATTTAAAATTTTCTTAGGACAAATTAAAGTGTTGAATTCAGGTATGCCTTTCACCAAATACATGCCCAAACATTGAACCTACATTCCTTTGGTTTTTGTTATTTGCCTTTCTTTTTTTTTTTTTTTATCCTTGTACTTAGAATATTGTATTACAGGTGCCTCTAACTAAATCAGAATATGGTGAAAAACTTCACTTATTTAGGTAATACTTTTCAAAAGGTGCAACGCCAGCCACTATGTGTTTGTCATTTATTTAATACGAATTACAATAACACTGATAAAGAGCTTATTGCAGCAATCAAAATTGTGCAAAAGGTTGGCTTTGACGTCGGGTTTGCAGAAATAATTTGTACATTTCTGAGTTGCAAATTCTGACATTTGGATGCTATGCATTAGGGTTTTTTTTTTTCCATTGAAAAGGCAATGCTAAAGGAAAAGAATATATCGAGGAAGCACTTGACACTTAAACTTTATCAATAACAGACTATTTTTTCAGCCCATAGTAAACAACTTTATCTATGAACTCTTTGGACTCCTGTAGCTCTGAGAGTGGCTGTAGATTGGTCAATACTGAAGGGTTAACCTCTCATTTCCACCGTGTAGCAATATGCCCTGGAGCATAACCTGCATCATGTTGTCCATTATACAGATTTGTGTGTCATGACTTCGATAAAAGTGTCCACTAAGTAATGTAAATATAAAATATCTCCCGTAACCAAAGTAAATACCTTCAAGGAAAGTGCTACTGTAAGGTAGACGTATGCTATGAGTATTTTCATGGAGCTTTAAAGGTGTACTAGAAGCATAAACAAGACATCCAGGATGTTTTTAAAGGCACTTCACTTGTGCTGTTTGTCATTGCTTTATAACATAATGGCTCTGCAGAGTTTTCTCGTGCTGTAATGGCAGCAGTAACCCGAAGACAGTTCGGCTGTGTAGGGGACATTATTTTTATGACCATATTTTCAAAAGATGGATCCACATTACGCTCCGCTTCTTAAATCTTTCCACCAGTATGTCTTTTGTCACAAATAGCCATGCTTCACCACTGTAAGATCACAAATGCGTGGAGAATCTACTTTTATATGCTGTGCTGTAGGAGTCAAAATCAGGCTTCCACAAATGTTCTACATAGAAATTTACAACTTTACAAGTATATCAAATGGAAACTGAAACCATTTCTGTTTCACCACCACTGTGCTATGCATTTAGAGACTTGTTTATGTACAATGTACACCAAGACATTCATAAAAGAAGATGTTGCCTGTTGATTTTCTTTTTTTTTTCTTTTGAGAGAATGACAAAAATCACATGCCCGCTATATTAATAAAGTTTATGCATTTAATTCCAATCAAAAATTATACAGTAGAGCTGTAAATCATATGCAGTTTGGGAGACAAGCAAATGGATGGAACTGCCTTCTTTCATTTAAAAAAAAAAAAAAAAGATATATGCTGTAAATCCTTCATAAGAGTGGTTCAGTAATACTAATTGCTTTTGAGAGTTTGTTTCTTTCACATTCAACTGAGCCTGATTTTCATCCAGGACCTCAAGAATTCAAACCTAACCCACCATTAAGGCTTTCATCCTTACCTATGCTCTGCACACTTAAAACAACCAGATCTGTAGAACATCTATGAAAGTAGTTGTGTAACATGTTATATTTACTTGCAAACCCTGGGTGTGAAATACCTGCATCAGTTTTGCAACCCTGCAGCATCAAAGTTTTGTATTCTTTTTGTGTGATGCTCTTTGAGAGGGTTATTGCAGAGACTTTTGGTTGTGTACTTCTCATCGGGTCTCTGGCTGTTCCTTCAATCTCATAATAAGCTGTTCAAATTTTTAAATCACTAAACCTGGAGAAGACTTCCAGCCTAAAACCCCCTCTATCCTGACGGACTCCTTCTTGAAATGTTAACAGAAATGGAGTAGTGACAGACTTTAGCGGTTGCAGGGTATATATTTTTTGTCTTATCAAAGACCACAAACCTTTTCACACACTGGTGCTAAACTTGTCTGTTTTTTTTGGTTAACCAGATTTGCCCTGCGCCACGATCTGCTTCATGCTTTTGGAACGGTCTCTGGTACGCCTAGTATTCACATATGTGTCTAGACCGCACCAGATTTTAAGTCACGCAAGCCGACACCTGGATTTTTAGGAGGACCAGATTTTTACTGTTTGGTACACATCAGAGTTCAATTGTGCATTCACATCTCTCCAAAGAAACTGGATTTTCTAAGCAGTTTGATTTAAGTATACTAAACAAGGCTATTGTGAATGCACCTTAAGCATGCAACGTGCTGTAGATGCGAAATGAGAAAATGACAGCTCAAATGCTGTCCTCCCGCTGTGATTGTAAACAAATATAAAGTATTCAGCATTTCTTCAAAAGGCCAGGAAGAGAAAAACTAAGCTCACATTTTGCACCTGAGCTGTTCGATCAATTGTTTCCCATATAAGAGGTTCCCTTATATGGCTTACGCCGTCTTTTCTTCCATCTCTCTCCACTGGCAGTCCTACTGCAGAGTTATAAATATCTATCTGATGGAAGTGAATTGGGGTATTCCTGAAGCAGAATTGCCATGTTCCATATATTTCTGCTCACTTAGTTACTATATGCTCTAGTATATCTTCCCTGTGTGTGCAAGTCAGTGTCTACAAAAAGTGGAGCATACAATTATTCTTTCCAAATTTCCTGTGATTCCTGAATGATGAGTCAAATTCCAGACAAATATTTACAACAAAAATTGGTGCTGTTTGGAATGTCCCTCGCTAAACGAAAGCACCTGTTGACATATTTTTCAAGGCTGAAAAGAAAATGTCTTCTTTAGTTCCCTCCAGCTGAAAATCTTCTCTTATTGACTAAAAGGAGAAAACACAAAATATTTTTGTTTTAACATCCCATGGACTCTGCTTTACAATCACAAGAGGAATGAGCAGGAGGAAATGATCGACATAATTGACAAAACATGGACCATTAAAGCATTTTGCAGCATTAGAAACTACTGCAGATGCAAATTGGCCTTTTTATCTTGTCAAGTTGAAGGTTTAATCGATTGATTAATTACAAATCAAAGAGGGCTCTGCCTGCGTACAGTAAGTTATGCAAATTCTGCTTGTGCATAAAGGCACTCAAGACTATACGATCACTTAAGATATATAAAAAAAAAAAAACACCGTGTTTGTGAGCGTGTGTCCCGTATACTGCCTCCTCTGTATACTGCCTCCTCTGTCTGAGATCAATTAGTCCTCTGCGTCCGCCAGGAGAGGAAGTTTTAATTATGCTTGTGAATGTTGGTGGCGTGGAACAGAGGCTGTCTGCTTGGCTGAGAAAGCCTCATGGACACATACTCTATTTAAGGGCACTCTCTTAGCCCATCATACAGCCATTTGGCTCTGCAGTGCTGGAAAAGAAGAGCCATACGCAGGAGCTGCAGTCGTGACTCTGAGATGTCTCCTGTCATCAACAGGAGCATCTCTCCAATGCAGGAAATATACAATGCCTTGCAAATGTAACTCTTTCACATTCTAATGTGGTACTGTCACAAACTTCAATGTATTTTAATGAGGCTTTCTGTGATAGACTGACGCAACATAGTGCATAAGTGACAGGATTCATAGCTTTCAAAATATCTTGAAACAGAAATCTATAACTCTGTGGTGTGCATTTGTATTCAGCTCTTTCAGTGAATTTGGTAGTACCACTTTTAGCGGCACTCACAGTTGAAGCCTTCTGGGACAGCTTTGCATGTCCAGAAACTAATTTTTTTCACCTCTTAACTTCACTTTTAGACATGTATTTACAGATAAATGTATTTCTTAATGTTGGCTGTGTCACATTTACTTAGTTATAATAAAGATAACTAAGTAAATCTTTATTATACTGTGATGTTAAACAAGAGGTAGAAAAGGTAGAAGGACCATCACAGTCTCTAGAAGAGAGCAACACACCTAGCAACCATATCAACCACACCTCACTAAGATGAATTTCAGCAGCCGAATCACTTTTATGCCAGGACCCTGGTCAAATTGTCATGGCTAAGATAGGAGCTCTCTGAGAAACTCATAGGGTATAAAAGTTTTGGTAAAGCCCTATAAATTGTCTGCTTTTATGTAGAAAAATGCAAAAAAAAAAAATTATTAAAAAATAAATTGCATCATTTTGCAAGGCTTTTCAAACGGTGGTGATACAGAGACTGTTTCCCCACTTAAAACATGGTAACTCTGCAGCACTGTTGAATGTGTGCTCTGATTAGTATAATAGCCCTCATTAAGTCCTCATTAGCACAATGTCCCAATTTTACATTTGTAAATACCATAGATGGGTAATTTAAAGCAACGTCTTGACTTTGCTTCTTTTACCAACCTTCTATTGAACCACTAATTAGCTGTTGCCTCGCACTTTACTTTAATTGTCCCATTTGAAGTGTACCAGTCAGAAGATGACTGTAATGGTCAGGTATTTGTCCTGCCTTTTTGCAAGTTCACGGCTATTCCATTTGAATTTTGGATGCCAGAAAAAGGGAATGTTAGCTAAATGATGCTTCCCTTATAATCGTGACTGGATGCATGCTACGTGGAGGAGCTGCCAAGAGCATCTGGCAGAGCTTGCCATAGCGAGACATAAAAGTGTCCATCTAAAGACGAGAGCTGCGTAAGTGGTTGGAAGCTTTTAATTCCAGCCTGTGGAGAATTGCAGTCTCATTGCCTTTTGTTTATGAGGACCAGAGGGAACAAGGCTCCCTTAGTTTACCCAAATATGCCACCTTGTTTTCCTGTTACAGAAGTGCACGCTCACACGCCGAGATGCACACAGCCCGACTCCAAAGAAACAATCTAGGTCATCTTTCATCATCTGCTTCTCCCTGCTCAGGCGAAGGGATGAGCTCGGAGTTAAGTGGCCACAGTGAGTGCACAAAGTCAGTGAGCAGAGCCTGAAAACATAGAACCCTACCCGTGTGTGCTGTTAATGACAGCATGGAGCAAAGCCTTGAATTATCCCCAAATGTTTAGCATGGAAACAAGAAGCGGCAGGCTACGAGAGATTTCGTTGTACGTGCTCGATGCACATTCTTCCTCCACACACGTTTGATGGTTACAAACGGGGACGGCAAAATCTGCAGGCTTATCACATCGAGAATGCAATACCCAAGTACTGTCAAAGTAAATTAAACATTTGAAAATAGGACATGTTCTATTTTTTTGCATTTTGCTGATTAAAATTCTTGCTACAGTGGGAGAAATACAAGTTTGGTCTTCTGCTGATTTTCCACACTTTCTCATACAGGCGTTAACAGTCTGTAATTTGCATAGTGGTTTCATTTTAACAAAGAAAGAGATAAAAAATAAATAAATAAAATAAAAATCCTGAAAAGATTTGCATGTGATAGAATAATAGAAGCATTTGATTTTCAGTTACCCAGGAAAAATTCTTCGTTTCCCTGATTGATTGTGATCTCAGTTCTAAATGATGTATCAGTTAAAGATACTAGTGATCTCATCTCGTTGAGGCTCACTTATCAAAAACTGGTGATATTACGTTTCGACATTCAATTCATTAAACTGTGAATAAACTGGTCAATCCCACTGCATGATAGATTTGTTGGCTGGAAACTACTGTCATTTACAAGCCATGTCTCCATTTATTTGCGGTTTGAGTGACTGCACACTAAATTTGGGACATAAATGGATCCAAGGCAGTTACAAAAAGACTAATTTCTTTTTTATTTTAAAGTAGTGAATGAGCCCCCTGGCACATATCGGTCATTGCAGCTGCAGAGAATCATATTAAACCCAGCTGTCCCGCATAATATTGTGCAGGCGGTCTGAGTCGGTCCCACCGACAGATAGAAAGAATGTTTGGTTTATATTCTGATATATGACACAGAATCGACTGTCACTGTGATGCACCTAAAAGCCCCGGTACCACCTGGTACCCCCCGGTACCACCTGCTGACTGTTCACTTTGCTTCTCCTTAACGTTTCTACCAGAAGGCTTAAAGCTGCTGCTGATGGGATCTGGGTTGGAGATGAGCGGCTGTAAATAGAAGTTACTGCAGAACCTCAAGTGTTAAAGGAAGATTTGGCGCAGATCATTAAGAGTTCACACAATAAACATCAGAGAAAATACTGGAGCAATTATTAGAACCGCAGCATAAAGCCAAACATACCACAATGAAATGAATCAAGATGCCCCCAAAGAATCGGGGGACTGACATAGAGGCCACCGGGGATTCCAGGTGGATTCCAGAGATGCGCATTGAGTTTTCTTTGCCTTGAAATCCCAGTCTAATAATTCTAGATCTAACATTTGCTGTTTGTCTTCCCACTTTCCTGTCTAAGCCCTTCCAAATAAAGGCCACTAGAGCCATTAAAACTTATAAAACGGATTTATCAAATCATGCATATCTTTCAAATCAACCAAAAAGAACTGAATAACTTTTGCTCCTTTGTTTGTTTATTGAATTTACCGTGAGAAAGAAACAGCAAAGCTCCTATTTGCTGTTTGTCCATGGACAAACTCCATAACAGTCACTTGGCAAAAAACTAAAGAGGAGGCCCTGTGGAAGGAGTTTATCTCTTGGAGAGAGATAAACTCTCTCTCCAAGACTCTGGAATGAGTCAAAGCATCTGAATTTCATGACGTCTCAATGAACATAAATGTACAATCATAAAAAAAAAAGCCTATCCATTCATTCCAAACCAACATTCACTCACACATTCACACCTAAGACAGTTCAGAGGGAGAGACACTTACCATACCAGCATGTTTTAGAGTGTGGGGGAAACCGGAGTACCCAGAGGAAACCCACACAAACACAGAGAGTAACATGCAAACTCCATACAGTAAGGCTCCGAACGGGAATGGAACCCAGAACCTTCAGACTGCAAGGCATCAGCGCTATGGGCTGCGCCACTGTGCTGCCCAGAATAGGACTATGTTCCTATTAATATATCTTTGTACTTTTTGTCGTCACTGCCATTCTGACAATATCTGATACCTGGGAAGAAAACTTGTAGTTAGTTATATATGGAATATTTTCTATTGTTAGTACATATGATCATGAAGTGCATCCCCACAACTAGGTATCAACAAGTTACTAGAGGGGAGCTTGTTCTGTAAAATTGGTGCTTCCAAAATAAACTTAAGCTTTTTTGACTTAAGTTCTGTACAGAATTTGGGAATCAAGCTGGTTTTAAGTTAACATGTGGTCAGCAAATAGTCTACAGGATTTAAAGGGTGTACTTAAAATGATAAGAGGAAACCTGGTATTTCAATAGAAGAAATTTGGTTCATTTTTGTCTTTACAAATTAAACAAAAGCTATCATGAAAACGATGAGGAAGTCAAGTTCTTTTTACTGTGTAATCAATCTATTTAAATTTTAGTAAAAGTAGTACAACTAAATTATAGGTGAACAGAAACCGAAAACACAACCAACATGTCAATAGTATAGTATCACAAATGTTTTTAGATAATCTCTTTTTCCAGTCTGGAATGAGCCCATCAGTAGTTTTTATGCTTTGCCACACTGTTTCATTTGCGAAGTTACATAAATGAAGCCGTTTCATGTTAGATCATTGCACCTGCGCTTTGGACTGGGCCGATTTGTCCTCTTTGATGCTGTGCTTCATTGTCTCTTATTCAAATTTTCAGCCTTGCTTTTCAGTCCTGACACATGTGGCGTTCAACCCAGTTTGCCCCCATTCTCTGAGCTTTGCTTGGAATCATGAATAAATGAGAGCTAAAAATAAGCGTCTACATTGTTTAACCATACTCCTCACTGTGTCGTATGCCACGGTTTATGTCAAGCCTGGCAGTTTTTTCCTTGCAGCTACTGTACAAAGAGTCTCTGGCAGAGAAAACAAATACTTTGAATAAACTATCAGTGAGTATAGTGTTTCTGTAGGAAAGCAGCATTGTTGCCACACTTGTAGTTTTCAACTGAATGACGGCTATTACAAGAGCGCTGTTCTCTCCTGGGTGCAAAGAGGCAAAGGCCCACCAAGTATCTGGGGGGAAATTACATATTGGTTTTTCTGTGGTATGGTGCCCCATTGATTCAATATTCACAGACACAGTGAAGCAGGCAACGCTAAATCAAAGCCAGGCCACTTTCTTGCCTTGCCTCCCTAGACATTCCAGCTCCAGCATGTTTTTCTAAAGTTCTGGGTATTTCCTTAAAGCAAAGACGAATGAGAACAACTTCAAAAGTATGAAGCTCAGTTATATGGAAATATGGCGTTTTTATTACTGTTTCTCTTTGATTTTCTTCTCTCTTTTTTTGGTGTTTAAAACTCATTGAAGTTTGTTATCACAAAGTTGCAAACAAGTGACAATCTTTGCCCTTTTGGACAGATTTTCTAGGCTGTTTGATGAATAACTTTTGATCTGTGGTAGCGTATAATTTAAATCCTTTAACTTTCATCATTATGTTTTGCTAATGTACTACTTTAATTGCAATGTTGGAATGCAAATATACTCTAAGAATATGGCACTACCAAAATTTTATATTTCAACTGAATGCAAATTGTCAAATTAAAATTATTATTGCATATTTAAGAACAGCTGTTGTACTTTTTATTTCTGGCTGGGAACAACACTTTGCTTATAGTATCTAATAAGCTCATGTATATGTAAAAGTGAGAGATGCTAAACAGAATTTCTGGGCTTAAGAGGAGTTAAATTTATGCAAAAAGAGACTTGAGTCTGCATTTTTGTCATGCGTCACCTCTAAACAAAAACTTAATTTGATTTAGATCTGCAATCTTAAGATTTCTCCCAGTGACTCGAATTGTAATCAATTCAAAAACTGTAGTTTGACCAATGGCAGCATAGGAAGTTAACAAAACCATTCAGTCCATTTTGGTCATGCTTCCAAATATTAAATTAACATTAACAGCAGCCTCATTTGGATTGTGCTTTATACAATAAGCCTAGTAAGTCTGTTGAACTGCATCCCTCAAAGTCAGACCTCAAAGGATGCTAAGCACATACTAATGGGAACATTTTCTTCAGGGTAGAAAAACAAATCCTAGATAATTATTAATATGCTATTTTAATAGGGTGCTTAATAAGTGCATGGAAAGTAGATTTCCATTCTGCTCTCCTCAGAAACAACATAAAGAACAGGAAAGCATTTTGATGTTTTCTCACAAGGCCAAATGAACTCAAAAGTTGTCATTCAACAGAGTGACGCATTTTTTTTCTCATATTTAAACTTCCTGTCCATCTCTAATTTTTCATCCCTCTCCTCTGAACATGTTTATTTGTTTGCCTACAATCTCCTGTTCACATTCACCACAGTCATCTGTCAATGTTCATCAAACTGCAGAGAAGACATACAAGTGAGTTTACACAGGAAATTCTATAAACTAAAACAGCATAAACCCCAGGCCAAACAAACAGTGGTTGGAGCAGAATGATGTGTGCTGAAACTAAATAACAATTTCTCACATTGGATGCATTGTGCTTTCTGCTGGCTGTGCTCTCTGAATTTTAAACTCTGCCTCAAAGTCTAACAGAACTGCTTTCTATGAGGAAAAAAAATATCGCCCCTAAATTTAGAAGATGAAGTTATACTTAGCAATTAACATAAATGAGTTTCTCTTTGAGTGACTGGCAAGAAATGTTGCAATTTTACACAAAATTCAAATTTAGATGTATGTGTAGGATTTTATAAGTACCTTGTATGTCTCTGAATGGGCTTAAAGGCAAGAAAACATGCATGTTTGTGGTCACATGTACCTTCAACCAAAACATTCAGACAGAATGAAAAAATATCAAATTGAACTCATACAAGATGATTAGTGTAATGTTTCCACTGACTTTAATGGCTTCCCATTCCACATTTACAGCTTTCATCTAAGCTAAGGTAATGAGCCATGTTTCCTCAATACAAGATACTTTTTTGGTGCACTGGGTGTCCCTGTTTCTCAGAACTGTAATTGTATGAATTTCTTTTGTTTCACCCAACATGCATGCTTTCTAAACTGATTGGGCTCTAATTTAGGAACACTCGTGGGCCAACAGCTTCCCGCTCAAAAGGTTTTGGGAGAAGTAGAGCTAATGCATGTGTTAATTAGCAAATCATTGAAATTATCAACAAAAACTGTACAATTGAACTCAAATTATTACACTTTTAATGGCAAGAGGAACCTTCCTGTTGATAAAATGGCAGCAGTTTGAACAGCCATTTATCCTGGAGACATTAGTAACCCTGCCAGATGGAAGACAATGCATTAAGATCTAATTAATCACCGTGCTCTTACTTGGTCCAAAAAAAGTGGGGGAAAGACCTGATGTGCAGTTTTATCAGCTTAGTCAGTGCTCAAAAAGGTTCGTCATTAAATAAGGATGTGAGGCTGTAACTCATGTAGAAGCAGAAATTTTCCTGCACATCGATTTTTCATTAAAGAACATTTGATAGGCTTCAACTGACTGCACGCCATCAAAAGCCTTTTGCTTTGTGAATCACGTCTTTGCTCTGATTAATGGCAGTTGAACCCAAGCTTTTACTTCCTCCTAAGTTGTTCAGTCCCAACAACTCTAAGTATGTGACTTTGACTCCTTTCCTCCTCAAAATGTCCTGGAATGGTGCTGTGACCTGAGTGGTAGAGGAAGCCAGAGGACACACTTAACAGCTCCCTTGAGAACGGTCAAGACATTTTAGTGATAAGAGACTTGTCTGGGTGCCAGGCAAAAAAACAAAAAAAAGAAAAGACAGGTGGAAGAAAACACTTTCTAACAATACCTTATTCCTGTCGAGCATGTTCACAAAGTATAGCAGACTTTCTAGCCTCTTCTCTCCCACCTCAGAGTCCTATCACCAGACTGACTACTTTCCATTTTTGTTTTGAGGTCTTATTATTAGGACCTCAAAGTCCTAACACATTAGGACTTTGAGGTCCTAATAATAGGACCTCAAAGCAAAAATGGAAAGTAGTGAGTCTGGTTTGACAGCCTTATTGTCTCATCTTTGGCTTGGGAAAATTATTTGTTTCTGTTCGATTCTTGACCATCAATATGGAGGAATCACAGCCAAGATTGAGGTGGCAAGGATGAGAAGGAGTTTCTAATTTACAGGTCTGTGACAATGGTCAAGTGATCTCACATAAAAGTGGTTTAAATGAGTTTTCTCTATAGAAGGGTCTGAGCTTTTCTTCTACACCAGGGGTGCTCAATACGTCGATCGAGATCCACCGGTCGATCGCGGGAAGGTTTTGAGTCGATCTCGGCAGCAGGTGACAAACTGAAGGCCTCCAGGATGCTGGGAGCAGCACGTCCTCTTCTGACAGGCTTATCAAAATATTCACTAAGATCCAAAACGTTTATAGCTTCATTAAATAATAATTTTTAAAAAATCAACAAAAACTGTTAATATTCTCTGTAGGCTAATTATTGTTAAGTTGCGTTCCAGATCCATTAACAACTAAAAAGGTACTCAAAGACCGACTGACTAGCAGGGCAGGAGTTTAAATGAGCTAATCAACCACCGCTGTGTTCATGAGAGGCTCATTAATAATCGAAACCTGATATCGTAACGGACTGAACGTTTTTAACGTAATCTTTGCTCGGCTTCCGGGGCTCAGGCGGTTGCCACGGCAACGGGTGTCCTTAACGACAAAGAGCGAAAGAGACTAAAAAGGTGCCTGTTCGGGTTATTTTACCTTTGTTTACTTTCGCTGTAGTTCATCACAGCCGCTGGAGTTTCTGAACGTTCGATAAACGACAAACTTGGTCTCATTACCTCGTTCGTTTTCAGTAATAGAATAGAATAGAATTCAACTTTATTGTCATTGCAATAGTAAAGGTCACAACCAAAATCAAATAGGACATCAAGTCTGTAGTTTCGCATATTGACGTCATCAAACCAAAGTTCAGATCTACCATAACTGACTGACATCTGCTGGCCTCAGGTTTGCAACCAGCTTCTGACTGAGAAACCAGTAACCTGCTCCCAGTGTCAGAATCTCACTGAGGAAGAAACTGCATTAGGTTTTCTATCACTTTATCATTTCTGATATAACTGAGGTGTATTTGTATAGAAAATTTGTCAATCGGGTTTAATTTACCATTTTTATGTCTTCGTGTCATGAGGTAGATTTCAGCCAACTGGTGAGAGAAAAAGTAGATCTTGGTCTCAAAATGTTTGAGCACCCCTGTTCTACATGTTACCTTGTGACCAGATAAGCAAAAACAGGTTGGATGGAGGTCTATGCTAAGTAAACTAGAGGTCAAGGTAATAAGGAAATATGTATTCCTGCAACGACTGGGGGAATACATGCTTTAATAGCATAAAATTGTCTGCCTTGTCTTTTATCATTTCGGGCTCCAAACTGCTTCCCCCATTCCTCCCAAAACATCATCTGTCCTTCACTCCTCTTCTTTGTTAGTTATTCACTTCAGATCCTCACTCTCAGACAAACATCCCAGGAGGATCTCAACCTTTTTGCTTCATTCTTTGAGACATATCGACTCTTGATGATCTTGTGCCACTCTACAAAAATATTCTCTACTTTTATTCAAATGAGAGAGACTGTAGAGAGGGTGGGAGTGGATCAATGAGAGAATCTCAACAATCTTTCCCCAGCTGCACACGTGTCACACACACCAACTCGTTGAGAGATTACACTCTGCTCAGAGGTCTCTCCCCAACCCACCCCCCTCGTTTGCCAAGGCAGTGGGATGCACGGTGAAAAGTGAAAAATCAATAACTGCACTCAGCCTGGTGGCAGGAACCTCTGTGACCAACCTCTTGGCTTTAAAACTGCTGGCATTCACTCGGATGGACCAGATGGTTGGGTACCCGGGGCGGCGAGCTTTTAAATCAAACAGGCGGAGTTTGCACTTTACGATATGCAGCAAAATCTTTCAAAGTAGCAACTTTCCAACTGCCTCACATCAGTGCAGAATAAATGATAAGTTGTGTGCTGCCAGCTGGTGGTGTTTGGAAACATGCTAATGGCATTCTGTGGAATAAAAGTGCATTTCCACTTTAGCTTTGACATTTTAATGGTTTTCTCAACCTATCATCTCTCCATGTTTGTACGATAAAAGTAACAAAACAGTTATACCCACGTATGGGTGAAGACAATAAAAATCTGTTTTACCCATGAAAGAATAAAAGCTGGGAGTAAGTGTAGTCGACAAAAACATGCTTTTTTTTTGTATGTACACAAGCTCACTGAAAACTAGTTTTAGTTTTTGTTTAATTTGATATTTGTCAAACTTGTTTCCATAAAACCACCACTGGGGAAAAGCCAGTCAAAATAGCCTGTGTGATATCTATATTATGTATTCGACTTAGTGAATTGAGTCACTGAAATAAATTAACTGAATAATTTCTGATTTAACATGACTATTATATAAAGGATATAAACACAGGGAGGACAGATTTTCTTTTTAATTTCAATCACTTTCCCTGGAAGCTCCTGGCTTTCAAATATAGCCAGAAGCCTCCTGATTAGATTTCACCTAATCAGGAGGTTTTCTTTTACCATCAGCAGTTGGTTAGGCTAAGTTAGACCCAAGGAAACCAACCACATGACCACTCAACAAAAATGTTTAGCTATTAGTGGCTTACCTTGCTCAGACTAACCCACAATGGCTCTATTCATTCTGATAATTCGCAATCACTCATGTTATTCTTAAAACCATTGTATGTTTTGTATTACTACATCAACGCCTCTGATCGAACAATACAAACTCAAGGATAAATGTTCTGATGATAAATGCTCCAATTCCCCCTCTGACTAATCCAGTGTACTTCCTAAACACATCCTTTCAGTTATCTCAACATGGTTCTCTGTGTGATCCACTGAGTCCACTTCAGATTTAATTCTATAATCTCAAGGTCTTCAGAAAATGTATTGTTGGGTTGCAATTATAACCGTTTATGATCCAGCATGGTCAGTGATTAAGAGATTGTGTTGTACTCTGTTTCTTGCCCTGAACAGTTTGTGTGAAGCTTCTTCCACAGCTGTTCTTTGTAACGAAGTTCCGCATTGATTTTTGAGCACTAGTTTTCTTTTCCTCTCTTTTGCTCAGGCCTGCGAAACATGTCATGATGTGGGTCAGGAGAGTGAAAGCTCAGCGCGCCGGCTCGCGTCTCTTTAAAGCAAGAGCCAATACGATCCATCTCTGATAGATTTCTCCCCACTGATGGCCTGGATGTTTAATCAGGGTAAGAGCTGGATCTTGTTTTTCTTCTGCTAGGATCTATTACTTTGGCCACTCCTTTCCATTTGTTTGTTGAGTTTTTTTCTTCTTCTTTTACCGCTCCAACAGCCAATTGGCATTCATCGAGATCTATTCAATATGAAAGCAGCAACCCAGTAAAAGACAAATGGCTCAAAGTCACCGCTGGTCAATCCCTTCGTCCACCAGGACTGAAGGAGAAGGGTTTGCCGGCCTCTTCTCAACTCCTCCGTTAAATGAGTGATACGACTCCTCCTCCTTTTTAATCTTTAAATGACCCATCCATATTTTGTTCTACATTGAGTTGGCTCATCCATTTTCGCTCCGGCATCCTCCATCTTGGCTGTCACAGTACTGGTCATTACAAGCCATTTACCGTATATGCTTTTGAACTTGGCAAAGATGCAGAGAGAATTTAGCTGCACGGCTCCACATTACATTAATGTCAAAAAGGATGGAAAATCTCCATTAGGTTGGAGATTCTAACCCAAATGAGGTGTCCATTAATTCTACAAGCATGCCAGAATTTGTCATTGTCGTGTTTGGCTCTGCTCCTGATGATGCCATTAGTGATGGCATGGAGCTATCGAAATTGCACTTGTTTACTAAAAAGATACAATAGTGTTTGTAGCATAAATCACTGTAAATAGATTGCTTGAAATGTTGTAACAGAACCATGAGGAAAGAGATTAATCTTGTGTGAGCAGAGGAGCAAAGATCAGAAATTGGTGAAGCTGGTATTTCATTTTAATTTAGTAATAGCCACACATTGTTTTGCCCAGTCATTGAAAAATGTGCCGAGCTTTGTCTTGAGTGCCAACAAGCAGCCGTGAAAGATGAATGCACTGAAGGATTTAGAAAAACAAAGGGAGAAGGAAGATGCACAAGGAATCAGTCACAGATGAGCTGCGGCCCTTCTCAATATTTGTACTGACTTGGTGAGATAATTAAAATAACAGTGATGCTCATTTGGCCAATGGAAAAAAAATAGTTTTTGGAGAAGAAATGAAAATGTGTTATGTTGAGTAAAATGCTGTAGCCAAGACTTGACTAGCTTTGCATGGTGATGTAAGAAAGTACAGAAGTTCAGATGATCTACAGGCTGGGTCCCCTTCTGTAAGCTAAAAATGAGCATGTTTTCCTCATGATTTGATAAATTCAAGTAAAACCATCACATTATTTTGGTAAAAAAACAAAAGCTTAGTTCAAGAATGAACAGAAAAGCACCAAAATTAATAATTTGTACTAATATATTGTTCAAATTATGTTTAATAAGATCAAACAGATTTCAAAATTACTACTAATTGCACAAAATATTTGACCTCTGTTGTTTTTCTGCTTAAAAAACAGAAAATCTAACTATCCTTTTAAAAAATGTTCTTAAATCTGTTCATTTCTTTGTTTTTGGCCAAAGCAAAGAAAATTCACTGTTGTGTAAAAAAAAAAAAAAAGCCACAGGTTGCAGACCCCGTGGTCCACGCTCAGTAGAGCTGGAGAAAGCTCGACTCCCTCTGGCACTTTCCTGGCATCTCGTTAAGATGCCAGTATGGTAGACATTTTAAACAATTGGAAACTGGAACATTTTAAAACTTTGGCGTACCAGGGACCACCCGAGGCCCTTTAACTCAGAGGGAAGTTGACAGTATCTCTAGACAAGAAAAACAACACTAACTCCTGTTCCCAGAAAAATATGAAGCTGAATTTTAGTGAACGTAATTCAGCAAGCGTAGTATGAGCCAAAGTTTTCTCACAGTAGTCCCTTGTCAATGATGCAGTGCAGTTTGAAGAATGTGATGGTGATATAAAGCGAAGGAAAGGAAAGTATACGTGTGTGTGGCCGTTTGGGGATAAAATCTAAATAATCTCTTATTTAGATTTTTTTATCTAAATAAGAGTGTGCAGCAACACATAAGAAAGGCTCTCTTTGTTCAGATTAACTAAACAGTTAATGTCAGATTTATTTGTATGTTACTCCATAAAGAGCAGAACAGTTAAATAATATGTACTACAGGGACTTAACTTCTACTTACCCCAGCCAGTCTATTTTACATTTATGATCTAATCTTGACAATGACATGCACGTTTTTGAATAATATCAATGCCATTATAATCAACATATGTTTTTGCAACTTAAGAAATAATTGCATTTCTGTTTTAATAACACCTTTGTTTAAAAAGCTTGAATACCCACAGCATTTTTACCCAAGGTCATATCAATTTCTTATGGGACTACATATAGGTGTGCAAAACAACAAACAAAAATGTAGCAAAACAATGGTTATTCGCAAGAGACTGGTCATTAAAAAGGAAAAATAATACCAGGCCACTGTCAAGTCTTGCCTCACTGGAGTGATTTAAGGATATTTAACCCTGCTGACATTTAACCAGCACTTTGTTTTACTGGATTCTATAAAAACATGCTCTGGTATGCAATGAGAAACGCAGTCATGCATCAGAATGCCTTCTGATGCATGAGGTTCTGGAGTGTTTGCTGATTACTTCACTTTCCATCTGGATGTTTGTTCACGCAACAGAAAGTAAAGTTTTACATGAAGTAGAACTCCGAATTTTGCAACCGAGTCTTTACACCTAGAGGCTGAGCGAATAAATAATGTCTCTTTGAGGTTTGTTAACATCAAAACTCCTTCAAATAATTTTGCTTTGAAAAACAGTTTTATCTTTAATGGAAAATAATTGTTGCACTCTGTGATGAGGTAAAGCATGCTTGTATATTTTGTCCCGAAGGACTGCTTTTTACCAGGAATGAATGTTGAAACAGCAGAAAGCAATGAACAGAAATGATTTCCTCTGCCTCCATAGCAGACCCGCTGCCTTTTGTTATACAACTGCATATGTATTCAGGTCTATTAACGCAGATGCCCCAAAATAAAACCAAGGGCAACAACATGCCTTGAAATAATTTTTCTTCTACTTGACAATGAAAATATTATGAAATACATTGAGGTTAGTAGTTATTTCATGACCAAATATAAACATTTTCAAGGATTGCTATCACAAAGCACAGTACTCATGTTTGATTCCATCAACATAAGTTATATATATATATATATATATATATATATATATATATAGATCTAGATCTATATATATATACATAAAACATCCTGTTCTCCAAAAGAACACAACTAAGCTAAATTAAGCTCAAGGATGTGGTATTCCAAAAGCATAACTTTTTCCCTCTCCTATAGTCAGCTGTAGTGAACCACCTGTTGCTCATAAACTATCAATACTTTTATTTGTGGTGCTTTGGATTTGAAAGAGATCATTTAAATGCAACAAAAATTTGATCATTGGTTTTCCAAATTTTTTAAATTATCAATTATTGCAGAAATTAATAAAGAATCAACTGCCAAAAAATGTTATTGATTTCTAATTAATTCAGAACTAAAATGATTAATTCCTCAAAAATAGGTTTTGAGGAAATAGTACTGCTTCATTATAGGATAGTACAATGAAATGCATACCAAGTTGGTCCATTCATCCAAACAAACCTGAATTAATTTAAAGCTCATTTGCCTCCCCCAACCAAACAGCAATACAATTGTGTTTCTTTTATCCAGTCTATGCATCCTGGGGCACATATCCTGCCAGAATGCGTCTCTTAAGTTCATCAAGTCTAGAAGGTCATTTCTTGGAGGAGTATTGTCCTGGGATTATCACTTATGTAGTCACACTACATAAAGCTGCACCATCAGTCCCAAAATGTAATTATTGGAGTTTCATCTGTTATGCAACTTGTCATTTCTAGGTAAAGATGGAGCCAGCCAGTCATGTCATTTTATTGCACCTCATGGTGCCGTATTTGCACCCAGAATTATACCACTGTCTGTTAAGAAACATCTTTATCCCATTTTTAGTCCACTGTGAGTAGTTAAGAGTTAGAATCCTGCAAGTGTAAAAAAACCCTAAAAAACAAACAAGAAATACAGTCTGCAACTTTTCTTTACCAAGACAATCTCAAAAAAGCTGCATTTCTTCCATCTCTCTGATCACATTTCAGTAGCCAAGCTTTTTTGTAATGAACAGCCAGGAAGATGACAAATAAGGTCCCCATCATTCTCGTCAGTCAGCAGGTTTGACTTGTGGGAACTTGAAGCTTTTGTGCTTTTTGTTTTAATAGCAGATGAGAATAAAAGCTTTAGCAGCATGCTCCTAAAAGTGCTTGTCATCTATCAGACTCCTCACGAGTCCTCTTGCCCATTCGCATGCATCGGATGTCCCCTTGAAGTGCAGACAAAGCTAATATGACAGACTTTTCAGGAAAACCCATTTTAGACAGTTTGTCAAAAGACAAATGCAGGTCAAAGGGCTGGGCAATATGGAAAAGAAAAATCACTGTAAAATGTTTTTTTAGAAGACGATGTCAGATTTTTGGAGCTCATCAGCCACTGCATAAAGAACTCCCTCTCAAGGCTTCAAGTCACTTAACTGGGCTTTGAGCTGCAGTGATCTTGTCTGTGTGGTGTACACTTTTGGAAAAAATTTGTGAATAGAACCATGTGAACAATTGTAGTAAATATTAAAAAGTGTTTTTTGTTTGTTCACAGTGGAAGCTGGTATGGATTTCTCTGTCATAATTTACTGTATAACTATAGCCCCATGCTAATTAGCCTCCCTGCAGAGCATCAGGCCTGTCCACTCATAGTGACCACTTGCAGCATGGCGGAGTCCTTTGAGTGAGACGAGGGCTCTTATCCTGTCTGTATTGCAGGTCAGCAAAACCTTCATGATTGTGATAAGCAAAACTCTGCAGCATAATCGACGGCTCCACCGCCAAGAGTCTAAACCATTCCCTTGGATATAGCCCAAGAAGCAATACTCGTTTTGTGCAACTCAACATTTTTGTTGCTACTTTTACGCCACAGGAACAGTAAGGTCAGAGTGTGGATGTAATACATGCTGTGTGAGTGTGTTTGTTGGTGGAGTTAAAATAAGTTGATTTTAGGGTGCTGAGGTAAGCGCTGTGGCTTTATTTCATGGACTCACTATAAACAGAGAAAGGTCAACAATGTGTCATCCAGCTGGCACCAACTTAAAAACTGAAGAGTTGATCTTTGTTCTGATCTCTCACACTGCACTGCCAATGTAGCAGGTGTTGTTTTAGCAAGATCACCGTTTACTTTTGAAGAACTGCACTGATGGTGGATGTGTCTTCATAAATGATTAGAGAAACATCACAATTAAGATCTAATGAATTTTTAACATAAGACAAAAACCTTAATCTATTATACGTATTTGGATTTTTTGGTACACATGCAAAACTCTATGTGTTAAGAAAACACAGTATATCATAATAAACACGCCATCCTGATGGTGAAACATGGTGGTAACATCATACTTGCAGAATTAAAAACAGGAAATATTGGCCCAAGAAAATAATTCTTATAATTTGTTTTCTTTATTGTAATATTAACAGAAGTGTTAAAGTACCTGATCGTGCATAAGGACTTTCTTGCTAAGACATTTATCATAGTATGCAAGCACTGTCTCAAAAACATTGATTTTAAAGGGCAGATACAATTATGCCCTTTAAAAGCAGAATTGAACTTCATCACAGTCTCTGATATTATAGAATATCAGCTTGTTGGGGACACTGTTTCAGGCTGATAAAACACTGGGGGAAATCCTTCTTTTCTTTTGCCCAGAAAGACAAACATGGAGAAGGAACTGAGAATATGTGGAAAGATTTGAAAGTTGATGTTCGCTGAAACTCAACATCCAATCTGCCGGAGCTTCAGCTATTCTGCTAAGAAGAATGGGCAAAACTCCAAGCGTCTGCATATGCAAAGCTTATGGAGACTAACCCAAACAGACAGCTGTACTTGAAGCAAAATACAGTTTATAAAGTCTCTGGAGTACTGAATATTAACATCATACCACACATTACAGAATACTTTCTTGTTTGAACTGCAGTTATGCATCACTTTGTGTTCACCTTATACATAAAATCCAACTTCATAGAAGTTGAAGTTTATAACAATACCTATGAAAGTCATTGTACATGTAACAATTCAAGCGTAGTAAATTCAAATCATATATAAAACATGATCAGAGTGCTTGAGTATCAGATATAAGGCAGCATTCAGGCTTGAAGGAAAGACATATTATGCAACTAAGCAAGCAACATGAAAACAACTCAACTTTTGTTCAAACAAGGACTCCTCTGGTAGCATGATCACCCGATATGCAGTTACATGCACAACGCAAACGAAGCACGTGTGGAATATAAGTGACCCTGTCAACAGTGTAAATGGCCAAGGGAAAGCACTGAGCTAGAGCATATTATTCTGAAAAAAAAAAAAAAAAAGATGTGTGGAATGATAAAAGCAGGGCTGGAGTCTATTAGTATGTAAAAAATAATAGCCAGTTTGTCTTTCAAGGCTATGTAAGACGTTTCATTAGACAGTTTCAGATTTTCTAGTAACATAATGGTTCTTAAATATTCATATGTTTTATCAAATCTGTATGAAACAACAATAAAACAACATATATGATTTATTATACCAAAAACTGGAAAAATATGCAGAACTGTAATTCTATAAAGGTGTAATTCTCCATTAGTGGACATTTTTATGGCCAATGTTGCTTATTTTAATTAGATTTTACAGGTGATCATGAAATGCAAGTTGCATCTGTCCTTCTAGTTCAGGATGTGGTGACAGTGGACCATGCCCACAAAACAAAACAATTAAAAACCCAGCAATTCATGCTGTGGCAGCAACTGTCAAAAGGCTGTCATATAGCAGCACCAAAAAAAAAAAAATCTGTAGTTTTAAGGTCTGTCTGGATGCCTGCAGTGGGTGCAAGTAGTTGTATTTGGTTTACTCTACAGGTAAAAACTGAGCAACAGTGTCAGACTATGATATTGTGAAACTGCTTTTGGCTCTTGTCTGTAGTCTGTAACGAGGACAGTCCTCGGTCCAGCCGTGATATGACACCCTGGCCCGAGTAAATAGGTCAAGACTCACACACAGACAAACACATGCAGAAGACTTAGACACAAGCTCTCTCACACTTATACACAGCATGAGAAAAAACCTGCAGAGACAAGGTCTGGATAATATAATTCATCAATAATTGTCTAATTGGAACAAGAAAAGGTCACATCGTCATAAGAACAAACCTGTCATGATTTTGATGACATTCATTCAATTGTATAAATCATTGCCTTTTTACTCCTCAATGCTTGAATAAAACTGATAAAAAAGAGAAACAGAACTCCTACTCCTTACTTAAAAGTAAAAAGTTTTACAAACTCAACGGTGAAGAAGAAACCAAAAATAAAAAATAAAAAAATATTCACCGGACTGGGTCAGATGTACTCGTTACATGAAACAGACATGAAATACATTTAGTCTCAGACTAATCGGTCTTAAAATTCAAAAGCAAGATCAACACTCAGGTAAGGCCTACCTTTGCTTTATAATATGTAGTCAAAAAAGAGATCTAAGTAATGGCCCCTCACAATCAATATAATCAACCCCTGTTTATAGTAATAACTTGGGATTTTTTTTGGTAAAGGTTAACTTGACTAAAATAATAAATAGGAGTTCAATTAATGGTTGAATAAATAAATATTCCAGAGAAATTTCATAAATATAAATGAAGATGAATTGAAATAAATGAAGTGAATAATAAACTGAACACTGAAGTGTGTTTCATTGTGACGCCTGTTCTGCTGACAGGGAGATGACTCCTCGTTAAATTGAGAGTGGATGGATGGTTAAAAGAGATCAGAAATGTCTTTCTATACAATATGGACATTTAGAAGCTGCCAAAAAAAAAACCTCACAAATTGTATTCATCTCCTTTCCATAACTTCCTCTGTACTGACAATTTGGTATGACTTGCTTTGACAGATGAGCATAATTTGAGACTAAACTTGCCTTTAGATGGTGGTGCAAAGCAGTACAAACAGTCCCAAAGGAGCATGTCACTCCACACTATCAGGATTGAGTCAAGTGCCTCTGTACTCCCTTGCTGTTTTGAAGAATGAAGCAGACATTTCATTGAGTTCTCCAGAAATTGCATCAACCTGAGGCCTGTAACATTTTATTCACAGTTAAGGGATTGATATGAAAGTAAAGCTTCTCTGATGGAACCCCAGATCACAAATAAGGCCCTAAAGGGAGTCTGCTGTACGCTCTTTGATCTCCTAATATTCAGGTAAATTCCAATAAATGATGTTACATAGATAGATTACATAGATTTTTGCATGTATTTGTGAATGTAGATTCTGTGTCTATTCACTCTTCCTCCAGTTGTAGCCAATTTCCTGGATATGTTAATAAAACTAATGACCTATTGTGGTTCACCCTCTTTTTGCAATGACTATTTACTGGACATCCAAAAATGTTAATCTGTAGGCTGGTTTAATTAACGGTATACCAAAAATGCTGGTTCTTACAGCAATAGAGTCACCAATTGTCACTAACGTTAAAGGCTAATAGGTTTTAGTAAGTTTTTTCTTAATTTGGCCTGAAAACTGAACAACTTTTCCCTTCTTTTTCCACAAATATTGAATGTTTTAAAATACAATTATGTATTTATTGTGTTTTTATAAAAGTTAAAATATTTTACAGCTTATATGTAAATATTTTAAATGGTTGTCTGAGACAAGTAGTCGAAATAGTTTTAAATATTAAAAAGTGTACTTTTGCCTCTTTTTTTGTGAATATAAACTTCGCTCATTATAAATACACAATAATGATGAACGAGGTGCTAAAATGGCTACCTTAGACAGCAATTTTAAAAACTTTTGTTCAGTTTTCTTCAGTCAAGGTGCAAGAGCAAAAGTTTCTTCTCTGACTAAAGGCTGCTGAACTAAAATAAACCCTTGAAATACACACGTTTGCCTTCTCGAGTCAAATTACTTTAACTTTTCAATGATATTCTAAATTATTGAGATGCAGAAGACGTCCAGACCACAAAGCCAATATTTAAACCCAGTATGTTTTCACACAATGATCACTACATATAATCTGTATTTCTGATTATTTTACAGTGACAGAACTTGTAACAAAATGTTCTCTTAAGAACAGCTTATGAACTTTGTCCACTGCATATGAGGAACGTCATATCTTCAACTATTTCTTTGGAACTAAATGGATAGCAGGAGAGACTCTGATAGTCAGACTTGAATGATTTATTGCTCCACAAGCAAAACTAAAACTCAAACAGCAGCAGAGGCACAGCAGAAGATGAAACTTCAAACTTTTCCACTTCTCTGTACTCCGTCTCAGATAAGCCGTCTTGAGGCATCGGTGTGCTCAGAACAGCGGAGCTGCTGCTCTGTATTCTTTTCCACAGATTTCAGTGGCTAAGCTTGTTGCAGTGCCATCCCCTGAGTCGACCTAGCCCACCGAGCGAGCTGCGGCTTCAATAAGACACAAACAGCATCTCTCATGGTACTGATCCTCTGCCTCTACGTTTGTCTGTTCGCACTCCAAACACGTATGCACGCACACCCATCCATGGCACAGGAGCAGGACAATCAGGGCAGAATTCACACTCCAGCTGTCAACTGGAAGGGTCAGAGGAGGGGGTGGGCATGAGTGGGTGTGGAGGTTTCAAAGGATAAGTGGGTTCAGCGAGAAACTGCTCCTCTTTGCCCTTTCATGGCGAATCATATCCCATTAAGTGGGTTTTGTCCTGTGATGAGGATGCTGCTGGCGCTCTCCAACAATCCCATTACAGATCATAAAGGGAGCTGGGGATGTGTCCTGAGAGCACTCAAGCTGCTCCTTTAAGGCTGCCAAGCTCCATGTGTACGGCGACCCCGTCACATCTGTTAATAGCTTTTTAACTCCAGGTTGAATGTTGGGAGTTTTTTTTTCTCCCTTTAGACTGTGTTCACCCCTGAGGTTTCATGCTCTCTATGGAAGAGTCACAATGACAGGATCGGTTCAACTCATGTGAGTCTGGCTTACGAAGGCTGGATCTGACAACACACAGGTGTGTGTTACATAATTCGTATCCTGCTTTTTTTTCTTTACACACCTCCCTGCCATCTTGCCACCTGACTGATCATTGTATGTAGACCGTAAACAAGAACTGTTTGGAAGAAAAACCTCATTATGCCTTTTATGCATTAAATCATTTAAGAATTAAAATTATCCTCTAAAAGATCTGCAGTTAAAACATGCACTCCAAACGGACATATAAATATTCCTCATCTAATATAAAATCAGACATTTTCTGCCATTTCAAGCAAGCAAAAATCATTTTTCTTTTGCTAAATGTCAGAACAATGATCAAGAGATTCTCTTTCTGAGAAAAAAGCTTTTTGATCAAAGAAGAAGCCTTTTTTGTCCTTGAGTGACTTGTAATTAGTCTGGTGGAATGCTGAAGGTCAAGGTTCATTTGAATGACATAGTTGTGTAATAGCTTAATTTTCGGACTGATGTCTTAAAGTGTTGTTCTTATATTTCAATTTAATATTCTGTCCTCACAGCGCCAATCTCTGTTACAGCAAAATAATTGCACAGTATAATGCTTCCACTTCCATGCTTCATTGTAGGATGGTGTTCCCAGGGGTTGTTAGCTCCCACTTCGTCCTCCAAATGTAAGCATGGCCATTATGGTCAAAAGTTTTCAGTTTGGTTTTATCAGACCAAACAAAGGTGTTTGCCCTCAGGCAAATTTCCATTCTGCTATTTTTTTTTTTTAATGTTGCTTTTGGAGTACTAAGGTCCTGCTATAAGAGTGTCCTTTCATAAAATATTGCTACAGGACTCGTTTCATCTTAGTGTCAGTAAGAATCTTCACTAGTTAAAAAAAAGTAATAAAAAAAATGCTTTGTTTTGGCGTCGAACCCCAGAAACTGTGTGCTTCCTGAATGATATAATGGCTGGATATTCCCATGGTGTTCATAAATGTGGCACTTTTGGACATCTGAAAATTATACTGAAGCATCAAACAGACTTTTGAAAGTCTCTTTGGTGAAAGTCGTGTAAAACATGACTCATTATTCTGGCAAATGAAAATAATTTTGCTGATCCCAGATGACAAACCAAGAAAAGTTTAGTTAGATTTTAAGTTGCCAGGTCTTTATGTAGAGAATGCAAACATCTGTGTACAATTGTATACAGTTTGTGTTTTGTAAAAGTTTGGCATAGTTCCAGTAACACAACAATGTAAACAATCAGGACTAATAAGTTGAAATTTATTTGAGATGGGCCTAAGAAAAACCGCTGCAGTTTACCTGTTTGCAGCTTTACAGAATTCATGGTGTTTTCTGCCTATAAAAGTGTTACAAGTTCTAGATTGAACCCATGCTGCCATCATGGCCTTTAAATAGGAAAATGTTTAGAAAAACCATACCATGCACCATGGAGCTTCCAGAAAAGGCTGCCCACGGATTTATGCACATTATTTACTTCCCTCATTATGGAAGTGGGGCATCCAAGGGTGTGAGCTTTACATTCAGCTCATGCACGATGCGCATCCTTGCTTCACACCAAGCTCTGAACTTAACACCCGCACTGAGGTCTCCCACAAGCAATGCCATTAATCAACCGGGCAGCTCGCAGATTTTTGAGAGAAAAAACAAGTGGCATAAAAAGAGACTAAGCATCAAAAGGGGTGGAGGGGGATGACAAAACAGGAGGAAATCAAAGTCAAAGTCACCTTGAATCCAACTAAATCACAGTGACCTAAGAGGAACTAAAACTGAACTAAATAAAACCAGTTAAGGCTTTTACTGCTTTTCCCCCATCATCATCTAGCTTCTACTTCTGTTCTCTTTACCTTTTAAAAATCCAGACAGCCAAATTACTCCTGACTCATATGCAAAAAGGCCTGAGCAGCATTTATTCAAATAAAAACATATATGACATGCTGGTGTCCAAATAAGAAACACAAAAGACCTCAAGTGGACATTTTCTTCAAAAATGACAAAAAACAACAGGATGTGAGAACATGGTAATAGGGCTTCTGCACCTTTCAAAGCATGACTTTTGTAGGACAACCAACTAGAGAAAGAAGTACACGAAAACAGCACTGATTTTGTTCAAAGCAGGGACCCGTTGGTAACAAGATCACCTGATATGCCATTAAATGGAGAAGGAAAAGGGAGAATGAAAAGGGAAAAATTGACCCTATCAACAGCCCTGAAAGACCAAATGAAAGAAATGCTGAAAGAAATAATGCTGAAAGAAAGTGTGGGGACTAATAAAAGCAGCTAGTATGGATACTTACACTGTCAGTAAGGAAAAGAGGACCCTCGATATTTTTTTTGAGCAAAGTATAATTTTCATTTAGCAAGTTCAGACTTTTAAACCCATCTGTTTGTATCAACTTAAACAAATAGATGGCTATTTGTAGCCAACATCTGTTCTTTGACAACATGCACGTCAAAGAACACGTCTTTTTATTGCATTTATGATTTCAATTATCATAAGTGACCATTCCTGCCACAGCTGGCCTAAGGTCGTAAGTTTGTTGTTTATCTCACTAAAATCTCTCTGCTATTGTTAGGATAGTAAAACAATATACCATCCTTAATAAAAAAAAAGTTATTTGTGAAGAAGGGCCTGGATACTCATAAGGGGTACTTTGCAGTTTCGCCATACTTTTTGCAATCAACAAATGTAAACATTCGTTTACATTTTTTTTTTTTTTTTTTTGTCTACAGGTCATTAGCAGTAACTGCACTATCTGCTTTACATAATTATCCTAATGTTTTTATTTTGTATAAATAAATTAGATTTGCTGGGGGTGGAAGGTAGAAGCCAAACAGAATGGGGCCAGGACCAAATCTCCAGAATTTTAAAGCAGTTCTGAAGGCACTAATTGGCAAACCATTAGTAATAGTATTTACAATGCCACATCAGAAGTAGTTTCACTTTTTTATTCCTCTCAAATGTTTGGTGCTCTTTATGCCCTTAGGCCTGCAGCAGGACCCGAGGTGGTCATCTTGGGTTGGCTCTGACTAACTTGAAAAACAAAGCTGTACCAAAGTCCAGCCAATTTGTAAGAGGTCATTTGGTTCTGCAAGCTTTGCAGGGGAACTGCTTTGTTAGATGCATGTAGCTAACAGCATGTGGCTTAAGGCAACACTTGCACTCTGTGAGCTCTTGAGACGGAGCCAATAATTTGAGTTGTTCAGCATACATTTCTCCATCTCAGGCAGCCAAATTAACAATCCCCCCCCCCAGTCAAGACAAATCAGCCGTCTCATTACGTGGACAGCAGCCTGGTTGAGTGTGGCCATCATAAATGAATGTGGGCAGGTTCAGAGGGCATCTCATTAAAATGCATTAATTTTCAACCATCTGCAATGGACACAGAATTGTAGTTTTCTTAAGTCAGAGGCGCTGGAACAGAGACGGATCCATTAGCCATTCTTCCTGTTAGTCTACAAGTGAACACAGCATTGGAATGAATGTGGTGACACAGTGGTGATTATATCAATGCTTCATGCTTAGCTCCTTCATGCAGCACTGATTGTTGAGCACTATGAAAGGCGAAAAGCTCGTCATGCAGATGCAATTGTATGACTGTCTGATCATTCACACTGAAGGACAAATAATTCAAATCTAACACTCTACAGCTGCAGTAGCTTCTTTCTTTCAATCTATACTTCCTTTTCAGTCTTTACTGCCAGTGTCATGAAATGCACCCTTGTTAAACCCCTCAACTCACCACCAACTTATAGTATTGATCAACAGCTTGAAGGTCTCCAGAGTTTCCCAAAGCTGTCACAATATGCTGCCAGCTCCTTCAGCAAATTGATCATACAAACACATAAATAATAAAGTGGCATGTCATTCTGGCTTCCTATTGATTTGCCCATTAGCAGCTGATGGATACAAGCTTTAAAAGTCAAGAGTCTCATTGATTACCTTGGATCTGCACGCCAGAACGCAGTGTGATGTCACTTTTCAGGTGACACTGCAGCCTTTCCCCTTTGAGGCACTAAATTAAAGGTCAACAGGTAGATTGCTCCTTCAAGACACAATTTGATTGTGTTCCCATCACAGATTTGTGTAGGATATCGAATGGCAGTTAATTTGTGAATTTTGCTGTTTCATCACCAAAAGCACAACTTGTTTCAGCTTGACAGATGACCTGGAAATGGCTTGAAAACAAAGCCAGGAAATGTAAGTGGTTTGTTCCAAACAGTTTCCAAATCATAGGTGTTTTTAGGTTTTTTTTCTTCTCCGTCTTAGCCACAATATATCAGGCTACATAACCCAGTTCTGTTTGAACTTCAGCTCACAACAAATGACCTGATGTTCTCCCTCGGGACTAGCTACTAATAAACAGGATTCTCCCCTGCTTTTAATTACAACAAGTCACTCTGGGTCTGAAGAAGTGAGTGATGTGGCCCTGAGGGGAAAAAAAAAACAAAAACATTATCATAAAGCCACACATACAAGCTCTGAAAATGTGTCTCTTCTTTAGTTTCAGAATTTCCCACACAATTTCCTACAATTTTCACTGAAACCTTCACATTCAACCTGCAGCTCTTCAGTTCAATCTTTACAATGATCGCAGCAGATTTCGCTCTCCTGATAATTATAAGCTGATTTTAGGTCTTCACTTTGTCCTCCATGTTGCCAGTGCCTTCTTGTGGCAACAACAATCACCCGTATCATTTTAGACAGTTTTGATTCTGCCTAATCTAGACCATCTTCATCCTTGTAGGGGTTCACACCAAATTTACTACAAGCTTTGCATTGCTTGGTACTTTACTTTGTATAATTTTGAGCAGAGCGACTAGCCATGTTGGTTAGGCAATTTGGTCAACTACTTGATTATGAAAAATTCCTCTTTAGGAGATGAGTGGGTCCATTTCTTACCAGCCTGTTGACCAATGACTTGACTAGAAGTGATGAGAAGTAGTAAGAGAGGAGATTCCTTCAGACTAATGCAGGTAGCCATGATGGTAGCTACCTGAATCAGAGTGCATATTTACAGTCATATATGTAAATGTATGAATAGGGGAAAATGTTACCCAAATGAAATAAAAAAGACAGAAATCATTGTTCTGAATTTGTTTAAAAACTACAGATCAAGACAGAACTTGTACACAGATTTATATTTTAAAAGCTACATAATTACTAAATCACCCTCAAAATGCACTGTAATCATTGGCAAAATTAAAGGTTTTTCCTCAAAACTGCACACAGAAAAACTGGTGTATGTGTTTATATTTCATAGTTATTGTTAGAGAGATGTATTTCCAGGCCCTGTAAGCAGCTGCAGCTCAACCAAAATGCTGCTGTCAAAACTCACTACATTTTCTTTGCTGAATCTACATATCAGACCATAAAAAAATGTTCTCTTAATCTTCCCTATCAGAAGGAAAACTAAACAAGGGGTGGTTGCAACATTTACTTTCTTTTCCTCAAGTCAGGCAGCAACTCTCTAAAAATGTAACATGTGCTCTTTAAATCTGGGCTGAAATTATGATAGCTTTCCCAACATGATCAGATGCTATTTTATCATCTTCTTATCCTGTCTAAGCATTTTTTGTTGTTTTAAATGTACACTGTACTTTTTCCACCAAAGTAATGCTTGTATTTCACTATTTTTTTCATTTTACAAAGGTATCCCTTGCCTTTAATCAAATATTATTTAGACTGATTTATCTTTGATTCTGAAAAGGACATTTGATCACCTTGAGTCTGAATGGCTCTACACAAAGAAAACTTGCTTTGATTTATAGTCAGCGGTTGACAAAGTGCTTTCAGAAGTAAGGGAGTGTCACCTTGAATCTGAATGATCTAAAACCAGTAATTACTTAGATGTGCAATAGGGAAAAAAAACAGTCACTAGTTTAGCCACCTGAAGCAGGTACCGTCCTTGTAACCAATTTGAAACTCCACTGTGATCAGTTATCAGTGAATTCAGTGATGAAACGAAGGAAATCTGTTGCAGCTGCTCTTAGATTTCTTTTTTCATCAACACAATTTAGCAATTTCAAAGTTAATTTATGTCTTTACTGAGGTTCCCTTTTGTAGACCGTAATATTGTCAAATCTGTATAAAATAGAAAAGTCACAAGAGAACTAAAAACATTAATTGCAGTCAAGTCTCTTGCATTATAATGGCTATTCTGAACACCAAAACAATTATGATCTAACTGTGTTTCTCTTAACTAAGCATGAAGTACACACACTTTTATAATTAAAATAAATGAAATGTAAAAAAAAGAAGCCTCCTACAAAACCCTGTAAGACAAAGGGCATTTAATTTGTTCAACATATAAAGTTGCTCTACAACTTAGAGAAAGAATGTCACAGAAATTCAGGTTTGAAAAGTTGAACCAGCACATTACCACTATAAAAGCATTGCGCATTTCTAGTACATTAGTCAGAGTTGCAGGCCCTACATTTGAACTTAAAGACCTTAAATTAATTCAATGCTTACATAATGCATAAACTTATATTCATTACTCCAAAAAACAAGTAATCTTCTTCTTTGAAGTTAATAAAACTGGATGTTAACATGCCCGAGTAATCCCATTTAGAGTTTTTTTAATGGTTATGCACAATAAATATTAAACAAACAAACGAAGCCTGTAAACTTTTTCCGAGTTGTAAAATTTCTCTTGAAGCTCTTCCACCTGCTGCTTTGTCAGTAGACAAGGGAAACGCTTTCGAGACATGGAAAATTAACTTTATTCATCTTTCAAGAAGCTATTTCTTCCAGAAAAAGCCGCAAGCCACATCCAGTAAACAAAGTAGGCTACTGAGCGTGTAATCCAACTTAAGAACAAATTTACTGTCGACTTTCTTTATGATTCAGGAGTAACACTCACATTTGCCTAACAGCAAGAGCGTCCGCGTGCTCTGATTCAGTTTTAGGCTTCTCACAGCGACTGACAGATGCAAGACGCTTAGCGGTAAATCGGGAATGCGTGAGGTTCCATTTGGGGCAAATCTGGGGGGCAAACACAGGGAGGAGAACTGTGAAAGTAAGCAGCTGCTCCTCTCAAGTGTGATGGGCTCATCTTTATTTCCCTTCAGGGTCTTGGTCTCATTTTGTTCATAAAGACTATCTTTGCTAATAGTGCGACCGGAAACATCAACATCGAAATGCGCTCGGTGGAAGATATGTGCAGGTTAATGAAGCAGGGGTCCCCGTGTTCTGCAGCTCCCTCTGCTGAGATTGTTTAATGATTCCTGTGCAGCCTATTTTACAGCACCACTTGGAGAACATAACACGGGTTAATAAAGTAGAGGTGAGTGGTTTATTGCCCCTGCTGAGCATTGTTTTCCTCTCTCTTCTACTGTAACACAGAAATATTTCTCATTAATGATGTCGCCCATTGGGCCAATAAGACGAGTAAGTACAAATGCACAGAGCACAGTTTAGTGCACTGATTCCTGCAGGCCTGTTTGTAAAATTACTGTGGGTGCCATGGTGGTGATTTATTTAAATCTAATAGCCAGCATCTTACTTTGGCAAGGCAGGGGAGGAAAGCGCTAAAACATGAACACTTTAACCTTTTGAATAGCTAAAGCACAGAATTTCTCAAAATTTCCTGAGATTAACTAGTGTTCTGTGAACCCATGAAAAAAACTCCTAAAATATCCAGTTTTAAACTTAATAGAACTTTATGTTCTTTGTTTCCAGCACCCTTATAAGGAGTTGATACGAGAAAACCTACTCAACAACATTCATCTCTCAGGTTCAGAATCCGGTTTCTTTTTTTATGATCTTCATGTGCTACAGTCCTCAACTGTCAAATTTTCATTTTTTTTAAAACCTACACACTGTAATGCATAAAGGCTAGATTGAAAAGCAAAGCCCAAAGAAAAACTTTGAAGCAACTTCAGAAAGTCTGCAGATCTACAAACCAAAACCACTTTAAAACATGACAAGAAATCTTTGTAGAAGGAATCAGTAATCATAGGTAGTAGTTGTTTAAAATATAAGGACAGTGTTTCTTCTCTTTTCCAGTATCAGCATTAAACAGGGGATGGTAAAAATCAAAAGTTTGATTTTTACTTTTTTTATTCATTTTAACTTGATATCATGTAATTGCAAAAAAAAAAAAAAATGTGACATTTAAGGCTTTAAACACATCTTTGCCAGGGTTTCCAGAAAGTAAGACAGTCTAACATAAAAACAGAACACTAGACTAATGTTAAATTAAGATTACTAATACGAACTAACAGGTCTAATCTCCCCCTACCCTTTTCTGGAGTTTCCTTTAAAGTTAACATCCAGTTGGAATGGGGGAAAACATGATGGAAATGCTGAAAAAAAGAGTGTGGTTGGTGTGTGGCGGGACTGCAACTGTTTGCGCACAGCACACAGGTAAACACAGCAGTGCCTTGCAGAAAGCTAATCTAATGATCATTTAGGAAGGACGAAAACTGTGACTGCAAATATGAATATCGGGTTTTCCACAGGACACTGGAAATTTAGCGGGAGGTTTACAGAATCAGGAGAACATGCATTCTGGGAGGCAAACATGCAACTTTTTTAATGATTTCAGTTCATTTTGCTCACAAAGAATCTGTTTCTTTGCAACTCTGATAACAAATTTGTAAATCGCCACAAAGTGGACATCAGAATTTCATTAGATGACTTTTATATGAAATACCATTCTCTGCTTTTGGTAAAGGCCCAGGGCTCTCACAGCAGGTTACTTGTCATCTAACAGGATAACTGACTCATAGAGAAAAGCTTTTATTTTCAGACTGACACCTACATCTAATTACACAGTCGCCAAATCACTTGTCCATGCTCGTGATTTACTTTGTGAGGTGTGGGCGTGAGTCGTTGAGACAGCATCATTTGCAGTTTATTTTGAAATAATAAGGTTCACGTTGAAGACCAGAGGCACGTTGAAAATCTACAACATTCATCTAACTAGGGCTTTAATACTAAAGCCCTAGCCCAAAAATAACTACATTTTTAAATAGTTGAGATTCTCAGTAGTTGTTTTTACAGCTTGTTGTTGTAGCGCGTTCATATATGCTTGTTTGAATAAAATGCAAAATTGCTGACACCAGGAAATACATTTTCCCTCCATCCATCAGCTCGCCTTTCCACATCTGTTCACCAATTCATCCAAGCAACCATCCATCCATTTACCCATCTATACATCCATTCGTTCAACTCCATTTCTTTCTCTTCATTCCAAAACACAGAGTAAACAAACAAGGCTGATGAGGAGAATATATATATTTTAAAGAGATTGGTGTGAACAGCTGTTGGTCAGATTTAGGTGGATCTACATGAGCATGAAGAATAAAACTTGTCTCTGATTTTAATAAGAAAAAAACACTGTAAAAATCCACCTGAAGCTCCTGCTGAAACTAATTGATCAAATCCCAGCTGTCTTCACACCTATTTTTAGCTGTGCAGGAAGCGAAGCCTGCTATTACATGACATGAGATGTCACATGCATTTAAAATAAAACACAGTGGAAAGTATATTTGCTCGTTTTCTTTGGGATAACTTATGAATAAGTCAGGGTGTCAAGGTTAAACAATTAGCCACCTGACTGTATGTGGGAAGTAAAGTAAACTTTCCTGTCTAAGTCAGTTTGGAGAGTTATTCAGCTAGCTCAATCTCCCGTACTGCAGATGTCATGTTGTCCCCGTTCCTGCTGTTAATATCATGCAGATACATGCATGCAGCTGAGTGCCACTGCTATTCAGATCTGTGAGTCTTAGTTGAAGTAAATTGTACAGCTGGGTTTCACAGCTTTGCCTAATAGTGACTCATACAGTAAAAAAGAAAGATGCTATCAGAAAAAAGTCGATTCAATCACCAGAGACAACCGTTCTCATTTTGCAACACACAGTTTCAGACAACCTTAATTTTTCCTGACAATCTGCAAAATATTGCTTGGTGCAATTGCAGTGTAATATTTAGTGAAGGTTGTAAATCCAAGAACGGGTGTTTGCTTCATAAAGAAATGTCTAAGAGAGCAAAAGAACACAACACAAAAAGCTTTAAACCTCAAGTTTGCCAATTTTATGTAAATAATTTGAATTTTTCAGGTCTTTGAGAAAACTGTATAAGTGAAGAAACTTAAAAAAAAATAACATTGAAAACCTATGACCTAATGCAATGGAATCTCAATCAAAATATCACCAAAGAGGTAATATTTCAATCACTGAGTAGAATTCATTTATAACTATGATTCAAAGGAGTTGAGTTCAATAGTTGTGGCTTCCAGCTAATAACAGAACAGTTTTGTAAAACAGTAAAATATTCTGCCACACATAAGTTTCCAGTTGTCCAGCAGAAAGCATCTGGCAGGCCAGAGCCTTGGAATGGTTAGGATCAATTTGTCATCCTACAAAGAAGGTCAGCTGCAGATTAATATAAAACATTCTCATTTAACCAGTGGTGGAACATTTCTAATAAGATGGGAGTGGAGTATAACAAGGTACTTTATCTTAAAGGGCAGGAAAGACTGAAACGTTTATTGAGTATGACAATATTTTGATTCTCATTCTAATTTCTTTATGTTTTCCATAGAAGTAGTGAAAGGATTATGAATTTGACTGCAGTAATTTTCAGGATTACAATCCAAAAACTATAATCTTGCAAAGTCTTGTTTTGATCAATAAAGCCAGAAAGATGGATTCTAAAGGAAGACCAACCACACACACAAGATTTGATGGTATGTTTTGTTTCTTTAAAACTGGGGGGGAAATAAACTACAAATGAAAGATATACCCATTAAAAGGATAAAAAAACTAAAAACTAAAACATCTTCACATCCCTTCATCTGTGAAGACGGCTTAAAAGGGAGTTGTTTGTTTCTACTGTCACTGCATACTCAGTAGGAGGGAGTTCTGCAAACTTAATGACTTCGTCAGCTTAGCTTCAATTGATGGATAATCTTTTATAACTTGCATTATAAACCTAAATGTAACTACATTGGGATGATTTGATTAATTATCAAATTAATTAGCATGGGAAAGAATTGAATCTGTCTAATAAAGTCCATTGAGATGAAATCTGTTGACAATAAACATAAATAGAAAGAAATCCATGCTTGATTTCATGAAAAAAATGTATATTTCTATAAAATTGAATTATGCTCTTACATTTGAATGTAAGAGCTGTACATATTTTTTTAATTGTAGAAAAAATATGTGTAATCTAAAGTTAAAAGAGAGATGAAAGATGAGAGTTGACTGGAAGAAAATGCTGGGAAAATTCAACTTGCAAGCAAGCATCTCACCAAAGCCCAACCTACATTATAGGATAGATTTCTACTCTCATAATCTGTTCTGACCCTGATTGCTTCAGTGGAAATAAAAGGGAGAAAAATAATGGCTCTGGAAAGCCACGATGGTTCCCAGAAAATAATTCTGCAGCTTAAGTCTTTCAACTTGCACCCTGATCAACTATCAGGTATCAATAATAAACAAGAAGCAAAAGAAGTAGAATCAAAACTTTTGGGTAGAACTATTTTCATACCATTTAATTCCATCGAGCAGCATGCAAAAGGACTGAAAACATGCAGAATATCTATTACTTCACATGTATTTACTGCATTCCTGTATTCTGGCTGTATGTGCGTGTGCATGTGTGTGTGGGGGGGGGTGTGCGTGTGCGTACTGCAGACCTTGTCATTAATTCATGCTGTCTTGAAATGGCATTCAAAACATTATTCTTTGTCAGATCTATCTATCTATCTATCTATCTATCTATCTATCTATCTATCTATCTATCTATCTATCTATCTATCTATCTATCTATCTATCTATCTATCTATCTATCTATCTATCTATCTCATCTATCTGTCTATCCATCCATCCATCCATCCATCCATCTATCCGTCTATTGATCCTTGCTTCAGAAGTAAAGATGTTTGATAAAAGGTAATTTTCTTCTTTATCTGTAGTGTGCATGTCGCTCCATCCTATCTCAGTGGGGACTTGTGTTGTTTTGCACCAGTCAACAGTGGACTCCTGTTGTTCTATACAAACCAAGTGGAGACCTTTACTCTATAATGCAATTCAAGGTCCCCTCTTTGACTGCTAAGAATGACATGGCAGCACCACTTTGAATAGTTAAAGACAGAGGAGCAACTTACCACATTAAGAGACAAACATTTATGTTACGAATATTTGTTGTTGATACTGCAGATCCTGTTGTTAATTTATGCCATCATTAAATGGCATTCAAAATATTATTCATTGTGAAATGTGGCCATAATTTCACTTTTTGGGTAATAGTTGTATTAAAAAGAACTAATTAAATAATATCACTTAAGTTAAATAATCAACTTCTTAAAAGAGTTAATGTAATTCATTGTAGTAAGCAAATGTTCTTTAGGTCAAAAGATGTTCTATTGCAGTATGTAAAGATCCCCACTTTGATCTGTAGAAATCACTCAGAGATCCAGGTTCCCTCTTGGAAATTTATTTAAAAATGATTACAAGTCAAATATTCAGTCATATTATGGTAAGAGATCTTTAAAGTAAATTTTGTTTTGCGTTTTTGCGTTTTCAACAAACTAGAAACAGAGATCTTGGCATGATAGCCTGACAGTCCCGTTAGTAAGGTGGGTGTGTATGCGATCCTGTGCGTGTGTGTATGGTAGTTTTAACTTGATCTGCCTCCTGAAGGCGCATTCTCTCTCTCAGTGCTACCAGAACAGCTAACCTCTGCTGTGCCGTTTGTCTAAAAAAGATTCTTGTGCATTTTTCTGGGCCAACCTCCCTCATCAAAGTGATTAAGCAATTAAACTGATTGTGCCGATGCTCAGAAGAACAAGGCGAGAGCCCTCGAGAAATGACTGCAAACGCTTTCTTGGAGATAACAGCATAATTTGGCCCTAATAAAAATAAGGCCTAAATATGCACCCTTGTTTTAGAATCAGGGAAGCAAGCAACAAGGTAAGAAGAAACAAGTGAAGATGATAAAACTCCAGCTTCTTCTACGTTATTATTCATTCATATGCAATAAACCCATTCCACTGAGGCATCTCGTTCTTTCTGGAAGATAGATCCTGTGGATGATGCACACACTCAGCAAGGGGTGGCAGATGTAAATAACCAAAGTTAGGGGGTTGAATCAACATGCAGTTCATTTCTCAGAGCTGCTGCACACATCAATAATGAAACAAGAGTCTGGCAAGTCACCCAGATCAAAGACACAAACTAAAAATCACTGAATTCTCTCAGCATTATTATCCTCTGCCACCTGCGCCTGGTAGAGGTATTAGGGAAGTTTGTCTGCTCAGGGAGCCCCTGTTGGCCAGGAGGCTAACAAATTTAGACCAGCTGTAAACATACTACAGAAATTTTTTTAAAAAGTTATTTAAATAGAATTAGAATTCAACACTAACAATGGCAGGTGCTTGATTCTGAAAACATTCATGTTTATAAATAAATCATGTAAAAGTTTGTTGTTTTTTTAAAAGTAAAATTAAAAGGGGCTTTTCCTGAGTCTACAGACGTCTAGATGTAAACATGGTTCATTATTCATGGACCATATAAAAAGCCACCGGTTGAACTATAGAAGACAATGGGTGTAGCTGGAAGAGCCCCTTAAATTGAAATTAGGTTTTTAACTCCTGGTGCAAGCTCTGAGATAATTACACCCATCAACTCCAAACGCTTTATTTTGACACCTAACTTATTATGAATTATTGATCGTAGCGGAACGTCCATCAAACAGCGAGCTGCATTGGATGAGAAAAACGGTAACTTACCCCGGGAGGTTATCTCCAGGTGCAGGCGGGGATCTGCAGCCCGGATGGCGGCTGTGTACCGGTCCTCTATTCCGGGCACCTGCGCCTTTTTCTCGGGCATGAGTCGAACCCTGAGCCGGCCCCCGTCCGCTCCGAGCCACCACTCCAGGATCTCCCTGAGGTCCACCTCAAGCAGGAGCACTGTTTCCTCTTCGTACACGTCAAGACCCCCGCATCCGTTTCTGACCAGATCCTCTCCTATTTCCACCACTACTTGGTTGGACTTCCTGTTCGCCTTGGTTAAGCCCATATTCAGAACTTTGGACAGCGGCCGCTTGTAGAAGAAGGGGAGCTGTCCATCAGCGGACCTGTTTCCCGACTCTCCTGCGGACCTCGGCTCCACAAAAGTAGCGATGGTTTTCTGCAGAGGAATGCAGTGCATTTTTAAGTTTGCGCGCACCGTGTAGCAGCCGCTGAAACTCCGACAGTCTCCGTTTAGGGGTCTCTTTATGAACTCCGCCAGATAATATCGCAGCAGCGAGGGCACGGCAAAATCCACGGCCAGGGTTCTTCTTTTGTTTCTTGACATTATGGTCTGGTTCGAGTCTCGCTTGATGCCGATTTCGCCGCTGTTGCCGCCGCCCGTGCCGCCGAAGCCCGCGGCGGGGACATCCATGCCCGCCGTGGTCCTTGGCGGGGCGCAGCGCAGCCTGGTGAAAAATGCCGCAGAACAAACAAGCAAAAGCAACAACCCGACGTTCATGGTTTCACAAGTGGGGTCGGTAGGTTCAGGAGAAAAAAAAAATCGCCTCTTGATCCCAAATATGCCCTTCTCTTGTCACATAAGCAATGCAAGAATAAAAAATAAATAAATAAAAAATAACCACAAAGTGCGTATGGATGGAGACTGCGTGTCCTGCGCCTTCTCTCCGGTGCGCACCCGAGGAATAACAGGCTTTTACATCCGCTCTCCTTTCACTGTTGCTGTCCTCAGCTCTTCATATGGGAAGGAGAAAAAAAAAGAGTAATTTCCCTCCACTCTGTGCTTTTGCCACAATGCCTTAGATCGCCAGTGCCAGCAACAAGACGCACTCCGGGACGGTGATTTATATGCTGCTCGGGTCCGCTTCGGTGCCTTTCAAAGACTCCCTGTCTCTTGGCACAGTTGTGACGGCGGTACAAGTGGTCTCTCTGTCAGCGGAGAGGAGGGGGGCGAGAACGCCGCAACCGTGTATTCAGAATGGGAGCAGAAAATTCCGGGGGTCCATTAAAGTTAAGAAATAACGTCTGAATCCTCCTCCTGCTTCTAATCTCTAATCGTCGCCTCTTCCGTGCGTGCACATGCGGTAAAGTCATTCACACATCCACACACCGTCAGTGAGAGAGAGGGGGAGAGAAAAAAAAAAAATCCCTCGGCAGGAACCGCGGACGCATCTCACGCGCCCTCAGAGCAACCGTGACGGAGTCTGTATCTTTATTGGAATTAGAAATGCCCCAAGATGTTCCAGAACAACTCCGCATTGTCCCTCATGACTTTTCGCCCGCCTCTCACCCTTTTTTTTTTTTTCAATGAATCATCTAGTCTTTTACGTGTCCGGAAATTGGATTGGATTAGTCGCTTTCTCCCTCAAGCTGTGTGCAAATCAAATAGTTTTATAGGGCGGCAATTTGGGTCCCATTCTGCTTTGTTATACCTATCTCTCTCTTTTTTTAAAGATCAAATTGGTGCCTTGCCATGTTGCTAGTTCGTGCCTCCTTGCTTGGAAATCAGGAGGCCTGTTGGGTTTGTAGGGCGCAGCGTCGCCAGAAAATGCTCCTCTGCCGCGTCCCCCTCACCTGGAGATCCCCCCACCCCGTTTCTGTTCTGTTCGTTCAAGTTGATCAGAGAGGACACCCACTAGATGGCGTGAGCGCACACTCGTACTTAAATGCAGTTCCATTGATAAATCCCTTCATTAAAAATGAAAAAAAAAAATCTGTATTTTAAATATTGGATGATATATAGGTGTGTCATTTCTTTAGAATACTAATAGACATTTACTTAATTGTGCCATTAGTTTATTTTAGTAAAGGAGAACTATAATTTAAGTGCATCAAACAGGTTTTCAGATAATGACCTAAATCTTAAAAAATGCGGTTTTCACATGATTTAATTCAGCATGGGGATTAGAAGAAAACCAATCTGACTCTATATAAAAGAGAATTTTACCCTTAAATCTAAACACTAGCTGTGCCAGATCTATGGGAAAAAAAACCTAATATGAAGTGTTTAAGATGACTGGCAGTAACTCTTTTTAATCTTCCAGTGTGAGTTTTGGCCCAGTCTTCTTTGCAGAAATGTTTTAATTCAGCCAATTAAAAGATTTGGCTTAATACTAGGCTCTTATATTTCAGGTTCTAAAATATTAGAGCCTTATAGTCAGACATTTATAGTCATACCACAACACTTAATGAGGAATGTAAGCCTTGAACGCTGTTTTGTATTTATTTGGGTCATTCTTATCTAATATCAAAATTAGTTTAATCTAAAAGCACTTAAGGTTGACCAAAAGCATAAGAAATACATTGATAGCAAAGTTATTGTGGAAAGTTGAACATTCAGTCTAATTAAAAAAAAAACAAAACATTTTAATACAGAGTTTGAAAAGGAGAGCAATTCACAAATAACTGTTGCTAAAGAAGCTGGCTGTTCAAACTGTGCAACAACCACATAAAATGAACGTTAAGAGGGAGGAAACATTCAGTTGTGCCCAAGTAACAGGGATAAACACAGCTTTGAGAGGATTGTGAAGTAAAGCCCATTTAAGAGTTTAGGGAAGATTCACTCGTTGTGGACTTCAGCTGGAGTTGGTGTTTGAAGCGGCAACACACACTGGGCCTGGGCTAAAACTTTTGCATTCTTCGTGTTAAGTCAGCTATGAAAAAGAAATGGTTGGAGCTTTTTATCTAAGAAAAGGAGAAAAAAGACCAGGTTGCTGTTCACTGATCTAAGGTTCACTTTTCAGATGAAAGTAAACATGGCATTTTATTTGGAAATTATGATAGCAGCATCTGGAGGAAGAGCGGAGAGGCATCCATACAAATTATGAAAGCAGGTCCTGGATGTTTTGTGGCAGGTCTGCAGGTTGAAATGTGAACGCAGTAACTAAAAAATGGCACAGAGAACAGAGCATGATGACGCATCCCCATAAAGCCACGTCTTGCTACTTTTAACTTACTTAGAGTTATGAGTTAAATTGTATGTGTTGCTTTGGCATCAATGTTTTCAGAAAGTTGTGTTTACAAGGTCTAACAATGTTTATTAATATCAGGGTCTCCCCCTGTGCATTATAAGTCTGGCTGGCCACCAGGGTTCCTTGTGCCCCCACCAGGCTCAGCACTACTTATTTATTCAAGTCTTTTTAAAATGTTTGCATTTTTTAAGACTTTACTAATCTTCAAATCTTTTAATAACGCATAATTATGAAGATATATTTTCAAGTTTCCTGTACACATTTTTTAACTTAAAAACATGACAGGCCACTGAATAAATGCACCCAACCACCGGGCTGAGCAAGTTTTCTCAGGGAAAACTTGAATATGTACTGTCCCCTTTTTAAATAAAACAAAACTGTTGAATTTTAACATAGAGATAAGCACAAAATGTGCTTATGCATCTTTAGGGAGACTCGAGAGAGAGATATTTGCTTTGCCAGGTTATGTAAAAATAATGATATAGATTAAAATGTTTTGCAGTTAGAAAGGCTTTTAAATTCTCCTATTCCCCACAAATATATTATATTGATAAATTTAACTCGTTTTTTTAGTTTACCAGCTATATAGTCAATAAACTTTTGCATCCCTTATTTTGAATTAATGAGATACGATCGATTATTTTTTGGACTGACCAATCTTCCAAGAATACTTCTTGGAAAATTGTACCCCGTACATAATCTTGTACAGAGTACTTGATTATGTCGCATTATTTATTTAATAATACCTTGAACTGTTTTTGATGAAAGTTGTTTCCATGTACATTAGAGGCAAACTGAGGAGCAAAACCCAACTCTGTGATATTCAAACCAGTGTTCAGAACCAACCAGCAGACAGACTACTTCACAAGATATGCAGGAGGAACTGACTGAGAAAACAAAAAGTAAATAAAGATGCACTGACTGGAGCGATAAAGCAGAATGGGGTTGATTGTGAATATGGAGTCGTGTAATGAGGTGGAAAAGCGCAGCTGAGGTCACGAAGATGTAAATTTAAAAGAACAGAACAAGAAATAAAAATCAACTGAAGGACAGTCCAGCTAACAGCAAAACAAAACAAAGCAACCAAAGCTTAAATAAATGAAACTCAAGAACCGGATGAAGATACAAGCCATGATAAACTATCCAAGAAATACAATAACAAGGGAGGGAAACAAGTGAAACAATAAAAAATAGGATAAAAAATACTTTTCCCAAACTTAATCCAAATTCTTTTTCAGACTTATCAGTTATGAGTTATCGATGCATGTCACCACCCAATTGTATATGACAAACAAAGATTACCCAAGGACTTTATGGTGAACATTTTTACACCATGCAGGTTTTATAGGTGGAACCTGCAAAACACAGACACAGAGTAAATATCAAAGGAAAAGAAAAAAGGAAGGAAGGAAAGAAAGAGGGACAGAAGGAAGGAGAAGAAAAAGGGACTCAAGAAAGAAAGTAGAAAAGAAACATGTCAAAAAAGTGAGATGGAAGAACAAGAACAAAGTAAAGGAACAGTGAAAAGTGAAGGACATAAAAAAGGGAGGATAGATGGAAGAATGGTTTGAAGGACAGAGAGGGAAGAGAAACATGAAAGCGAAGACAAAAGGAAAAATTACAATAATTACAAATTACAATAACAAACAGTGTGAAGAAAAAAGAAAGGCAATAGGAAAAAGAAAGAAAAATAGACAAGGAAAGTAAGAAAGACACAGAAGGAATAAAAATAGGAAGTAAGAACAACTGAAGAGAAGCAAATAAGGAAGTCTAGTGGTTGCACCAGAAGCAAAGGAAAGACAAAAGGACACAAGGAAGGAAAAACACACACATGGCAAAAAATGCAGAAATAATGAATGAGGGAAACATAGAAGAAAAAAGTGAAGACGAAAAAACACAAAGAAAGAAAAACACAGACAGGCAGAAGGAAGGACAGAAGATGGTAAAGAGGCTCAGAAGAAAGGATGGTCAACTTTTGGTCAAGAGAACAGGGGATGAAGCCTGGATTTATAAATGTTTTTGCAATGCATAAGGATCCCATTTTAGCAAGAACCATCCCTGTATTGTGTGTGTGTGTAAAGCAGATTATTATCAGCACATCATATTCACCTCCATCAGCAGGAAAGAGTAACCCAGCTGAGCTCCCTGCCCTGCTGCTGTGCTTTATTATGGCCGTCCCACAGCTACTCAGCATTATTCATAACGTAGTCCTGCATTTTCTGCTCTGGCTCTGAGCAGCAGCAGCCCTCTGATTGCACAACAATTCTTTGTATTTAAATCACAAGAAAAAAAAAAAAAAAATCCAATATTGATATTAGAGAACCTGAATTTTCAGTTTAGCTGAGCAGCCAATATGTTGTTTCTCCTCTGTGCTGATATTTATTGAGTAATTGAGATTTACTAGTGGAGAGACCATTTAAAACATTTATTATTGACAGATCTTTGCCTGAAGTGTCTGACTGTCTGGTTTCCATTCCTTTTCCACTCGGACCTACTTTTTGAATTTGATCTAGTAGAAGGGACAAGATCCCATTGGTCTATTTGCTGTTCACAAAAGGATGCACTGAAAGGCAGAAAATTTCATTTTTGCAGTGTGAAAAAGCAACAGATTGCAATCTTGTTCTTAATTTCTCAAAATGTAATTTTTAACTGAAAAACACCCACAGAGTTATCTATCCTTACAAGTCAAGCACAAGTATTTTACCAAAAGAATTACTGGATTTTAGCTGCAAGGTAAGGGCAAATGTGCATCTTTGGGTTCTGGAGAAAATACACTCGCAAGAAAATAAATTAATTTTCTGGTTGGTGTGTGCCTCATTACATACAGCGTAAAACCAATGTTTACGTCTCAAAAACAATCCAAAATTAAATTTAGGGAACAATCCGATCCAATCTGCACTTAAACCCAATTGAGATGCTATGGCACAACCTTAAACATAAAATTTTACTTATAAAGCAGCATCTGTTTCTCATCTTTACAAGTAGTTTTGTGCATCTAACAATGTGTCCAACCACGAGGAGTTTTCAGCTTTAGTGCCTTTAAGAAAAAGGGCAGGGAAATAATCTGAGCTGATCAATTCTAGACATAGTCCATGATATTTCTCTGGAATAGCATTGTTGAATGGTGGGATATTCTGATCTGACCTGATTGAAATGAAGAAAAAGTGGAAGGAGACGCTGCATAAAACTGTTTTTTAGATTAATTATGCATCCACATTCTGACCACATTATTCAAAACAAGCTTGTTTTATTCATCGTGGGAGAAGGTGAGGAATCAAAAATGACGGTGGATGGAGTGAATGAGGCCACAATGCAGACACACTCAGTCTGTTCAATATCTAATCTCCGCCGCTTGATGCTACACAAGCTGCTCCCTTTCTCTGCATAATATTTCACATTAACGCTTGAGACTCTGCCTCGTAATTGCCTCATTGTTACCCCAGCGTCTGCGGCCATATAAAATATGGTTAAATGCCGGTTAATCTCTTCAAACAGGTATCTGCAGATAAACTTAATCAGACAATAGCAGATGATTTTCCAAGATTAAATGGAAGTTTGATCATTTGGGTTCTCGGGGGCAAATGAACAGTGGAAATTGAGAAGCCATTCAGTGAAACAAGACAATATCTGGACTTATTAATAAAAGATTAAACACATCCGTAATGTTGGCTAAATTGATTTTTAACTAGCAAAACCCAAAATCAAGGATCAGAGCCGCCGTTCCATTTCTCACGCTAAATTGGTTTTGATGAACAGATATTTATGCACATAATGATGATTCAGATGGGTTCATTTGGAGCTCTACTGACTGAGAAGAAGGGCTCCCTCTTGACGCCTATTGCTTTATTCCCAGTAATAAGCACACACAGACCAACCACAACTTCATTACTTTGTGGCTGGTCAGTCACTTGTACTCATCAGCGATCATGGAGTAAAACAAACCCAAGACGAGGAGTCGGTGCTGGTCTTTGCAGGAATCCTTCTGCTGCCTCACACTCAAAAACACACACACATAGAGAGTCAGCTCTGAAACCACAAAGATAGCTTAGATATACACTACATTGCTTAAAATGTTGGATCACTTGCCTTTACATAGACATGAACCGTGAAGTCAGCACACTCATTGCAGCGATGACAGTTTCAACTCTTCTTGGAAGAAGTTCCACCAGATAGGAGGATTGCATTTATTGGGATATTTGAACAGACACTAAGGTTTGGCAAAAAGAGCTGGTTTACTCTCTTGCCTTTAATTTAGCTCAAAAGTATTCTTCTGAGTTGAAGTGCAGACTATGCGGTCTCCTGCTTCCACATTAAAATTGCCCTTCTTTTTCCTTATGGATCTTGCTTTGTGAATTAGTGCACAGTCATTTTGGAACAGAAAGGGTCCATGTCCATTGTCCAAAGAGCCTGTCTGTCCCACGCTCTGATCTACTTTTCTTGGAGATCTTGCACAATGCAAATAAATGTTTGATATTTTTTGTTTTATTATTTAAATAAACTGGCCATGCAAATAAGTATTAACTTATTCAATTTTTTTCTTTAGTGTCCAAAAGGTCACAAATCAGAGCAGACAGCCATGTCCCCCATATTTAAAAAGAAAACCCAACAGGGGTCCATCCATTTTTCACGTCTATACCCCAGTTTCCATTTTGCCCAGGGCCTGTGTTTGAAATCCAGCTCACAGGTCAGTCCATGAAATAAAGAGTTAGTGGGGGAGTGGTAGTGTGATAAATTACACACAGATAAGTTCTTACAAAGACCCTCCGCCCCCCTTCGGGCGCTGCTTTTCATGGAGAGCAGCAAAACCCATAAATCAACAGCTGAATCTCTGCAAACGGTGGCCTCTTGCAGCCGGCTTGATCATACCTCACGGCCTGCTCCATGCAGGTTCCGCACATCTCAGTGTTTTGAGAGTTGGCCCGAGAAAAGCAACAAATTTCAAAAAAATAATAAAAAATCCTCCAATTACACATTCTTCCAGTCATATTTTACGTTTTGCAGATGTTGCATGCACATCATGAAACATAAGTGGTTTAGAAAGGAGGTGTTGGGTTCCAAGAGACCGCTCTGTGCTTTTTGCTACATCAAGGCAAAACTCCTGCTTCTTTTAGCATTCCCACCTCATGACTTTGGTTCCATAAATCAAACCCTGTGGACCTGCCGTATTGAAGAAAAGCAATAAGGGCTTAAGAGAAAAACTGTAGAAAACAGATGATTCTGCAGAGAAAGTGTTGAAGATTTTCCTGCAGACAGCTCCAATAAGAGCTTAGCAGGGTGGTCAGCTCGTACAGTTCATGCTTACAGGTACAGTGGGGTAAACATTTGATAAGTGGCAATGCTCAGGGTGGTGAACTTGACAAATGTCAGGCTTTAGTTCAGGTCCACTGAGCCTTGTGCATGACCAATGCTCACATTAATCATTGCACTGCAGGGGTTGAGCCTGCTATAGGCTGACAGTTAGCATGTAATGCCTGCATCCAGCGAAACTTTAGCCTGATTCAAGCGGTAGAAAAAAATACCATTCAGGACATTTTAGGACAACAGTGTTAATTGCAGTAAATGGACAGATGTATCTTTTTTTATGACAGTTAAACCTGCCAAATGTCACTTTACCATGTTGCCAACCATGACTGTGAATTAAATTCAGACATCTTTCGTAAAGTGGCTACAGTTAGTTAGACTAATGGCAGGCATTAGCCTTTTATAAAGGCTGCGCACATGTCCCTCCGTCTCCTCATCAAGGTGTGAAAAACTGTTATGTATTCAGATTCAGGCGAGGAGGATAATAAATAAAAAGGTTGCAGAAGCACACAGGATGCAGCGTGGGCGAACTTGTTTTCACCATGACACTGTCGACCTCCATCCTCCTCTGAACCAAAGGAACTGTTTGAAAATTCTCTTTAATTTAGAACAGAGTGCTCGTGTTCGCCAAACGCCAGCCTCAAAGGCACACACGAGAAACGACGCTTCCCGTTCTGCCTCCAACATACAGATGGAGGACAACAGTGGACACTAATTATGTTCAGAAGATATAAACAGAGCACATTTAACTCCATCTACATGTAGAGCACTTGGAGCACAGTAAAAAATGATAAACTATCAACTATTTCAATATGCTGTCCATCATAACCAAAATGCTTTGAGGAAGTTCGAAATTTTAATCTTTTCTTTGAGTTTTGGTTGCATTTCCTTGTTTCTCCTGATTTTCAGAGGAAAATCTCAGACCTATTCCTCAGACAATTATTCCTTGCCTGTGTATTTTCAATATTCTTTTTATTACTTTTCACCCCGGAAGATTATTTTTACCTTATTGTACGAGTATGGATTATCTGGAAATCATTCAGGTTTTATTTGCATATGAAGCTTTCTCTCTTATCTGTGCTTTTGAGTCCTTAAACAGATCTAATTTCAACAGAAAGAAGGTTACTACCAAAGAGCAAAGAGATAAAGAATATGGCATTCAGTAGATGATCAGATGAACAGTCAGGGATTCCAAGGCTGTGTGCTAGTTTTTTGGATTTTTTTCTTATTTCTTTATGAGAAATTACTTTCAAAAAAAGTTCCTATGTAAGATGGTTTTAGGGTTCATACCTCTTTTTTTAGTGCTCAACTTGGTGTGTGAGCAAAAACACAAGCAACTGGCTGGAAACACAGAGAGCCTGAAGGTCTAATGCTAAAGACCACTCAAAGAACAGATGGGTGGAAAAATGGAGGGAGGGCGGAGGATTATTGAACATAAATAAGCTATTATTCACAACATATATTGACATTAATTCACATTATACCCTGAATGTAACTGTGCTTTTATTTCTTCATCAAGCCACTTCTTCACAAAGTCTGATCAGTGAGAATAAAGCAACATTTTATCTTTTAATGTTTAGCATTTTAAAGGGACTGGCTGCCATTAACATGACTAAATGTATTTCTTGATGCAGGCCTTGAATGTGTTCAATCACCTCAGTGTCACTGAGCCATTGGTTTTAAAACTCTAGTTTAGTCTTTTTCTCTGAAGCAAAATGGAAACTTTTAAATCTTACTCTGACTTTTTAATAAGGATATTTTCCAGATTTTTATTTTTATGAAAGCCCAAACAGTCTCAGCTTAGTGTTCAAGCTGTCACTGGCTAGATTTATTTCCATTTTAGCTTTAGCTATGCTGAAAAATTGTCATCCACAGCTTCAGCCAGAATCACTAACTTGCTGGGTTCCAGGCCACGGTAAATTTAAAAGAAGCAGAAGATGGTGACACACATGCGGCGACAATATTAAATGTTGCAAATGCTGCACATTTCTGAATGCAGTTTGGTTATGACCAGACATTATGGACTCGCATAGGCCACCATCACAGCCTACAGCAAAAGAGCAATGCACCACAAATTTGCATTTTTACAGCAGGCAGCACTTGGTTTATTTGTGTGAAAGTAATAAAACACTTTTCTAGTCATGCACACCACTTAAAGTTGCTTTCACTCTTTTCTATTCCCAAAGCTTCACAGATTCCTACTGTAAGATCAGTAGGCAGCTTACAAGCATTATGCACAAGAACACTATTTTTACCACTGAACTACAGCAACTGCAAAGATGCACTGAGGAATTGGCTGGTGACTGAAATTGCCAGATTTTAAACTGGACATGAAATAACCTGACATGAAGTTCTGACCTTTCTTCAACCAGTAAATGCTCCATTATGTTTTTTTTTGCCATCTGGACGAATGGTCTTCAATGTAAGAGCTGTTATGTTCTCAATTTTCAGTGTTGGTGAGGTGTTAAACACAGAAAGCACAAAGATGTTGTTCCTGTACTTTTCTATAGCAAAAGTTAATTCAAACTGGAAGACACCAAGAACAATGACGATTTCTGGAAGGTAACAGGAAGGTCAGATAAAGTTTTAGTTTTTATCCTTGAGTGTTTCATGAGTCACTCTGAATTTTGAAATGGTTGCAGCCTTTAAAAATGTGAGGAAATACTCAGAGGCAGCTGTTTTAGTAAACATGCTAATCACTAATTAGTAATCCAACTTCAAGGATGTTGAAGCAAGAAGTGGATCTGTCAAAATGTTTGGTTGTTATAGGTACTAACCCCTACAATTCATCACACCATCAAATGACATCAGAACCTCTTCTGATTCCTTGTCATTCCTGGTTAAATTGTATTTTTCTTGGAAATACTCCAAATGCTGGTGGAAGTCCCCTTTGTTTACACAAAGCACTTAAAGGATGAGTTCTTCAAGATGGGTTTGCGGAAAGACTCTCTGAGTGAGTGGTCTGCTAATCTAAACTATCTGTGTAAACAATGGACACAGTACAGTGATAAGTTGCAAATAGTCTTAAAAAATAGACATGAATTTATTGTGTGTTTATATGAAATCCCGCCCCTTGTTTTGATTACTGTAGCATTGTACCTTCTGCCTATATTAGCGGTGTGTGCTCACTTTTACCTCCTTAAAGATAAACTTTAAGAAGTACTTTAAGTACTGCAGTTGCATTTCGAGATAGCGCCAAAACGAGTTGCTCTCAGTCACACTTTAGAACAGCAGAACAACTGTGGAGCTACAATAACGAGCATCCAGACCAAAATATTGCAGCTCCACTTTACATGAATCACAACTGAATGATTCGAATGTGAAAAGCAAATATTTAAAAGAATGACACATGCATTTTAAAGCTTTACGAAAATGATATTGGAAATAGCTTCATCTCTGGACTGAAACCTTTTTCTCATTTACGTTCAGTTTCTTACTTATCAGCAACCTTGGCAGAAAAATGAAAAGAAGCCGTGAAATAACTTGACCTTTTACTTCACTAGCATATTCCCACAAAGAAAGTTTTTAAAATAATTAAATCTTTAATGTGACGACATTTATACAGAAGCAACCAAAATCTCACACAGACAAATTTTGTGTCTGCAATAATTAAAAATTATCGCTGACACACTTGGACCCTTACATATCCTTATGAAATAAATCTAACCTTCAATAATTTATAATTTATTATGTTGATCAGTGCTGAGGAACTGAATTAGTAATCGTGAACATCTTGATTCCTTTGGAGTAAATATGACATGGCACAAAGGGCATTTTCTCTTAGCCTCTTCTAGGGGTGGGAGAGAAGAGTGAACATCCTGTTAATGTAAGATAGACATGAGTCAGAACACAGCAACAAGAACATATCTGCTTGCCTGAACCTGCTCGTTTGTACAATCAGAGCAATTATCATAAAGTTTAGAACAAATGGAACAGTGAGAAATAAAGCTGTAATAAGAGGCATTTTAGGGTCACCAAGTTTCCATATCATCCAGTTTAGAATAGCTACATATTCCCTCATTCAGAGAGTTTCCACTAACAAAAAAATAATATTTTTTAGTAACATCAGAAAAGTGCTATTAGAGTTGGTTAAACTCTAATAGGACTTTGAGAATGTCTGTTTCAGTCAGATGGAACTAAGAATGAGCTTTCTGAAATAAACGAGAACACAAACAAACAAAAAAGTTAACCAAAACCACTAATTAGATAGTCATGGAAAGAATTAATAGCATGATATGTAACATCAATGATCTTTGTCATGTGAGCGCAGCTACAAGCAACATGATATCAGAATAATTTAATGATGTGCAACTCTGCTTAAAACAACCAAACCTGCACCAGAGACAAAAATATTCAGTAAATCCAAATTTATTTTCACTTACACACGTCCCATTAGATCCCAATCAGATCAAATATTATAAGTCCAATGTCCTACTAAAAGCTGTTTTATTGATGCTTCCCAGTGAAATAGTTAAAATGTTTTATGGGCTATTTGATCATTGTGACTGGGTTTATGGTTTGGATTGGGTATCTTTATAATATTTCTCATAAATGTTTAGAAAATTTAAGCAGCCATCATATTCAGTTGGCACTGTGTATAACTCAGCCTTGAAGCCTTGATTGCTGGGGTCATTTCTCTCCGTTACAGCTTTGTGTCATCTGTATTTGCAGATTTCACTCAATCACGCTACAGAAGCTCAGCACTGAATTACTGGACTATCATTGCCATGTGTTACTGTACAGTTGCTTCCTCATGCAAACATGGTTTTGGAAAATATCACTGAAGACAGTTAGATGAATGGTAATTTGTAAGAACGAGCAAAAACATTACTTTCTAAGCATGACAGACGGACAAATGAACGGACAGATGGAATAATGGACAAACGGATGGATGACTAAGCCAACAGAGAAAGATGGATAGATGTATGGATATGAATCTTTCTATGAACCAATAGACAGTCAAATAAATGGATGGGTGGATAAATAAACCAATACACAGATGGAAAAATTAAAGGATGGACGGGGAATGCCAATCACTCTAATATTTGCCATCTTGTTTGAATATATATTTTTGGCAGCATGGTTTGAGCTCAGTTCTATGGAACCAAGAGGAAGGACAGGTGAGCAAACGGATGGATGGAAGGAGAGATGGTACAAGTGGATGGATTCATGGATCAATGGGCAGATGAATGGATGAATGGAAGGACAAAGAACGGCTAGATAGATCAATGGATAAACAAATAAATGGGTGAAAAAACTGGCAAAATGGATTGATAGATGAATGGATAGATGGAAGAAGAATGAATGAATGGATGGATTGATGAGAACCATTAGGGCATTTCAGTATTTTAGCAGACTTTGTGCTAATTTGAATAGAAGTTCTCTTTTAACTACTATGATGTTAAAAGAGAACAACTGCTAAGTCACTGACATCTTACCATAGTTTTATAAAAGCATTGAAAAGCTGATTTTCTCTCCCCAGCACACAGACACACACTCACACTCGCACACAAACGCTCACCAAAAGAAGAGAACTTTATTTTACGAGAACATGAAAACATTTTGAGCAATTTCCATCACATCTTTCCCAGCACAAATGATGCAACACAGCTATTTCTTTCTTCGATTTTCTACATTTTTTATGTGCATACAATTTTAAATGAGCTACTGAGTCAGAATCCAAATTTGTGAAAGATTCACTGTTGCATTTCAGCTTCTCATTTGTGGACATTTGTTTCTTTGGCAAATATGAGGGGTATTTTTTGTGAAGGATCACCTGATTTTACTAAAAACAGGATGTAACCATCAGGTGTGATACCGTTTATACCCATCTGTACAAAAAAGGATAATAATTGTGTTTATCTCCACCTTTGCAACTGACTTGATTATGGGCTAAATAGACTGGGGGAGATGCAGTTCAGTTTTCCTCACTTGCTGATAGAAAACATGTTCTCTGGGAGCGAAGGAAAGAACCTGCGACTCGTTTTCCTTTGCTTCATCACTTCATGCTGTTACTGTTGGCTGGGCATCTCACAATGAATTCCCTGCCTCAATGGGTGCCTCGGTTCTCTGAGTGTATCGGAAATGTTTAAAAATTGACAAGCTGACCACTTCTAAAAGAAATCCATCTTTTCCTGAAAATGAATTTTTACAACCACAGGCCTCGAAGATGATGAAAAACATGCAGGGTAAAATAGGAAGCGGTTCTGGCACTAGGAGCCTCTTAAAAAATGAAACAACACACACACACACACGCACACACACGCACACACACACACAATACCTCAGGTCCTTATCATCATGCTTGGGATTAGATCTGTATGCTTTAATATGCTTAAAGCTTAGAAATACAAATTTCCTTCATGTCGAGGTTTATCCCTCCATCTGTAAAAAAAACATTTCTCTAAGGGCTGCTATATTCTTATATCAATGGGTACAGTCTTGCCTTTGTATGCTGGAATGTGTTTAGCTGTGTGATCATTCATCACCCATCTGTGTGGAAGTGGGAATTACTGATCAGAGGTGGTGCACGGCTGAAACTCCTATGAAGGCCTCCAGACTAACAGAGGATGAGTCTCTTGTTTACTCACCCTTTTCCTGCATGAATGAACAAGTGCAAAAAATATTATAGTCATGATTTGTTAGCTGCAATGCAGATTCATCAGTCATGGAAACCCGTCACACAATCTCCGGTGATCACCAGCAATCATTTGTTTGAGAGTTATGGATTGTGCACAGCTAGGTGAGTTTGTCGGTGTTGGATCTTTTCTCAATTAGTCCGCAATCGACCTGCTGGAGCCTAATGGCCTATTTGCGGTCAACTCCGGCACCGACTTCTGATGAATTCCCACTCTGGAGACAAAGTTAGCGGTGAGGACCAATTCAAAGACCAGGCTGGCTGAGGAAAAAAATGGGCTTGGAGACGGTGCTGTCTGGGGCTGTGGGGTGATTCTTCAACAGATGCTTGTCAATATGACCCGGCGCCTTGCAACTGGGTGTCAAACCTCAAGATGATGTACTGAGTGGACAGAGGAGAAGGTCACAGAATGAGACTGTGACACAAATATCCGGGCAGAGGTTTAGCAGAAGACGTGTTACTTTAATCAGTCTGCATCAAATCTATCAACATATCAAATGTCTGATTATAAACCATTTATAATCCCAAATCAGTAACATTAAAAAAATCTTAAGAGATTATACATTTCTCAGAAATGAGATTCATTTCACTGGTTATAACCAGCAAATGCATTTATTAGCAGACTATTTTATTTATTTCTACTCAAATACAAAAACAAATTCAATCAACAGCGCCAACACAAAAACTACAGTCTGCTTTTTTAGAGAGAAAAAGTTATATTTTTCTGAATAAGAAATAAATATTTACAATGTTGTCTAATTATAGACATTCAAGGAGAATAACAAAGTTACAAAAATAAAGACAAAGACTGGTAAGAAGGAAGACAGGAACAGAAGCAGATCAGGAATAAAAAAAGTGAAAGCAGGAAGTTAGACAAAGAAAACAAAGAAGTACTGAAGGAAGGAAGGCAGAAAGAACAGGAAGAAAACAGGGAGGAAGAACATCAGTAAGAAGAGCAAATGAGACGGTTCTTACTGGTGAACAGCCTTCCTGGAGGAAAGAGGGAGGAACACAGGGAAAGAACTGAGTAAGGAATGAAGGAACAAGTTGAGAGATATAGGACAAAATATAGGACAGAAGGTCAGAAGCAAAATAGAAGACAGAATGGACACAAAGAATAAAGGAAACAAAGAAAAAATAGAAGAAAATACAACTTTAAGACAAAAGGAATAAAAAACTATTTGTGGAAACCTGGATATTTTTTCCATACTTCTATTGTTTTTCTGTACTTATCCAAACCAGTAAAATACTGAAATCAAATTTCTTTACATATCTGGATATTCTGGACTTCATAGAAACCCTGAATCCAGGAGGCTTATCACTATATTTCAGAGGGCTTGGTGAAAGCAGTAACATGTGTGTGGTAGTTCAGATTTGAACTGCTTGTGGTGACTGCAGGGGTTAGAGGTGAATAAATGGTGGATTAACTGCTGGACAGGATGCATACAGTACAAACTAGCACATTAATAATCCTGGTCTGGATGTGAAAAAAGAAGGAAAATCTCTCAATTGGGTTGCATCCGGTAGGAACTGAGCAATAAAAATAGATTAAAGCAATGCTATTCAGCTAAGCACAACCTTTTTGGCAGAATCATCAGTTTATATTCATCCCTATCCTCTTATTTTTATCTTTCAGTCTTGCTCCAACAGACACACATCCGATGCTTTTCGTTCTTCCATTGCAATATAAATACGGCATTTATTTAGCAGCTGTGCATATTTACAGATTCCAGAAGCAGAATAACTTAGCGGCATGTAAAGGAAGAATAAGGCAGGATGGTGTAGGATGTGCAGCATGTGCGGACCACCAAGAGCTGGCGGAAATAAGAAATTGCCCTCCTCTTGGCTTCTCATTTTCTTTAAATTGCTACAAGTAAAAGCAGATGCGACCCTGAATTCAACTGGTCGTGTCCCCCAGTGTTTCCATTTTCGTTTAGGTTTCCTTGTTATCATCGTGGATCCAGCAGCCACCCTCGCCCCCTCTTTGCTTTGGTCTGTCTTCTGAATAGTAGAGCAAGAGTTTGGCAGAATTCAGACTGCTACATCCACAAGCTGTTCTCATGATCGCCTTGTTTCCCCCTCTTCATATATTCCAGTGTCAACCCCCAAACCAAAACAAGATAGGAACAGCCTGTTATCACTAAATAATTTAGGAGATCATTTGATTTGAGCATATTTTCACTCTATAGCTATCAAATACTCCAGTGTTTAACCACAAAAACTGGAAGAATACTTAGAAATAAATGCAAGTCACAGATTACTGCCTGATGATCTGATGCATTCATCTTGTATGCCGACTAGAGTCATTTACATTCATTCTTTCTGATGTCTGGAGAGTGCTGACAGCAAAAACCTTTTACGACTTCACCCAAACCTGAACTCTTCAGCAGTACCTGACAGTAAGGATACTTCTCTGTTTAGGCGCCCTTAAAAAGAGAAACTAATCCTTTGAAGCTGCAGTAGCTAAACATTTTTAACATCTCAATAAATTAAGACATTGAGATTTTAACTAATTCATTTAGTTCTGATAATGAATGTAATATAAAGATCATGCCATACACTGGTGTTGCTATAATCCAAAATGAGGACAGGGCATGCAAGATGAGAAGTATATTAAAGGCCTGGCAGCCCGCCATGCTTTATGTGCCCCACCGCCAGGCTAAGCCTTTCTTGTTTATGCTTTTAGGAAAATAATAATAATTAAAAGAACCCTTTTGTTTTTGTTTAAGCTGGATTGCAAGCATCACTGTTGCTCTAAGGGTTTCACTGGCGGAGCAGATTTATTCCTAAAAGATGTGTTTATAAACGATAGGTTTATAGTTTATGCATCTAAAGCCAGACCAATCACACCGCTGGCGTTGCCTCTCGTGCCGCAGCAGCTTAACTTTAAGTTTACCTCAGGGTGGATCCATCGTGCCTCCTTTCACTCAAACTGGACTCAGGCTGACCTGTATGGATATTTACATCAACCCCCTGTGAGGAATTACATTTCTTTCCAGAGTTTTTGATCAACGAAGGAGTTTAAATCCCACCACGTTAGCTCTGGATGCGCAGCTCTATGTGAACCACAGGAATAACTTGTTGTCGCGCTTTCAGAGGTGCGTTCAGTGAGTGCTGAGAATGATTTACATTAATGGACAAAGAACTTTCTGCGGCTTTTCCATCTCGGTACGTTGCCCAGCCCCCAGCCATGTCTGCACTGATAAAGTTTATGTAAGTGGTCCCAGTTGGTCAGAGTGCTAGTGGTTGACGAACCAGCGCTAACCTCATCATGTAGGTTAAGCCCGGTGAGGAGATTTCACGCTCGCCTCGTGGTCACGCATCACGCTGGTTTTATATTATGTTTTTATTATTATATTTCGTATTATTTTCCTGTTACGAAGCATCAAACCATGTCAAATGCTTCGTCCACTTAGACAGAGTTAATGCACACGGCTGCACGGAGATCTGAGAAACTCGTCCTATAAACTGGACCAACCAAAATAGTTTCTGTGTCCCCTTGTTAAAAACTCAACAGACACGAAATGGAAGAGCTACTAAAGCCTCATTCGCGGCAATAATTTAAATCTCCCGTTTGTTGCACGTCTCTGCGCAGTGCACCAGATTTAACTCATGCAGGGATAGTCCAAGGCTGCATGAGGCCTGGAGCAGAATTTGAGTTGCTGCTAAAAACATCAGCTTCTGATCCAACAAATGACCAACTATAGTTCACATTGCTGAATAAATTATTGCTGAAGAAATGTTCCCAGGAGAAAACATGGCACCAGAATATACAGTAGGAAAAAGGAAAGCACGTGTCAGCGTGATGTTTTAGATGATATTCTTCTAAAAACTCTTGAGTCCTGCCATCTACGTAGATGTTACTTTGATATGTCATCTACCTAAGCTCGGCTGCAAGTACATCTTTTTCATGTAAACATCATTCCCTGATGGAGATGGAGGAAAACCAGAATGACCTTAGCAGCAGGAGGAGTTTGTGGTGTTGACTTGTTCTCGACATTTTCTGGGTTCTAGTCTAATTGTGCATCTGTGAGGTGTGCTGAAAATCAAATCAATCAACCATCTTTCAGGAATTGAAGGTTGTGTTGCTACCATACAGGAAACAGGTACCACCGCAAACCCTGAAGGGCCCAGCAGCATAGATGGGTCAGGGATGCTTTGAGAGCAAAACAGGGAGCAAACAGACTATTAGGCATTTGGACATAATGTTATGCCATATTAACTCCCTTCACCTCTTTAAGATGATAACTAACTTTGGTAACGTTAAACTGTGGTGCCAAAAACCAAAAATAGAAAAAAAGAAAACATTCAACTCTCCGAGAGCACTTCAATATTCTGCCTTCCTCTCCAAGTGTTCTGAGAAATGTTTCCTTCCTGCTGCGAATCAGGTACATCCAGTTGGGAAGGCATCAAATGTGAGCAAAATAAAACATGAGGATGGGTCCACCTGCTCTATCATAAGACACTGAACCTCCACCCGAAACAAGACCTGGGAACAGCACTTCAGGTTAATGTTCCTGACAGAAAACAACCCCGGGACCGAAACACACACTCAGCTATTCATCCATCTTTTTGTGCGGCATTGTATACAGGGACACAGGGAACTGCAGCAGAAAACAGACATTTTACACCCTTTCTCAAGACTGAGAAGTACAAGAAAGCAAAACTTCACATGGACTCTCACACCTGCAGGCAGTTTGGACTGTCCTTTTGTACAGGATCTCCATTGTGGGTCTTTATTCCATTTACAGCTCCAAAAGTTTTGTCTATTGAATAGAAAAAAAATCAAGAGGTTACACTTGAGGCTTGTGTAAAGAGATTACTCTAACGCCTTAAAATACCTTGAAAAAAGTACTTGGACCCTCGGAAGTTTCTTCTTGTTTTGTTTTTGGTGACACTGAAATGTTTCAGATCAAACAGATTTTCATTAAGGAACAAGAAGCTATCTAAACTAACCTGACTCTATTTCAGACATAATCAAATCATTGGAGAAGTTAATGTATCTTAAGCTAGTAATAGTAATAAATAATCTTCTCATTACATGATAAGAATTAAGTCTTAAGATATCAGATAAGATAACAGACTGTCTTTCTGAAGTGAAACGTCTCATTGCTAGATTATGTAAAACAAACTGTGTGAAGATAAAAACGTGAAGGTGGAAAGGAACTAAGAACAACTGCAAAGCGCCTGGAGGAAGACGTGAAATAAACGATAATAGTGCTGACTCCACTGCCAATAGAACAATGTTACGTGGAGAAAAATCCTGTTATGTACTACAGAATTTGTAGGCATATTACTCAAAACAAATTTTTAAAATGTTTATTAATGTATTATAAGCACTATTCAATATAATAAAATATATCTTCTGGTTTAAAATACTATAGTTTGGTGGTTTTTTTGGTTTACAAAGCCCCAAATGATCACATCTGTCGCTGTATAAAATCTATTCATCATGCAGACGAAAAAAGATGCTTGAGAAGTTAAATATGAAATTTCTATTTTGAAATAATGACTCCATGTTCTGCTTGCTCATGCTCATGCATCTTTGCACAACCAAGTTTCTTTTTTTTTTTATCTGTTTTTTGCTTCAATTATTATAAAAGGGAATCTCGAACTGTTCAGAGGCAATCAGAGCGAGGAAGAGGGTCTTAGCAGTGTCAATCACTCTCAGCGTATGCACTGCTCACACCTTCGCTGTTGATCTCAGGTGAAACTGGTTCACCACAACAGAGCTCGTAATCAATGCTACCAATAATGGCAGATAAACAGTTTTCCTGCAATAGCAAGTTGTTTCTGCACCATTAGCACATTGATTGTTTTTTCTCACAATCTCTTCATGTTCTTAATTTGATTACTTTATTACAGCAAAGTAACTAAATCACAAACAGCATTATGAAAAACAAACAGAGTCAAATACTTTTGTTTTATTTTCTCTTAGCTGCTGGTATCAGTGCTGTAAATTCAGCTCACTAAGTACATAGTGAGTATTTCATCCTGCTGCTCTGTTTGGATTAAGAACCTAACGGTGGTCCACAGCCAGTCCTCTCCTCAGATTAGTTTTTGCTGTTATTTGATCTCTTGACAGAGATGCACAAGGGAGGAAATGCAACAGAGGTCCAAGGCCAGATTCAAGGACGTGGAGCTTACAAGGGCCTATATCTCTACACAGGACAAAAACCCTTCCCCTCCCACCATCTTCACCCCTCTCACCCTCACTCCCACACACACTCACACTTTCAGAGAAAAATTCCCTCATAAAGCTGCCACAACAAGACCACACTGCTGAGAGCGCAACGAGAATTTTCTTAAGTGCTGGGGAACAGGAAGGTGTATCTGCAGTGAATGGTAGTGTGTTGCTAATTATACTCCCTTCCTCCTTTTCCCCTCACACCGTTCAGTCATTAAAAAAAAAAAAGAAGACGTTTCAGGAGAGAGGCATCGTGCATGTCTGGTTAGCTCCTGGGAGGAAAATGCTCCTCTTTAACCCCTCTTTTGGATTAAATCACAAGGGGGCCGCATGAGGTTTAAATGAACCAACTAATCCCTGTGCTATTAAGAACTCTATTAAGAATAGAGGAACAATAATTAAAGCTCCAAGCAAGAACTCAGAGATGAAGCCAGATATTTACATACTCTACATAAAAGAGCGGGGAACTTCATTGTTCTCACTGTCTCAACAAAAACTTCCCATGTATTTATATCTGCTAAATGCCAGAAAAACAAAAGAGTGTGGATGAATATAAAAAGGTGGATTAAAAACCTGACCCAGTAGATCTCTCAGGAGGAAAGGACCAGTAGCCAAACAAACTATTGCCAAAGACTTTTGAAAAATACCCAAAATAAATAACCCAAGACATATAGCTTTAACATATTTCTACTAAATACAGAGGACCTGTATGTAAACATCTGAATATGAAGAAAGTGATAATAGCTAACAATAATTATGAGTAATCTGGTGCTCTGTGTAAAGATGCCACAGAGCAGGTGGAAAGCTTTTTTATTATTATTTATTCATCTAATTATTTTTAATCCAAGGCATGGAGCTTAGAAGTAGATTTTAGGACAAGTTTTTCCCCCTGGAGGGATTTTTTTTTTCCTCTTTCTGTTTGCAGTGATACCTCTCAATGATATTCATTTGCCTGAGGGGCTGTTTCCTGTTTACTTACATTCTCCCCATCCTTTCTTCCCTCCGACATGACTCCCTGTATTATTCCGCGTTACTCTCAGTCTGCTGCTCTCTTTGGCTGTGTCCCACCACTGTCACGACCGCTCTGGGTAGCCGAGCAGAGAGGAATCTGCTCATTCACACATACTTTTATTTCCTTTTAGAAGAAATATTAAACTGGGTCAGGTAAGGTAGGATCTTACCAGAATTCCATCTCTCTTCCACATCACTTTGGGTCTTCGACTGTCGTCCCCTGAATCTAAAGCAGTCAGACACAACAATGCTCATGCAGAGACCTGAGGATGGTTACCAACTCCATTAGAGCCTCTTACATAATTTGGTTATGTCATCATTTAATTATATTTACATGCAACTTTGGAAATGGATGGCGGAAAAATTGGCAGACACCCCGCCTCTGTCGATCTTGATAAATAAAGTCGGGAAGCTGCCACCACAAGTAGCACTTGGCGGCGGCTGGTCTTGAATGAATCATACATGTGGATATTCAGCAAAAATGAGGGGTGGCAGTTGCACGCCTGTCGCCATCTGCTGCACATTTATTATACCTCTAATAGTGTCCCAGGGCATGTCCTTGGAGGCGTGTTTAATTCCAGTGAATTATTAATGCCTTTGCTAATAAATATTTTCACCATGTTTTTAAAAAGGTGTACAAGCTTGAGCGAAAGAAGACGGCGGTGAAGAGTGAAAGTGTGAATGAGGTTTATCAGCCAGAAATTCACATGAGTTAAGTGGATCATGTTTAATGGAGCTTTAAGGCTCTGACACTGTAATTTGCTGAGCTGCAAGGCATACTTAACTTCTTTACATGGAGATGAGTTTACATAATGAGAACTATTTAGTCCATGAAAATTGCATGATGCCCTCCGGGGTTTCCAATGAGCTTTGAAAAAGCAACCCGAAAGTTTTATAATCAATCATCCGGGTGTGATACGAAGTTTAAAATGTTGATTGTTGAAATAGTAAATTTTAATTTCATACTCATCTTGCTGGTCCGTATCCATAATTTAGATTATTGAAATGTAAAGTCACATATTATAGAGTCACTACACATCGATTGAAGCTTACATTTCTCAAGCAGTTCGGAGTCTGTGCTCCTCTACTGAAGAACAATCTTTTATCTAAACTCTAGAAGAAAAAGTCCAATCATTTTACTTTCAACACAGTTCAGATGATTTAGACATGAGGAATACAGTCATGACCTATGACCTGAATGTGTCTGCATGGTGTCCTTGAAGTGAAGTCACCAACCACAGTCCAAGCACTGTGAAACTCTTTAATGAACTTTGGTTCACCACGCTCATTGTGTTAAGAAAGGATGTGAATTGAGTTGCAATGTGTTTGACAATACATGTGTATTTTATCTTATCAGCGATGAATGGTTTGACTTGGATGTAATTTAGTACATATACAAAATTACAATGTGCATATACAACAAGTTTATATGTCCAGGATGGAAATTAGGTGCATTTTAAATGATGGCATCATAAATTAAGCAATAAGTTACCAAGACAGTCAACAACTTGTCACCAGAAGAAATGAAAATCAGGAGGTGAAACACTGAAAGACTTTGGTAAGGGTTGTATTTTTTCATCCATGAGGCCAGACAGTGGAATCATCATAGAACTGCAACATGATTCTAACATGTTGTAAATAGCAAATAATTGCAAAACAAACTACAAAATACAAACTGTTTGTATTCAGGTCTATTGAAATTCCTTGCTGCTAGTTTTCTCCTAACTTACTGGAACATTTTGAGTGACGTTCACCTGTTTGTGTTTTATGTTTTTATATTTTACACCTACCTTAGATTTTATTCTGCACTAAAATATCTCTGAGGAAGATAACATTAAGCAGCAAAGGGCTCAGTCAGTCATAGCTGATAAGCCACTAACAGCAAGCTTTTACAACAAGCTGTGTTCTTATGTTTGAACTTAATCTGACATATCTGAAAAGCACTTTGACATTTGAAACACTTGTTTGTATGCGGTTTATGAGACTACTGTGTATATTTTTTTGTCATCATAATCATCCAGAGTAAAATCCTTCAGACTGTGGGGGACTATGGGGAAGTCAGGACCATGCTGTCTGGGTCAGTGGCCTCAGCTTGCCATCTGATCTTCCCCATCGCTATTAAAAAACTGAGAAAAACAACAAAACACATAAATTAAATGGAGGTATTATGCATTTTCCAGGCACATAGTGCCATTTTATACCACAATCAAACAACTGTGTTAAGTCCAGTTGTTATGCAACTTGAAAGAAATTCGACATTGCATCATAGTTTTATCTGACGGCTTGAAATTGGCCTCTGTCTCTAACAATCCGTCAAAAATGCATGGATGAGTCAAAGTGATGCTCCAGGTATGTGTTCGAGAAAAAAAAAAAAGTGTCATCGCATGATTTAAAGCAAAGAAAAAGTTGATTTTGCCAAATAAATTTACAAAATATATAACATAATGAAAAAAATCACAACATTAGGATAAAGAAATTCTAAAAAAATAATTAAAGAATAGACAAATAAAATTAAGTAAAACACTAAGGCAAAAGGAGAACATAAAATTATCATATTTATCAAAAGTAGTAAAAAAAAATGGTAAAGCAAACCAAATGGGCTGATGCAGAATCACCATACAGTCACTCTCAAATACAAGGTTAAGTGGCTTTACTAACAAAAATATATTTTTCTGAAAATGATTTGGTACTGGATGAGCAAAAGTCCCAAAAATAAAGAAAACATTGGAAGACCTTCAAAATGCCTGGAGAACTATTGATCAAAGCAAGAGGGAAAAAAAACAACAACAAAGTACTCTAAAGTCAGGAATGCCCCAAAACGGCTGGTGTTTCCTGTAGATCAATTGCAACAGCAATCAGGGATGTACAATTCTAATTAGGAAACAAGGCAAGTGTTGTTCTGGTGTCAAAGCAGCTGATTTAATTGGGGATATATTAACAGTGATGACAAAGTTAAGTACTGGCTCAGTGATGTTTAAACAGCATCAGGGACACTGTGAAGACAGCAGGGTGAATATATGTTAAATGAACCTCAATGGATGACTCATGTAGAAGATGAGCAATGTTCATCCATGGTCTCATTTAGCATCACCAGCCAATCGACTATTATTACATTGTCTGCCACTTCCTAGCTTTCATCAGCTATATATTCAATATTCTGATCAGAGGAATGTTGAATATATAGAGGTTTGTTATCCAAGAGAAATACTGACATTGAAGACATTGGATGAACCTGTGATGACCAGCTGGAAACATTCCTTCATTTAAAATGAGTTTAATATTTAAATCTGAGCATTTTGACATCGATTCAGTACATTTTATTTTATTTTTTCTTCCAACTGAATGCAGGGGGTCATACAGTCTAACAATATTCAGTCACAGGAGACGTACAGAAGCAGTAAAATAATGTTTACCAAACATAATTGAAACCAGGAGTTTTGGTAGTTTATTCGTCTGGAACATTAAAATGTCAACGCAATGCTAAGGAGGAATGATGATATTGCTGCTACTGATTCTGTGAAGAAATATAAGGATATTTCCAAGCTGAATAAAATTGATTAGATTATAATAAATAATACTGACAAGCTGGAGATATTTAAGACATTTAAGACGTTTAGACTAGTCTAAAGAGATGTTTGATAAAAAATTAAAGGAGATGATGTTAGTAATTTATGTTTTTAAAAGACCATTTTCAGTTTAGAAAATGCTAAGCTGATCTTGGGAGCCCCAGCATATGATGAAATAAAGGCCAGAGTTAGTCTGACTTTTCCTCCTTCCTTCTCAGGCTGCTCTCACGACCTAATAATTTATGGGTGGACAGAAAGGACATGTAAACTGATGCTAATAGAGGTTGACAACAACAATGTCATTACTAAAAAGGATGAGCCGTTTCTACTCCATCCCTATAAAGCTTTTCTTGTTGCCTCGGGATCCTCTTAAAGCTTCTCTGAGGGTTCTGTTACATCTACATGTTCCTGAAAGCAGACATTTCAGTGCAAGAACACCAACCGGCAGATTTTAAAAGCCTGCGGCGCTGACACGGCACTTCTCTCATGGGTTTTATACTGCAGTACGCTCCCTCGTCAGCCCAGCGCTCCTCTAACAGCTCAGGCGCCTCTTGTTTCAGATCACGGCCCCCCTCATGCCCTTACCCCTTCCCACAGGGTGCGTGTAAACATGCCTTTAGCATTATGCCACCAAAGGCAAACTTTGTGATGGAGGGAGACAGTCACCGAACAAAAGCCGGGGACAAAGAGAAACGACACAAACCCAACAAGTACACCATCATCTGAGGAACCTTTGGTACATCACTGATAAGAGATTCAATGATCGTCTTGCAGGGTAGATGCACGGGAACTGAATCTATATGACAACAACACAGTTATGCCTCCTATGGTTTGACATCGCACAAGAAAACCAACTTCTTTCATCAAATTTAAGTCACTGTTTCAAAGTCAGTCTCTTGTATATATATTAGATGCATGAAAGTGAGTTTATTACCACAGAGTATGGATTAAAAAAAAAAAAAAAACAAAAGAAAAAAAAAAAAATAGTGGTCATACTGGACCCATGGCAGATTTGGAGTACCTCCAAATCTGGTATGTAAGCAGCCTCTTAGCCAAGGTTGGCGCTTTCAAGCATTTAAGATTTAAGCTTTTGAAAGCAGATGATGGAGGATCTGCCGCTGACTTTGAGTCTCTTTTTCTTTTATGTGTAATCTCGCTTGCATACAATCTCACTCTGGCCTGTTCAGTCCACATTGCCTAAGCTAAATTAACTCTGTCCACTTTTCTTGTATTTTTATAAAGCGTGAGACGCTCTGAAAGCTCAGAGCAGCTTTTCCACAAGAGGAGCAACAAAAGGTTTTCAGGCTTCTTTTGAAGGTTAGTTCTTTGAAGACAAAATTTTTATATTTTCTGCTTGTGAACTCACTGACACAGTCACAGAAGATCATGTTTTAATATCAGAAAATCCATTTCCACACAGAATTTAGGACTAAAAGAAGACTAATAACCCATGCTAGTTAAGAATTACACAAGCATCACCAACATCAAATACGCAACAAGAATATTAAATATGACTTCAATGCAATTTATTGAGAAGTTCCACCGATTTATGTTGAATACAAATTTAAGATTTGATGTAAAACAAAGAGGCAAGAGAGTTTATGTGAACTGTGCTTTTCTGGTGCGATCAGAGAGGCTGCTGGTGTGGGATTTGTGAGTTGTGTTGACTATTTTATTGTGAAAAACTCTACAAGTAAAGGGCAAAGGGGGAATCGAACAGATCCAAACAAACACCTGAAGTCTTTATAAATTACTGATGCAGTGCAGAAAAGGGATTTGCAGCCTAAGGTTTACTATTTACAGATGCATATAAAGAAGATCAATCCAATTTTCTCAGCTGGACAAAAAACAAAAGATTTGATCCCTTTATAGTTATTAATTTACCCCACAAAATCTACAAAAAAGCTAATCCTGACCAAACTTGTCTGTGTGGTTAATGTTTAATTCTTTAAGTGATACTGAATCAAATATTCTGTGGCAAAAAATGAAAAAAATAGAGTCTGGTCAGAAGCTATGACATGAAGAGCACATCTTACTTTGCATCATAGCTGACTTGTTTCATCAATTTCCAAGTTCAAATGTATTAGCAAAGCTGTCTAAAGGCCCTGCAGCACAGCACAACTGGGTTTGGTTCAGATTATCAGAGTTCAAGTGGCTTTCCATTACAATTGAGTAAAAACAATGGAGGTATGTTGAACATGCTGCTCTGTCTGCCACTATCCATTAAATAAATAAATCTGCAATCTTATTATAGAAAAAGAAAAGTTTTTTTTTATGTGGCCACCCAACTTCAAATTTTCCAGCAATTTTCAATTCTAAATGGAGATCTACAGCTGGACTATAGATCTCCAGAGGAATGACTAATCTAGTGTGTTAACAGCCAATTGAGCCCAATTAAAGCCTTTTCTGATAAAGGGAAATCAGGCTAACCACAGAAGTCGTAAAAAAATTCTGTTTTGCGCCACAGGACAGAATATAAACAGACTGTGAGACGTTAGAGGATTAAAACAACTGCGATTTCCTGCTACAGAGTAAGTTCTACTTTCCCTTTATTTGTCTGATCATCATTCATCTATCATTATTATCGGGTTGATGGGTACAGTCACTCTTAACCAATCCCACTTCTCCTTGCATGCAGCACTAATAAATACAGACAGTTGTTGAAACCTCCCAGTCAATATGTTAGCTGTCAGTCCTGATCATATCACTTGGCTTTGATTAATGATAATAAGAGTTCTCTATTAACATCATTTAAACTCCACAGGATGAAATGCTACACAGATTGCTTAACACTAGAATCATTGATATGGTGCTTCACAGAGACATGCTTTATCTTCCACTGATTTGTTTCTCTTCTCTGGACAAAAATTAAATTTCCGTTTTGTGTGACAGAAGCAACTGATTATCCACAGAGGTGTCTCTGTGGGAGATGGGTATAAGTGTCTGGAGTTTGAGGTCTGACAGCATGCAGCACCATCAACATTTCCGTCCAGCGAACGTTGTATAAACTAACAGCTGCTTTATCTTGTGTGAGGAGCTGACGTTTAATTAGCTTCTAAATTGGCTGTATGTTTGAGGACCATTCAGGTGGTGTGCTGTTTTTCTGTCCTTGGGCCTTTTATCTAATGGATCGACAGGAGTGCTTTAATAAGGAAGAGTCGTTTCTTCACACTCACTCCTCAGCTGTGTTCCACATGTGCTTTTGTATAGTTAGTTTTCATAATTACCATGCTTATTGTCATGTTTCCAGTCACCATGTGCCTGAGATGGTGACTCCAGTTTGGCTTGAGATGAATTTCAGTTGCAAAAGCAAAAATATCTGCCTTTTCAAACTGAGACACTGTTTACATGGAGCTGGTTTTCAATATTGATGTGATCCAGCTACTCTTGAGTTTACTATAATTCCTATTTTCTAACTTCAGTAAGCATGTATTGAACTAAAACACTTCAGTGATTGGTTAAGACCTTTTACATATGTTTTTTTTTTTTTACATATGTAAAAAACTTCTGAAACTTCTTGAAAATTATTAGGAATTAATGCATTTTCTGACATCTGACAACAAAACAGATTAAATCATTCACAAGCATCTAGGATAACCTTTCTATCTGAACTGTAATTGAAAATTTTTTTTTTTTTTGCACAATACAATACCAGCAAAATAATCAATACCAGATGCCATTTTAGATTTTGGGGAAGCATTTTAAGGAAAGCTTAGGGCTCTTTCTTGCAAACCCCAGAAAAAAGTAACAGTATTACTATGCTTTCTTTGTCTTACTTAGGGAATGTGTGTATTGTTGAACCTCAGGGATTCTTTCAGTGTCAAGACTCAGGATGACTATTAAGAAATTAGGTCGCACTTTAGAGCCCCGAGTGTTTAGTTAAAGTCATTGACTAACACCATTATTTGATTATCTTCTCAGTCCCAAATTTGAACAAGTCTTGGCTATGTTACTGACACCCGAATGAGAAACAAACAAGATAATGAATGACATCATGCGCTTCTCAACAGGATTTCTAGAAAAGGCAACAGCAAGTAAAAAAGCTGTTTTTGAAGGGAAGGCGCAGGCGGTAGCATATTCTCCAATCACATGACTAGAACACAAATGGATCGATAGAAAGAAACACGCTTATCACAACTGTTGTCATGGAAACCATATGCCCTTCTCGTAGCTGTGACGACCTTCTGTCAGCCATAGCGCAATAATCTTACCTGTGTGTTTGTCCAGACAGTAAGATGACTGCAACCAGCGACACTGTCACTTTGAAGCAGGTGATGCTGGCATGTTGCCGCTGTCTTGTTGCCACCACATAGTCGTAGATTAGGATGGTGAGGAAGTAACCCTCTTGAAGTCAAGCCAAGCAACAGATGAAGATCCGCATTTTGCCATAACATCTAAAGAAAGTGGATGCAAAAATGTAAGATTCTTAGCAAGCCTGGATCTCTGGACATTTTTGGATACTGTTGACTTATGCTGCCACACATATTTACTACTTCACTTTTGCAGATAAAGGAAGTTCATTCTAAACATGAGCGTGCTAGTGTATGAGATGTTTCACCAGGGTTGTAGAGAAACTTGGCTTTGTCGCCACCAGTTGGCAGCAAAGAAAAAAAAAAACATGTCTGTGTGTGTGTCTGCAGCCAATGCCATTATTTTATTGAATTGGGAAGAAAATGCCTCAGTCTGTATCAAATCTGATACAAATGCTTGCTGTATATTCAAACTATTTTTTTTACTACTGATTATTTCACAATCCTGCTTTAGGCATAAATTAGTCTTTTGTCCATTGCTTTTACACGTAGACCTTTAAGACAATAAAATAAAAAATAAAAATCACACCAAAATGAGATCAAAACATGTCCTATATACAGTCTGTTTTTTTTTTCTTCAGGAGAAAAGCAAAATGGCTGAGATAAGCAAAGATGAATGTTTACAACTCTTTAAATGCGTCAGTAGGAGTATTTCAATCTCATGCTGTTCTGACCATAAAGAGAAGCAGGCTATCAAACCTTACTGTAATTACTACAGGATGATAACGTGAATTTCGAGACCTTTGCCGTTCCTCCAATAGAGCTCAGTCGGTCTGGATAACCCCAGCAGCGATTGCATGTGCTACTTACTTCTATTAATCGATGCCTCAATCTCACAGACTGACATCCCCACCCACATACACTGATACACTGCGAGGATTTTGGCCTTCTCTGTGTAGCACCTTATACTGGAAATAAAAAATTCATTGAGCCGCTTGGCAACCAGAGAGGTGAACTAGCAGTTGGAAAAGTAAAGAGTGGGAGTAGAAAAATGAGATCCAGCTGATTACAGCTATATGGCAGACACAGGTTTACAGTTAGCCAGCTCATCATCATCTTCTACTCGTGTTGCACCAAATCCAAAAATATTACAGGAATTAAAATGTACTGATGGTCACCTATCTCAGAAAAATTACAAGACCAGAAGAATCATTTTTTTCCAGTTCCCATGACAAGTTGGCATAGTCAGCCTTGTGAAGCTTTGTAGAGTAATAATTCACCTTGCAACATTCTTTAAATGTTGCAAGGCTCCTAGACACAGTTTCTTTCTTTGATCAACCCTTATTTTCAGTGGGAAGAATTAAAAAATTATGCATATTAAGAAATTCTTATTTTTAGTAAACCTTGTCACATTTACAGCACCTACGCACTAATACTCTCCCAAGAAGAGAACAAGAAGGCTTTTTCTATAATATATCCCAAAGGTGATTGACACAAAGAGACATATCTATAACCATTTCTTTTCATGCCATCCAGAGTCTTGAGTTCTCTCTCAGGGTCTCCGTTCAGCTCATGCCTCTTTTGACATTAAGAGAATATAAATATAGGCAAGTAAGCATTTTCTTGTAGCCATATTCTGACGTGAGATTAATACACAGCTGCCCTACTTGAACAGTATTTTCTTGTTCTTCCCATTTTGAAGTGCGAAAAATAAAAAACATCCTATTTTGCTGTATGTTAAGACCAGAAAAGCAGAAATTCTAAGAATAATTTCTAAAATCAAAATAAAAACTTTTGTGACACATTTTCACAGGCATATGTATTCATGTATTTAATTTTTTTTTTTTCACATTTTTTTAATGTCGACACAAAAAGCTCAACAGGCATTGAAAAGGACGGGGACATCTTTCTAGATCCTAACGAGACCTTGCACTGGCGGAACAGACTGCTGAGGATTTATGATATATTTTAACACTAATGTTCACACCTTTTAATCAAATGTGTAACTCCCACCTCCCATAGCCTCAAGAAGACAAACTAGTTCTCAAACACAGCATGACAGAATCTCATTATTAACATGACTTTATGCACTTTTTAATAATAAGGCACAACAGGAAGGCGTGTTGTTCTAAGTACTGCTGGAACATCGCCAAACTGCATTTGTCACCGAGTAGCAGGAGCTGATGTCAGTCAAGCAGGTTGCTGTGATGCCTATTTATCCAAAATATATGGACTGAGAAACAAGGTTTCCATAAATCTGTAGTTAAAAAACCTCCATCAAAACAGCAAAAACTGCTTGAATCTATTGAAGCTTTAATGTGACGTTTTATTTCAATAGGAGGATTACATTAATGTCTGAAGAGAAAACTTTTTGACATTGGAGTCCCGTTAAGATGGCTTGGTAAAAAAATCCCACTTGACATTGTTCTTGCTTCATCCCAAGCCCCCCTTTCTGATTGAGGGCATTTCTGTACCTCTTCTGTGTTTGAGAACACACCCATATTAATTCTATTTCAGGTTAACTTAACTCACTGATTTACAGTTTTAACTACAGCATCAAAATGCATTAGATTGCACACCATCTACTCAGATAGCAATAAAAAGAAAAAAACTAAAAAGAATGAGTCAACATATTTTTCTGCCAGAATATCAATTTAATCTTCATGGCATTGTTATTGCTGACAGATGAATGGCCCAAACAGAGAAAAACAGATTTCAGGTCTTATCACCCTTTTGGATTCAGTTGCAAAACACATTTTTATTTTGCTTGTATGATTCATTGTGTTCATTTAACTCTGGGTTTGAGTTCTTGCAAGAGTTTGTTTCTCAGTGCCTCAAACTTGTGCTGAGTCACATAGTACAGCTTTCTATGGCGTTTCCAGTCGTGTTTGACCTAGTTCCAGATAAAAAGTAGAACCATCAAAATTTCCAATGAACTGGAACACAACCAACAGGCCGTCAGTGTCCAAGTGACCTCACAGTTGGAACAACAGCTGTTAAGAGTACAGATTTCTCATTCTGCAGAGCTTAATGGTTCTGTGGAAGCTGCTGTTCAGATAATTCAGTGAGATAGACAGTAGCCTAATGTCAGACCACATTAAGATATAATTCCTTCCTCTGCGGCGGTTTTAATTTCCCCTCCCTTTTTACTTTTCCTTCTTTATTTTAAGTGAAGCTTAGATTCAAAATACGTCTATAAAACCCCCTGAAATGTTTTACCTGTCTTCTTGTCTCATGTTAAAGTGGAATTAAAGTAGTATCTTAATGTTTTTGGTTTTCATTTCTTTCATTTCTAATAAAGTGTAGTCTAATTCATGATTTATGAACATCAACAGAGTTTAAACATATCTTAGTCAAGCTGCATAGATATTTTATAGATTTAAATTTAAATTATCTCACTATATGTTTCAAACTATGCAGTTCTCTCTCTGCTTCAGCGTCTTTGTCACTAAGATTTAGTAATGGGGAATTTGTCTCTTTTCAGGGAACCATATTTTAGCCTAACTTGGCAAATATAAAGGTTTTTATGATAAATCATTTCACTTTCAGTGTTCTGTATCTGAAAAACCTTACACTTGCCTAATTGTACGTTATGAAAGCAGGCATTCTTACTTTTGGATTTTTTTGAAGCGTCTAAGTTTTACGAAACATAAAAACAAACAAAACACTGCAAGCAAAGCTACTAAACAGACCCATAATAATATTTTTCAATGTATTATGTCTTACATAATACCATTAAACAGCAGCCAGATGCTGCAGTGCTTACAGGTGTCAAAAAATCCATAAATCTATATATTTATGGATTTTTGTGCCGCACTTCTCTCCTCATCAATGTCTATTGACTGAGGAAATGGACTCACCTCATTGTCATGTTTGTCCCATTTCCTCCCTCACCCCCAAATCATACCATTTTCAGAATATGGTATGATCTAGGGCTGGGAGCAGCTCCCCAAGAAACAACAGAAGAGAGCCGCAGGAAAAGCCAGCTTGTGTGATGCCTCCACAAGCTGTGCTGACAACCAGCTACGCTGCAACTATGCAAACAAACCGACATCACTGCTTCTACAACGTTGCTGCAAAGGACCCCCAAAGCACATGTTGCAATCCCTCGGTGGTATCCTCCCACCAGCATCACAGACATTACACCACAATACAGTTGTGAACATAGCAGGAAACCGTGAACCCTTCCCAGCAGCCTGGCCAGCAATACCAAACCCCACACCACCTATCCATGAAACTACTGATGCCAGGCACCTGCACAATTCCACCGCCCCAGGCCAAGCACAACCCATCAGCCACCCCAACACCACAATAAGAAGCAGTGGAGGAAGGCCAAACATTGGTGATTTCACCAACCCAACACCAAGGACTTGGAGACATCCAAGCAATACCTATCCTATGTCCCCCCAGCCTATCTGCCCCTCCATGCTGACTTGCCAGCTCCTCTGCCAAAGCAAAGCCATGTCTCCTATTGCCACAACACACCACTGATGGATAGATGCACAACCACCCATTGGGCACCCGAGCTGAAAAGCTGTTATCGCCACCAGGAGCTAAAAAAGGTGTAAAGACCCCATACCTGCGTAGCTCTAGTTTTAATGCATACACTCTATCTCTGTATTGTGTAAACTTTATGGTAACTCATTGTCTAACATCTATGTCTCGAAGAACTCAATTTTTCATTAGCTTACTTAGGAAAGGAAAGTTAGAGTGATCAAATATAATCAACAACACTGCAAGCCTTGTCTTTGCACAATTACAGGAAAACTTTTTTGAACAAATCAACTTGCAGTGATAACTCTTAGTTGATATGGCAACAAAACCAGTGGACCTCGAGAGGTCAATACAACCAGTTTGTGCGAAGTGAAATATTGACTCAGGCTTTGTGAACAAACTCACTCTGATATCTGGACATTCTGATTGTAAAATCTATATTTGTACCAACTTCTGTTTGTGGTTGTGCCATGTCAGGATTCGATCTGAACATTTCTACAGGTCTATTCATCTGATATGAAAGCTAAACAGAATGGGATGGAAAACATTTCTGAATACATTTGAATTTTATGAGCCATTTTTTGGAAAGGCTGACAAATAATTCAGTTATTTTAGATTTTATATGTATTTGGTCATGCTTCTGAGAAACATCCCACTCCACTTTCTTCAGAGAGACATGACGGGCAGCATAAAGTCACCACAGGAATGCAGTGATTACAAAGTTACTCAAAGTCTGCCTTGCCACTGAAACTCAATTACATGTCATTTGGTTCAAGGGTAGCTTATAGTACTCTTTTGGTGGTAGACAGAAAAGTTAAAATACCCAGAAGCCAACAGCTGTCTAAAGTCCTCTCCATCATTTGGCTTAAGTGGACAAGCACAGAGAAAAAGATGATGCTGCTCTAGGTAATTATTGGAGAGAAAACACATTTGGTGAAGTTAATAAATGTAATCAAGAAAGAAATGCTTAATGAAATAAAACAGGGGAAGCCTTGACCATACAGGAAACTTCATTAGTATTTGAATACTACATTCTGTCAATAGTATAGTTAATACAAAGCATGAACTCATGCATTACAATTTAGTTACTGTTCACGCTTATTTATGAGGCTAATTTGTTTATTTAATAATTATTTGTTTATAGATAGATGATACTGGAGGAGTCATATGAAGCAAGAGACCAAGAGGAGTAGAACTGGAAGAGGAAGGATTGGAAAGCATCACTTTATTTAATTAAGTCTAAGGAAATGCAGCGTCATCCATCCCCTGATGTCACTGAGGTAGTCAGGGAGAGCTTTAACAGTTGCTGCCCTGTTGCACTTTAGAGGAAAACAAATGTGACAGTCAACATAAAACTGGAACATAAGACCATGCTTTTTAAAAATAATGTCAAGAGGCAACAACTAAATAAAAATAGTAGTGGCTTCATAATAGAGCCTTGTGGTACTCCCCAAGGGACAGCAGTTGGGGTAAACAGTAATATCATGAATATTCACACAGGAACTCAGGATCTGAACCACTGCAGGGTAAAGCAAATGATCCCTACCAGCTGCTCCAGCTAAGAGATGAAAATACATCATGTTAATTTAGGCACAAAAATCCAGTCCCCAGATCTCACTGCTAAAGATATATCATTGAAATCCCACACCAATGTGGACTTAATGACTTCAAAAATTCCCAAGTTATGTCCATTAAGGAACTCCTTTAGAACCCTCAAAATCCTTAACATACTGACAAGCAGTCACGTCTTTAAGGTTACTGCCGGTGTCTAAAGATTGTTATTTTTTACCATTTATACAGTTTTAAAAAGGAGATATTTGAAAACCTATTTTACAAACAGCCTAATTGCTTTTGTGTTTAGCTTAAATCAATCGAAGTTGTTTTTTGGAACAATAAAGACTTGAACAGGGGAAGAATAGCTCCACAGGTTGAAACGTGTTGCACTAGTGAACAGTTTTAAGGTGTTTGATTGTTTGCAGTTCTAGTACATATGTTGTGTTTTACTTTCCTTCTTTTTAGAGAAGCTGCGACAATGCAAGTGAAGTTGGTTTGGGTACATTAACAGTCAGTATGAACACCAGCGTAACAGTTACTAACTCATTTATTTTTTATGAAGTCGGAGAGCTATTTGGTAAAGCAGCTGTGGTGATAACCGAGGAGCAAATTACTGCTGAAGATTGCTATGGAGGCTTCCAGTTACTCCTCGTGACATTAAGTTGTGGATAAATAATCCCAAAACTGCTCTCGTCTAAAACATAGGTCCTCAGACAGCTGTAAAGCTGCTCTTAAAGATTTGTTCTCGTTATAGATTTTATAATAGCAAGAAGTTTTTCTTTATAACTTCTTGTGACGACTAAACCTCTGTCTGTACAAGACAAAACTGGAGCTGCACACTCTCTCACTGTAAAACATATCAATAAATATTCCACAGATGATTGAATCACCTCATAAATGCATGCAGTGTAGTTACAGTGAGTCTTTAAAAAAAGTATCTATGTCATTTAATTAAAACCGACCGTGTTGTTGTGGCAGTGCATAATGATGCAGAGCCACGCATGGCTCCTGATCAGTGCTCCTGAACGATGAACCTGTAATCTAGTCGGACATCATTCCTTCTCAAGCTAAATGATGCTGTCACCTATAGAGACGGTCTCCTCATAAAATAATGAAACGCTCCCTGATTAATGCTTGAAAAAAACGACTTTGTAAACACATGCTCAATTTAAACTCCCCGGCATCAACGAGAGCAGGGCTCCAGTTTCACCATGAATAAGGAGGCAAGAGTGGCTCATGCAGTCTCTCATCCCTGATGGATTTGAAGTGCTGTAGCCGAGCCACAGCAGCATATCTACGCGTTTTGATAAAATCCGAAGCTGCACTGAAATACTTTATTACACTGTCGTGCATTATATTCACATCCTAAGGGCTGATAAAACATGCATGCTTTGCCTGTTTTTTTTTTTTGCAAAAGATTTATTAACTCTCATTCTTTACATAGACTGCAATACAAAGAACCTATGGATTTTAGCTTTCCCCACATACAAGCGCTGTCATTTTCACTGCTGAGCATCACTGTGCAGGCATTATTAAAACTTGTTACGGATGATGAAAGATTCACAACATCAGGGAGATAATCACCAATAAAGCTTGGTACATAACAGGATCACAGAGGAGACAAACACACAGAAATCCAACTAAAGATGGATTTCTGTTACAGAAGTCTGCATATTGCTACATAATCAGGAGTATCCTCCTCCAATGTCATGCTGAAAAATGTGGTTATGCATTTAGTACTTCGAGATTGGGCGATTGGAATTATTGATTGTCAGGATACGATGAGAAATCTCTAGAAGATCTCCATTTCAGTTTACTAGCTGACCAGTTTCAGGAGAATGTCACTAAACTTTGACCTAATAATCATCTAGGTTTCAAAAACCCAAGCTGCTCACCCACTGTAATTTCAAAAAAGATTTTCTAACTGTTTTGTTGTAGTGTCCCGTTTAGTGTATGCAATGAAAGTACTCAAAACAAATATCCTTGTACATCAGTGCTGGCTGATGGTACTGAAGTTCAGGTACGATTTGCATCAACAAATGTCTGCCTTGAGTCTGCACTTCATTTGACCCTGTCTATTTTACATTCATACATATTTAGACTAGTCAGACCTCAACTGAATTATTCAACATATTCAACAGAGATTCCTCAAACACTGTTTGAGATCAACAGAGATTAGAAAACACAATATACAACCAGGTCAAACCTGGACCAAATTATTCCTCACTGAAAACGTCTCTCTATTTGTCTTGTATATGTTCTTCTTGTTGAGGAAGGACATGGGTTTTGTGTCAAAGAGGTGAACAAAGATGCACCTCCAGGATGTGTTGCACAGGGAGCCTGCATTACACTACAAGGTGTTTTGCAAAATGTGGGTGGAGGGGAGAGGGTTTAACCATCTGCATTCAGATCCTGCTGATCTGCTGTAGACTTGATATCAGGGGTTTCAAAGTAATTTTTGTTTTTGGTCAAATCAAGATCATGAATGCTCTTAAAAGGCCGGTTGTGTCAGAAGCAGTTGTATCAATAAAACCTGTTCACCAAACTGTTAAAATATCAATCAATTCTCAAAACTAAATTCCTATTTTGTGATTCCTTTTGTGAGTTTTCCAATAAAAATCAAAGTGTCGGAGATACTTGTGTTTATTTATGATAGTTATTTATCGCTTTATAGAACATGGACTACAAACTGACATCAATAAAAGCTGAGGCAGCTCTTTAGTACTAAGAACGTTTTTGACAATTTTTGAAAAAAAATGTGCAATAAACTTCCAATTATCAGCGTAAAAAAATGCAGGGATTTGCTGATTTTCTGTGAATTTCCACAATAATTCTAAAGAAACTAGAGGGACAGTGTGATTTAATTTTGCAGTAAACAGATAAAAACTGATTTGATTGATAACACAATATTTAAGCACACTTAGTGTTTAGTCTGGAATCAAGAGAGCCAAATAAAAACATATGGTGGGCCAGATTTGGCTCACGGGCCCTTAGTTTGACACATACTTTATAAATGTTTACGTTCCACTTTTATGCTGACATGATTGGAGGTACAAGAAGTAGCCAGAAAATGAGTAAAAATCAGCCAAACTTTGAAATAACTTCAGAAACCCCTGGGAGTTATGAGTCCAGAACTCTTTAAACTTAAATTGGCTGAAAAATCTTAAAAACTGTGCAACCTCATTCTGCTTTCCAAGACTTTTTTAATTGCCTTTTTCATGCACACTTGGGTTGTATTTGTGGACCTCCGTTTCAGCACATGCAGATACAGGCAGGCAAATAGCAATGAATGTGACAATGGATGCCAGGTTTTACTTCCATCTCGTCTCTCTTTGCTGACACAGGCTTTTGAAGGATGATGGATAAGTCTTTGTTTTCTGTGATTTACAGAGCAGCTACACTGCTGGGATTTTTTACGACATAGTTTAGTCAAAAATAAAAAACGCTAAATGGTTATATCACGCCTGTAAAACTGCTGCCGCTCAGGCGATATTGCAGTTTGCAGAGTAATATTTCTTCATTTATCACGCTGAGCACTCTTTTTTTACGAGCAAATCAATGAGGGCTCTCGCTGCACGCTGATTATCTTATATTTTTTTTCCTAATAATGTTCACTGGGAAGTCCTTACATAGCAGAGGGACGCCTCTTTGTTGACAGCATGACCCTAATACTGCAATTACCACACAGGAGTGAAATTACAGGAGAGTCGGGGCACAGGGTGGCACAGTTGGACAGAGTGTTCAATCTGACGATATCGCAAAGTTGGGAAAATTAACCACCATGGCATCAGATCAGAAAAAAAAATTCTGATGAATCAAACATTAGAGAGACCGTTACAGTGTGCAGTACTGCTGCGACATGGTTCAGGCTATAATCTAAATGCAAATTTTTTTATGTCTTTTTTGGATGGGCCTTTAGGGGTCAGACAGAAAAGTTAAAGGATGAGTCTAACAAATTTCACAGAGGTGAGGATGTTTGCTTTCATTTCAGCAAAAGTTTCTGGGTGCTTAGTCACTGCCGCTGTAGGCATTGACTATACTTCTTTGAATTCAACCTACCAGCTTCAGTGTGCAGATGTACAGAGGTTGAAAAAGGCCAGGGTTTTTGCTCTCTCTTTTTTTTTGTTTTTTTTTTCAGAAAAGTTCCACCATCAGACTGAATCACCGAGTCAAATAAAAGTCATCCCTCTGCAGTGTCATCTCACTGGGCCTCAGACATGTAAATGTATGACAAGAGTCACTTGTATGCGGGCTTAGGGGGGTTAGATATTTTTCACAGCAGCTGCATATTAAACATCAAACTGCTTCTCAGGATGTTCACAGTGCTCGCACTGGCACAAATGTGAAGGCATTAATGATTCATAGTTTACAAGGAATGCTCTTCACTGACACTCTCTTCCAAAATGAGTGACTGTGCAGGAGTGCAGCCTATAAAAGCAGTCAAAATCCAAGACTGTCATGCAAAAGAAAAAGAAGACGCAGTCAGGCGACGATTGACGGAAGCAGGATTTTTTTTCCAACGTCAGCCTAATTGTTGATAGCATAGTCGAGCAAAGCCTGAAGATTGTTTTAGTCCGGGGCAGATAAGATTATGGGTCTGATGTGGCACACTAGGGTACGTTTTTAGAGTGATTTATGAAATTGATTATTTTCACTCATCCTTGAATTTTCTACACCTCCTGTAGAGGTGATGTTTATCTTCAGAGGTTAATGGGCAAAAGGTGACCTGTAGCTCTCTGGTGACATCTGGTGACCAGTAACAGGTCACTAGAGAGACAGGATAAATAACCTTATATGCATACAGGGGTGCATATAAGGTTCATAGAGACAATTTTTTACTTTTTATTGCTTAGAAACATTCCTCATATCCTCTTGTAAATGCAACTTTACGGATTCCCTTATTTTTATGTCACGTAATGTTGATATTTAATTTAAAAAAAACTCAGCTGCCCTGACTCTGACTTCTTTTCAGTAGCAAACATCAAGGATAAATATTATCTTAATGTTTCACACAAATAAAAGGGCTGTCTTTACTGTCACGCTGCATTTTCAATAATTTTTTATCAACCCCTGTGCCCACCAAGAATCACAGCTTGTAACACTTTTTACCACCAGCTTAGAGGGTTGCAGTTCCTTTTTTAGCAGATTTTCACCCACTCTTTCTCAGTGCATCATGCAGCTTCATTTTTGTGTCCACTGTGATTTTTTTTTATCGCTGAAAATGGCTAGCAGGGCATTGGGGAGCCCTTCATCACAGAGTCTTCTCAGAAGACAAATCCCACCCACAGGAGTTACACAGTGGACAGAAAAAGCATACAAAGCATTCAGTAGTCAAGAAATTCCCTCTCTAAATTCAGTGTCGACTCCCACAAATTCACTTTTTTATTACGACGATAAACATTTCAGTTTGGGGATACACAAATGCACCCAGAGCAACTTCTCCTACATTGTCCCCATTAACTGGGTGATATCTGGATTGTTGCCTGAAAAGACAGGGGAGTGGTGACACTAGAGACTCTGCAAAGTTTTATGATTTTTCAACCATGGTTTACAGGAAAATGTGAGCACTATTGATTAGGCTCGGAAACATGAGTTTCATTGTCTTTGAAAGGCATCCAGACATGTTTCTCAATAAAAGTCCTCGGACACCATGGTAGAGCAGGGTTAATTCATTCCAGCAACAAATTCACGTAATTAAATTAGTCAGAGCCTGGCATTAAGTTCTTCAGAAACTTGTTAGTGATCCCTGGTTTTAAATCTGTTTTAAACTGTGTTGATTGTGTTATTTTGGCGTATGTTTTAATTTTTCCGCCTTTCTTCTCAGTGGTTCTTGTTTTAGAGATTCTTTTTATGCTGATTTAATTTATGTATCGTTTCCCTGGTGTACCTTTGCTGTCATGTCTGTTTTCTGCCAGCTGGTCATTCCTATGCTTTTAGACATCACACCCTCAGAGAGTGCTCGAGATTTCTTTGTCTTTTGTTGTGTTATACTCCAGTGAAGCATAAACAGACAACGTGACTGATTACCATAATCTGATAAATTATCAGATTATTCTTTATCTTTATTAAAATAGAAAAAAAAAAGAAAATACCATTTTCCTTCTCTTTGCTTACTTTTCTGCACATTAGTCCTCCAATTTCTACCATGGAAGTTCACATCTTGAGGCTGAAGTGTGACAATTTAAAGCCACACATCCAGCCAATACTTAGAAGTTCTACTCGCCTCCCAAATCCTTAGACTTTTTAGTGCTGCAATACTTTGAAAGGTTTAGGACTTTTTATGAATGCTCATCAAGAGGCTTTTAATATTTCATGACTTCTTCATTTGGTGTGAATCCAGATTATGAGGACTGCCACACTGAAGGTAATGGTTAGTTCCTCTGGTGTCTGTTCCACAGCAAACTCCCACTGCTTTAATAATCTCATCTCAAAAACCTTAGCAGTTTATCAACTGTCTACACTCACTTCTCACTGCAAGGTTTAGTGGGATTGTTGCCTTTCTCCAGTGGGTAAAATCAGACATTGAATGCTATTTTATGAACCTTTAAACAGCCGTAACGTTTGCTTCATTACACCTCTAGTTACGCAGAAGCAGATGATTTCCTTTATCTGGGAAACGGCGGTAAGGGTAATGTAACAACAAAGATCATTAGCATCTATGTAAACAGATATTGAAACAAACATGACAGCAAAGTGACAGGCCCCTAAGCTACTGTCATAATTGAGTTAGAAAGACAAAAAAAACTCACACTGGAGGAAGCATCATGATAACGACACCAAGATTGTCCAAAGAGGTGAATAGGATAGCGCAAAGGTAGAACAAAGGGAGTACCAAGTAACCAGGAATACAACTGGAACATGAGAACATCAGAGGTATCCAGAAGTGGTTGCTTGAACTGGGGAAAATAGCACTGAAGATGGTGAAGCAAAAACAGGTGAGTGATCAAAGTGCCGCTGCAAACAGAAGCAAGCCACAAACAACGAGAGACCCAAAACCAAAATGTCTGCTGAAGTCTTGCGAGTCATGATACTCACAACTTCATCACCTGCTAGTGGAAATGCTCTCTGGAACATATCCATGTGCATTTTTGATACTATGCATCATTAAATTCATAAGTTGTATAAATTCTTTATATGCATTATGAAAAAACTAAGCCAAAGCTAGAACGCGTGAAATGGGCTGGCCTTTGACCTCATTCCTACTGGTTTTCTGAGTTACAACAAGATAGCATTTAATTAAGGTGTGATGCTCTCATATCCATCTTCAAATCTCTGAGACAAACCCTTAGTTTCCAGGAGCATCTAACCCTGGAAACTAATGTTTCTGTTATGTATCCAGTGCAGAAGTAGATATTCACTACTAAAATGTTCCAACATGCTTGTATTCAGCTTGGGTTTACAGCATGAATCATAAAATATCAGCTATAACACTGATAATACCCACAAGCTGACTGTCCAATCAAATCCAAACCTACTTAACGACTCCCTTGCTGAAGCAGAAATTCACATCACACTGAAACCTCAGGCAAAGATCTGATAATGATGGACTCATTGGAAAAGTGGAAATACTTTGTGCTTTTCTCTATTACGGCAAATAAGGTGATGTATAGTTTTCGTCTAATTATGTTCAGCACAACTACACCTCAGTTCTTTCACCTTCAGTAATCAAGTCACCCAAGATGGCTCTAAATGTCACTTATTTGTCTCATGTCTTCCAGTCTCTGTGGTCATAGGAAGCAGGAATGAGATCTGGCTGAAGATGAATTGCTATGTTCAGTTTATTAGTTCCTTAATTGTTTCCAATCATTGCCACGGTGTTGTTTTACAATGCTCAAGGCGGTTGTGGCAGGATATTAACAAGATGGTGACTCAAATCAGAAAAAATAGCCCTCTTCCATTATGAAACAAGAGCTGAGGTTCCCAGATACGTCAATTAACTAATTATGCCAATGGTGTAATTTTGCTTTAATGAAAGAAGAGGTTATGTTTCAGCTTCTTCCTCTGCAATATTTGAGCATTACTAACAGGCCTGAGAGAGAAAGTGTGAGGAGAAAATGCAGAAGAAATTAATCCTTATTAGTAAATATTTAGTGAAGGAAACTGTGACCAAGAAACATGGTCTCAGTTGACCAAGTTTCTATTTTGTAGAATGGAACAAAACATTTTTATGTTGACAGAGTGACATTTAAGTCCCTTGATACAACATGTGGTCTATTCATTGTGATATCTAATATTAAAATATTGATTTATGCAATAACAAATATGTAAAGATTACTAGCTCTTAGCTGTAGCATGCTCCAAGCTGGTTTGCAGAGGATAATTTACATGTAATGTTCCCTCAGAACAGGTTCTGGATTCTCTCACAGTAATGCTCTTCTTTAAGCTGAAAGTCTTTCTACTATGATATAAAGTTTTCTAAGAGTTGTCCATGCTAATATCTCGTTAATGAGAGATCTCAAGTTTTATGTGTTTTTCATTAGGATACAAATGCACCACAAATCTGGGTGCAAAATGTAAAAGCAAAACAGGTCAATTATGGGCTTTTCATTTCTTTCAGTCCCTAGATATAAACAGAAGCTTTTTATAAGAAGGAAGAAAAAAAAACATTTTGCCAATTTTTCAGTTATTTTTATCTCATCAGTTGATAAGATGACTTTATCAACTGCTAGAAGAGAAAGTCATCTAGCAGTTTTTTTTTTTTTGTGGTCATAGCTGGTTATACTCCCAGAGCTTGATTCTCCGGGAGGCGTGTTCTTCAGAAACATCTGAACAATATAGACAAATGTCTAACAATAACCTCAAACCAGCTGCAACCAAACTCAAATGCGTCTTCTGCCACATTATGATTCATAAATAAAACCTAATCTGGTTAAAGCCGATATATAGGGTCAAAGTCTTGTACTTGGACGTATACTTAGCTGATTTCTATTTTTTCTTCACCTGATATAATTTTCATGAACAAAAACATGAACTCTTTGCCAAAAACATGAAGCATGTTGGCCCAGAATCAGAAGTTGCCATCTGCCCCAGAGCAGTGTGTCAGCAGTGTAGACAAATCAAGCTACCCACTGTGACTCTCTGATCCAGACATCGCTGCAGCTCAAATGTTCTCCCAGAAAGGATGGGCGGAGAAAGATGAAGTCTCAGCTTAGTGAGAGCTTTGATGTGAGCTGAAGCTTCATGTCAGTTACAGCAGTCACATCTTTGTGGCTGGGGCTGTTTTGTCACTTTAGGGATGCATCATACAAAAAAAAAAAAAAAAACATCTTCTGGGGGAGGGTTGAAAGTCTGTTTTGTAGAAAAAAAAAGTCTGAAGTCTCATTACAAATGAACTAGTCGAGTCAAATGAGAGTAAACAACATAAATTATATAAATGATTCCAAGGTGAAGCTCTGGACAGAAGGTGTCAAACTCTGGTCTTCTGGGTTTGGTGCCTCGCAAAAATGTGTCATCAACAGGTACTCGCAGAAAATAATGGAATGCAAATGCACAAACAGTAAAAGGAAAAATGGAGTAGCTGTGTGTTTGCAACCTATTTGAAACCACTTCTTATAAGTGGAGATAAGGCTAAGCACTTTAGGAGATGTACACTATTATTTTTACAGCTACAAAAAAGTTTTCATAATTACTGCTTTGTTAAAAGTCCGTAAGAAGTAATCTGCAACACTAATGGTTAGTTCAATTGTTTAATAAAATAATAAGAGGAAGTGACAGATTCGAAAGAAACAGATGGGTAATGAATAATCCAAGAGAAAATTATTCAAACTGAAGGGGTGACATCTGGAGGTCACGGAAGTCAGAAGTCCCGAAAAAAGATGTGAAGAAAAGAATTAAAAACAGGAAGCACAAAAGGTTTAACATGGCAAATGAATGATAATCCCCAACTTTACACATGCAATTCTTAAAGTTTTTCCATTTTTCCCATAACTTAATTTTTTAAGTTGAAGTGATTGTGTGTTTTTCATTTTTGTCTGTGTTGCTGGGCTGTGACGACTGCCTCACTGGGTAAGTCAGGTGAGATTCTGAGGTGGTCAAACTGACTTCGACAATCAGTCCATTCACACGACAATGGAGACTGCTAAAAGGTGCTTTCACCCCAGCTTGAACCGTTTTGTGAAAAGGGCTGATAGTTCTTTATCTGTGGTTTGTCATTGTCTAGAACAAAATTGGGTAGGGATTTTTCTCCACTGTGAGCCTTTTTCACAGAGTGCAAAAAGCACACCTGCAGGGTTATCTGTGGTAGTTTTTAATTTAGATTCTTCTTCTCACATATTTTTTTTTTATTGTGGATTTAAAATTATTTTCATTGATCCAAGAAGTTTGTTTCTGATAAGAAATGTGCAGGCATCACTAAAAAGATATTAAAACAATGTAAAAAATTTGTGTTCAATAATTAATTATTTACACTGGAATAAAATTGTGAAAATCCTTCAAATAAATGTCAAAGTAAAAAAAAAAAAAAAAGATTTGAAATTACAAATCGTTCAATTTTTCACGTCACAAAATTCTTCCAGCAAAATCCTTTTAGCAGAATTGATTATACCCATTTATTTTTCCAGTACAACATTTTTAGGACCAAACTTTGAAGTATCACAGTGTACAAGATATAAACCAGGAAGTCATAGATGGGGAACTATGAAGCACATATACTTCATATTTACCGCCAAGCTGGAGCAACACTGCCACAGGAAGTATCCATCCTCAGAGGTAATGTTAGCAGCATCCACCCAGCTCCTTATTACAGAACACTTCTGTTCAGCTCCAAAACACAATGCTGACAGAGAGGGTACAGTTTTCGCCTGGAGCAAGCAGCAGAGTCGATTGAACATAAATAAAACTTTTGAGTCTGTGAGTTACTGCTCTGTGCTATTCAGTTTTCACCAACAGAGTCAATTACAGCACAATTGTGGGTGGTGTGTGTTTGTGTTTGTATCTAGCAGTGTTTTGTTGCCCTGAACTCCCAGTAGGGGGGGAGGGAATCTTAAATCGTTCTGGTTAATCCTGTCAGAGGCATTCCGGATAAGCACATTATATCACGATTCAATATGTGAAAAGAGATGCCACACTGGCGTTTGTCTATATATCTTCTTCGGCTTGGGTTAAATTTAATTTCAACTTTATTAATCCCCATGGAGGAAATTGATTTAAAGAAAGAATGCCTCAGACAATAAGATAAGGGACATAAAAACTAAGACATGCTCACAGAGGTAGAGGTTGAAAGAAGGAGCGAGAGCATCTAACAAAACTATGTGCAGACCAGAGTGACATGTCCTTTGTGTATATGGAACATTTTTCTTCTAAACACAGTAAGGCTTCTAGTCTGGAAGGAAAAATGTCATATATAAGGGTGGTCAGTGTTGATTTAAGATGACCTCAGGAAACTTTAGAAATTTTCCCCAGAAAAAAACAACACTTTAACAGTTACTAACATTCCCAAGAATATTAATAGACTTGCTCCAACTTTTTTCTGCCATCCAATAAATATCAACTTTTAGTTTCTAGAAAACCTCTTTGTTTATAAGCCGTCTCTCTACTTATTATGAGAGGTTAAAGAAATCCTTCTACATGATAAAAACAAAAAAAAAATCTGACAAAGATAATAATTTTTTAGATGACAGAGTAAGTGTATGGTTAGGAGACAAAGTCTTTCTAATTCTTTATTCAGCTTTCACAAAACAAATGCTTCCGATACGTGTTTGGTTTTATTTGTTTATGCAATCTTTCATGTAAAAGAACAGGCAATGGCCTATGTTAGTGAAATGTAATTAAATATTTGCTCAATTCAACAGGAAACAAAGAAAAAGAAAAAACAAGTTTTCTCTTGCAATGCCACTGCTATAAAATTATAAAAGTTAAACTGAAAAAGTTAAAATTACGTTTTCCACAAAATTAGAACATTACCTTGAGCTGCACAAATACAATTGTGTTTACTTTTGGAGAAGCAAAGCAAAAAAATATAGATTTAGAAAACTTTCAAAAGTATACAAATTTTCAGATTAAATTATTTTGTGCAAACAAGTCAAGAATGTATTTTTAATAATATTATTATCATTATTATTTTAAGACCAAACATTACTAGCAAGGACTGGTATATGTGTATTTGCTTACTAAACATATCTACAAGTATATTTAACTTCATATGTAAGAAATACATAGTTTCTCAGCAATAAAGTAATGATTTTTAGCTCAAATGTACATCTTTTTACAACACTCACTTGAACAATGCTCTGGGACAGTGATTCACTCCCAAACGGGAGTGAAAAATTGCTCCTTTTACCAGCAGAGGACTTCAAAAAAATATTTTTACTCTTTGACTGCAAATCCCAGTCAGTGAAGACAAATGGACCACATCATCAGCAAAAATCCAGTAATTAAATCCAAAGCCTTCAAAAATGGAGAACTGATGTTCTCCCGTCAACAGTGGCCAGCTTTGAGAGAGATGCCCACATTATGATGCTTCTACTCTTGAAACTGAATCTCTGAAGTTGAAACTATTCAACAGTATTTTTACACAAAGAGCTTTAATCCTGGGGAGACAGGGAAGTGTCTGACGAGTTGTTATTCTTTAGGAAAATTGTGGGGAAAAAATTTTATTCTATCACACCTTAACAATTTTTCTGAAATTTTAACACATACATAAATAGATAGCTTAAGTGGTGTACTGGTATGTGTTCATGTTCTACTGAAAAATAAAGCCCAGGAGTGATATTGAATTTATCTTAACAAGGCCAAATTATTTACTTACCCTTGAGCTGACTGCTTAAAAGCTGAGGTGAACAAACTCTGGTAAACAACAGCAACAACATTTCTAAATCCTCTCTGTTTCTTTCCTTCTCTGAAATTCCTTCATGCATCATACACGCTGTCTTTTGTAATATTGGCTTGCACATTCACTGGCCAGGCTCCATCGGTCATCTTCTATGGCCCATTTCATCAATTCTTGTTCTTGCTCCCTTTTTTTTTTTTAGCCAATCTCATTACTGCCACAGTGCAAATACCAGCTTATATGAAATATAGGACAAAAATATGGAAAAAGATGATTTACTGACTGGTTTCTTTTCAGAAGAGGACATCAAAATGGCTCAGGATGTTAAGATCTCTTCTAAAGATGAATGAATCCACTGAAATTAGAAACATAAATCTACATAATGCCTTGCACAAGTACTCCTACCCATTGAACTTTTCATATTTTGCCACATTACAACCGCAATGTATTTTATTATATGTGAAGAGAAATGCAAATGGGCAGGTATCCGTATTCAGTCACTTAGAGTCAATCCAAGACAACTTTTCTACTGTCTAGGTCACAAGTGTGTTGCATTATTTTAAATAAATAGAGGCCATTTTTCTTTGCAACACAGCTCAAGCTAAATCAGATTGGATGGGAGCATAAGTTTTTTTCAGGTTTTTAAGTCTTGTTGGAGTTTCTCAAATAAACCAAGGTCTGGGCTTTGGTTAGGCCATTCTAAATACATCCTTTAACCTAGACATGGGGTCACCAGTCAATTCAGCAACCAAGAGCAACTTCTGACCCTGCTTTGAGTAAAGCCAAACCCTTGAAAAATAATTAAACTTGATTGATTCCAACTGTAGAAGAAAGAAAATTTAACTTTTCCAATAAACAGATTCAAAGTTCTACAAAGCATCTGCCTCAAGTTGTTGGAATGGTGAACAACTGTTTTTATTCCTTCTTTTGACAATGTGAGAAAACTGGATGAAATGTTTGAGCTCCAGCAGACATTTTTAAATCATCACACTATGATGAATCTGCACATTTTAGTTAAAATCATAGACATTGTCAAACTCACAGCTGAAGGGTTTCTGTATTTTATGTTTCCTCCAACATATTATGTTGTTTAAGTTATTTAAAAGTCTGTATTGTCATTATTATTATTGTTTTCTTTCTACCAAAATTATTGCAAGTCATTGTGGAGGGTCCATAGAGCCACATGCAGTTCCAGAGACTGTAGGTTGCAGACTCCTGACCCAATAGATCCAGCGGTACTGTAGATGTGCCTTGAGGGTCATCAGGCTAGATAGTAAGCATTGTGGTTTCTGTTGAAATTATTATAAATAAATAAAAAGACAGACAGATGTGTGCAGTTGGGGGCTTGGGAGTGTGGGCACTCAGCAGCATGGGAATAGTAAAATAGCACTTGCTTCATACTGTAACCTATCACTATGTGTGTTCTCCCTCTATGGGATTATCATTATAATAGGAAGCTACATAACACTGCTGCCTGCATGTGTTATGTATACCTGTCTGATATAGGTGATGGTTATTGTGGCCTCTGAATGTAGCTGTGAAGAGCATTCACAGGAATGTCTAAAAAGGAAAACCTGGTAAAATGAAGAATGAAGTATGCACCCATCTATCTTCTGTCACATGTCAGGGATAAGGTTGCAGGACGCAACAGACAAATCTGCCTCTCCTCAGGTAAATTCATCTGGGCGTCCTCTGAGACAGTCCCAAGAACAGCAGTCACTCCATTGTGCTCTGTGTCTCAGAGTCTCCTCTTGTTGGGAAATGTCTGAAAATCTTCCATGGAATAACTACAGGCAGTTTAAGCAGATGTCCATATCACTTAGAGAGGCTTGCAAAAATACATAAAACACAGATTAAGAAAAAAAAAAAAAATCACAATGTGGGAGTAGAATACAGAAATATGTAGATTTAGGAAAACAAGTGATGTTGAAATCCACAAAGGAAAAAAAAAAGACTTTTTTTCATCCTGAAAATAAAGAGACATCATTGTATGCTGATGATATAATAATGACAAATTGAGCATAATGTGCAGAAAATTAATAAATTTCAAAGTAATGAAGCTAAAAGATCTTGACTTCGTTTGTCTGCAAGAGTAATTCTTTAAAGATTGCACTAAAATAAAAATAATTGAGCTTCTATTACTTTTATTTTTAATGATTTCCTCCTTTGTTGCTGTATACTCCTGTGTACTTGATTGACGTGGCCACCCTCCATTATAGTTTTAACATTCAAGTTAGCTTCTTTTCTATATAGGTCACAGAGCTCCAGGGAGCTTTGCACAACTGGTGCTACAAGCGTCGTGACATTTTTACTCAGCCACAAGGGAACTCAGCTGAATGGAAAACAGGCTTCATCTGAAGCGCAGCAGCAGACCACAAGGTAACATTACAGTTTTCATCAAGGACCATCGAACAATCAATGATTCATCTTGGTTTATTACCTCGACATACTTGTTCTAACCCAGGGGCTTCATTAGACTTCTGTTGACTTTTAAATCATGGATGTTCCACAAATAGTTCCTTCTTGATGGGATTAAGGGAGTCACATGTATGAAACTGTCTGAGGGAAAATTTTATTTCAGTAAACCAGGCATAACACTCATATTTCATTTATTATTTTAGAAGAAGCCGTATGTAAATGTATATTTTAATGTGTTGTAAATCTTGATGTCAACATGGGTGCGTTGCATTTACAACTTTTAACAAATTACATGTCTTTACCAGGTTCCCTCTGGTATAAATATATAAAAAAAGACTGGTAACGCTTTGTTTGACGGATTGTGACTAAGACTGTAACGACACTGTCATAAAAATCTTCCAGACCACTGAGGTCTTCTGGTTCTGGTTTGCTCTGAACCAAACATGGAGAAGCAGCATTGATCTTCAATGCAGCACAAATCTGGAACAAACTTTCAGAAAACTGCAAAACAGCTGAAACACCGAGTTCCTTTAAATCAAGACTAAAAACCCTCCTGTTTAGAATGGTTTTTGAACCATAATAATCACTAAATATGAACAACACATTTAATGTTTATGATTTTGGTCATGGCAAAATGTTTATTTTATAACTTTGTAATTTTGTGTCTTTATTATGTACAGCATCTTGAACTGCCTTGCTGCTGAAATGCGCCATACGAATAAACTTGACTGATTCGATTAATTAAGATAAAAATCCAGTAATTTTAGACACATAAATTTAAAACAAATTGTCACATTTATCAGTGAACGTCTGTATTTCATAGATAAAAAGCTCACCTTGATGTGTGAGGTGGTATAATAGGGGCCAGTTGTTATAGACAAAGCCATAAAAATAAAAGGCAAGTTGTACTAAAACTATAACTGGGAAATCAATATTTATTTAACAACCTCGCCTGCCTTCACACATAACATTATTCAAACACACGCTGATATATGCTGCTGCTGTTCTTTATTTGACTGATTTTCCATTCAAACTGACTGACAGCTTGTTGAATAGGCTGGCAGCAGAGATGACACCTGACCCCTGTCAGCGTCCTCAGCATGACGCACTAGTGACTATGTGATATTCAGCCTCAGTCCTGTGGAGATGTGACCTGTTTACTCTCTCTGGATTGCTGTTGTCTTTCCTTTTATGTGACTTCATCAATCCTTGCAGTTAAATCCCAAGCTGTGACCACTTCCACAACGAGGAGTGGATCTTTGTTCACCTGCCGGAACCAGTGGGATGATTTGTTGATCCTCAACACCCAGGGTTTTTGTTCATTCAGTCCCACACTTCAGAATGTGCTACACACATCATTTGGTGTCATGTCTGGGATTAAATTGGCCTGCATGACCATCTGCAAACTTGCTCAACCACTACATTTTCGCTTTCATCAGCTGCAAGATTATTGGGATGGCTCTAAAAATGATCTTAAGAGGTACTCTTGCCATGTGTGGTCTATTTAGTTCACTCAGAAGTCTTTGGGGTTTTTTTTCTCTGTTAAATATAGTCTACAAACGTTGCCATTTTTGTTTACGCCGTACTTCTGTTTAGTCTCAAAAGGTTTTGCAAGATATCTCATCTGACGTTTGAATGTGGGTGAGTGAAATCGAATGTTGCTCCTGCTTTGTGATTGTACACCACAATGTACGACCAAACTGGTCGTGTATAAGACTTTAACTGTCATGTTTCAGGTTTTGAAAATAAGCAGACGATTTTAAAATCTAGACGTGTGAACCAGACATTAGGGTGTGGCTATATCAAAATAACTGTGTTAATAAAAGTCTCATAATTTTACAATGCAAGACATTCAGACCTCTATCATCCTTGAAGAAACTATTTCACCATGAGTGAAATAGATTTTCCACATGGTTTTCACTTCTGATTTTTATATACCAAATCTATGGGATTTTTCTGTAAGGTTACAAACACACGATGGAATCATTATTATGTGTAGGGATTACATTTTCACATACGGCCTCCCTGGTTTAGGTATCTATTAATACAAAAATACAGTTTTTTTCAAACATTTAAGTGTAAAAAAAAAAAATCATGAGAACTTTATTTGCCTTCTAATTTCCCCTTGGTTTTCAGTCCCACTATCCTGTAATTTTAAATGTGTCCCTGCTCTATTGCACCTGATTCAATGATTACATGACTCATCATACATTATATTTTGTTGACCCAGTCATATAAATTGGGTGTGGGAAGAGGGCAACATTCAAAACATGCAGAACATTGGGTTCTGAAGACCAATTCTGTGAGCACTGAATTGAGCCTTCTTAAAGTCTAAAATCAAGTACTTCTAAGTGTTTATTGTAGTAGCACTCCCAATTTTCTCTTTAAGCAAAATGTAATTATTTATGCAGTTCAAAGGAAAACTGCCCTTATAAACCTTTTCACTGTATAAAGAGGCAAAATATATGTATGAAAGGAGGAAAAAAAGAAAGATTAACAAGCAAGTATTTTAGAAAGCAAATGTCACAGCTTTCTCTCCTGATGCCAGAACCCAGCAACCATATAGGAAAATGATAATTTCACACTGCGGGTTGAGCCAGAAAGTCAGTAAGTGCAAAAAATGAACTCTATGTCAAATGATGCTCTTAAGAGAGTTCAGAGCAGCTTTTTGGGAGCATAATGGGACAGATGGACCCAACTACTTTGCTGCTACAGCATCTGGTTCTGCAGTATCAGGTTGATCTACTGTGTCACACTCGCAATGAAAACAAAAAAAATATGTAACTGATGGGGGTTTTAAGTGATGAAAGTATATCTTAGCCTAGCAGCTACTGCAAAATAGGGTAAGTTTAAGCTGGATACTTGAGGCCTTATAGATAATCTGGCAGTCAGATAATCTTAACAAATGACAGACAACTGTAGCAGCCAAAGTTCTGCTTATACTTGTCTTTTTGGTTAGTTACACATGTTTTCAGTGATCTGAACTTCAAGCATGCACTAATGTTATTTAATACAGCTGTCAGAACTGAGACAAGAGTGTTTGGGCGGTGAACTTGTATATAGGCCTTTATTTATTTGCTGCTTGCAAAACACGAATAACAATCTCTATACTGCGTACAAAATAGGGAAATGTGTTGAAGTAAAATCCAGATCATAAGCATGCAAACAGTCATTTCAGTCAAAAGAATGAGTACTTTACAGAACAACCAATTTAAAACTTTTCTTGCTACTAAATTTTTCATAGTGGACTGGTCGTGGTGTAATAAAGTTCACGAGGTTGTGAACAACTGCAACTCTGCTAGTAAGTGGTAGGTCATGCAGAATTGTTGAGCGCGGTCTGTGGATACTGAAGTGCATAGTTTGCAGAGGTCAACAACCGTTTGAGGAGTGAATAGCTGCTGACCGGCAGGGCGCAACTACATACTTTCTGAGGTGTATGTGTTGTCGAAGGAACGCGCACCCAGGCTACTTGTATGGGAGGGGAGAGCGGCTGGCAGGAGGGGAGGGACGCCTAATCAGTGCTCGTTCTCCATCACATCGTTTTTGCACCCCCTCTAGTGCAGTGCTCCTGTGCGTTGCATACAGTACATACCCACTTGTTGCGCCACTGCTGACTGCCAAACTTCAAGTGTCTTTCAGATTAGCTGAGAAACAGTGTGAGGAGACCGTTACAGAATCAGCTTCCATGGTCAAGAAGCTGAATCTAAGTCACGTGTCAAACTCAAGATCGAGGGGCAGAATTAGGGCTGCCATAACTTGTGGTCATACATAACAGAGTGTATATTATTTTCCTCAAGCAAATCATAGCAGTTATATCAGTATACTGCCATATTATATTAATGTGAAAAGACGTTCAATACTCTGTGACAGACTGGCGACCTCTCCAGGATGTACCCTGCCTCTTGCCTGAAAAGTTCGCTGAAGATTGGCACAAGCACCCCTCCTGACCCCATTAGGGAAAAGGGTGTTAGATGAATGGATGTTCAATAGTATTTAACTCTAAATTATGTACCCATCAGTTTCCCATATAAACTCCAGCTTTTTTTCCAAACTGGAAAATTTGCATTCTATTTCCCTAAAGACCCATAACAGTCATGAAACGAGCTTTATTGTATAAAGTTCTTCAATTAGAACATATGATGATGTTAATATTTATCATACAAGAATACACAGAATAGATTAGCAACTTCCCAGCCCTGTATTAGGACCATTTTGGTTTCCTTTTGGTTTCACAACTACATTAATTCTTTGACAATATGTTTCTCCAGGTGCTCAGGAGTCCCTGTTGTGTTTCTCTGATGCCTCATACTTGATATAAATACATGCGGACTCTGGCACTTAATGGCATGTCCAGGATATAATTTATCACATGAATCAGATGCGTCTGCATCATGCCTTCAATTCCTTTCTAAATACTGCCAGAAACTATACAGAGTGAAGGAAAAAATATGATATTTCAGTTTTAATTCCAGCAATACTTTTCCCTTTTGAGCTGCATTTTGTTCAGAACCGTAGTATTGAGCAGTATATGGTGCAGCCGACCTTACTTGTCTCTCAGGGAGCTAATCTCTATATCGGGTTCCTTCATGATGCATTCCCGGTGATCCAGAAGGTTCCAGGCAGCGAAGGAAGGATAATGTGAGGCTTATTCTGACTTTTCTGCTCAACATGGGAGCTTGTCTGACTTAGTATACAGGGCTGGAGCTGCAGGGTAGCCTAAAGCTAATAAAGCAGCTACAAAACCATTATGAATCTATAATTTACCTCCTGATTTCCTATGCCCAAACCCATCTATCTGTTTTGGTTAAATAAGAACCTATTTCATTGTGAGTTTTGTGTAATGGCCTTGCATGTCAAGCAGAGATCTAAATAAAACATGGCAGTGCAGAGCTGTTCACTGGTGGCAAAGTTTACCTGAATTTTGACCCAAAGGTTGATGAAATTACAATGGATTTTTCTTTCAAAGAGTACCCCAGTGCATCTCTCTCCTTTATAATACAGTCCTCCTACTACTGTCTCCATTACATACACAAAAGAAATGTGTTCATAGAAATTACAGAATGGTGTTAAAGGTTAATTCCAAAATGTTTTATCCAACATGATTCATGGAGGTAAATAATTAGTTTTATATGGTCAATATAAAAATCCACAGGATTTCCTTCTCGTCTAAAAGTGTCTGAAAAAGTACAAAAAATACATATTTTCTAGATCTGCATTAGCATGGAAAGATGCTTGAATTTTCAGACTTCTCTAAAAGTTGTATTCACCCACAGGTAAATTTTTTTTCTCACCCATGTATCTGTTTATCAGTCATTCATTCATTTATCCATCCACCCATCTTCCCTAATCAACTCATCCATTGATTTTCTATCATCAATCTTTCAACCTGCCTTTACCTATCCGTCCAGCCGTCCATCCGTTTGTATTTATTCTTTAAAAATGAATTATTCGGCTTAAGGAGATAAAATGTTGACGTTGACTCAACTTTTCAATAAGAAAAATTAATAAATGACATCAATATATTCTCCTGTCTTCTATGTAATTCAAAATTGTATTCCCCTCATCTCCTGTGGGGAATAAAAAACCCTCCACCTCACAGAGACGAACATAATAGCTGCAAGCAGCTCTCCTCAGAGGTAATTTTGTTTGAACTAATGAGCAGCAAGAACGAAACCAGTGCTGTGTTTGCTTTTAAATGCCTCTGATAAATGACTCCTGTCCCAGTGGCTCATGCTGTCATTAGCTTGACACCAGATTGAAGTGAAGTCCTGAAAGAAAATGGAAAATTGATTTACCTCAATTTTCATCAGCAGCAAACAGTTCCCATGTGACGAAACCCAGGACGTTTTGAAACCTAGCAGCACATGCATCCCCTCATACTCTTGCAAACCGCACTTATTGTAATCAGCAGCTATGACGTTGTTTCATCACACATCAATAATGTGACCAGCAGTTAGTCAGGGTCTTTCTTTTCAAAGAAATATTTTAATTATACTTTATATGACATTTTTGTCTTTTTTTCTGGACTTCAACTAAAGAATGACTTAAGACAATTCTGAGGAATGCTGTGTAGTTTGTACTGTACAGTAGTATAACTCCATTTATGAAGGCTATTTTATCTATCTCCAGTTAATATATATTAAAACTGAACAACTTAAAAAGTTTAAAATTTATTGCCTTCGTTCCCAAAAATGTTTACCTTAATCTGTTGAAGTTAATTATATATATATATATATATATATATATATATATATATATATATATATATATATATATATATATATATATATATATATATATATATATATATATATGTATATATATATATATATATATATATATATATATATATATGTCTTTCCTAGTGGGAAATCTTTGTTAGAATAATGGCAGTGCAATGGGAAATGTTGAAATTCTGAATACAAGCTTGTATAAAACCCAATGTTTTAAAGTCTATCTGACAAAAACATGCTGATTTTGTGTTCAGTTATACTGTCAGCAGTTTCTTTGTGCTTAGAAATATTAAACAAAAAAATATTTAACTACATCTCTCGTTCTAATATATAGTGTCGTTCTGAACTTTACACAGATTTTATTAGCTTGGAAACTAAATTTTACTTCAGCCCCTTTTCACAGGAAAATGATACAAACAACTTCAGTGAGACATGGTTAGATAAATGACATTTAGAAAGCTTCACATATATAATTTCCATTGACATTAACAATAATTCTAGCTGGGTATTTGACCACTCTTCCTCTATTTAATAGTAGCTAACTGAAATTGGTTTGTTTCTTAGCAAAGACCTGACTCTTCAGCTTATTCAGCAGCTTCTTCTCAGTCAGTTTCTGTTTCCTCCACCTTGTTGGAGCACACAATGAAGATAACTGTTTACAGTCTCTTGATTTTAATTTTATCACCTCAAAACTATTTTGATATTGCAACTATTCAATTTGAAACACTAACAAACTAAAGATATTTAGTACGCTTGCCTTAACAACTTACTATATTATTATTACTAAAAACTGTCGTTTATGTTATTCACCCAATTATCAGTCATTTCTCTTTACATTTCTCCACTCTTACAGGTGGTTTTACAATTGTAGATGTGATGTAACTAAGACTAAATCATATTGTACTAAAATATTCATATTTTTTGCTGCTGTGTTTTAGTACTCTTTGGATATTGTCAAAACCTGTCCTAACAGCAGAGAAGAAAAAATATTTGCATGTTTTACTTCTGTATTGATTGGATTCACCATCATGTTTTTTTTTCTTCCATTTTGGGTTTATGAAATGGCAAGATATCATTCCAAAGCCAGCTAATCAAGACAAATGGCAAGTGCTGACATGCAGGAGTGTGACAGGATGAATTTCCACTTTTAGAGCAAACCAATAGGTAAAAAAATTCCTCAACTACATAAAAACAGCTCCACAACTCAGGATTTTGACTGCGTCTGCCTAAACTATAAACCCCAGAAAATAGGAAAATCATTTTACACCTTATTTTCTTTGGCCCGAACCACCGGGTTGGGTTAAAGAATGGTGGACTGGAGAGATTTATTTTAAAGCAGGTAAAGTAAAAACATTTCACAACACAAAAGAAACGGTGGTCCATCAGGAAAGCTCTCAGTCTGCTGTCTAGCATTCAACTGGCTGGAAAATAGTTTATGTTGATCTGTTTTGGTCACTCAGAATAGAGAAAGTTGCTATTTTCAATAAGTAATTTTCCTAGCGCTATATGTACTTCCTTTTCCCTACTTCTTTGTATTTCTGTTTCCTTAAACTGGCTTCTATGTGTTATGTTGCATAAAAAGCTCCACAACCAAGCGCTTTGCCCTGCTGCTTATTATATCACGTCTGATCACCTGCTCCTATAGCTCTCTGCCAGCAGCAGGAGATCAGTTCTTATCTTAGCCGCACCAGCCATCAGCCACATCTTGGAGAAAATCAAGAAATGACTGGGATTTTGCTAAAGCTGGAGCAGAGGGTAAAACTACATTTTAGGACCACATGAAAGCAATAAGCTTCTTTACTGGCCATTTCAAAATCAAAATGTGAAACTGTCATGTGTATACCTGTGCGAGGAGCTTGTTGGTTCCTCAGACAACAAGTCCAATCCTAAGACGCTAAAAATAACACCCATGCTCCAGTGAAAAGGCCATAGAGTCATTATACCCAGCTCTATTGTCTGTTACAAGGTAACAGAATGCCTACAATAATAATCTTAACATGGCGTCATAATGTAGTAATCATTTTTTCTAAGAACATATTTTTCTTCTAAAAAGTCAGGCACACTCACTTTGCTGGGAGAAATGTAAAACACAAATACATAAATCTTTAAACAATGCCTGTATGCCAACACTAAACATCTGAGTATTAAAGAAAACTGTGAAATTTTCTCTCCATGTATCCAACACATTTAATGACTAAAAACAGTTACAATTGGTGATGTTTATCTCACAGGTTCCAGTTTATTTTTGTGAGCTATGAATCTTTCTTACTCACATTAGTTATATATAGAGATCCATGGGGCTCATTAGTAATATTTTCTTTGTAAATAATTCCACATGGTGACATTCTACGACAATATAGGTTAAATTTAAAGCACCATGTTGATCATTTTCAGCTAAATTTGTTCATAAAGACAGAGTTCAATCAATTAAATGGGTTACAAGTTTGTATTGAAGAAGTAAAAGTCTGAATCACTTACATTTTAAGGAGCTTTCTGACAATACAGAAGTGGTTAGTTTTAGATCAGAACTTTCTGTATTCAGTCAAACCAAATGCAGAAGTTTATTTGTTGTGTAAATTTTATGCTATTTAGTAACAATTTACAACATACCAAAATAAACAAAAAAGCTGTTTTATGTTACAAATCAGTAAATATGCGAACTGGTAAATATGCCTTAAGGTGTTTTTACAACTGATATTAAGACTCGGTTTGATTGGGGACCGAAATTGTAACATTTCTAACGTTTTCAGAACATTTGTCCACCTCGAAGTCATTGACACAAAGATTGTACTACAAAATCTAAATACTACATTGAATTGCTGTATGTACTACCTGTTAGAAGATGTTGCAGATCTCAGACCATCCAAGGCAAATTCGGATCTGCTTCACTGTCAGGAACCGTATAGTTTGATGGGGTCTTGCCATCTTCAAATGAAGTTCAATGTTGATCTTTCTATTCAGAGTTAATACATGGGTGAAATTAAAACCACATACAAAGCAGCAGAAAAATATACAAAATTCTTTGACTTTCCAACTTAGAAAAATTCAACAGAAAATAATGTTTAAAACTCCATAAAACACAATCAGTCAAGGTTTGCCCTAACAACTGTCATAATCATTCAAGTCATCTGTTCAAATGAAAGATATGGTCAGGAACAATATTATAGTCTGCTGTAATAAACTATAATATTGTCAAAACTGGTACTAACAGAGCCAGAGCATGAAGACAAAATATCTTTCACATCCTTATACAACTACCAGCCTGTACTGTAGAGACAAGGTAGAATGGATCCATGCTTTCATGTTATCTTTGATTCTCATCGAACCATCTTAACATTGAAGCTGACATCAAGACTTGTCAGACAAGGCAGTGATTTTCCAGCTTTATTGTCAAATTTTGGTAAACTTGTGTGAACTTTTGGCTCAGTTACCTGTTCTTAGCTGATAGGAGTGGCACCCGATGAGATCTCCTGCTATTGCAGCCCCTCTCTAAAAGGGAGAATGGATATTGAACACATCACTCTTTTGTCAGCTCCATCCAACATATCAAAAAAAAATACACACATTAGTTCATAAATTTACTTATATGTAATAAAAACGAGTAAACATTTTTATTGCACACATTTACTTATATATGACGTATGAAATTCTTAGAAAATAATTTTTTGGTATTGGCAATGCAAGGACATCTCCAGTATGGAGAAGGAATTAGGTGTGTGTTGCCTCTGTATGATTTTGATCTGTTCTTCCATGCAAAGTTTATTCAAAGCCTCAAGGCCTGGGGAGCTTCTTCTGTGCATCCTTCTGGTTTAGCAGCTTTATTCTGTTGTTCTAAAACAACTGTGAGCTGATGCGTGTTTGGGATCCTTATTTTTCTGCCCTTTTTGCTTGGCTTTTTTTTTTTTTTATCTTTTTCTCTCCTCACATGCTTGAAGCCTATTCCTTATGTCATGCCACTTTCTTAATCATCATTTAGTTAATGGACTAATTTCCAAGATTTTTTAAAGTAAAGTCAACTCGTCAAAGCAGAACAGAAACACCACATGCACTGCACAAAGACTAATGCAGTTAACTGAGCTTCTGAGTAACTCATTTACACCTCTTCCATGTGTCTGCTGGTCTTTGTTTTCATGCAAGATGTGGTGGGAGAATCGTCTCTACGCCACACTGTGGGACGTCAGATCACTGAGGAGCCTGAAGTTCTTCTTCCAGCCTCCCCTGTTCATATGAATTCCCATGCTTGAATAAATTACCAACAAGTTCTTGTGGGGTTTTTTTGTTTTTTGTTTCTCATTTCCATTGTTAACTCTGCCAAGCTTTATGGCTCCACACATGAAAAATCACACAACAAATATACATCAAGTGTTGCTGTTCTAACTTCAGGGGCAGACAAAAGTTGGCATCTCGTTTCATGTTGATTTGGTCGCATTTCTCCTTTATAGAATCAGTGGCCTGTGAATGTTTTTCATTATGCAGTGTCACAGAGACTCCAATATTGTGAATACTGATACATATTGCAAATTTGCATGGAGTCATTTAATTAATCTGCTTTGACACAGTCATTGTTTGGCTGTAGCATTACAATGGATGGTAAACAGGCAGACAAATTGCATTCATTTGCATATCGTGTGCTGGAATACAATTAAATGTCTCTTAACCTCACAGATGTATTATGACCTATAGCTAAAGAAAGATCTGGATGCTGTGAAATGTATGGGGGTCAAATATAATTTCAGTCTCTGAGCCCAATTCTGTGTTTGGGTATTGTTTTTAATAACATAAATAGCCATCTTTGCACCAAAGCAAACAGGAATCAAAAGTGACAATGCAAAACATGCAAGGCTTCTCCAGCAGGTGGCAGTAACAGAACATTCTGAATTGCTTTGTTTCTCCTAAAATAGCAATAGCTCATTAGATAAATAAATAAATGGCTTCCTCTAAGTCATAACCATTTTCTTTCGAATTACATGCAACTAAGTTTGCTATAAGTAAAGTAACAGAAAAGGGTATAGACTAATTGAACAATTCTGTCTTTGACAATATTTTGAACCATAAAACTCTTCAAGCCATTAGCATACCTACAAACATCAGTTCTCCAAAAATTGTATCTTAGAGGAATTGGAGAAATCCACATATCCCTTTCCTCAATGACATTCTGCAACTTCCCCTGGAGGATCCACCTGAGGCATTTTCCAGCTACAAAATCCCCTTACTACACAATCCTGGGGATGACTCATCTTCCCAAACTGTGGGCAACTTCTCAACATAGGAGGAAAAATGTTGTACAGAAATGTTCAAAAGCCACATGGGAAACTGCATTTTCAAGTGGATTGTGTAAAGAAGCCAATTCAAGAGCTTTTTAGGAGCTTCACAAAGTATGAACTGTAGCTGGAGTTAAGTGCTTCAACAGCCACCACACACAGACAGATACAAAGCATGGGTTACTGAACCATGCTTCATGCAGAAGCATCTTGTATGGAGTCAGGAGAGAAATAACTCATGTTTTCTTTTCAGACGACAGTAAATTTTGCTTTTTACTTTCAAAATGAGAACAAGAAAGGAAGCAGCTCCACACCAGAGTGACTAAAGAGAAAAGTTCCTTGACTCCATGTCAGTGTAATTTTTTCTCCTGACAAATTTTATAGAGATGCTTATTCCCTTTACTAGCAGGACTTTGCTAGTCCTATGTTGGTCATAATGCCAACATACCTGTTTCACTGACCAAGGCATCACTCTGCTTGGCTGGTCAGCAGATTAGCCTGCTTAATGCCCCACAGTGACCGATGAAAGACAATAGAAAGAGCCAACAATAGATTTCCTAAACATCCTAGCATTACCACAGAGCCATCACCTCCATGTTATGTTGCACTGATGCAATAATCCATTCGAAAGGAACCCCAGCCCAGTACTTAAGGGTAAATACCATACATGTAGAATATGTGACGCACTTTTCATACAACATTCGAGTTGTAAACATTTCAGTTGAATTACTAAAGTAGCATATAATTTCTGGAGGGTGCATGGGAGTTCGCCCAACCGGTCTACATGTGCTTTGTGGATTTGGAGAAGGCGTTCGACCGTGTCCCTCGGGGTGCCCTGTGGGGGGTTCTCCGGGAGTATGGGGTACTGGGCCCTTTGATACGGGCTGTCAGGTCCCTGTATGACCGGTGTCAGAGTCTGGTCCGCATTGCCGGCAATAAGTCGGGCTCGTTCCCAGTGAGGGTTGGACTCCGCCAGGGCTGCCCTTTGTCACCGATTCTGTTCATTACTTTTATAGACAGAATTTCTAGGCGCAGCCAGGGTGTTGAGGGGATCCGTTTTGGTGGCCTTAGGATTGCATCTCTGCTTTTTGCGGATGATGTGGTCCTATTGGCTTCATCGGGACGTGATCTTCAGCTCTCACTGGAGCGGTTCGCAGCCGAGTGTGAAGCGGCCGGGATGAGGATCAGTGCCTCCAAGTCTGAGACCATGGTCTTGAGTCGGAAAAGGGTAGAGTGCCTTCTCCGGGTCGAGGGAGATGTCCTGCCCCAAGTGGAGGAGTTCAAGTATCTCGGGATCTTGTTCACGAATGAGGGAAGAAGGGAGCGTGAGATCGACAGGCGGATTGGTGCAGCGTCCGCCGTGAAACGGGCGCTACCGGTCCGTCGTGGTGAAGAGAGAGCTGAGTCAAAAAGCGAAGCTCTGAATTTACCGGTCGATCTACGTTCCTACCCTCATCTATGGTCATGAGCTTTGGGTAATGACCGAAAGAACGAGATCGCGAATACAAGCGGCCGAAATGAGTTTTCTCCGTAGGGTGGCTGGGCTCTCCCTTAGAGATAGGGTGAGAAGCTCGGTCATCCGGGAGGGACTCAGAGTAGAGCCGCTGCTCCTCCACATCGAGAGGAGCCAGTTGAGGTGGCTCGGGCATCTGGTCAGGATGCCTCCTGGACGCCTCCCTGGTGAGGTGTTTCGGGCACGTCCCACCGGGAGGAGGCCCCGGGGAAGACCCAGGACACGCTGGAGGGACTACGTCTCTCGGCTGGCTTGGGAACGCCTTGGGATTCCCCCGGAGGAGCTGGAGGAAGTGGCTGGGGAGAGGGAAGTCTGGGCCTCCCTTCTTAAGCTGCTGCCCCCGCGACCCGATCCCGGATAAGCGGCAGAAGATGGATGGATGGATGGATGGCATATAATTTAAAAGCTAATCTAATTTAATTAGATAGCGCTGTATGTCCCTTACATATACAGGGTATAATGAAAAATCAGTCAAATGAAGTTTATTGTACATAAGGAAATGAATGTTTTCTTTGTCTGGGGACCAGAAAAGCTGGGGGAATCTGGAGCACTGAGGAGATGAGAGGGGACCTCAGCTTGACAGACTGTGAATGTGAGATTGAGAGGATGACCTTACTTTTGCAGTGGAAATAAAGCCACCAGGGGGGATGAAGTAAGGCTGGTGGCTTTGGTTTCTTGAGGTGTTTGGTCCAGGTGGGGTTAGAACTGTTGCTAGGGAATCCAGAGAGACAGAGCAGTGATGATTGTTTTCATTGGAGGGCAGACAGGCAGCAGCACAGGAAGAGGATTGTCGCCTGTTGTGGAATCATGAATCAGAGGTTTCTTTATGGAGTTTTCTTGTTGTCAAAGCGGAAGGACTCAGGAGACACAAAGGGTAACAGCAAGAGCTCCTCTAGAGAATCTGCAAAGAGATCACAAAGGAGAGTTAAGTAAAACACTCAGAGACTCAGGAGCAGCAAACACTGAGGAGCACAGAGTACCATGAATGGCTAACACTTGGGCACTGCAGGACTGGTGACTGGCTTCTCTTATACACTGGCTGAAGATGCAGATTGGTTGCAGGTGTGTGAAATAAACACCTGAGACCACCCTCCGGGCAATGTGGCAGCCTGTCTCCGTCTGGTGGATGTCTACAGGAAATGGAAGAAAAACCCCAAAGAAACCAAAACCCCAGCTTCCCAACATTCATCTTTTCATAACTATATTATATAAACTGTAACACATATCCTGTACATTCCAGGTGAAAAACAAATATTAGAAAGAAAAAAAAAAATGTACAAACATTACGCCAATGTTCACAACATAAAACGTGTACATTTACTGAAGAATTGTGAATCTGATTCTATGATGTTTTGGTGTTGATTTGTGCTTTGATATCACTTCTGAGTTCTTTATTATTGTTTGAAATGTCTTGCTAATTTAATTTCATTGCTTTGTGTTCATTATTTATTATGGAGTAAATATTGAACATAATAAATAATGAAATAATGACTATAAGGTCTTACCCTACAGTCCATTCCTTTGTGTTTAGGTTTATTGTGTTCTGTCTTTGAACATTTTGTTTCTGTTCTGCTTGTATGATTCAAGATCAAGCTATGTGCTTAAATAGTAATTCATCACATCAGTTTTTATTTGTGTACTGTCAAATTGTACAAAGGTAAAAAAGTAAATAGTATTTAACTTTAACTCATTCCTTTAACTCGACTTTTTGTAGTCTCTGTGTCAAAGTCAATTTATTTATATGTTGTTCATATTTATATTTATATTTAACTGATGTTGATCAAAGTATTGTGCAATCAGATGAAATGAAGCAAAATGGAAAACAATAAAGAACAAGAGAATGAAAAAAATAAGAACAAGAGAAATATATTTAAAATAAAGTTAAATCGCAATACAAAAATATACAACAAACTATCACACAAGGCCCTCAGTCTCTGTGTGAATGCCAAATGCCAAAGGATCGAAATTGGACTTTGGGTAAGATTTACAAGTCATGAAAAGGTTAATTGTTCTAAAGATTAGGTGATCAAATAGGAAAAGCCAAATCACCTCTGAATTTCAGTTTGGACCAATAGGAGTGTCTAACAAAAACTGGTTGACCAAAGTGCTTTTACTGGAGTATGAATGTTAAGAAGATCACATAGACATTATGGGGCTGAGCCTTTTAAAATATTAAAAGTAAGAGATAAAATTCTGAAATCAATCCTAAAACAAACACAATGCCAATCACGAGAAGCCAGAACTGGAGAGATGTGTACACATTTTTAGTACCCGTTAAAAGACGGGCTGCTGCATTTTTGATGGTTTTCAGGTAATGCAGATATGATTTACCTAACCCAATACGCAAGGCGCTGCCATAATCCATGAAGGTGATAAAGTGAATCGACCTTTCATAGGAGATATGACTTCATTATAGCAATTTGTCTCGGAAGGAGAAAACTTGATTTCACAATAGCATTTATCTTTTTACGTAGTTTAAAACCTTATCAAAACCCCAAATTACTGGCAGCAAAATGAATTATATTATTTATATATATATATTTTTAGAAATAAGCCTTGTTTAGTTAATATATTATTTTAAAAAAATTTTTATTTTTGTATTGGGGCAGATGTTATCTTAGAAACTACACTTATCATTGAAATACATAACATCAGAATTATCAATGCTGTACAATACAGGAAAGAAATGCTGTGATAGTTATAGTTTCAATACCTCCCACCTAAAATCTCATAAACCCTTGTGGGGCTTTGGTGATTCTATGCCTTAAATAGGGGCTCAAACATCCTGATGACAGGATGGAGCAGGATGGACTAACTGAGGTGGAAGTTACTCTGGTCAGTCATCTTGAGTTGACAGGTGAAGCTCTTGATTTATTAATCTGTCTGTCCTAACCCCCCGTAGTTATGAGATCATGACCAAAAGAAGTAGTTCTTAGTAGTGGTTGAAATATAATTCTTTTGGAGGAGCTCCTTATCTTAACAGATAAAAAGAAAAGCCCTGTCATCTGAGCCAACACTATTCGCCATCAAAGCTAAGGTGACTCAGGTATCTTCTAAAGGTTATTCAACTTTGAAGGGACCCTGGGTAGCACCCAAACATTATAGTCAAATAAAGTTTAAAAAAAATCATCTCCTGAGTGTCCTGCATGTGGGTCAAGTGATTTGTAACAAACATAACAATGAATCAAAGCATTTTTTTACATCATGAAAATTTTTTGTTATAGGCAGTGACTATAACATGGTGAGATTAACCTCTGACTTGGTAAATTAGATAACGGGTGCTAATTAATGACTAGACAAATTTTCATAGGAGAAATTTTGGGAAATGTGAATTGATCTGTCTTGTTTCTTGTGGTGAAAATTTCAGCAATAAGCATTGCTCTGGGTGCAATAATATTAATCAGTCTGAAGACAAAAAATGAAAACAAAACAATTCTTTTCAATCTTATTTTACAATAATAAGTCTTTTCCTATGAGCTTGCAAAGTGACAGGCTTGCATCTCTTATTTTCTCTAATCAGCTGGATCTATCCCTTGAGCATTTGATCTAAAATCCCTCCCAATTTAAAATATGAAGGACTCCTAAAATGATTTCTTCCTTTTAAACTATTAAAATTTTCAGAACATTTGTCCCTATTGGGCCATGTTTTTGAAAATTCCAATAAGTATTATTCCTCTACTGGCTTATTTATTACTGAGACAGCTCCCTATAGGGTTAGGCTTTGGCTCATCTCTGCTGTTTTATCTGTAAATGTCCTTAATTGAGCAAAACAAAATTGGAGCATAAAAGCAAGAAACTCGCTGCCTGAAGCCTCAAACAGATTTAGCATGCAATGATGGCCATTGTCCTTGTCTCCAGGCAATGACACAGGACCAACAGAAAGCTACAGCACGAGCTGGCAAGGTCAGTGAGCGCCGACATAGACACACTAAAATACACACTTCACATTGACATCCACTTCTAAAGGAGTGACATATTGTTGGCGCTGTTCTCAGAAAACTCAAGGAGAAGATCTTTTCATTCTGGTCACTCAGTAACTTGACCTTCTCTGATGTGGCAGCTGGTCCTATTTGGAGAAAACAGCTCTGGGTATTGTGGTGTGCCTGTAACATAATGGGACCTGCAGATTAATTTAAACTATGGAAAATTTTGCACAATGAAAACCTGAACAACATTGACATCTAGTGGTTTAAATTTAGTTAATTTGCTTGATTCATACAATTTAAGAACACAAAAGCTCTTTTCTGCAGCATATTCAAAATTTATATCTGTGAACAGATACAGCACTTTTGTAGGAAGTACAGCTGCTCTGAGCTCAAAAATCGCAGAAATCACACCTACATAAAGAATGTCAAGAGCAAGAGAGTCACGACGCGTTTTATCCTGATCATTTTTTAAATTTTTTTATTAAATAGCAGAAACAGCATCCTACAGAAAATTATTTTAACTGTTAAACTAATCTAAACTACTGCATTCAGTAGTTTAGATTATAGTTACTGTAATGTATATTCTTGTGAGGGAGACCCTTACAGAAGCTCAGAAAAATATGAGTGGGTGTTGGTGTTGAAAGAAACATGAGGCACTAAGTACATATCCATAATGCCTGTTCATTATACATCAGAAAAGTTGGAGTCGTTGTTCAACAAGCTCTAAAACAAAGTTAGAAAAGTTGTGATCCATTACAACAAAACTAAGAAATCAAAATTCACATCATCCAAAGTCAGATTCTTGACAGTGAAAATTCTCAAAACTCAAAATACCTTAAAAACATTACTTTATTGGCTGAATGTAGCGAGAGGGAACCAGGACAGAAGGAGGGAAGCAGCCAACCAAGAATTGATGAATAAAGGGAGTCAGTTTGGACGGACGGATGGATGATAGATGGACGGACGGATGGACGGATGGACGGACGGATGGACGGACGGATGGATGGATGGATGGATGGATGGATGGATGGATGGATGGATGGATGGATGGATGGATGGATGGATGGATGGATGGATGGATGGATGGATGAGGGCAGCCAGAATGGATGGAGAGAGGAAACAGAAGTTTCCTCCACTTTTCAATTTTCTTTACTGTGTTTAAGAAAATCTATTTAAAATAGCAGTAAAGCTGAACTGATAATATACAGTAGTTGCATAAAGCAACTTAGTGATCAAACTGTGTATTGACATGCAAGACAAAAAAGCTCAGAGTTGCTACAACCCTTAAGAACTTTCTGTCAGTTGTCCGCTATTGTCTCGAATTGAAACGTTTAGTTTTCATTCAAATTTGGATACAAGAAATAAACTCACTCTAACCCCCTGCATGATCTTCAAATATTGGCAATGGCTGGATATTTTTGCTAATTAACGCTAATTCCAAATGGTCTCTCGCGTGCTATAGTGCTCTACATTGTTCTGAAAAGTGCTGATTGACATAAGACCTGATTATTTTGTTTTATAAAAGTATTGTTGCTATTCAGTTACAGACTAGCGATAATGGCGTTGCTAAGTAACCATTGTTTAAACAACCAGCTAACTGTTCTCATAGTAAATCTTTCTGTTGACATTTAATTTATGTGTTTTTAACCAGCAAAATGTGCATTCGTTTGAACGTCAACACTAAACAGTTCTCCCTGAAGTTTGCTTCAGTACCTTTATTTGAATCTTGAAATTTGATAAGGTCCCTTTTTCTTGTTTCTGATAAGGTAAGACCATGGGAGAGCAATCCTCAGCGAAATCCTATGGGATATGGGATGGAATTGTGAGCTACATGTCCAGTAACCTGTTGGTGTTCACCTGTTTGGGGTCTGTGGCACTGGGTAAGTTTGTTTTACAAACAGCTTCAGAATCATCAGAAAAAGAAGGTAATTATTGTCGAGCCACCTTCACTTTTACATGTTGCTTGTTTTAAGGGGTACTCATCGGTGCATGCGTGAAGTCCTTTGATAGACTCCAGCAGGTGGAAGAGCTGTACTTGATGTTTCCAATAGATATACTGTCTCACATGATTAAGGCGGTGACCATTCCCCTAATTGCAAGCAGTGTGGTGTTGGGTGAGCAAGACTCTTTATGTTAAGTGTTGCAACATGTCCCTTTAAATACAGAAAAACTTTTGTCCTTTTAATTGTGCCTCTTCTTGTTAATTACCTTCTACCAATCTAATCATTTTCTTCTTCTATAAAGATCAAATGGGATATGAAGTATTTTCCTTAATATGAAAAAGAACTAATTAATAGATCATTGCATAACTATGTGAAAAAATACAGGCAGACAGATTCTTACATATAATCTTGTATATTCCACTTCTTTCAGCAAGGACATGATTTTCTTCCCACAAACTGTCTTGTTTTGTAACTAAGCTAAAAAAAAATATATGATTTGTTTTATAATTTTAATGTGAGACCCGGGGTTAATGAATAAATGAACCAATAGTTGCCATATGAGAATCAAATAAACAACAAGGGTGTACAACTGTGATTGGCCTCAACTTCATTACCAACTGTAATTTATAGTTAAATGTTTTTGTTGTTGTCGTTGTTTTTCTTTTCAGAACTTAAGTCAAGCTTGTTGTCATATGTACCAGCAAGAATATAACTAGGAAATTCTCATACTATGGCCTTTGTGAAAACTATATAAAAAAAAAAGACCAAAAAAAAGTTTTGTAAAAATGGGTAACATGAAGTAGAATGCAAATCCTAATGTTAACAGTAAAGTAGCAACTATATTTATCCCAAAATTATTCATGCCCTTGGCAAATTTAGATTTAGATCCACTTTTATTTAATTACAGGTTGGTGTCTGAATGATGCAGGAATCTACTAACAAATTATAAAACTATGTAAAAGGAGTATCAAGTAAAAAAAACAAAACAAAGGATGACAATTTTTCTGCGGGAAACATAGCATAGCTCTACTGTCAACTTGATGGAACAGATATATATTTTCAAGTTAATGTTTACTTTAAATAGATCTGGAGCAACAGAGCAACGATGTTCAGCTCTGTTTGTTTCTTACAGGAATTCGCACTTTCAAGACCGCACCCTCCAAGACAATTGCCTTGTATACAGGACTTTATTTCTCCTCGACAACTCTGATTGCTGTGATCATCGGTGAGAGAAATTTTCTTTAAAAAAACAGGTGCAAAAACAGAATTATTTACCACTATTGGAATCTATGGAGCCCTCCAGGAACGAAGCTCATTTGAGGTTTATTTGTTTTTTTTTAAATTCTGATTAAATTTTTGATTCTGTAGCCTTGACAGAGCAATCACACCTCTTGCAGCTTTTCACTTTTTGTCATTTTTGTTTTGATTGACTTAATGTAAAACAAATCTCTAAAAAAGTGTGGCTTGAATTCATATTCAGAGTCATTTCCCTGATACCTTCAAATAAATTCAGGTCAGACAATTAGATCACTAACCAGACGTAGCTAAGAGGCTCCTGGTAGTTACACATCTCCATCATAAGAAAAAAATTCATTCGTACACTCTGTCTTAATAACAGTGCGTAATAATATATTCCATTTTAATAAAACACATGCTTGTAATGTGACAAATTATGAAAATGTTCAGCATGTATGAAGACTTTTGCAAGGCAGTGTGCTTATTCAACAAAGAAACTGTTTTAAATGAAGACCCAAGTGGTGGTAGCATCTCATCTAAAACTGTTTGCACTTCATTGTTATTTCTTTTCAAATTGATAAACAATCCAAACAATAATAGTCTCTTTTTAGTGCAACAATTCAATAGCTCTGGTTACAAAATGATAATACTGCTGACACCATTATGCGTTATCATGCATGTGTGTGTTACAGGACTGACTCTGACATGGGCACTGCGGCCAGGATTCAAAAGCCCCGATCCGGAGGATGAGAACTTCTTCTCAATTGATACCTTCCTGGTTTTGTACAGGTGGGAGGACATTCATTCATTTATTCTGTAGGTTCCTGCAAGCCTCTATTTCTCCTCAATTAATTTTTTTGTCTGTCTCTACAGGAACATCTTTCCAGACAGTATGATGCGGTCTTTTGTCAAACACGTATGGCTTGTTTCAGACTTAGTTTCATAGTTTTGATTCAATGTCGTGTTTTACCTAACTTTTTCCCTTCTTTTTAGTACCGTCTGGACAAGAAGGACTTTGACGTTTCTGATCACGCCTCAAACGCTGGCGTTATCGAGGTAACCACTCTCTTGTAGAATGATTTCAGCATATATTAGCTGTGACAACTGACGAAGGTCAACCTCAGCTTTGACATGGCTCCTTCCAAATCTTCAGAACAAGACTGACATGGAGGTGGAAGGTCATTACCACTACGGAGTGGACATTCTCGGCCTCTTGTTCATTTCTTTCATGTCTGGACTGGCGTTCAACGAAATGGAAGAGTCGCGGGTCATCGTGCGGCTGATTTGCACCATCAGTCAGATAACTGACGATTTCTTCCAGTTGATTCGCAAGTAAGAATGAACTCTGTTACCAGCCAGTGCTTAAAACCGTTCAACATCCGCCATTTGTTTTCTCACATTTGAATTGTAATTTTTTCTGTTACAGTTACCTGCCTGTGGGAATCATGTTCATGACAATATATCAGGTTACCAAAACTAGTGACTGGGAAATAGGCCTTCATCTTTTGAAATTCATTGGCATGGTTCTTGTTGGGTAAGTTGCTTGTTAGTTTTTCAGTAAAAATTTTATCCATCCTGGCAAAGAGGTTTCTAATTCATAAAAAGTTTGAGTGTGGGAAGTCACTTGTTCAGAACTATAAACAGAGACGTAGCTGGCAGAGTTCTTTAAAGACCAAAGCAATGTCACATGAACTTGACCACATGGAGGTTGTCTCATTGCACTGATGACAACCTTACTGGAAATACTTTCATCATGAACCACCAATAAACTAACAGCTGAAGTGAACAACTAGAGTAGCGGGATTTCTCACTTTCTTTTTAGACACTTTCGGTTCTGTCGTTTGCCATTTTCATTCATGTTCATATATCAGTAGTGTAAAATCCTGATCGAATGTGTAGTTTGTGGTTGTGCTGGTAAAAAATGTGTTTATGTTGCAATACATTGTATTTTATGCACCACATATTGTTTGGTTGACTTCTTTTACCACTGGTTTCAGGCTCATTTTGCATGGAGCCATTGTCCTGCCTCTGATCTATTTTGTGCTTACACAAAGTAACCCCTTCACTGTCATCTATGGGGTCTTACCTGCGCTGCGGACTGCCTTACTCCTCTCCTCCAGGTGACCCTCGTCCACTGTTTTCTTTGGCCTATTTATCGCGGCCATTTGCTTTTATAATCTTTCTCAAGCTAAACCTTTGTTCTTATTTCCCTTATGTATGGATAAGTGCTGCTACAATGCCAGTCACTTTACACTGCTGCAAGAACAACAACATTCACAACAAAGTCACCCGTTTTATGCTGCCCATCGGGACCAATATAAACATGAATGGGACAGCTCTTTATCAGGCTGCGGCTGCAGTCTTCATCGCCTTAGTGCACAACATCTATCTGGACTTCAACCTATTGTTCAGTATTGGGTCAGTTGCTGTCTTGATTTACTCATCCATTACATTTTTTTTTAAACAGCATTTAAGTGGATGGAGATTGAATAAATGGTGTAAGAATCTGTTACCCTGTGCAGGATTGCGGCAGCAGCGTTCAGCTTCATAAGCAAAGGGATCCCAGCGAGCGGAGCCTTAACGTCACTCTTCATCCTGAACGCTACAGCGCTGCCTCTGAGTAGCGCCTGGATCCTGGTGATGGTAGAGTGGATTCTGTAAGTTTCGGCACAACTTTAAGACAGACACAAGTTTTACAAGGAAGAGTAAAAGGTTTACAGGGAGGAATACAATATTAGCATTTAATTCCTCGCTTTAAATTTATATCTTTTCCCTCCTCAAAAAAATAAAAAATAAGATTTTTAATAAAATAAAAATCTGATTATTGACAAAGACCACCTTCAAAGAACAAAGCTCAGCCGTTGTGGAAGTTGTGAACTAATTTAAAGTTTACTGGTGGATTACAGCTTTTTACACAGTGTAACAAATCAGAACGAGTTAATGTAAAAGTACTCAAGCGTCATTCAACCTTGATTCTGCTCTCCCGTTTGACTGTCATTCTTCAGAGATCACCCCGCCACTCTTGTTAACGTCTTGGGAGACTGCATCGGCATCGCCCTTGTCCAAGAACTGTCCACAGACGAACTGATAGCTGCGAGCCTTCACCAGAGAAGAGCAAAGTAATTTTTCTCACACACAGTGCAGTGGAAAAGTATTTGCTCCTGGAGGTTTTTGCTTTTAAGTCACATTTTTTTCAGATTGCAAAGCAATTTTTTTTTTTTTTTACCATTAGATGAAGATAACCTGAGCTAGATCTTTAATTAAATCTGATCAACCAGATTTTATTCGAGAAGAGGGTTCTATTTCACTTCTCACACCCAGAGGGCTTGCTACCACTAGACCAAGAAACCACTTACATTCAGCTTGTCAGAAAACATGTAGCAGGCTCAAATATCACGCAGGGCTGCTTTGTTATCTGAGGATCTGGATGAATTACCATGAACACTGTCTCATGGATAAAAATCCTGATGGAGAACATCCAGCCAGCAATTCATGACATTAGGCTGAACTGTAGTGATGCATCAGGGCAATAAATCAAGGCACACCAGCAATTCCACTAAATAGCTCATACGGCGTAACCAGATCAAGTTCCTATTGAAATGTGCTGGAATGACCTTAGGAGGACGGGTTACGCTCGAAAACCTTCTTACATGGCTGAATTTTAAAAATTCTGTTTTTTTTCCCCACAGCAAAATAAAATAATTAGCTTTAGTAATGATTTAAGTGTGGCAAAAAAGCAAAAACACGATAAACAATTTTTAGGAAAGAAATTTTCCAATTCTTGACTCACACCACCATTAACATACACACTGTACAATCCAGACTCATGAAGTTCATCAATGATTTGGTTTTAATACGGACCATGTTTGGAGTTACAAAGTGTTTTCTTCTTCCCCGTGCACTGTGTTTGTTTAGGGCTCAAGACTGGCAAGCTGCTGTGGAAGAGTATGAAGAAGTGCAAACTCACTGGAACGCCTACACATCTGCGTCGTAAACTCCAATCAGTTAAACTGAATTTTTGAGCTTGTTTTGATTACTTGGTTCTTTTTTTCTTTAGATTTTCATTTATTCCATTCACCATTAAACACTGCAACCGTTTTTATCTCTCTGTGAAGCAATTTATTCATAAGCACATAGACAATCAGATTGTTATCATTTAAGATTGTTGCAGATGTTGCATGACGGGTATGTGTCTGGTGAGTGGTAGCCAGAAACTCGTCTCACGTCTTTAAATGGCTCATTCATTTGTTTAATTCATGAGTGCCCACTCACCAAAGGGCAAGAATTGTAACTTTTTTTTTTAACTAAAAAAAAAAAAAAGCCAGTTATTTGTGAATACATTAAGCACACAATGTTTTAAAATAAATTTTGTAGAGTCTGTAAATCATTGTACAACTGGAATATTTGCTTTAAAAAATGGCCTTGTATATTTGCCTTACCAAAAGAAACAAACAAAGAAAAAAAAATTAGATAAATTCTTTTCTCTTTCTCGCCCAGTAAAGTTTTTGAACGGGTTACAGCTTTAAAAATGCTTGTTGTGTTGTTTGCACCAAAGTCCCTTTTGATGAAAAGTCACTGGTTATTTGTGGCCAAATCTTCTATGAAATAAAATGAAAACCAGTTCATTTTATTAATTAAACAACCAATTAATTGTGCTTTGGCTAACATTTTCTAATTTAAGAAGACTTCAATTATTTTGCACTTCTTTCTTTCTTTTTCTTTTTTATGTCAGTCTGTGTCAACCATCTGAGCTGTTGGGCCTAATTTGTGAGTGTCTTAAACTCTAGTTTGGGGCCAAAAAATAAAAATAAATAAAAATTCCCAGAGCTGAAAATGGCCCCAGGTTGCAATTTGAACCTCCCTGGTTTAAACTCATCTGATGCAGGCAAACAGCTCCACCTACAGGATCAGAAGTAGCATAACAATCCATCAAATGACGGACATTGCAGAATTTGGGGGAGGACTCACCGACCTCCATGCCTTCATGTCCCTTTCACAGATCAGATTAGGGCTGGACAAAATCTGCCACAGCTAAGTCCTATTAGTTTGGCCTATCACTGAAGATAAAAAAGTATAATGTCTAATAAATACAAACACTAGATGTTGCATTTATGAATGCTTCAGTTGATGGCTGAAGTGGAAAAAAAAATGATTGAAAAGACATCTGTAGTTCATAAAAATATAGGAGAAAAACTGTTTTTTCAACTTTCAGTGACTGTCATTTGCTTCCAAAGAGAAAGTCACCATCTTCTTTTCAGTATAATCTGTATGAGCTATGAAAACTGAATTGAAGATTTTTCCAAGCTATTTGAAATGATCAACGGCCCGAATTGGAAGCCGTTTGCTGCCGCCTTCCATTTTGCCTCAAAAAGGCTCTTTGGTCTGATGCACTCTGATGTCCAACTGAGAGACAAGGTGGTCAACAAAGTAACAGCGGGAAAGATTCAGGAACATCCTTCAAAAAAGCAACCAGAACCTGCCTCTTTTTCTTTTCTTTTTCTTACACCCCAATGATTCACAGGTCAGAGTGAATCAAAACAAATAAAGAAAACAAACTCTAGAAAGGGGCCACTAAAATGTGTAAAAGCAGCTATAGTCCAAATCAAAAGCATCAACAAGCCTGAAAACCATAAGATGCAGTGAATGCCACTTCTAGACCTGTTATTCTGAAATCTGATAATATTTCTGTAAATGACAGTTTGAACATGAGCGTAGCAGCAGCTGGCGTAGGAGTGTCATTTCTGCGCCCTCGAGATGTTGTAGGTTGAAACAAACATTTTGAGACTGAAAGCAAAATACAAATAACATCAAACCATTAAAAATGGCAAAAAAAAAAAGAAAAAAAAAATCAAATAAAAATAAATATAAATAGTAACATTGAGTAAAGATTGTATCCCCTCTCTGCCTGTGGTGTAAACAACAAGGTGTCCACATGTCAGACAGAAAGTAAACACTGTCAACCTTTCTGTACAGAACTCCAGAATTTGGCTCTGACTGGTCAGACTTGTAATGAAATATGTAAGACGCTCCTGTCAAAATGCCCTCAAGCGTTAGATGAGAAACCTTTCTCAGGTGGATGGCTCTTTCTCACATAATTCTCTGTGGGCATGAGGAATGACACGAGTTGGCTTCATCCTCTTGTCAGTGCTCTCAAGAGGCTGTTTATTATTCCTGGACTGATGTTCTCCTATTAGCTTGCTCCCACTGTCTCCTGTGGCCTGCTCCGTTGAAACAGGACGTGGCTCCGAAGGGCTTATGGAAATTCACTGGGGGGCTACAAAGACAACATCTACGGTGTGTCCTATAGAGGTGTTGTGGGACTTCAGCATCAGGGTCCTGGGACTCATTGCTTATGGCATAGCAAGAATATCTCTAATGTCTACAATTGGTCAATTATGAACACTGGAAGTGAAGGTGGTCTGATTTTTGGGGGGGATTTTAGAGTAGACGTTCAACAGGATGTCCTGTTGCATCATCTTTATCCTCTAAATCTACGTGTTACTCAGTTTGAAATGTCAGCAGACAAGACATGGCTGTCCATCAAAATCGACAGACTCCGGAAGCGACCGAAACATCCAGCAGCTCTGGAGGAGCTGCAGCGATTCACTTAGATTCACTCAGGTGAGAGAATCAGAAAGGAAGAAAGACTACATAAATCCTCCTACAGCAAAATGGCAGAACAACAGTTCAGTAGATAAGGGAAGAAAAAATGCTTCTGTGCTATAGATGAAACACAAAATACATCATTTGTGGGGCGTTGAGGCCTTCAGGAATGAGAGGGACATGTGTATTTTGGACCTCAAATCCAAAGGATTTTTAAAAGTACACTACAGCTTTTTGTTTTCATTACCTAAATGTTTCTGTTAGACCACAAAGAAAAGTTCTTTATCAGTGGCTTTATGTAAGCAGCCGCAACAAAATGTGAAACCACCAACATCAACCATATTACCATGGTGTGTACAGTATATTTACCGCACATTATTATTAAATACATTGGTAATCCTGAGCGGTAAAAGTCATCTGTCAACAACGTATCATTTTGAAACATTAACTGTTGAAATCACTGCCTTCAGCAGCCTGAATATGGAAATGAATTGAAGGCATTTTCAAACCACATCTAGAGGAAGCTCTGCACATGAGAACCTGGCCTGAAACTTTCTGTCTTAAACACCCATGTCTCTTTTAATAAAGAGACAGACATTGATAAGATCTACTTATGCTTTAATTATGCAGCAGTGATATTAAGAACCTCATTAATTCATGAGGTTTCATTTTGCTTTCATTTCCTTCCTGAAATGGCTGCTTCCTCTGAAATGTTTATATTAGCTCAGTGTTATAGCTAACACTGAGCTAACACTGAGCTAACACTGATGCTATCCATCATTTTCAGAGAGAAAAAAAAAATCTTCTACATTCAAGCTTGTTTACATGCAGTTTCCCATTGAAAACGACAGTTTCAGATGAAAAACAAAATATGTATACATATACAATATATAAGTATATAGACCATATGTCCAGAGCTGGTTTGTTACAACAACTTTCTATCCATCATTATGGTACAGCTGGATGCTTTAAAAAGCCTGAGTCTTCCCAGTGTCTCCGTCAGGATGTTTGTTTCTGCACCTTCCTGCAGCCTGAACCACGGGAACAATGTGCCTCAAAGTGTTTCTGCACTATTAAAAAGTTTGAACCAATGTAGCTTGTGAATTATGCATCCCATTCATTTTTAAAGCACACCCATAAATGCATTATTCAGTGTTGCAGAGAGCCGAGTGTTCATTCATACAATTAAAGCTTCAGTGGAACAATGACATTTTAGTCCATGAATGGTTAACCACCAGCACTGGAGGGTCCAACTAGCCAGCCATCACTAATCATTGGGGAAAGGACAGACTGTTTTCTCCTCACTGCCCTCAGCTGAACTTAACTCAAACGCTCCACTAATGAGCCAACGCCTCCTCTCTGGATTATCCACTCTCTTACAAAGTGGTGTCAATTGCACGGCCAGAAGACAACTCTCTGGGGAGCTTTCATGAACAGACCGGACGGATTCTGCTTCTCTTAAAGAGACCCTGAGGCCAAAGGACAAAGGAACCGCAGCTACTGGCCTGTGAACGAGACGGTAAATTAATCCGGCTGTCGTGTGTGCTGTGGTGAAATGATTGCCCTTGGACAGTCTAAGTGGGGTCAGTGAGGGGTTTGTAGGTGGAGCCTGGCTTTAATGTGCTTGAGAATGTAAATAACGATGAAACAGATAAATAGTCCTACATAAGCACAGCCTATCAAATATGAAAGATGAAAGGAACAACCTTTATATAAATCATAAAATAAAATAAACTTTAAAATGGACTATAAAATTGTAGAAGAGATGAGGAAATGGCAAATATAACTTTGTGAAATGTTTATTTTCTTAATGACATTTTAAAATCTGGACCTTTTTAATCTTTATTGTGTACTTGTTTTAAAACATTAAAATTCCTCTCTAGATTATTTTTAATTGATCTAAAGTTAAAATAAAGATACCCAGAAGACAGAATGAAGATAATTGAGGATTCAGACCTGTTGATATTGTTTTAACACATTATAACCATAAACCTCGGTAGATTGTAATGTTTTATGGTAAGAAATTACAAAACTTACTTTCTACAAATAAAAATGCAACTCTCCCCCCTTTACTCCAATGTCCCTAAGTAAAATCATGTAGCTGATTTCCTCCAGAAGTCTCCAAGCTAGTAAACGTAGTTCACAAGTGTGTGATTTAATCACAGTATAAATCCAGCTGTTTTGTTTTGTCTGCAGAAATTTGTTAATGAGCAAGACTCATCAGATCAACAACAAAAAGGCCAAATAAGAATAAAGGTACTGCAAAGATCTCACTGAAGTTCAGATCTCAAATTGTGTGTTGGTGGAATTATAAGAAAGCTCAGCAGAAACAGGTAAGCAGTAAAAAATAAATAAATTACAAACTGAAGCCATGTTGTTAATGAAAGAGCTTCAAATTCACACAAGATTCAGTAATATAGAAACTGATGACTAGGAGTTATAGCTGCTAAAAATAAAGCAAAACATTTCAGTATGTTGACTTAAAAATACAATTTCTTAATTAAGTGTGGCACATCAAGTCATAAACCAAAATGTACTCACTAAACTTAAAATAAACAGAAAAACCTCTTTATAAACACTGGGCGTTTGTAAAATGAGGCTGTATGTTTATCAGTTTTGCTGGAGACAGTTCAAGAATCTTTCAGGTGATAAAATCCAGTACATTTCAGGAAGGAAGTTTTATTTTAGACATTCCTGGTCCTTTTGCTTGACTGCATCACACCCCATTTACTTCTGGATCGTCATCTGCTGAACTCTGACCTCGAGCCGTTTCACCAGCCTCAGACGGTAAAGTCAAAACTCATTTATCCCTCGACTCGGCACAAAAGTCCCAATTCGTTTCAGTTAGCTGATCCTCTGCTTAGCACTGGTGGGGGGTTGAAGTGAAAGGCAGTGGAGAGAAACCAGTTTAAGATGGGACATGTTTAAAAAAAACAAAAAAAAAAAACAGTAAAGAGATGTCATTCAGGAGACTTTACAGAAGTTCATTTAATTCCAAAGATTTGTGTAGAGGGAAGAGCTCATACAAACACTTCACTGTACATATAGATTTACACTGTGTGGAATTGAATGGTCTCACCCTGCAGTCCCACCTCTTGTATCCTTGGCAACCAAGCGGGGGCTAGTCTGCATCCCAGCTTCACTCCAGTGCTCAGCTTGCATGTGTTTGCTCCAGAGTTAAATTAAACCAGTCAGAGAGACTGATATCACTATGAACAAACAATGTTCTAATACTTTACTTATTAAGGACACATTTAGGAATGCAGAAGACAAACTGAACAGGCGCCGAGCTTTTCTATGATGGTGGACGTGGAGCTGGGATGCATGCTGGCGCAGAACAGTTGAGGATTTGCATCAGTTGTAGTTTCACTGAACGTTGCTCAGTCGGTGAGAAGAACCACAAGCTGGAAAGGTCAGCGGCCAAGCTGACGTGGAGAGGCAGGGAAGGTCTACATGAAATGTGTCCCTTCATTTTTTTTTTTTTTTTCCTGATAATAAAATCAAAAAGTTTGAAAATAAAACGACAGTTCATATATAAACTCTTTCAGGTCCGTATGGATAGTTGAAATTGTTTGGTTCTCATTCTTCTTCACTCTCATTTTCGTGCTCCATGTCTTCGTCTCCGTTCGCTTTGGGCTCGGTTCTGCTGTCTGGATCCTCATCTTCTTCGTCACCTTCGTCTTCCTGCATCGCCTCCTCTTCTTCCCAGTGCTGAGGCAGAATAAAAAAAGAGAAAATGAATTTCAGGGACGATCTGAAAATCTATTAGAGAAAAAAATGATGTTATGATGAGTCCGTTCAACTTACATCAGAGTCTTCACTGGGAAGAGCTTCGTCACCAGAGGCCTCCTCTTCGTCAGATGACTCTGCAAAAGGGCAAACAAGGGAAAGTGAATGAGCTGTAGGGCTTTTATCCTGAATGTCTGGAAACCAGCAGTCCCTCAGGGGAAAAAAGGGCTCAAAGTGTTAGCATTTAGATTTGCATTTCAATGCGGCTTGGTCATTTTGTAATGATAGTGCGCCGTTATTTGATGCCAACACACTGATGCTGTTTCATACTCTGCAGCTTTAGGTCCCAACAAACACAGAGACAAGACTATAGAAGGAGGAAGCCTTTTAACAGAAACGTGACACTATGACTACATGGGATTTAAATGCACTCCACTACAGCTCTGCTACCTCATAGTAGCGAGGATACAGAACATTATCAGCCCATAAAGATATGGCTGCTCTGAAAAAAGAAAGGTGACATAAAGGTCAAGGACAAACTGACTAACCTCCCCCCCGCCCCAGCAGTCTAGTTTAAACAAGGTTTCCTGAAGTGTATTAAAAGTCTGGCGGGCTACCAGGCTTTAGCTGTCCACTGCCAGACTAAGCTTTATTTTAAGCAGGGCTTTTTATGGACCAGTTAAGTAAAAGCGGATTAAGCTAGGTTTGTAGTTGACACATTAAACTGAGCTTGTGCACCTCCAATTTTTTTTTTTACTTTTTAAATAATTCAAGACAAATACGTTTTGTATTTGTCTTGAAGAGTCCATCAATGGACTCTTCGATGGTGGATTGGCTTAGCACCGCTACCACTGGACTAGCAGGTTTTCTGGGGGAATTGCTGCATACAACATTTGAATGCATTCACTCTTTCGCACACCTGAATCAAATAAATAGTTAGTGACCAGGCTTTTGCAAAATGCTTTGACATTCCAAGGAGGTAATTCAGATTTTTGATTCAGGGGTGCTAAAGCAGTGATGAATCTAAAAGTTGTAGGACAAGGTAACTAAAGACCCCTCATTTAAACAAATAAACTAAATTTTCAGAATTTGCTTTCTGCAAATTTACAGCTGATGCAGAAAGTGTTTTCAGCCTTTAAATAAAAACAAAACCTATAACAAGTGTTCATATTTAATTCCCTGGCTGAATGGACAGACAGATGTCACCACAGGGCATCTAAAAAAAAAAAACAAATAAAAAAAAACAGATGAATGAAAGACTGAAATGGACAGATAGCTGAATCAATGAAAACAGAACCTACAGGAGGGAGGGAGTACTGTTGGCCCGATGGATGACAGAGTAGACAGATGAATTAAGAATTGGAAGGACAGCTGACCAAAAGCACAGCAGAACTGACTAATGCACCCCAGATTAGTGGCCAATGGGATGACCCAAAGGAACGAGGGCCAGTTGGAGGGCTATTTTACCAGAGACCTGAATCAACGGGCCGGCAGACTGTTGGCTTAACAAACAGATGGACAGACTCTTCGATGGACGACCAAACGACTGCTGGCTCAAAGGACAGAGCTTCACAAATGGACTGAAGGCTACTGACATGAGTTGACTGAAAGAAGTTGAAGGGACACAAACTGATGGATGAGATCAGAACAAAGAAAAAATAATGATCAGCTCGGGGCGAAAAGCAAAAGAATTAAGATCCTTCCTGTTACCTGTGTAATAACTCAGCACAGAAACAGTTCTGGATGAATTTATATAATAAATTAATAAGGCAACTATAGGGAGCTCTATGAAACCAGTGTTTTAAAACCTTCAGACATTTACAATGCAGATAACAAGACAGAGAATATCATGTAAAGTTTCCCCTGTTCTAGTTTTATTTTCTATAATTATCCAAGGCAGGAAAACACTTGAATCCCAGGCGTTGCTCTTTTTACCTCTCTTTCATGACTCTGAAAGCTAACCCTTCAGGAATCAGATCTTTGGCTTCAAATTTAATATTTTAAGAAACTGTTTTTGGACCTTTTTTATTAACAGGTCCAAAAGTAATGGTTACATTTATGAAGGTAATGGTGACATTAAAATGAAGAACCCAACTATAGCGAATGAATTATTTGAACTTCACAAATATTTGGATATTTAATCTCATAATGAGGTTTATTTTTAATTGTAGCAATTGTATCTACATGATAATCAGATTTTTATCACTAATTCAGTTTGACTGAGTTCACTGAGTGATTCAGCACTCAGGAAGGACTGAAGCTTCCCGTCAGGCTCCCATGTCGAACTCACAATAAACCCAGTGCAGCAGCAGCAGTCGTACAGCACTGATACAAAGGGGGAAGAAACTTCCTCTTCCTGCTCATCAGCTTCTTTCATTAGCAATTTTTTGTTCAAATCCTGGACCAGTGGCGGTGGGAGGTGTAGAGGGGGGAAAGGAACTCTAGGCTCAGATTAATTATTTCAGCAAAGCTTGTTTTCTCCTACCACGTGGTTCAATAAAGCACTTCATACCGTACGGTAATGAGAAATGAGAGCCAACAGAGCGCAGACTTGTTGCTCCACTCAAAGGAGACGATCTGCTCAACGTGGATGGTTGGGTTGCCAGGCAACAAGAATCACGTTTGCGTGCGGACAGCGGCTGAACGGTGGACGAGTCTAAGGTCTTTGAGGGGTGATGAAAGGTCAGAAGATGGTGTCTGAATAAAACAGATTCACTACACCTGAAATAAAGTTTTCATTTGAATCAATCCCAAGTATAGAAAAGAGGTGTTGATGAGCGAGAACTGTTCAGAAAGAAAGGCACGAAAGAAAAACAGCTGAAAAATACACTTTCACACTAACCTTCCTCATACACCAGTTTAGCTGTATGGTCGACATCTGACACAGAGTTTCTGCTGTCGTTTGCTGCCACCTAATGGACAAATGAGAGAAGACATTACTAAGAAACTATTTCGATCTCAGTTTGCAAAGTTCTGATGCACAACAAACACCATGATTATATTTTCTAATTCCTGATAGGAAAAATACGGGATGTTCGACATATGAGGGTTAGCCCATCAAACTCACATTTGAGCACATTTTATAAATTGCACACAAATAACTATCAAAATATAAAAACAGAAGTATAAAATGATATGGTAATTGGTTCATCCGCTCTAATTTTTACTGTCCAAACAGCTTGATAGACGGATAGAGCTGCAATTTAGACCTTGGAGGAGACATTTAAAAATATCCTTTGAAGAAACATTGAGAAATTCATTGATTTAAAATATTGGTTTTGACATGTTTGGTGCATGTGAAGGAAAAGCAAAATTGAACAATTTCTTTTATGAATCAAAATCAAAAGCGCTCTTCTGGATATTGGAGTCAAAAGGGCAAATTGAGGAGGACCTGGATTCTTGACATCTTGACCTCAATCAGCCAAATGGCAACGGAAAGAATAGTTCATAATTAGCAAAGCTAATTAATGTCACTCAGTGATGTAACCATCAGAAACGAATAAAAAAAAAAAAGTCTAGGAATATTATCAAATCATAGAACTAAATGCAAATAAGGTTGTTCTGCTGTAGTCACTGTATGTTTCTGCAGTTTAGCTAATAAATGACAAAAAAAACAAAAAAAAAACTGTTTCTTTGAAAAGCTCACAGATTGGCTGTGTGTAATTTTCTGTATGTTTCAGGTTTCCCTGAAAGCAAACGGTGCTTTTCCTTGAGGATTCAGATGAAACAAAAATTAAAAATACTTTAAAGGGAATAAAGAATCCCCTTACCTGGGTCGTTAGGAGATGCAGCTTCCCGTGCAGTCTTGTCAGTTTGTGGAACATCTTCACTCTGCTCTCGATCATATGATACAGGACGCCCAGCTGGGCAACCAGGTCCGGCAGCTGCATCAGAGGGCAGAAACAGTGACGTGTTAATGGCTGCTGGCTTTAGACGTCAAGAAGAGGAGAAGGATAAGATGAACTCACTGATGCCAGGTATGATGTGTGGTGCACCAGGACCGCCTTGAGCCACCGTACCATCATACACGCCCTGCAGGAAGGAACAACAGAGTTTATGTCAAATAACAAGACCTTGACTTTGTCACGAATGGGAAAAGACTGCAGAGAAAATGTCATGAACTTACGCTAAAGGGTGTCCTTGGAGCCTCGTTGTTAGCTGTGAAAGACAGAGGATGAGTAACTGCTGCTACTGACATGCAGGTTTGTGTCTCTAGAGTTCAAATGAAGCTTAGTGGCTCTCACCTCTTCAACCAACGGTATGACAGCAGGCAGCGGTAATCGAGCTACCGTCTTTTTAATTTCCAACTCTTTACGGGTCTGGAAAACTTTCTGCAAGAGAAAATATATATATGTATATATATATATAGTTTTACTTAACTGAGCATTGTACTCTGTAACTGATGTTTAATTACTAATGAGCATGTTGAAACGTTTGAGAACGTACATTTAGGATGTTGGCATCCTTGCTCTCCAAGCCCTGCATCAGCAGGACTGCATAGTTGTCTGTCTGCAGCGAGGCCGCCACTTTAGGACCTCCTTTATGGCTGGAAGATGCTTCAAGGTCTATTTCACCAAGCCGCTCCGCTATGGACATCTGCAAACAAACATGCATGGATACAGTAAATCCAAGCAGAAAAGTTTCCTCATTAACATGCTCCATGTCTGTGGTGACGAGCCTACCTCTTTATTGTCTGCGTCTTTTTTCCTCTTTTCTTTGCCCTCTGGAGCTGACACTACTGGAGCTTTGTGACCGGGCAGCCCCGGAATCAAAACTTTGCTCTTGGCGTTGACAATTGGAGTTTTCACCTGGACAAGTTGGATTTAGTGAACAGATTATGAATCTGGAAAAGATATGACCTGCTGAAAACTTTTCTCTACCTCAAATCAAAAACAGAAGAAGAAAAATAAGGCCTGGTTACCTTAGAGACAGTGGTCTCCATAGAAAGGGACAGGTTGGTCTTAATGTCTCGAGTCAAACAGACATGTCTCTCTGCTGTATTGATCTCCTGTGTAGGTGGAAGAATAACAGAAGATGGTAATCAGACGACCACAGCCGAGTTTTAGACACAAACATTGAGGTGTAATCACAACTCCTCCTAAAAACACTGAGTGGCACGTCTTGTGATTTCTATTAAATCTCTGTGTAAATTCATCTACATGACCAAACATGTCATGTATGCATTTCGAAGATTTTTTACTTTTTTCTGTGAAATGATAGAATCAAAATGAAGATCTTCAACTCCAAAGGCAAAAAGTGGAGTTACAATACAAAACCAATGTGCCCAAAAGGAATTTAAGTAAAATGCACAAAACAACAAAAACAAATTTACAAAAAATGTTTGATAACAAAATAAGAAAAAGACTAATAGCCAGCATTTATTTACATGTTTCAGAGGCAAAGGTTTAATGCCATCTAAATTTGTACCACAGTTCACAAATTAACTGGAGCCACATAACCAAAATCAATTAAAACCTTCATTTAATTGTGACAGATAAAAACATCCACTTACCGCGTTCTCCATAACGGGCTGCAGATGGTTGCCGTATGCGAGCAGCACCGACCGCGGATCGGCTCCGAGGGCAGCAGCCAGCAGCGGGATAGGCATCGGGGAATCCTTTGTGTCGGACAATTGCACTGAACACGATGGTGCCAGCGGCTTCTTACAAGGCCTGAGTGGACATTTTAAGTTCGATTTATCGGGATTTCCAACAACCCAAGGGTTAAACGAGAATAAATCCAACACTTTGAAATCATCCTTACGTTTTTAATGTCAGTCTAACCCATGTAGCTCTGTAACATTTCCCCCCTTAAACAGGCTTTTTTTTATACTGATGCCTGAGCAAATACAAATTTTCTGAGTTTTAAGTCACTTTTCACCTCCTTAAATTATTCCACTTTTTTTTTTTTTGCACATAAGATTTAATATAAACTAAGATGTTTCTTCTAACCACTTTCAGGTTTTCCCACCATTTAAAGAATGAAACAGGGCTTACCCATTTAAAAAGTGCTCAAACAGATGCAGCTGTCCATCCTTACACACCACTGCCAGCCTCACAGCCTGCAGGAAATAAAAACATGCAAGTCAGGAGTGAACAGAAAACACAACAATATATTCCTTGCAGACATATTATGCCAAACTCAGACCTCTTCCTTGCTACTGGATGTGATGAGGTCGACGTGTTGGGGTTCATCCGTCAAAGTGAAGGAAACCACAGAGTTTTTGTCCTTGCCATCTTCTCGTACTTGCCTGGGCATCAGACACACAGAAGCAATTTATTAATTCAGCCGTTTATCAAAACATGCTGACCTGTGATGTGCAGCTTGATTCTATTAAACTTGAGATGACAAAAGCCTTTCGATGAATGTTTCACGCTTTGATTTTTAAAAGCTATGCAGGCTGGGTCTCATTTCATGGGAACTGGGCTCTGTACCCAGATGAGTCTTGATGGATGCTCCACTTTATGCTCACTGATCTAATCTATGCTGTTACTTGTCAAAAACAGGAGTCTAAATGAAACATCATAATCACATTTACATCTGTTTTTGGGTCATGATTCCATACATCCACATTAGAACTAAAAACAGAAACGAATGGAATCACTGAATTTCTATCTACTTCTTTAAAATATAAAGCAAACTTCTAAAGACAAGATAAAATAGGTCATGTACAACAAGGCAGAACTTGTGCACTGACAAATTTACTATACCATAAATGAAAGAGCGCAATGGTACAGCACCAAGAGAACAAAATCCACTTATTTCTTCCGGACCAAATAATATCATGGCAGATGGTTGAGCTTAAGCATGTAACCTAAAGCATTTAATGCCTTGAAAATTATACCTGCACAAACCAGCTCTAACATTTCTCACCATTTTGTTAATTTACAAGACTGTGAAAGTGCTCACTCCATTGAAACAACATCAATACTACATTGCTTCGGTGTGGAGAGCTTACAAGGCCTGTGTGGACAAGCTTACAAGGATGCCAACAAGCATCCTTGTAAGCTTGTTGGCATCCTCTTCTGGTTCCAAGAGGTCACCTGTAACTTTCACTGTTTGGTACAAGTACACAACCCATTACTCCTAAAGGCAATCTTTTTTTAAAGAGAAACAATTGTCATTGCTCTGCCTTGTGAGATTGATCTAGTTTCTCCTTAACATTTTTAAGTTGTTGTGAGATAACTATGGTGAGGATCAAATCCTTCTTGCTTTCAGGGAGAAAACAGTCGATTGTAATGAAGTTCGGTAAGATGGGATGGAACAGGGTTAATGTGGCTAGGTATGTCATCTGGATTCCTAAATATAATATTTTGAAACTCAGTTTGTTACTCTGATGTCGTCTTATGGTCAAAAGCCCAAAAACTTCCCAACATCATGGACCATACTGTGGAGGATTTAGCATAGCCTCACTCACGGCACTTAAGGCATATTTCCCAGTGGGCCAGAGTAGAGCCTGAAATTTACTGAACATCTTCCAACATAACCCAAATTCAGGCATTCAAAGTTCTCATTAACTCACCAAACACTGAGCAGTCGATCGTGTGCTGCTCCTGACAGGAAGTAAAGGCCGTTGCTGTCAGGAGGCCGTGTGGTGGCAAATCGCAAGGTTGTCACAGCCGTGGAGTGGCCTGTGAATTTCTGCAAAGAGAAGAACCCACCTTAGAACTCATCAAAAAGCCAGAACCGTATTATACTCACTAGGCTCCAGCACAGACTTTACAGATAAAATAAAACATTTAGAATGAGAAGACTCACCCTGTAGACCTCCTTTGTCTCTAAATCCCACATTTTGATCACATGTCCAGCCGAGAGCAGAAGTTTCCCATCGGGGCTCACACATAAACTGGTCACTGCTGCTCGGTCTGCTTTCCACTTACTGTTTGGATGAGAAAAAAAAAAAAAAACAAGGAGGAGATTTATTAATAAAGTGGAGTTATCACAGGCAGCGAGTTTTGATGCAATTGACTTTTCACTTGATTTTTACCGCAAAAAATACAAATGTCATCAGAAGCTATCTACGTTTATCACACTTTCTTGGCTCAAATTAGAAGACAGAAATAACTCTAAGAGAACAACCAGTGTCCTTCTAGCTATTCTGTTGTAGAAGCAACTTAAAACTTCCAAAAAGTCACCACTCCATGGAGAAGTGCAACCGTAAAGCATGAGAGACGAGAAACATTAACGGTGAGCAGCTGCCTGCTTTTGGTACTTTTCTGGGTGGGTGATTTTATTTGTGCCTCACGAAGTAAGTAGTTTAAAATCCCAAAGAATTAACTCCCTTTTTCTCCACAAATGTCTGTAAATGACCATAATAGTTATACGAGTTAAACTTAGTAGATGCAGAGGAGATGGAGAGCGCAATGAATGATTCCTACCCTGGTCCTGCAATTCACAATTACACTTTCAGAGTGATTTATCCACCAATGTGCTTCAGGAACAAATCGTTCCGATATATTTTTTTAATGTTACGTTGAACAGAGTCAAAATGCTAGAAGGGCAGATTTTGAACTGAGGTAGCATACAGAAAGAAATAAATAGCACCCAATAACAATTCAATTCAGAAATACTTTATCATAACTTCTAACTTATATCATCCAAGCATCTTAAGAGAGTCATGTGGATGTTGATGCTGTGGGCAGGAAAAAAATCTATAATTTGTGCTGAGTCAGCTCTCCTTTCCCACCGTCTTCACCCTGAAGGTCCTGCATCTCAAAAGGAGAAGCAGCCACTGACCTCCGTGTCTTCCCGGTCTGCAGGTCCCACTCCACGATGTTTGTATCGTCTGAGCCGCTGTATAACAAGCTGTCTTCTGGATGCCAGTGGACACAGTTCACTCCTCCACTGTGACCTCCGTCCTACCAGGGAAAAACATTAAGGATTTAAAATTGGAAAAATATTTTAGAGGAAAACAACTATGGATAATTCACACAGTCTGTACAGAAATGGAAACTGATATTATATCAGTCTAAAAATTTCTCCTGCATTTATCTTTTTAAACATTGGGAGTTTTCTACAGTAAACATGTGAGCTTTCAGTGGAGAATTCTGCCAGGTCAGACATATCAATGCTTCAGATTACAGCTTAGACTGACATTTCAAGTACAGAATAATTTCTGTGTTTACCAGAGTGCAGTGCAGGGATCCCTTCGCCGTACTGTAGATGAGGACCGTTCCGGCTGCTGTGCCCATAGCCAACAGATCAGCCTTCTCCTCCACCTGGGCTGCCTCTGATTTCCTCTTCTTCCTCTGAGGCCCCTCCTAAAAGCAGATTTGTAACGATAAAGAGATTGTCTCCAAATCACAGCAGCTTGTGTTTAAATTCTCAGGTCATTTTTGCACCCATAAAGAGAAAAAATAAAAAACAAACTTCACTTATAATTTACATTGCCAAACACACCTGACCAAGACGTCAGTCAGTATTCTGGAGTGAACAGGTTTCGATAAAGAAAAGTATTCATGTTATCACTTTGATCAATCTAGTCCTTACACAATATATCTATCTTCTACCATGTATGATCGATTTAAGCATCCTAAATTTGCACGCATCATTGAGGTCTCGGAAAGTATTCCTAACACTTTCCAGATCCTCTACTTCCACCTCATCTTATCCCAGGCATTATTAACAACAGATAAACTTAATGTCAATTAGTTGGCATTAATAAGTTCCAAAACTTTACACTATACCATTTGAACGCACTTCATAAACACCTTATGCTGACTAATAACGACTTTATATAATTTACAACAACATGAGAACATAGTATTGAATAATAAAAAGAAGTCTGTTATAGTCTCATAACCTTTAGAAGAAGGTTAAACTGTAAAATTGTAACACAAGACGATGTCCATGGTTTTTTGACTACCATGTGGAGTGACATGTGCGTTTGCGCAGCTAGTCGAGTTGAAGCACCCTTGCTCCAGCTATAACATATAAACTGTCTGGAGTAACATCGATGTCAACTCTCCGTCTTTATATTACCTTTATCTAAACAACAAGTTACTTGCTTTATGATTCAGGGTGAAGTAAAACATCAATTTAAGTCTCTTAGGCCTGCCTAGCTGCAGCAGCTAACAGCGGGCTCTCCTACCTTCACTGTCCGGCATGGTCCCCAAGCTACGCACGTACAGGTGGCGCTTAAATGGGCTGAAGGCACATATTCTTGGTGAAGGGTTTTACTGTCCGTGTTCCAGACCCGAAGTCTGCCATCCTGGGCACACACGGCTAAGAATTGTCGCGATTTGGGTGAAAAAACGCAGGGGAGCTTCAGCGAGAGGCTAACACCGTCCGCCGCCATTTCTGCAGCGCTAATTTGGGTCCGCTACGTGCTTACACAAACCACGTGTGACCGTCATGGGACATGCGCACTAACGCGTCACGTATTGTGACTTCTCATTGGCTGCTTCTGGACAACAAACAGCGTTCAACCCAATGAGACGCGAACACGTCCGCCATATTGTGAGTGGCATTCGAGTCTGAAGATTTAAAATTTATTTTATTATCATTCAACGCTACTTCAAAGAAACAACGCACAGCAAAATTACGTTGCACATTTTCACATTTTGCTCACATGAAAACATATAAGAACACGCCACCACAAGTGTAATAAATAAATAGCTTTCAACAAGAGCAGACTCTAAATTAAGCTTAACAAATTCCCATAAATTGTATCATTTGCATCAATGTCTTTGCACTTAAGAAGAGTCAGTAACAACGAGTTGAGCCTGGAGGTGACTAAAGATATTGAACAGCATCTAATATCTGAACTTAGAAAAAAATTGCATTTTTGAGGACATGTCTTGGCTTGCCTGGTCAAACTAAAACTGAAACATTTTGTATGTTGTGATAAAAAATAGGGAAACTGCCATCCAAATCTCAAGACATCAGAGAGAAGGGCTTCCAAACAGACAAGTGGTTAAGCAACCCAGCCCTGATCTCAGTCCCACAGAAAGTTCAGACCTGTAAAGGTTTGGGTGAGCAAGTCAGTGTAATACACAGACTAAATTGGAGTGTTGTCAGGAATTGATGGCGGTATACTCACAATTGTAAAGGAATAAGAATTACTTTAATATATTTTCAATCAGCTGTTCAAGAAATAAAAAAAGTATTTTTTAAAAAGGGTTTCCTGCTACTAACTCATCTAATATTCAAAAGTAATGTCATCATACAGAAAAAAAAATAATTAATTTAAGTGCAATTCCTAATCAGAATACTTACAGTAGGTAATGTTTATGTGTTGTGACAGGGCAAGGTACATATCATTTTAGCATACTTAGAAAAGTTGTGACTGCACCTAAAATAAATCGTTACAGGAGTAGGTTTTGGCACACATGCTCTATTATTTCAATAAGAGTTTGATAATTATTCATTTATCTTTGGAATACCATCAGTTGGAACAATATTTTAAATGTACATATAAAGACAAAATGTAAAAAAAAAGCCTTTCAGTAAATACCGCCATCTGCAGGCGACATTGAAGTACTGCTGCAGGCGCTTGTTTATGACGCAAGTTACATGTGCTTTTAGAAGCAATGACCTCCTTCCTCGTGTAAACAGGCGCTGTTAGTTATTTCAGTGTAAGCCGACTTTAATAACGCACCTTTTGACGTATTTCTTCTTTTATTATTATTTTTCTTTCTTTCTTTTTGTATCCTGCATGTCTCTGTGTACGTCTCAGTCTGGCTACAGAGGGGATTCTCTCCTTTAGTTTCTGGGATAGAGTTGTCAGTGATGGCTGTGCATTCAGCCCAAAGATGTATGCATTTGCACAGACTGGTGACATCTTGCAAAACAATTCAGACTCACAGCAGGAACAGAGATATGCTTGAGAAACTCGTGAAAATTCCTTGCAACAGAGCTTTTTTCACCGCTTCTGTGCGATCTAATGACAATGACGGACAGAGCGAAGACTCCTCAAAACTAACTCCCAAACAGACACAAAAACAAGATCTCCTTTACAGGAGAAAGCGACACCTGTCCCCTTTGGAGAGGATAAGCAGTCTGCTGCCCCAGGATGTTTTGAGCCCAGAGGTGATGCATCTGAGGGAGCAGGAACAGCATGAAGAGGATCCACAGAGGTGTGATCCAGAGAGAGTCACTGATGAAGGAGATCTGGAGATACACAGTGGCCATGAGGTTGGAGAGGAGCCAAAAACTGCAGCATTTTGCCATGCAGAGGGGCATATGTACCCCAATCTCCTCGGGGAGAGCATGCTCACCTTTGGGGAGCTGCTTATTGCTGAGTACAGAAAGAAGAGACGGGTGGAGTTCAGGAAGATGTTCCAGCTTCAGCCAGGGGCTCTCCTGCAGAGCAGCTGGGGAATCGTCAAGCATGATGATATCGTTGGGCAACCGGCAGGAAAATTCGTGAAGACAGGCAGGGATGTTCCCATCTTGCTCCGCCGTGCCAGTCTGGAGGACTATGTGCTGTATATGAAGAGGGGTCCTGCAATCGCCTATCCTAAGGCAGGTCTTGTGTCAGTGAAGATGTTAAATGCAGAGGATTTTAACAGTGTCCGATTAATAACCTCCATCTCTGTCTCCTTGTATGTTCAGGATGCAGCCAACATGCTGATGATGATGGATATCACAGAGGGAGATTGTGTGCTAGAGTCAGGCTCTGGGTCTGGCGCAATGTCCCTGTTTCTGTCCAGAGCAGGTCTGTCTCTCTCACTTTTTCTATCTTGCATCCCAACTACAAAGGTTTAGTAACCGTTACTTTTTTCCACATTTTGTCGCATTACAATCTCAAACAGTATTTTATTGGGTTTTTATCTGAGAGACAAAAACAAATTACTACATAACTGTGAAGTGGACTTATCTCAGTGCAATGTTATTCTCTTGAGGCCTCAGAGTTTTGCTAGAGGACAACATCCAACTGGATGATACCAAAAGCTACAGAATGGCAGCAATTGGTTGTTGCTCAAATCTGACCTTATTGGAGTGGTACATTAATGCCTTCTTTAAGTTGGTTTATCACTTTAAATTCTAATAAAATGCATTAATATTTGTGATTGTGAAGCAACAACATGTGGAGTAGTTGACAGGGTGTGAACACAGGAATATATTAAGTAATACATTAAGGTTTTAGAGTGGTTTCTAGTAATCTATGTTTTAAATGTGAATCAAGATTATGGTGAAAATCAGACCTCATTCAACATTCAGAAACAATAGGGTCCAGATATTTCCTCCAGTTGGTTCCAGAGGGAGCGTGCTGAGCATAGAGGTGAGGGAGGATCACCTCAGAAGATGTGTGAAGAACTACGAGCGCTGGAGGACATCCTGGGCTCTGCGACGAGGACAGAAGTGGCCCAACAACGTGGAGTTCCTGAACGCTGACCTCAGCACAGCCTCGTCACTCCTCGCTGGTCGAGGATTTCACTCGGTCAGTGTCATGACGTTTTCTTAACATTTTTGGCATTAACAGATCTGCTCATTCGTCAGAGTTGCTTTCTGTTGCAGGTTGCGCTCGACCTGATACACCCTCACCTGGTTTTACCCACCGTGCTGCCACACTTGCATCCTGGAGCTGTCTGTGCCATCTACCTCGCAAAGTGAGCAGCCGCTTCAAAACACATAAAGGCTTAGACAGTAGACTCCATATTTTATTAAATTAAAAGCTGCATGCCTTACATAGCATGGTAATGTTCAAGACCGGACAGTTCAGGCATAACAAGCATGGCTTGCTTCTGAGGGTTGAATGTTTTTTCTTTACAAGCATTGCAGCAAAGCCCTTGTTCTAAATTCTGCATGAATAAACTGAAGGACTTCTTACATAATGCACTTTTAATAGACCAGACTAATATAGAGATACATATCTTTTGAGAAATAAACCAAATGCAACAGCAGTTTTCGAGTATTGGTTTTATTTTGTCAGATCTGTCAAATGAATACTTATGACCAAAAAAGAGGCAACATCCTTCAGAGGTGTTCTGCTTAAGGATTTCAAGTTTCAAATTGTTGTATATATTAGCAGGAACTGAATTTTGTTGCCCTATTTTCCTTTCTCAGTATAACGCAGGTTATTGATCTGCTGGAGGGTCTTCGGTGTTCTGCACTTCCTGTTTTGTGTGAACGCATTATTGAGGTTCCTGTCAGGGACTGGTTGGTGGCCCCTGCCCTGCAGAAAGACGGACAATACTGCACCAGGAAAGCCCCAAACCTTGGTGAAGATACGAGCAGCGAAGAAGAATCATCAGATGGGGCTGATGGAGGTAAATGCAAATGAAAACAAATTTGAATCCTATTGGTTGAAATTTTCTCCGTTAACGTTGGTTGTCTTTTCAGAAGCCCCTTTTGGGCCAGCATTTGGTAACGTTCCCTACATAGCCAGACCCCATCCAGAACAGATGAGTCACACAGGTTAGAACGAGCTAAAATCTCTGGTTTTGTTTCATGTTTGTAGTAAATTCTGATCATGTCATTTCATTTTTCAGCATTCCTGGTGAAGCTGAGGAAGTTTGTGCAGTAGCCAGTCACTGAAGACCCCTGGATACAAACACAATTTAAGAGCTGAATGTTACCTCACAGAGCCTGGAAAGTAAAAGAAACTGATGGAAATATGGATTCTTTATTTTATCTAAAAATGTATACATTTAAAATTTATATGGCAAAGGGATAAAAAAAAGTTTGAAATGGTTTAAATAGAATATCCTAAGAAAGGTCCAAACATAAAACCTGAAAAAAGTAGTGATTGTAAAAAGGAATGTACAGGTGGATGAATAAACTTTGGAAGGCTGGTTTAAATTAATTAACTGATGAATGAGTGAATGGATGACTTTTTGTAGATGTACAGTTGGATTGTGACAATGGTTGGACAGATGAAAGAATGGACAACTGGGTGAATGGTGAAACAGATGGATGACAGATGGGAGAAAATGGCAGAACAAATTGGTCAATTGATATATTGGTAGATGAATGGATGAATGGGGATATTGGTATTCAGCCAGAGTGAGATGCATGGAAGAACTGATTGATGAGGATAGATGCAACATCTATGTGCATATTTGGTTAAAGAACCAGCATGAAAACTCACAAGTGATAGAAATACTTTTAGAAATTGTGTTACAAATCATGAACAAAATCTGAATTTTTTTTTTTTTCCAATCCTATCCACAAAGATGTTTTAGCTAATTATAAAACAGCCATCATATTGGCACCTGATCCCGGTAAAAAACAACAATGAGACAAATTTAAGTTAAGCCGTTGTATTCTTAAACTCATAGGCATTGGCTCGTCAAAAAAGTCACAACTGGGAAAAAAGAAGATATCCACAAGATTCCCCCTCTCAAACTAACATGTGTCCCAGGGTTGAAACATTGCAAAAAATCTCATTTACAAATAAGTTAAATAAATACTGTAAATAAATATGTAGAGAAATCTGTAGCTGGAACAATCTTAGCTTGTGTACAACTTATTTCATATTTACGTGCGTGGAATAAGCGTAGTTTATTATGTTTGTTTCAGGTTACCACTAACTGGAAGACTCTGACCTTCAAAGTTTTCGATAAACAAAGGATTATTGCACAGAACGATTCAGTTGGTACAAAAAGGAACAAGGTGGAACAGCCGAGTTTAGCTTTGGGTTTTACATCTCGCTGATCCAGTCTATGAAGGGGTCACAGGAGGAGTCGCAGGAAGAAGTCTCTCCTATCAAAGAGAAAGGACAAACAAAAAGATTAGGAGATGTCAATTTATTCCTTACATAAATTGATATCTAGTCAATTTATATTAGTTAGCAAGCAACTGGTTCAAAAAGTCAGAAAACAAGGATAGGCTTTATTTCTTCCTAATTTAAATAATATTTCACTTAATCTGTTCAAGGATGATGCATCTTTCTGGTTTCCCAAATACATCTCTTTTTAAACTGTCTTCTGAAGACGGTTGTAAAGAATGATGTGCATTTGCTTAAATTATTTAAATACCGTACACATTGCCCATTATACTATATCATATGAAGTTTTTTTTTGCTGAAAGCTAATGGATATCCAATAATATAAAGAAAAGATCTGTAAAATCTGGAGAAGCAATGATCAGGATGACTTTAGACGACCAGTAAAAAGCCTGAAAGTAAAAACAAGAAATTCATCACTTTGTTTCATCTTTAGCAAAGCGCTCTGCATTCTGGCCTTTGAATAAAAAGAATGCAGAGCTTCCCTTACTTGGAAGCTCTTCAGGACAGAAGCAGCACAATTTTGGTGCCTCGTCTTTATCCTCGACTGCCATCCTGTTGGAGGCTTTGGGTGGCGTCAGCTCGAATGTAAAGGCAGGAGCAAACGGGTTCAGGTAGCTTGTGGTCTGTGCAGATGGTTGGCTGGAGGAGATGCGATGCAACCTGCTGCCGCAATTGCAGAGGGCGCAGGAAATGGGGGAGGCAGATGGGCCGCGTGGAAAACGAGTAGGGCCTTGTGTGTTGTACTGTCTCAGGGCGCCACTGTGGTGATCGGAACGCTGCCGCTGCCACACAAAGTGAGAAGGCACAATGGCCATTACCTGGGGACAGAGGCAGGGAGACAGAAGTCAACAAAACCCAAACTAATCCAAACTTATTAAAGTTGAAAGAAGCTAGGCTACCAGTCAGAAATGTGCACACACTGATCAGTATGAATGCCATTATTTGAGGGCTTTTAATACTCAATTTAACCCATTCAGTTTTTAGGGTGGAGTGATCATACAACCAACTTCAACACTGGCTATAAAAAAAAGTTAGGCAACTTTTTCTCTCATTCAAAGTGCATCTGTGTGTCAGAGCTGTATCTATAGCTTTCACCCTTTTTGGATTTGAGAAAATCAACTACTCACAGAAGTTTGTCTGTCAATGCGTTTCTTCAAAAGAGTATTTTTGGCACTAATGGCTTTTACTGAACAGTCATTTGATAGAAAAGAGGCTGGAGAGAAAAGAGGAAGACATGCAGCTTATGGTCTGAGACTGGGAATCGAATCCAGGGACGTCAAGGACTATGACGTCTACATATGGGCGCTTCCTCTACTGACTGAGGTGCACAGCACCGCATCAAATTGTTTTTAATATTGTTTGTTATAACACTCTTCAACCATAAAAAGAAACCACTTCAAATGTATGAATAAAAGCCCCAAAATTAATCATAATGCCCATGCTGAGAGGATAGAAATTTCTGGATGGCACTGAGTTTATCAGCCTCATTTCGAAGACAAATGCTCGCACCTCCTCACAGCAGCTCTTACTGACAGCAGCTCGGTAACAGATGCGAGCCCATAACTCATCTCGCTGCTTAAGGAAACGTGGAAACTGTCTCCTCCAGTTCTTTCCCAGAGCCCACGGAAAAATTTCATACTTGCTTTCCTCCTCATCCTCTTCCATGGTGTTGGCAAGATAGCTACAGACACAGAACAAATGCTGTTAATGTTGTATTTCCAACAAAATCTGTAAAGCTTCTTCTGATTTCTGTGGACTTACAGAGCCATGAAAAAATTCTTCCTGGTGTATTCAGCAATAGAGAAGTGGGCCCGTTTGAAGTACACAAAGGTCATGGCTAAAAGGTACTGACAAAATAAGGCAAAACCTGAAGTAGGCACACACTAATTAAGCAAAATGAAGGTTTGTTATAAAGGGTTTTACCTTATCAGTCATTTTGTAGCAGCAGTCCATCCGGAGAAAGTCTTGGATCAAGTCATCATCTGAAACCAAAACCGTTATGTCAGTCCTTAAGCTTCTCTTACCAGATGTTTTTCATTTAAATGGTAAATGATAAATGTCCAGTATTTGTATTTCATCAGGCCCAGAGGAGCCCAACGCACTTCATTCTACATCCAATCATTCATGCACAAATTAACATGCTGATTTACCGAAAAGACGCAAGTACGAAGCCATTTCCTGCCGCTGGATGACCGTTTCAGGCATTTTGGTAAAATACGGGTCACGTTGACCGGACTGGATCTTCCACAGGGAACTTTCAGAGTCCTGACTATTCACTCTGCTTAGGCAGAAATGCTTTCTCATCTGCCGGACATTTTTGCGCTTGACCCGCAGGGATGCAGAGGGAGGAGTTTTCATCATGCCAAAGCTTGTGTCATATGTTCAGGATGCTCCTGCTGTCTGGTGATTGGAGAAGAAAGAAAAGTCAAAGATCTTTAATTTAATCCACTTCTCTAAAAGGCTCATTGGGAGATATTGAGAGAATCAATATCTAAATCAATTTGATGAAGAGAATCCTATAATTCAATGTAAAAATAATTTTTTTAATAGCATGCATAATAAATTATGTATGAAAAAAAGAATGTCCTATTTTTTTGAACAGAGTTGAATTTAATCAATTTAAATAAATGAGTTTATTAAATAGAAAAATACAGTTGGATAAACAACTGGAGGCGAAATAGACTAATTTTATAATTGAACAGATCCAACAGGCTGGCTGGAAAGAACAACGAAAAAAAAAATCCATTTTGAATCTGTCAAAAACTCTTCAGTGTGAAAGTTAAAGCTGAGGGAAAGCAACTTAAAGTTTGCAATTTTCAGTGTCGCTTATGTGAATAAAGACAGAATTTGAGAAAGCAGGGTCTTCTAGATAGGAAACTTTTTCCTGCAGAGGTTTACTGGATCAATACTTCAACACATAACAGAAAGCTGAAAGTACGACAACAAAATGACTCTTGTTTTTCCCCCTTCACCTTGAAGGCTCTGATTCTCGCTGTCACACACACAAAAAATATAATCTGTCATAAGTATAAGTGAGATATATTGTAGCTTTTCTTTTTTAGTTGGTTCATGTAGAGATTTTAACTGTAATTGTAGATGTTCAGTAAAGCAACGACACAGCTACGCAACTTTGAGATGCTTTGGAGAAATCAGGTTTGGCTTTACTACAAATAATTTAATGTTTTGTTGTTATTTGGAGTTCTAAGAGAGAAATCACAGGAGGATAAAATCAGTATCAGCAGGTAATGGAAAATTGGCCACCAATTCACTGACTCATTATGTGAATTATTATTTACCTTAAAGAAAGCCAAAGCTCAGTATTTCTAAAACACAACTAAATATTCAGAGGCTTACCCACATATTTGCACGTACCTGCGGTAATTAATCTGAACATTAAAGTCCGGCCAACTTTGAAGACGGAAGTAGGCACCCTATACTGTTGCCCTCCATTATGTCTCCAGGTCACTATTTTTATTTTTTAATTTAGATGTGACTTAAACTTTTATTCTAAATGAACATTTTACTAAATTAGTCGTCATTCTTAACCTAGCTTTTTTGCTAGGTTAAGAATGGCGTAGCTAGCTTAAAAGCTTATCGAAATCACACTTTTTCAGTTTTTCTTCAGATAATCTTTTCTCATCGGTAAAAACTAAAAGTGTAAGCGTTAAATACAAGTTAAAGCTATTGTTGGTGGGTGAGCTCCATAAAAGTTCATATAAAAATCAGACACCAACCCAAACAGATGGCAACTCACAGAGTTCGAGCATCTGCAGCAAGCACTCCTCCCCAGCGCGAGACGCGCTCACTACTCGTAATGTTTTTCCCTTCTTCTTCTTTGACGTGGCGTTGAACTTCAGTACGGTGTACGTCAACGCGCCCGCCATATTGGTAAGGCAAGATACGGGACAATCCTGGGCTATTTGATATCCATTTCATCATTCAAAAATCTGGGGAATATTAAAAATCAAATCGTTAGAACAATGCTAACATCAGCAGTATGAGTAGAAATGAAAGAAGCACAACTACTAAAGCATTTCTTATATTTTCTACCTATTAAGCTGACTTGGTGTATAGGCTTTAAATAAGATAATACATCTCAAGACATTTTAAAACTGTGTTGGAAAAGTAGGGAGGAAATAACACATCATTCAGTGAACAATGTAGAAGATAACCAAACAAAATGTTGAGAAAAATCTCAACTCAAACCTTAAGCTATAGTCAAATAGTTGATAAAAAAAATGTCAAAAATTATTTCTTGACTTTGATCTCAATTTGCACACCAGAGGGGAAAATCCCAAACATTTCAGATTCCTCTGTAGCTAGTGTATACATATTTATATTTAAAAATAGCTAAGTATAGATACCACTTATTTCTAAATTTTTTTTATCCTAAACTCTTACTAATTCTGTCTTTGTTGCATGAAGCTAGAAGAATTATGAACAACCCACTAATTTATATTTTGCACAAAAATTGCTGCTTTGTTTTATTTATTTACCACATCTTTGTTATTATTTAAATGTAGCCTTTTGTTTCCAAATGTCACAAGAGTACGTCATGTAAAAAATTAGTCTTAAATATGCCCCGTATTAACTACATGTCTCAGTGACTCACTCTTTTAAAAAAAAAAATCAAGCCAAAAGTTGTTTTATCAATTTGTTTTTGACTACCAGAAAAATATACATGAACTAATTTTAATTTATACTGTAATCAGCAGTGCTGTTATTCAAATGAATGTGTTTTATGTGTATTCCTCATATTTTCATATTCATATATTGAAATCTCCTTTTTAACTTGTACTTTAAGTAGGTTTTTGCTAATTACTATGTAGAAGGCATTTTCTTCATTCACAAGTAAATACAACAAACATTGACATTTACTAAATGAAAGCCAGATTGTCTTTCACTTACATAAATTTCCTTTGGCCAATTAAAGAACCACTGCACCTGCTCACTGTTCTACAGGTGTCTCCAATAAGCACAAAGACTGCAAAGCCTTCTGTTTAAGAGCAGTCTCTTTTTTTTTTTTTTTTTTTTGACAGCCACTCACTATAGCTGACCTACTTTTTAGAGCCAACTATGTTCCTGGGAGGCTGTTTAAGGTTTGTTAATGAAGTGGCTTGGTGTGATGATTAACTTAGAAAAGTAAAACAAGTCCCATTATTGGTTCTAATGTAACTGTTTTGCAGGGTGTCATGGATCAGCCTGCTTTTTTGCCTTGGAAATTGTTTTCCTACTGGTGAGTCAAACTCTGAATGTGTGGACACTATTAGACTTAACATGAAACTTAAGTTTTACCAATTCAAACTCTTGTCAGTTTTCTCTTGGGTTTTAGTTGCAATAGACAAGGTGTGGAAGGTTTAGAGACAAAAATTAAATCTGCTAGTTGTGTAAAAACAGATGTTTTGAGAACTCTTAACTGACTCTTCATAGTGCTGGTGATGAGAACAATCCAAATTCAACCTTTATTGGTGCTATACAGACAACATGGTGCCCAACAACTACCACTCATTTCCTAGCAGCTTGCATTCATGCAACTTGAGAGACTTGACACAATTGGTCATTTTTGTGTAATTTTCTCTCTCACCAGATCATGGCAAGAAAACAACTTCCTTGAGATCTGAATCTTCAGCAATTCCAGACTCTAAGTTTGCGTCCTCATCTGTTGGAAATGAATTGAACTTGAGTATTGATGCTCCTGATAAGATGACTGACTCCAACTCTACTAGTGCCCCAGATACTCTATCACCAGGAGCCTTTTTTATGTTAGCCATCCATTGCATGAAGAGGAGAAGTCGGCTGGCTTCTCGATGCAGCCACTGATAGTCTCAAGTCCAGGAGGCTTGTATCCATTATCCAATCCTGGGTTTGGACCAGTCCATGAAGCTATATATCCCAGCCCTGACTCTCATCCATATACTTATGGCGATAGCTCTAGGGGATTTCCTTATTACAATTATGGTGGCATCGATGCAGCATCTCTTCCTTATGGCTACAGTTATGGGTCTCCTCATTACAGTTATGCTTATAGCATGAGTGGTTTGCCTCTCCAAGCATATGACCGCAGGATGTCTGCATCTCCTCCCTTTGGGGTGGGCCCTCCACCTCGTTATGGCTACTTGCCCTGGCAGCCTTCAATACTTGATCCTGAGCTGTTTCTCATTGGAAACATTTTAAGGAAAGTTCGTGAAATGCCACTTGCTCAGCCCTGGATGACTAGTGAGGTGCCAGTGGTAATGATGCCTTCTGTGTACCCTCCATCTCACCTCAAGCAATCAAACAAAGGCCATCATGGAGGAAGAGAACTCCTTTCTGACAATCAGTACTCCAACAGTGACTATTCTTTAGAGCCTGAAACTGATACAATGGAGCAACAAGATGTTGCAGAAAGTGACTTTTAGAAGGCAGATTGTCTCTTTTTGGTAAGGCAAGATTGAGTGTTTATTGCTGGAACAGCAGTTGCCATCTGTGCCCACTATCTCGTCTTGTCTTTCAGGGTGGACTTTTCATCTGGCTATCTGGAAGTTTTTAGATGTGGACAAAGAGCTGAATAAAACTTGTGGGAAAACTTCAAACTGGCTCGACTCCTATCTTTTTCATGCAACATTGCAGCATCTGTATAACAAGGGACTTCATGATGAAACTGACTCAGCTGGTTTATGTTGACTCTTTAATGTATGATTAAATGGACTGCTTCAGACACTTCACTGGATCTCAGAAGGATGAGGACAGGATTTGTCAAACTGACCCCTTGAAGGGCTACTGCTGAACTGATGGGTAGTAGGTGTCAGAATTTTATTTTTGCAAGACCTGATAGCTTCATTTTCTGAACTGAGATTGGAGCACTGAATGCTGCTTGTTTGGTTCTGATTGGGTTGTAGTTTGCTAAGCTATTCAATGGGTTAAAGTTTTTCTATTGAAATTTTAAGGATATTAACTCTTTTAGGTCTGAGTCAATTACTATTTTCTATGTATTCAGCACTTGACTGGACTAATCAGATTTTTTTTTTGTGTGTGTGTATTTATGAAAGAGGATGGAGCCCAAAATGAAAAATCTAATTAAAATGCTGTGTAAGGGAATGTAAAAGACAAAAATTACATTAGTTACTTTTTTTTTTTGCCTCCCCATTTTAGTTCATTTATGCCTGCAAAATTCAGAATCTGTACAAAGCATATGTCATGACTCTCTAAGCTGAATGCTCCATTTAAAAGAAAATTCTTGTGAAATTTAACCTTTATGTGTAAACGTATAATTGAGAATGCAACCAAAGATGTTTTTGAATTCCTGCTGAACGAGAATCACTTTTCCTTTTCAGTGAGGAGCAAAAACTACAATATTGTTTTGCAGGCTATAAAAAGCCATCATGGGCCAGCCCCTATTACACAAATGAGCTTATGTTCTTACAAGTAGGTGAGTTTTATTTGGTTTAACGTGCCATATGTTATTGCGGAGGAGTTCACTGAAAGCCCTACTAATCCTTTCAGCTGCTTGTCCTCCAGAAGGTTCAGAGGGACGCATTTCACTGCAGGCCACAGACAATTGTTAATATGGCTGTAATTCTATGGATTTATTTTCTGTATTTGTAACGGATAGAAGCAATTTTTGAAATGGATTTATCCAATTTTTCTTTCGATGGACGACTTGTAAGGGATTGTGTAATTCTGTACAGCCTCGGCCATCTGAAAATGACAGATACAGCAGGTGGATAAGAATCTTGGTTGGATTTTAATTGCTCTGTGGGAAAACATAGAAGTCACCTTGTATTTTCAAGACTAAAAAAATGGGCTGCTCACCCTCCAAAAGTACCAATTTGGGCAGTTTGGGTGCCATGAGGAGGGAAAGAATGTTACCTGCAGTGCCTCAAGAAAAGAAGGATGAAGATGGAAGAAAGAACAATGTAACAGGATCTGGAAAAGGGGAAGCAAAGGGTAACAAGGAATCTCCACATGTCCAGGTACTTCAGAAAGAAGCACAAATGACACCACAAAAAAAGAGACATCCGAAGAAGGAACACAGAGGTAAAGAACATTGATAAAGGTGAGAGTACAGCAACAGAAAAAGTCACACTGCCACTAAGAAAGGATAAAAACATTGACAAGGAGGAGTTAGCTGAGAAAAAGTCTAACAGGAAACCAAAGAAATTGGCCAAAGGTACTAAAGGTCCCAGAAGGAAAGACCAGGAAAAAATATCTACAGATCAAAAAGTAGACTTTCCAGAACCTTTGGTAAAGGCTCATCAAGCTGCATATGCCTTTTTGAATCCCAGTATAAACAAATATGATTCTGTACTTGAGCTCATGGAAGAAGCCACGCAAACTCAGATATCTGTGCAGACAATGATAGCCTTCATGGCTTTGCGCTATGAGGAAATTATTCAGGGACTGGAAGAAATGACAGAGGAGGGGGAACAGGTTTTGAAGGAAAATGGAGAACATCTTGCTTGGCCAAGCCAAATGAAAAATCTCTCATCTTCTTCGCAACGGACGTCTGGTCCGATTAGCTCAGAATCGCCACCAGATTTGTTGCAGCAGCTTCTTCAGTACACCACTCAGAGGATGAGGAATGTGAGCCGGACTGTTTGTGGAATTGGAGACTCTGCTTTGGAGGAAGCAGTGGATTACTTTGCCTCAGTGTCAGAGCTTTTAGAAGAGAAGCTGAAAATCAAACGAACTTTGGAGGCCAGGATGATGCGACTCTTAACCCAAATAGAAATGGCCTCCCTGCGCAAGCCTGGAGGAGAGGATTCAGCTCTGTTTAGTGAGGACAGTGGTATTGGGGCTGAGAATGAATCCATTAATGGATGCGAAAAGCATCATAGACGAGAGAGTTGTGTGTCCAATGGGACAAACAGAACTCCACTCAGTCCTACAGAGTACACTGCTACAAACATCACTGGAGCATCGATAGAAAAATGTGGGACTCAAATAAGTCCAAGTTTTTCTCTCACTTCACTCAACTCACTTGATTCGACATGTACCATTGTGCCTAATGACCAAAGAGATTCGCTGTTAGGCTCGGCCTCCCTAGATGATGGTGAAGACGACAACAATGATGAAGAGGAAGGAGATAGAGGTGTGAAGGATGGAAAAGTAGCATTCCCGGTAAGATCTAAATCTTCACCCCTGAGTTCAGCAACTCCTCCGCTCCGCATACCAAGAAAACGCATAGAAAATCCTCAAAATGTAGAAATGACTCTCAAGATGAAAAATGCTGTAAGTGATAGAATACGGTTTGTACAAAAGCAGAACACTGGTGCCAAAGCAAAAGTAGCAGGCACTCCAAAGACCACTAGACAAGATTGGACAGATGAGGAGATGCAGTCTCCAAGGAGGCCTCAAACAGCAACAGCTGTTCGGAGAACAGAAATAAAAAAAACCCCAGTTGCCAGGGGTCAACGTTCTAGGTCAGCAGAATCCTTGCGGAGTAAAGGTGAAGATCCAACTCTGTTTGAACTAGAAATGACTCAGAATGCTCTAAACCAGAGATTACAAAGGATGAGTAAAACCAAAGTGGGAGGAAACTCAAAGACGGTTACATTTAAACAAACACAAGGAAATTCACCTGCTCAATCTCCATCGATAAATCGAAAACAGCCTCCACAATGTAAAAACAATAATAGCCAGTTACCTAAAGACAAAACACGTCTCTTAAAGCACAACAACAAAAAACAAGTCATCTGTGATGTTAACGAAGATAAACAAGAAGAAAAAACAGAATCTACATGTCATATAAAAACTACTCCTCCACCTAGCCCTCCTTTATCACCACAGCAGTCATCTGGCTTTCACAGGGGCAGAAATTCAGTCAAAAAGCTGATTGACACCTTCAGCCAGGGTATAGAGGAAAGAGAAACTCCTAAGGTTCTTGGGCCTTTAAAAGGGGTGCGAAAGTGTGGTGTCCCCATCCTACCGGGTTTAGGAAATGTAGAAGCAGTTCTTAGTACGGGAGTGACCAGCTGTAGACCTGAGTCCACAACATCTGAAAAAAATGATTATTTTGATCTTGACAATCTTCCTCCACCTCCTCTGGAAGTACTAATGGACACTTCTTTTGAAAGTGCCCAAAGTGGATCGACTGCAGCAGGAGATGGGACTGCAAAAGTGGGAAAGTCACCTGTGCTAAAAAGGCCTGCTGTATCCCAAAGACTTAGAGCTTCAGTTCAGACTGTCACAGTATTACCAAGCAAAGGAGGCTTACCACAGTCAACAAAGATTGTTTTTCAAGGTACACCTGCTTTTTCAAAAGTCAGTCAACCCGATGGAATGGAGACAGAATCATCAAACCATCAAGTTAGAAAGATCTTACACACGCAACGATCTTCTGACTCAAACTCGGAGAGCTCCTTGATTAGAAAGGAAGCAACCTTAGAACCCCAAGGAGAATCACCAAAAGTACAGCATAACGGGAAGATTTCAGTGCCTCAACATAATACCACTGCAACTATCATGCCTCCTTCCTCAGTTGCCAGTAGCCAACCACTTGGCACTCCGCCTGTCTCTAAAGGCCGGATGTTACCTTCCACTCCCTCGACCCCAAGTAGTTTGCATAGAAGACTTCCCAGCCCTGTTGGTTCAAAAAAGGAAGTTACAACACCCTCAACAAATAGCTCCCCTGTTAACAAGATACCTTCTACGCCACCGGCACTTCAGCGGAGACTTCCCAGCCCACCTGTTGTAAACCAGAACTCTTGCACCTCCTACCCTTTCAAAGCACCATCTCCACCAGCCTCACCAAAGGTACAAAAAGGGTCAAGGAAGAATAGCACCGAAGAATCAAGTGCACAGACGTTCAGTAATGCTCGTTCAGTGTTCTGCCCAGTCTCTCCATCCATGTTTGAGGCCCAGCCTTGTTCAGTCATCCAACCACATCAAGCATGGACTTCTAGCAGAGTTTCAGTTCTTTCCAGTTGTTGGGGGAGTCGCGGAAGGTTCCCTGTGTCTGTACAAGGACCTCGTCCCTTTGTTCGACGTAGCCAATCAGACAGAAGGCCAAGTCTAAGCATGACTTCCCGATTCCAAGGGACTTCAGTGGCTGAATCTTGTGGAAGTGAACCAGCAATATGTACAAAGGGGTAAGATTTATTTATTTTTCTAAATCCTTCAACAAAATAATCATGCTTTCTGAAGGTCTCTCAAAATGTTGCCTTTGACTTAAAACAGAGGTTTCAAACTACAGTGATAGAGGGCCAGAGTCCTGCAACTTTTAAATGTGTCTCTTTCCCTACACTTTAATTCAATGGCAAGACTGCTTCACTAGCATGCAGTGAAGCTCTACAGAGCTCTACTAATTAGTCACTGAAGCCAGGTGTGATGAAGCAAAGAGATAGCTAAAAGCTGTTGGACACTGGCCTTCAAGGACTAAATTTTGAGACTTGAAGAATCAAAAGGAAAAAGGTTAGTTGTATAGAACAAATGAATGTGTTAGGTCTCAAAGCCTGTGGAGCACATCAACAGTTTTTGAGATCTATTGGACATCAAAGGCCAGACACAAGACCTAAAAGCCACATTGTCTCTTTAGTAATCTTTTTTAATTACTTTATGAGAGGTGAAGTCCAACTCTGTCCATCTGTTATTTCTAATAAACTCACTGTCAGAAATGGCACAAAATTAGCCTCATGATCCAAATGGAAATTGATCCTTCACTACGTTTTATGTGGGTGAACTCAACAGTGGTTCGTTCCTTGGAAGTAGGCAGAAGAGGATCCAGAGCTCAGAAACAGTTTCTGATTCGATAAATGTTGTGACCTGACAGCATTTGTTTAATTTAAAAGGATGATTTCTCTTAACAGCCCTCTGGAGCCCACCGGGCATGCTGTGCTTATCACTAAAGTAAATTTTATTTTCACTTTAACAGGCTAGATGACAATACAGCCAGGCACCGTGAATTATGGGGAAGCCAGTCAGACCTCAGGACAACGCCTCGCTCTGCATCACACCCGGATCTGTGTGTTGTCGGACAGGCCTTACACAGGAGCTAAACAGGGCCAACACCGAGGCTGTGGGATTATAGATTAGCAAGCATTACTGTGGATTTAAAATTGTCTTGTTTATTTCACTTGGAAGAGAAGAGGAGCTATTTCCATCCACTATGTCATGTAACACACCTCCAGATACTCTGTACTTGGCTTGTTTCTCAACAAGTTGTGTTGCTGTTAGCTGTTATTGTTATTGTGCTGTTTTTGGTTTTTATGTTTACAAAATATAATACTTATTAGTTATGCAAGATTATGATAAAGCATCTGTTGGACAAGTCTGATCAGGATTATGATCAGTTTTTTGTTGGTAACATTTAACAAGTTGAAGAAAAACAAATTCTGATCAGACATTCAATTTGAGACAAGTGTGGTCAAAACTGGTGGTAGAAAACCAAGTGCTAAACGTTTACATCATCAATTAAACTACACACATTTTTATGAAAAGAGACATCTCTGTTACTTTTTGATATTTTCTTTGTGATTTGTTTTTAATTTTTGTTGTCCATGCTGTAATTGTTGATGTGATGTGAAATTTATTTAATTTTCTCTAAAAAGTATTCATAATTTTTTCAGTCTGTCATTTTTACTATTTCTTTATAATTATTACTAATAAAAAAACAAAACAAAACAAAGCCATTACTTGTGCCATTGTTTCCATGACCAATGGTGCTTAATCCAATAAAGCTGTACTTAACTCGTGTCCTGAAGCAGCTCTCTCTCGTAGTAGTTTGCCAACTTTTAAAATTACTCCTATAATATATTCTGTCCTGCAGTGAAGCCATTTTCCCATCAGGAAGAGTTGCCAGGAAAGTTTGAGACTTCAGTGGATCAAATGCAGATAAATGAGAATTCTCTGTACATCTTAGATGACGTATATTTGTACATTTATGTATATATATTTGTACATTTATGTGCAAATATAACTGATCTTTCAAACAATTTAATTTTCCATCTTTTTAGACTTATTTTTCAAGCTAGAGTAGTTAGATCCTGATAAATTTGATGTAGATTGGCATTTGCATTTGAGGGTTTTTGAAGATAACTTTTTTTATCCTGCAGAAAACACATTCAAATATAAAAGTGCAATCTCTCCCTGAGGACATCCTCAGTCTTCCTAAAGTGGCACGAAAATAGACATGTGATTTAATTTCTGCTAAGTGCAAAGTGTGATTGTTTTTCCGAAGGGAAGCAGGAGAAACCTGCTGTGAAAACCATATAATTGGAGGACTCCAGTTCCATCCCCTCGTGGGTATCATATTGATCATTTTCTGTGTTCTTTGAAATGGAAACAGTTTCCACCTCAAACTAAACAATCAGAGGATATCTTTTAGTGTGTTTTCCAGGGAGAAATAAACTCAAGGCTAAGTATATGTTGAAAGCATCTCAGGGATGTGAAAAATGGCATAAGAAATTTCATTCTTGGCATAATATTCATTAGCGGAAGCACTGTTATGCTAACATAATTGCAGGTGGGGTTCATGCTGAAACAGCGCTTGCCACAGCTGAGCCATGTTTTAATAGATCAACAGGCCTGTGGATGAGTACGACAGTATTCCTTTAATGTAAAGCCACTGTTTTCTGTCTAATTTGATTTTTCTACCAACAAAGCACGATATCAGACACAATGTGTACTGCTACAACCTTAATTAATTATCTTTTTATTCCATTTTCATTGCATGTTAATAGAATTTCAACCAATGGAGATGCTCTTTATGAAAGTGCAGATGGACAGTTTCATAAAGAGCAAAACGTTAATTTTGAAAAATAATACATATCTCTTGTATCATAGTACTAAGCCACTCTCACTGGACCGCATGGGTCCAATCAGAAGAAAATTGATGCAGAAAATATATTGGAAAGTTTACAGTAAAAAGATTTATCTCTTTAACTACTAGAAAGAAATGCATAGAAAAAAAAAATTCTGGAAGTGAAATTTGAATAAACTTTTAATGACTTTAGATTTATGTACAATACAGTAGAGCTGTGTAAAACCAGCATGCACAATCAATAGAGAACAACTATTATTGTAAAAGTGAACTGAACTAACTAGCTTGTCTCATCTTGCAGACCTAGCCTCAGACTCTGTTCATCATACAACATCTAAGATCACAGTAAGCCCAATAAACCCACAGAGTTCCATCTTTACACAACTGGACTCCTCCGCTGGCTCAGAGGAGCTGAATGCTTCGGTTCAGTGGGGAAGAGAGAAAAACATGACCTGCTGGCTGCCACAGACGCCTCTTATCATACCCACTGAATTCCCACTGTTGGTCTGGACATGGTTGCTTCCTGATATTACTACCTGATAGCTATTTGTGTCAAATAGGCATAACCAAAAGGTGAGCTCCGGCCAGACGGGACTAACATAGATGTCGAGATTTAGAAAACACAACTAAAAAAAGAAAGCATGAGCATGACCAGAGTCTGTGGGGATTTTTTTCATTCTGCCTGACTACCATCTAATACAGGCAGGTTGGTCTTTTACAGCAAATCTTTATAGAGTATTCAACAGTTTTTTTCTTTTTTTTTTTTTACTTAATCATATACAAACATAAATATTTGCAGCATATTATCTCTTCCTTGGAGTTGTACAATGAGCAAACTCAGTACTTTTACAAAGTCCTGACTGTTGAATTTGTTGATTTTTGGCAGAACATAGATTTTTATTCATTTTTGTTAGTAAATTCCAAGGGTTTTAGAGCTTAATAGGCAAAATTCTCAGATATTTGACACAAGTTGCCTACATATGTTAAAAATGAAATTTTTTACTTAATCCCTGAGTCATTTTTAGTGCTTTTAAAGCTTCCTATAGATCTGTCAGAAGGTTATGCAGTGATCATACTTTAATGATCACTGTATATAACACTATAACTTACAATCAGACCATTAAAAATGTGGACCCATAAATGGACGAACGTAACCACTTGAGAATAAGGATAACATAAAGTCTGGATTCTGTGGTCAATACTCCAATTACCTTATTTTCAAGTCTCTGAAATCTCTTGTAACTGTTAGCAACTCTACTGTGACCAAAAATATTCTCTTGAATAAGAGGATTATTATTCTGCATGCATAGTCGACTCAGATAGACAGATGGACTCATCTTAAATCTAATGCATCTGGAAGTTTCTTCCTCCTGAAAAGAAGTTGTTCCTTTTTACTGTCGCCTCTATATAAATCAATAAAGGTTTTATTGATTTATTCACATTGTTTGTTACTAATTTTTAGTTTAATTTAATTAAAATGGATTGATAAGGAATTGTATTATCTTGACTGACATAAAAATATCTGACAGTCTCAAAGTCTGATTTAATGACATTAGATTAGAGCTGGAGCTGTTTTCATATTGCTCCCTAAGAAGACAATTTGTTGTGACATGGAAATATTTAAATAAATCAAAGAGAATTAAATGACTTGAAACATACATTATTTTTCAAGATAAACTATAAGAATAAGGATTTGCTGTGGGCAAAATAAAAAATCAAATATTTTTTATTTTAAACACATTTTCTATTGTCAGTTTTGTTTAAAAATTTTTAAAATTATCACTATTATTTTTCACTTTCATTGTTTTTTGTAAGAGGCTGCATGGAGACATTTAAAAACCACAGCTTTCCGTGTCTTTAATAAAGTTATTTTGTCATTTTGTTTTGTTTGCCCTAGCCTTGAAAATCTGGAAGTAATTTCTCCTTCTTTCAAAGTCACACTGTTCACATGATACCTCATGTCTCGGTTATTTGTTAAGGAGGCTGCAAATAACAAATATCAAAATGCATTTTTATATAAGAAGCCTCGTTACATGGGTTTGTTTTTACGCGCAGATTTTCCAACAAAAGCCTAATATAGCACTGAGGCGCCATCCCATTTCACACATCATTTGCATATAGATAGCACAATCAGAGATGTGCAATGACATGACAGCCTGAATATTCAGATTACTTGAGTGTCGAAGTGATGATTGGATGAAATCTGATGATTAACGGCAACTGTTTCAATCAGCTGGCTTGCGCGTTAACGAGTGGATATAAAAAGGAAAAACTTGAAAGGAAAGGACAAGGAGGTCATGGTCATTGGTATTCAGAGGGAGGAGAACAAAAAAGCAACATATGAACGATGTTTCTTTAAGAACAACAAGAAGAGGAATCCTTGAAAACTAATGGTGTGTCCTCTGAAATGCAGACCAAGCAATTAGCTCAGAGTGTGTAAGTGTGGAGTTTTCTAGCTGCTTGAAGGCTGGAATCCCTGTTCGGTGTTGGTGTGCACTGCATCCTAATAATGACATCAGCATTCAAGGTTTGTCAACTATGGAATGGAAAGTAGTGGGGCACTTAAAGATGGAATGATTCCATGCATTTAATGTAAACATAGATTGTTTCTTCTACCTTTAGATGTCTGCCATTATTCTCAAATAAGTAATTGTAGAGAAGCAATAATATTTTTAGTCTTTAAGTCTGCCATTGAGAAGTTGGATGGCAGAAAAAAATAAGTGCACCTACTCTTCTGTGCACTGGGTGGCAGTGTTGGCAAAGGCATTCTTACTTTGGGTCATTACACATTTTGAAGGTTTGTGATTATCTCCTGGAGTCCATTTTCAATCATTTTCTCCTTCTTTTTCTTTAATGAGAAAATTTCAATCTGACATGATATAAAGATTAACATGCTCCAGAAGTAATACAAAATGTCCAATCCTTTGTATCACTTTCAGTCAATCCTCTTTGGGGGTGACAGGTGTGTGCATAGTGCCTTCTGAGACACATTTTTTTTAGACCTACAGCATCATTACACCCTTCATACGGGAGTCTGGATTGAGTTTTAAATTGCGGTCAAGGCAGAAATGCAGTCGAGGGTAACTCTGCATTCAATCTAACACAGCATTGAAGGAGCCTTTGTGAAAGGTCAGGTAAGCAGCTGCGACACTGTTCATCCCAGCAAATGTCACAATGTCTCGGGGGTTGATGTGACTGATGGAGGACCTTATATGGTGGCATAACACCAGTGCTAGTAGAGGACTTTTCCAACAGAAACAATTAGTCAATAAGGGGAGATGAGTATAAATTTCACAGCTGACTGTCTTTAGCAAAATAGGAATCAAGTTCTTTGACTGGAATTTATTTACCTGCTGCCCAAAGCAGCTTTCTAGCCTGTGGAGAGATTTCCCCATGACAGTGATGGACTTATGAGGACTTGACACATTACACAGCATCAGCTATGTGCACCAAAGTTAACACTTGCCTATACACGAAAGCTCTTTCTGAGGAGCTAATTAACTGTTTGAAATGTGCCACAAAGAACAAGATGTCCTCATGTCTGGCAGTAGAACACAAATTTACAGGAAATTTATTGCAGATCAGGTTGTCTGACAGCCATTAGGGTGTCTCCACATTACATGGTCCAATTTAGAAATCCTCCTTCAATGTGCGGGCCATCAGGTTGATTCTTTGACTTTTGTGACGCTTAAAACAGTTTTTTTATATTTGGCACATCACAAAAGGATGTATTGCATCTCTTCTGCTGACTCTTTTTGCCACAAATTCCCACTGCCACACCATAGCAAAAGTTTATTAGACCAAGTCAGGATACTGAAATTCACCTAATGATACCAGCTTGCTAACGCGATGCCACTGCTATAATGGGGTTGCTGTTTTGCTTCAAATTTTTATCAGTCTCGCCCCACTGCCCTTCTTTGTGAAGTCTCTGCTGCCACACTAAAACATGATACAAAATTGGGTCCAACATGCAGCCCCTGACATAAATAACAACTATAACCTCCCTACTGAAGTGTTGTGCATGTTGAAAACCCACAGGGAACTCCAATGCTCTATATTTCTATAACACACACCTGAAGACTTGCAAAGATTTTTTTCAAGAACTCTTGGAAGACAAGGAATATTCTGGTTTTTAATAATTTCAAAACACATTTAAAACAAAATTATTGTGTTATTCAGCTATTTTTGGACTTCATGATCTTATTCACACTATTGTCTGGTTGTCTGTTTTAAAGGCATTGAAAGACAATGCCAAAGGAAATTAATGTTGCAGTACTGCCTTCCAACCTATTTAAAGCAGATGCACAGAACAGTTTGATCAACAAATAAGTAATGCTGATGAAGGCTCGGGAGGAGGAGACTCAATACGGGGATTCAGTCTTCAGGAAGTGGACTGTTGTTGAGTCAGCTTAGGGTTTCCAGATGAAACCTGGTATAAATAGGAATGGAAAAAGATGACGAATGAAGCTGGGAAGTTAAAATGAAAGAGGGTGAGGGGATGAAGGAGGATGAAGTGAGGTCCAACAGAGAGTAAGGGAGGGTGGGGATGAAAGGATATGACAAACTGTGAAGGATGGGTGATGTTGGATGTAAGTGGCCCAGCTATCAAACCTGAAGCACCATCTTAACTTAATTTGTGGATTGTTAGCACAGTTTCTTCTATATATGGTTCTCACGTTCAATTTTTGAGAGAGGCATGACTAAAAACAATAAAAAATCTGATCTAAACGTAATTATCTGCTTTGAGAAACATACAAAAATTTACAACTTTTATAGCTGAAATAAAATATGAAGTTTGCTTTATAATCAAGTCAGCATGAGGTAATGTTGGATTTTGATTATTGGTTTAAAGACAATTATTACCCAAATTGCGAATCGGTCGTTCAGTGAAAATTGTAACATGCTCCCTATTGTTTTATATACCTGAATATTTTGCAATTATTTGATGGTCACTGATCTGCCCTCTCCACACTACAGACAAGTCCCCTGACTTGACAGAAACTTTTAATTAAAATTGACTTCCCGTACCGTACCTTGTAACTCCGGCACTTCCACACAACACCTTAACCACTCTCTATGGAATTGTTTTTCATCTCTCTTTATTTTTCCATCCATCATTTTGGCAACGTTGCCATTTCCCACCGGGCATGGTACATGCTCGGAATAATGGCCATGGCTTGGATCTATTCATGCAGGTAGAAAACAGAAGGGAAAGCCCACTTCATTTTGTGGAGATTGTAGATCTGTGGGGATCTATAAAGAAGAAAGGGAGGAAGAAAAGCAGCATGAAAGCAAACATCAAAATGAGCTTGTAAAAACATAAGGCATTTCTGTGATATGCTTGTTTGCCTGCTAAGCTTTCCCCCGAGGACCAGTGTGTGGTATTTATTGAATTACACATCAAATATTATTGTGTGAGAAGAAAAATTAACAACAAATATATCCATTTGGATTTAGTCATAATAAAGAACAGCACTGGTATTTCTAAAAAAAAAAAAAAAAACATTGAACATGAGCTCATTTTTATGTGCATGGTTAGACTGTTCACATAATTTATTTTCTTGATGGAAACTAATCAGTTCACTAGAACAACAGTTTAATTTGTTGTGAAAAATGGCTTGGAAGCTGTTTAACATGCACTTCCCGTTTTCTGCAATCCACTTATAATTACTCAGGTTGAGAAAATCTCCCACGATACCATCTTTAGAAACCCCTGGCAAATTAGTACGTGCCACTACGAGCAACTACCTACCTATTCTGTGCTCTGGACAAAGCTCTTTAAAGACGTCTTTTAAACATTTGGTGCCCCCAGCCTATTAAAGCTGCCAAGATTAAAATCCAGCTCATCCCTGTTCCTCTTGTTCTGTAATGATCAAAATCCTGTGTAAAACCTCCGTCTTCATCCCTAAAATCCTGGAAAACTCTGAATTTACTCACGATTTAAAAAGAGTGACGTCTGTTTGGGCGACACTTGGGTGCTTCACCATTCATCCGATCAATTAAGGAAAAGTAAATGAGTCTTTCTTAGAGTAAATTTACGTATCCAAAAGCATGTGTGTTAAGAAACATCTATGCTTCAAAGCTTTATTCAGTTCAGGGTGAGGTGAGTTTCTCTATTGATGAAGGACACGGCCAAGGTTTAATTTATTATTTACAAAGGCTGGGAATAATGATAGGGTAGTAAGGAGCTAGAAATATATTTAATTGTTTGTTTGGGGGTTAATGAATTTACTACAATGGATTCTGCAGGTTTGGTGGGTAAGTAGATGAATATTTTGGTTTCCTTGTTAAGAAGTGATGACAGGACAATTTAAGGCTTTGTGTGCCATAATAAGCACATTGCACTGGGTCATAATCTTGAAGGCAAAAGATCTTAATGTACTGGTTTGTTCAAATTTTAAACATTTCCATTGGTGGGATATGAATTTAAATTAGGGATAAAAAACAAATGAAATTGTCCACTATCTGTAGCCATTTGTGCTTAGCATAGCGCTGTGGGCCCCAACTCAAACATTTTAACTGATCACAATCTCATGAAATGCACATTTTACCTTGCGGATGGACACACTTAAAGGCATGCAGTGAGGATTCAGCCTCCTCTCTGGTGCCTGTGCCCACTTTTAAATGTTACAGGTTTTATGTAGGGGGATTCTGGACTGGGTGAGTTCTTAAAGCACTTATTACAAGATTTTGAGTCAGAAAGGTGTGGGATAGTGGGTTCAATAAATAATAATAATAAAAAAAAACTCTAGACATCCCAGTTTTGCGGTAGGGGAAGGACAACAGAGACTCTGGGCAGAAAACCTCACCGTCAGTGTTTGGATTTTCACATAAAGCGCTAAGGAGCAGCTTGCAGAGACTGGTGTCTGCCACCTGTCGCTTCTCTGTGCTCCACCTAACGATCCTTTAAAGCACGGTTCTATTTTTAAGCATCACGCTGTGTTGTCTGGCATCGCTCGGAGGTAGAACCCAAAGAGTTCTAGATGTTGAGTAATTAGATGCAGCTGCATTTTCCCTCTGCACAACGGAGACTGTTCTGTAATGAATGAGGAGAGGAACTGCCTAAGCAGAAACCGTTCTTTCGACAAAAAGGTTGTTTCTTTCAAAGGTGTTTGAAAGAAACAAACTGAGCTGAACAAAATCTAAATCCTGTTAGGGGGTTGTTCACGCTTACATAGAGACATTGTTAAAAAAATGTATATGTGGGTATATATATCGCCATTTCACCTCCACCTCATTTCCTCTCATGCATTAGGATTTTTGGGAGAAGCACTTTTTTTTTTTAATTAAAAACATTAATAACAGTGTAGAGTTAAAAAAAATAAGCTTAATGACACAACAGTGTATCTTAGGCAATTGAATTAACACCCTCAGCCCCAAATAAAATAACAATAAACAAAAAAAGTTCACCATGGAGAAACAGTAAATATGCAGCCTGTAAAAAAAAATAATGATGCATCCATAGTTTGTTACTTGTTAAAACAGGCATGAACCCAGGAGTCTGTTTATATTTATGTTTTATTGTAATATCTGCAGAACAATCATTTAAAAGCTTGCAGCTAAAGCTGGTACACAGTTTGTCTGTCTGCATGAGTCGACTCATTAGGATTTCAACAACAGTAGCACTTGAAACCTTGCAGTGTCACTTTGCATATAATTAAAAGGTAGCACACAGAGTTTTCTGAAGTGGCAAAAATCTACATTAACCAAAAGTGATCTGAACATTTCTCATATGCCTCTCAAACAGTGTAACAGTGATAGTAAATGACAAACAGAACCAGTATAGCACCATTTTTATAGCTGACAATGTAAAAGCTTGCTTAGAAAAGATGCATTCTAAACAATCTCTTCATTTTTACAAGTTGCAAACAAATCAGGACCAAACTATTGAGGAATATGTTAATTTAATAGAGATTGCCGTGTGTTCCCCAGCAGCTTTTCTGCAGGAATAAAAGAAATATGACATTAACCATCCCCAGGGCAGCACTCTGTGCTGAATAACTGTTTGAAAGCTCTGTTTTTCTCTAAGGTTAAGCTCAGAGGATTTGTTAAATAAATTGACACACTACAATCTGCAGGTTTTTTTTCTTGCTGTGTGGCTCATTTGTTTGTTTTCTATGACATACCATATAGAGCTGCTTTCATGCAGTGAGTGAATATGATTAATCTAACCTTATATGTAATTTGTCGCTATAAACAACATGTAATAGCTTTGTGTCCTATTGTGTTACAATTTATAATTTAAACACACCAAGATTTAACCATTAAAAACATTTTCCAGCTGTTGAGCCACAAAAGGCATCTCTTTTGAGTTCATCCATTTTTTCTTTAATCATAAGATGTCCATTAATATTGAGCATGGATGTAGAAAACTGCTTTGAAAATGATAACGTCATCATGATTTCATGCCTAATAATTATGCCAATGGTGTGTGTCTTTGAGAGCTGCCAAGGGACTGGCATTTCCTATAATTAGCTTAGCAGAATACTGGATTTACAAATATTGAATGTGTAAGAAAATAATAATAATAATAATAATAATAATAATAATAATAATAATAATAATAATAATAATAATAATAATAAAACTCAAAACGTATTGTGAAAAGAAATCCACTTCAGATTCAGAACTTCATTCAACTTTGTAAATTCATGCTCCAAAACCATGTGGTGCTTGTGATCAAATTGAAGCGTACACACAAAGGTAAACCTGTTGGTTGTAGCACCTCTTTGTCCATTGGAAGTATTTTAATGTTTTGCAAAGCAATAATCCAACACGCTGATTAAAATATCAAAGGGGTTTTCTGGCCGCCCTGGCACAGCGCTCGTCGTTCAGTCCTCCCTGACTGTGGCCAGAGCGCAATGGAGAGTTTGGTATGAGATGTCAGATAATCTCAGAGCAAAGATGGACTGCATTAGTTACAGATAACATGCTTCATCCCTCGGTTTGGCATTGAGCAGCAATGGCTGAGAGAGAAACACTGGCAAGCTGTTGTGGCCGATGCTGCCAAAATGTCTCCCTATGTGACCTCACCATGTGAGACAGACAACAGCTTCCTCGGAAAGAGAAAATATGAAGACATCACACAACAACAAGAACAAGAAATAAAATCCTCTGAAGCTGTGTTAAATGTTTGCATTTATTTAGTTTTCTGCTTTTGAAATGATGATGTGTTGCGTTCCAAAAAGTCAACATTTTCTGATCTTTTGTGATGGTTCTCGTGATTTTCTGCAGATATTCACCTGTTGTTAAAAATACAATACCCAAAAATAGCTGGCAAGGTTCTTAAACAATTTGGTTTTTAAATGAAATGTTAAATCTTACTAAAAGGCCAACCTAATATACTGTACCTTGGAGTTAGTCGCCTCGGGCTCATCTGTGCAGCCAAATGTGAAAAGATAAAAGACTAAATTAGAAAATCGAACTGAATTTGCTAGAGTGTTACATGAAATGATTTCTGGGTGTATTTTCCACAGGTATTGAGGTGGGAATCCCAAGTGTATCTGCAGAAGCAATCTATCATTAGGACTAGAAACTCTGGTCACTTTTCTGCCAAGTAAAGTGCATGATGAGGATGCAGATACTGAGCTCCAGCCACTTTTCCCCCCTCTGCACTGCCACAGCTGTCAAAGCTGTCATCCAAAGTACCTGCCCACACTGCATGGCCAGCAGCAGACTAATGAACAGCAAGGAGGACAGGAGCACAAAAATTCTCCTTAGCAGATTGACAAGTGGTGACAACTGCAGCAGCCTTATAAAAGTCTTGGAGCTCCTGTCACAGTCACAAAGGTCCGAGGCAGAAGTGTTTGGGTTTAAATAAAAGCTAAATATAACTACAGGAAAGCTCCACAGTGCTGACCTTCATATAGATATGGATTCCTACATGGTTCAAAGGTTGTTCTGAGTACTTTTTTCCAAATAAAAGGCTGAGTTCAGTTTATCTTAAAAAAATCTGACAAACATTAGCATGACATGAAAATCAATAAGATTATAGCTAAGTGACTAATTTCTATCTCTAGTCCTCCTGGCAGGTTTGACTTAAAGACAAACAACAATAGCAAGAAAAAGAACAAGCAGATGTAAAACTTCCTAAAAAATGCATAAAAGGTCATAAAATATAAAATAGATGTCATCACTGCATGATCAGCCTGAAGTAAGGAATTTTTCACTGTGTAGTAGTATTAAAAGCCATTTAATACTCGTTTTGTGAAGATTCAGGAACTAAAAGATGATTTTCAAGTTCAACAATCTATCCTAAAGAGCTGTTGCATCATCCTGTCACTACCAGCAAGAATGACAGCAAGGAATACATCGTCATGACTACCAGACCTGCCGGTTTTCGCCACCATGCCCTCACATGGTGAACAACTCATGTCACTGTCATCATACCAGTCAACACCAGCAGGCAGAAGTAACAAAAAGCTGCATACACTGCCAAGCCTGTCACACAAGCTACATGCGGAATCTATGATTTATAATCAGTGAGCATAAACAGAAGGAAAACCCCAAGCATGAATAATAAATCTGTCAGAGCCAATTGAAGGTCAAAAGATAATCCTTTTCTGCCTCACTTTTATTGTTGGCTATATCATTGATGGCAGCAACAAATGTTGGCAGAAGCAAACCAACTTCAACTGGTTGCATCTGAAAGTCTTGGTTTGTCTCATCTTCATCAAATTCTTCTTCATAAACTGAATGAAATTGGTCAAGAACAAAACTCAAATAGCCTCCATACCTGCCACACAGCAACTGTTTTAGTCTTCTCATTTTTTGCCCTCTCCAACTTTGGAAACTCCTGGTCTGAAGCTCTGTTTCACCTTCAATAGCATGGACTTTAAATATGGAGTTAAATTTGTTTCACAACTATTCAATCAAAAACAAATAATCACGTCAAACAAAAAAAGTAGTCAATCAATCAAAAAATCAAAAAATAAAAAAGTCATGTCCAACAGAAAACAGAGTTGAGATCAAAACTTTTGGATTTAAAATAAAATGTTTCAAACAAACAAAAAATCTCTCTACAATGTAATAATTATTTAAAAAATTTAAAAAAAAACAACATGAAATCACAATTTTTGTGTTTGAAACTTTTATTTTTGCATATGTTTTGGTTGAGTCTAAGTTTTTTTTTTAATGCTCCCTTGTTTTGGTTGAACCCAAAGTTTTTTGGTTGCGAATCTCACATGAAAATCCGTTATAAACTTCAACTTGCTCAGGTGTCAGTTCACATACCAGCCATAATAATTCTAATTGCCTTCTGAGCAACAAGAGAAGATAATTGTTATTTGCTGCTTCTAATGTCTGCAAACATCGCATGACTCATACCCTTCAAAGCTTAAATCTTATATGATTTTTGCTTTTGCTGCAGCGTGGCTATTGCATCATCTCAGTACTATCTGCAGTGAGAATTGAGAGCACTTCAGCATTTTGTAAATTTGAACTTCTCTGTCCTTCTGACCCTTAGGGAGCCCGTTGGAGGCATTTGGCCTGAAAGTGCCTCAAGCAAGTCTTGTGTCAGTGTGAAGTAGCAGATATTCTGCTTTTCTGGCTTTCTAAACTTCTCATCTGATCTAAGATAGTTAAACTAGTCAGCCTGAAAAGTGGTGGATGTTTTTTCCAACTTCACTGGACTGAATATTGAATTTGGGCTAAAGGATACCACATTAACATAGGCCCCCATTCAGAAGTGAAAGCACAGTAAATTGAGAAAAGTTTTGTGCTGGTCTGAAGAAGATATCCGATTCAAAACAAACTTTGCATGTTTTTAATATTTGATAGCTTCATGTAGAATGCAATTTATTTCACATCATAAAGATTCCTCTTTTCACTCTTCCTTGATGTGGTGGCATAATTGCTGAAAAGTGGAAATGACAAAGAAAGTATTGCGGAAAATAATCAATTTACATTTTTGACACAGGAATATGAGTTCCTGCATAAGAAGCAGCAGGAAATCAGAGAAGCAAAATGGAGTTTATTTTTCTGCACAGCTTGATAAGAAAATTGCTATATTTTTCTTGCAACATAGTTATGCATTGTTTTCTGCAAAGCTGCATATATCTTACAGGACGCGAAAAAGTGATACGCAAGTTGAAAATTCTTCTTTGGTACAACCTTTGTCAGGCACAGTGGTGTTCAAGTATTGGATCTGTTGATCAAAAAGGACAAGAAAGAGCGTTTGTATTTCATTTCATGATGTAAAATTATTAAACACGTAAAATGAGTCAAAATTTAATACAACAATCCATTTTCATAAGATAAAGAGACATTGGTGAGAGACAGCACTAATGTGTAATGTGCAAACTGAGGCCAATGCATATGAGTGTGTGTGGGTGTGGATATCTAGACATACTGTATGTGTGTTTGCTGAGTCCAGGACAAAGAAAATGGAAAATTAATGAACCCATAGGTTCATATATGTTTTTATTTTTTTACTTCTTGCAAGATCTAAGTGAATCTGGTTGAATTTCAGATTCACTTTTTTTTAAATGTTGACCTTGTGCAGATTTCACAAAATCCACATTTAACCCAATTTGTGTCTCTTTAATTGTTTGCAGTTTTAAAATGATAGATTTATTTTCCTGTAAAAGCGTCATTAAAAGTTTATTTAACTCATATCCCTAATCAGTGGATGTAAAATCTACATTGCTTTTGTAAAAACGTCACAAGGCCACTGCTTACAATCTCTCCCTCCAATCAGTTTAAATATCTAACACTTTGATCCTCTAGTTCTGCCTCTGTAAATATTCTGTAAATATTCTTTCATTTTCAAGCACCAGGTTTAGTTAATTGTTTCCTGAATGCAGTGACAGTAATGTCTGGTAAGAGCATGAAGAGAATCCCAAATCATTAGATATACGACTGTGTATTGAAAAAGATACTTCTAAGTGTTTTATAGAAGACAGTGCGTGAGCATTGGTTTAAGTGAAAATTGTTGCAATGAATTACCGGAGCACCTCCCGACAAATAGTCACTAAACGAAACTTGAGTCGTATTAAAACCAAACCCCATCAGGATTTGTAATTTACTAACTGAAAGGATTATCAGACAAATTTGGGATTAACACCAAGGTAGTGTCAAAGGATTAGTCTGGGTAGTGAGATGAGTAATTGGCTGTACTAAATTATCAGGTATCAGCTCGGACTCTTTCCATGAAGTACAGAGTCACATTAAGCCTCCAGCTTTATTCCAATTAATCAAATGAAATGTTCCGAAGAAAATGAATCGTAGCCAGCCACTTGATTTCTCTTTTGGTCCATCTGACATCGGAGGTCACAAGTGTAGATTACTTTACTTGAAGATGTCAGAAAGGTTGATTAATGTGCAAAGACAACATACATTTACCACAGAGTTCAATTGAAGGCCGTCTCTACTCTGCTATTCCTGGCTAAATTCATCACAAGCAGTTGAACACGGCAGGTATAAATACAATTTTCATACATCTAATGTATGAAAATTAACGCTATTGTTTTTTTGTTGGTGTTACTCTTTGTAATAATGTTTCAGTTCACCAAAACAATTAAATGGCAGCGTACTTAAAAGTTTTTGGAGAATATCATAAACTTTTTTACTGGATGGTGGCTTGTCTGCTCCCACCTTGCCACCTGTTTCAGCCCATGTTGTTTCTCTGTGTCATGTTTGAACGTACACATTGAATAAAAGCATAAATAATAAAAAAAGAATGCCAGGAGAAGTCAACAGACTCAGAGTTTCTGATTGTCCAGCAACAAGGCTAGTACAACTACGGCTTGTTATGACTAAATAAAGAAGAAATATTTTCAGTTGGTATAAAAAGTAATATGTAGTTTACTTTTTGCACAAGTGATTAGTAAGAATTTGCACAAGTGATTAGTAAGTTTTGGTCTTAAACACTTTCTATGTGTTATATTTTAAAAAAAGATATAAAAAAAAAAGCTTTCAGTAAAAACGTTGGAACAAATCTTTCGTCTCTGTAAAATCCTTAAAAATATTGGCTGCCTTTCTTGGATACCTGTTGTACAGGTTAGATAAGTTGCGATTGCAGCTAATTACAGCTAAAATCAACCCCCCAGGCTGAAGAATTGAAATACAAACCAACGTTCACCAGAAACTTTCAGAAGAGTGTGACTTTGTAATATCTAAGGGGAAGAAATAAAAAAGACAGGCACATCTCCAACACCTATGGATGCTTCATTATTTTGGTATATTTTTAGAAAGAGACAAGCTTATAGACTCATCTCACTTCTGTTTGCCAGTAGCTTGAGTCCTGACTTACAGACTGGATGCTGAGTCTGAGCTGAAGGCTGATTGAGAGCTATTCCAGGAAAAGGACGTCAGTGTTGTTGCACCATCCTCTTTAATTTCTGCACCAGCTCACATCCCTCTGCATTGCCACTAAGAGAGATTTGATCCTCAGAAAATAGCAGTACATTTGATGAAATCCAATAGCAATGGTTTGCTGCTCTGTTCTTTGATGCTCATTACTTTTGGGATATGTGAACACAATTAAAAAAAATAAAAATAAAAATATGTAATGTATTTGTTGAGCAAATAAAAATGGTCAATGTATTGGATTTCAGATAAGTTGGGATGCAATTTTATTATGATAATTCTTTTTGTTTTGTTTTGTTGTTTGCACAGCTTGTTCTCAGGGCTGACTTATACTGCAAGGTTTTAATTAAGGCCCACATATGGATCTGAGTTAAAACCACATATTTACATATCCTACATAAAATGACATAACCTTATTCCCCCATAGTTAACACTAAAAAATTTACATACAACCCCCGCTCCATCTGTTTTGAGCTTTCACACTTGTCTCAACATGTAGTTATTTATCACATCTCTGTGCTCAAATATACACATTATAAAGTATATGTTCATTATAAAGTATATGCCACTCAGTTGCACACCAAAGTCAGCACTGATTCAGAGACATAAATCTGTTACCAATTTTGGGTAAAGCCATTTTTTCTACTCCTTTTTGACTGAATAGACATGTCAAACTTGTTCATAGTGCAAACCACAGATCAGTCAGAGTGAGCTGCCCCTTTACACCTCTGTACCCTGAGAAAGAGCCTTGTCAGCCATTGCAGAAACTGCTAGACATGATAAAAAAAAGGCTTTGATACCACATTTTTCTTGTTCTTTCCGAATAAAAAACTTATTCATAAAGTGGTGGTGGGTATACCAGAGACCAAACAGCCAGCACTGCAGCAAAGATGGGCTTGTGTCACTTTCTTCGAGGCGTCCTCAGCTGTGCTCTCCAGACTTTCTGGGCAGGTGTGGCGACAGATGGAAAGGCATTGATGAACCGAGGGATGAGAGGCGTAAAGACAGAGACCAAATGTTATGCACCGTGGTGATGACATGAAGGCAGACAGTCAAAAGGGGTTATTAATGATGGTCCGGAGGCAGAAAGACTGTGAGCAGAGACTTGTAGGTTAACAGTTGTAAGGACGACCAAAGAAGTTGCAGCCCTAATTTAAACTGTCACAGCAGAAAACACACTTTCACACTCCGACCTGCTCCGACAGTTTCCCCTTCAGTTCTGAGAACACTCACTGGATTTTTTTTTTTTCGGGGGGCGAGTTTGTAATAGCTTTGTTTTCACTCAGACATAACATAAATTAGATTTGCTCAGAAACAATGTAATGTAATCATTATTTGCTTCAGATGGCTTTCCCCCTTGAAATGAAAAATCACATCCCTTTCTGGGTTTCCTTGTAATTGTTTAGGGAATTGCTTCATTTGCTCAAGCAATCTAAGCAATTTGTTGGAACAATTCTCTCCCTCTATTTTCTTTGGATGTTGTGAATTTTAGAGCGTGTGCTCTAATAAAAAAAAATGTTTAAAAATAAATACATAATCATTAAATATGTCACTGATCTGGGTAAGTACTTATGAGAAGTGACTGATTTGTTTGAATTTGCCACAAGAGAATAACAAAATAACTTTGGTTTTAACAGATAAAAAGTTAATTAAACTTAATTTGTTTGATAAATAATATGGAGGTCCACAATTCTAGTCCTGACATCTTGACTGATGTATTTTGTATTTTAAAGAAGTCTTAAAGTTGTCTTTTCTCTCCGAAGAGCTAATAATTGCGTAAATCATGTACCCAATTTTGGCTTAAATACTTCTTGTCAACGATGAGCATCCGTGGCAGACTGAAACAGGATGCAGCAAAACCCCTCAGGTGGCAGGACAGCTGGAGGAAATGTTTTCAGTTTACAGAAGCCAGTGAGTCATGAGCTACAGCAAATGGACCAATGTCAACTATTTAGCAGAGAGAGACAGTTGAGGAGGCGGGGACTTGTGGGTGATATGAGATGATGTGTGAGGGGATGACAAGGCGTTTGACCTTCTTCCGACCCGGTGGGTTAAAGAGCAGGAAGTGTACATCATGATGTTGCCCTTGACCTTGTTGGGAGCCGGTGTTGCTGGAAGAATGTGTGTCGGAGTGTTTATGGGGGATTTCTGACACCCCTGTGTGCATTTCCACCAACTACACACCCCATGTAAACACACAGATGGTCTCAACACAACACAGCTGTGCTCCCATGCTGCCTTGCTTGCCCCTGAACAGCTCCGATGCTTCCCCTTCCAAACACAAACTAAGACTGACTAAAACCTCTTCTGTCCTGGGGTTCGCTATCCAAAGAAACCATGAGCCCATTTCTCACTATACTCTGTGTTTCCACAGCTGGCACATGCTGCGTGAACTAAATGAATGGGGATGCTCTCGAGGAAAGCTGAAATTAACTCTCCTGTTCCCATTCCCCTTGTTTGTTCCAGCTCATTTTTTCCCTCCCACTCTCTTGTGCAAACTCGAGCATGGACAAATCTCCACAAATCTGTGTTAGCCAGGTGACAAGAGGAAAATAAAATACCGGAGGGTTGGTGAACTGTTTTGTGGCGTGTCTGTTGCAGGTGGTTGGGAGTCACTGGAGACTGCAGAACCGATGCAGGCGCAGGTGCCAGACAGACATCTGTTTGCTCAAGTGGGAACAGGCTGATTTTATTTATTTCATTTTTTTTTTTTTTTTTACCTCACCTTCTGTCATTGACTGAAAAATCTGAGTAAATCTGCAGAGACCATTGTGAAACAAGCAGACAAAGTATAGTAAAATGAGAATGTATAAAGGAAATAACTTTGTATTTTCTGGTACATCATCAAAGTTAAAGATAAAATATAACATTTTTGAGCAGATAAAGCTAAAAAATGATAAATAAATCATACGCTGCATTTTCAGTTGCTTAACAAGCAAGTAATCTCTAAATCATGATTTGTGTGCTGTGTCTGAAATTTCCTTAAGCAGCAAATGCAGCATTTGAAGGGAGCACATTGGATTGGTTTGGCTGATGAGTTGCAAACCAAGACAGAGACTTGAGGAGAGACCAGGGAGAGGACAGAAAAAGATATACACTTCAACCAAACCATGTTACTTTGAGGAACACCAACCTTTTTCACAAACTAAACTGAAAACCTCGGACTGGGGGACTACTGCATCAAAATGTTGGAAGAAAATAGAAGAGAAGCTGCTTCCAGGATGGTTAATACAATGAAAGTGGAAAGAAGTTTACTCTTCCACTGTTTTCTCTGGTCTGCCAAAAACAATTAAAGTCAGCCTGATTGCCGTCTTCTTCTTCTTCCCCCTTATGAAATCTGAATCCTCTGTATCTAATATACAACAGATGCACGCAGGAAAAAGGCTACCACAGGTCCGTATGCTCAAAAAGGAACATACAGATCTGTGGGCACAGTCTGCAAAATGGAAAAAAAAAAGAAAATTGATGAAATGAGCACTTTTGCTTCAGAGTTTATTATGAAGGAAACACAGCAGAGGTACGTGGAAACACACATTTGAAGCAAATGGGTTGCTTCTCGCTTTCTGTTCTTGGAAAATGAATTGGATTTAAGGGAAAGAACCCACGAGAAGGCCGAGGACTTCATCAGATAAATCAAGCAGGGTGTAAATGGCAAGACAACGAGGCAAAAACCACTGGTATTGGAAAGTTCATCAGGTAGGAAATGCTTAATTTTAAATGTTGGTTTTCTTGTTGTGTGTAGTCTGTCAGAACATGGTCTGTATCATATAAAATCAATAATCACTCTCTCCAAAGCTGACTTTTTGGGACCAAGCTGGAAGTATTGATAGTTTGAATTTTTAATTTTCTATTTTATGAAAAAATGAAAAAAAAAAAATATCACTAAGCCTTTCAATAAGATGATGGATAATGAGTCAAATAACCTGCAATCCAAAAAAAAAAATCACTCGACAAACACACAGCTGCCCCTTTTAGTGGTTATTCTCTGTCCCTAGACCTCAAACCTACAGAAAGACCAGTTTGGTGAACTGAACAGAAAAGAGAACTCATGATTAACTCTTCTGAACTAGAATTATAATCACCTTATGCTAGTTTGTCATAGTACCTCTTCAAAGAATGTCACAAATTTTCATCTATTTCATTTGCATTTTGAAAATTATAGGGCAGCAAATGAGCAGTTCTTACTTTTTGTTTGTTTGTTTACTTTTGAAGCATTTCACTGTTTTACTATTCCAAATCATTTGACATCATTCATGAGTATAAGGAGGCAGATCTTTTGTTATTTGAAAATCATTCAGTCACTGGAATTTTTAAATTATGCCATTTCTCTCATCCTTCCTCAGCAACAGCATTTTTTTCTTTCTAAATAAATACCTGCAGCCCTCTAACCTGTTATCTTACTCAACAATGAATGCATTAGCATTAACTCTGCTGCTCCCCAAACAAGTGAAACAGCATCTAAAGCAGCATCTGATCTTTGATAAGAAATCATGAGGAAGCACAATCTAATTAAGCAAAAAAGAAAGAAAGAAAAAAAAAAGAAATGCGACCATGACTAAGAAGTTTGAAAATATATTCTGGCAACGTCACATTAACATTAGAAAATTAACAGTCCCCACAACCATCACTGCTTCCATTAGATGGCATAATAAAACATTAAAGCAGAAGCATAAGATGCCCTGAAAGCATTTCCGTTGTCTGTCATCTCACAAAAATTCAATATGATCATATCAAACAGTGCAAAGAAAAAAAAACTGCAAACCTGCAAGCTGACTCCCAGTGTAGTGGTAAATATGATTGCCACATGCAAGATGGTTTTTAGTAGAAATCCTCACAAGGCTGTCGGGAAGCTTCCTGTGTGAAGTTTGCAAACTCTCCCAGTCGATGCATTATTGCATTTTTATCCAGGTACTCAGATTTCTTCATATGGTCATTTAAAACATGAATTTTAGGACATTGAGGGATTTGTTTCAGATGGTTATAAGTAAAAGCGGACTACAACTAATATATAAAACTGGGTATTCCCATTCTACAGTTACTATTTTATGTGACTTGGCGTTCAAACAAATCTAACTTAAATGCCGTGAAACCTTTTAATTGTGCTCCGCTGAGAATTTTAAGTATTTTTTCTCATTGTTAAAAGAAGTTCATACTTAGAACAGAGGTGACAGCACATCACATGTCCAAAAACAGTTTCTTTAAAGCAGAGTTTAAATCATATTTTGAAGGCAAAGAAGAAGTTAACATTAATTCTCTTTTCAGCATCTTAGAATTAGCAGCTAGCATGGGTAGCATCAATACAATGGAAATCTCCATTCATATTCCCCAGAGAATGTGTACTCTTAACTCAGACTTCCAAAAATCTCCCAATATGTCACTTTTTTTATGTTTCATGACAGATTTGCACCATTTCGCCTTCTTTGTCTCTACTGAAAGTCCAGATCTTTCTTACTCTGTGGTGGAGCCTAAGTTAATTGTGGAGACTGAGCTAGCTCCTTACATTGCTAAGCTTCTTTTATTAAACCCATTCATCCCAATATTAGGTAACTTCAAGTCGTCATCAATAAAATAACTGGCAGACACTGATCAAAGTGAAAATCATTTGAGCAAGGTCATCAGCTAATTTCTTTATGGATTTCAAGGGGGGTTTGAAGATCAAGACTGGGAAATGCTGTCCAGAGCGTCGAGTTCAGCCTGTCACATTCAGGTTGGTTTAAAAGTTAATTATTTTAATCCTGTACCACAACTCTTGGCTCAATCTCAAAAAGGCATATGGGTTCCAGTGCAGAAGTATTTTTCATCTTTACGTCTTCTCAGATTATGTCGATTATGAGCAAGATATTGATTGCTCATAATGACCCCGCATAATCACACTTCAAAACCGTTTGAACAGTCTTTGTAAATAGGTTTCAACTATTTTATGCAGTAAATTGTTGGATACAGTCCACTGTATTGTCAAGAAGAGCATATGTTTGTGCTTTTTTCTTTTTTTAATATGTCCTTTACTGCAAACAAATCCTCAATTAGGGTGAAAAACAGCTTTTGGAGACCAGATTAGAGAGGAGCAGCTCAATAAAAGTTTGAAAGCCATTAAGATTGTTCTTACTTTTTGAGGTCCCGGTCTGAGTCTGGAAATAATAAAAAGGCTGATAATTACAATTATTCCATGCAAGACAGATTTGGGCAGTCAGACTGAGAAGGCACCTAAAGTGGATTCTTCCACCCCATCAATAACAGCAACTTAATGACCCAGAGGTTCCACTGAAGAAGAACATCTGCTATCCCCCCCTTTTTTTTAGCGGGCTAATGGGTGACTAGACTGCACAAAGATGCATGACTTGGGGCAAGATTTTATGTGTAACAAATTTCTCATGAGCAGCTGCTGTACTGAGTAGACTTGACACTTTGCTGTGAAAATGGGACACTGCTTGAAAATAACACAAAAAAAAAACTCCAGTTTGGCAATACTGGGAGAAGGCTTGGAGAATAGAAGTTATTTTTAATTTGTTTAAACAAATTTACCATGTATCATGTATTTTATTAGAATTTAATGTGACCAACAAACATAAGTATGGCATAATTGTGAAACTAAAGAAAAAACCGATGGATGGATGTCTTTGAAGACTTCTAAAAATCCTATTTGTTGTGAATTTCATAAAGTTAACCTATAGATGAAGAGAAAGGGCAATTATTGAAAGTCCATGAGAAGGCTTGTTTGAATCTTGAATTACTCTTCATTTTATCTGCCTGAGCTTATTATTTCAGTAACAATAGGGATATGTTTGTCTCTATTCATGAAAGCTGCTGCACATGTATCCCATGAAGAGTTGCAGCTTTAACTGCGGCAAACTGTGGTTCTGTAGTCTTAACTCAGTGGGATTGAATGCATAACTAATGCCACATTTTCAATTTTCATCTCCAGGATTGAAATAAATCAGAATATTTTGTTTTCAGCTCACAGTTTTGAATTTCTTTTGGCTTCACCCAACTCACCCAACTGGGTGAGGGGGGAACAATCAACTGCCACTTAAATAGGCTATATAATTAGAATTAGAATATGCTCTGTGCTCTGACTTCCATCCTATTTACCTGATTCAAGTAAAGATCAGGGATCGGAGACCTGAAATGGTCTCATTAATGATCGATCAATTGCATTTGCTTCCTCCCACAAAAAACAACATAAGATAAATTGCTGTGAAAGCAGGAGTCGAACTTAGATCAGATGCCTCACAACTAGAGTTAGAACTTCGATCAGTACTCAGAGAATCAGCCCATATGATGAATCTAGCTAAACAATGAATCACGACTGAACCAAACAAAAACACTAGATATTGTTAGCCACGGCTATTCAGTTACACACTTGATGGACTGATTACCATTAGTGTGAAGGCCTCTGAAAGCAAAGCTGGATTTTTGCTGGTTTGAAACAATTATGTGCATTAACATGTCAATGTGGAAAGAAATCAGCAATGACTCTAAACAAGCAGGTGTTGCCACCCATTAATCTGGGAAAGGTTTTGAAGGCAGCCCATTTGAAGGAGTCGAAATCCCAGCAAATTTAATTTCAGATGGTCCAACTTTTGTAGAGACAAATGTGTCTCTACTGTTCCACAGCTCAGATTTAGCCCTAATTGGATCATGCAAGAACTGATGTACAATACTGAAGAGAGGTCTAACACATTTGCACAGAATGGGAGAGAGTAATGAGGCAACGCAAGCTTATTTGCAAGGCGCCATCTTTAAACAAGGTTGCTCTCAAGGCAATTTGCTAAAGCATGTTCTGATTTAGAAAATTTCTAAAAGGAGCTTTTGTATACCTTGAATAATAATTCTGGTCTAAAATGTACCCATTGCCCTCTTCTTTCACTCTTGGATTCAAGGAGAGAGGACGGAAAATATGTTGCCTTTTGGATTCTGTGTCCTTTGATTTCTCTACTGCAAGTCATGCTGTTGAGATGGAAAACTCCAGGTTTGCTCACACATAATCAATAGCTTTCAGATATAATCTATACTCTCAGTCTTGTAGGGATTTGTTGCTATAAATTTGATAAGATGATTTGCTTTATGCAACTCTCAAACTCCGAGATGCACCTGCTCCATTTTAATCTGACCCATGTCAGATGAGTTTTGTTATCTGCTGTTTTTTAGTGCAGCAACACTGTGAAACATTCCAGTTGAATGGCGATTGGCACCAGCCAGAGTGAATATCTTGACTTTCTAGGATGTAAATGTGAAACTGTATCAAGAATCTGGTTTTGTGTGGGTGAATATCTCAAGAAGTCGCTGACTGCCCTTCTTGTGAGAATCTCTTTGACAGATCTCTCTTGTGAGGTGTGGCGGGGTTTTGCATTGGTGTGTTTTTGCAGAATAACAAACATACCGCACTTCAAATCAACAGAAACAAGCTTATTTCTCAAACAGATGAGCCACAGATCCAGTGTCGCATAATAAGACAAGCAGAGATTGATATCACTGAGATCTAAATTGGCTCCAGCCTGCTGTGCACAAAGCAAAATGCTGCCACACAGCGACTTAGAAGAGGTGAAGATGGATTTCAAAAACTAAATCTTGTATTTCCAGGTGTGTCAGGTGAGAGAACTATTGATTAAGACTTCTTCAAAGCAATCCTAAGTATCATCATGAAAATGATAAAACATGCCACAAAACAGTTTTAAAAGATTAAATAAGTGAGGATAAATAATACACCGTTGTTTAAATGTAGCAAAAATGTAAACACCATCAGCGTAATGAGAAATTCCACTGAATAATTAAAAAGGCCTAATAAATGAGATTAAGCACATTCTTTTCTTCTCTCCATCAAAATAAACAGATTTTTAAAAGCTTAATAGAGTTTGTCGTAAATTATATGAAATGTCCTCTGGTGACCTGTATAGTGTGTGCTCTATGTCTTGCTTACTGTCTGGTGGATATGCATTACAACCCCCACCCATGACCCTGCATGGACAAGAGAGTGTTAGAGAAATGATAAAAAAGTTGCACTTTTCCCCAAAAATGTCAGTGCATACAGCAATGCCACAGTGTCAAAAATATAAATCCAGAGCTCTTCCCTCATCACTCAGCAAGAATGAATTAAGAGTAACAGAGTAAACAGAGTTAAGATTTCAAATAATTTATATTAAAATTGACAAGATTATAAATGTCAATCTGAACCGAGCTTTGGTTTTTATTTTTGTAAATTAAAATCATGCTGAAGATTTGTGAGTGATTCATAACTTTTTAGTCTAAATCACTGGTCTGATTTGGTGCTGGATGAATGTGGCAACTGTTGTCTGCTTACTGTGACGTCGTGAGTCACCAAGATGGTTTAGAAGTTGATTATGGTTTCATTATGATTAAAAAGTCATGGAGGGACATTTTTTTAGCCTGTTCTTCATCTGTCATGCCGCAGCAGGGCAGTCTCAACAGTTTAACAAGTAAAACTTGTTGTTCAGTTGGATGGCCGCTCCTTGCTGTTCTCATGTTATCACTGGTTACCATACCCTATAGGGATCTCAGCTAGGAATTGGCTTCAGCTGTGACCTTGGCAATTCTGCTCCACTTTTCAGCTGTTTAAAAATGAGACCAAAGCCCCGAAGGCAGCGCGCAGCCCTGGAAATTAGCGTCTCAGAATCACTCTCATGAATGGCCATAAACATAACTTCCATCTGTACAAATAAGCTTCGCTGGGGGCCACAGTGGAGCGGCTATTAAAACGAAATCCCCAGAAGCTCAGATTAGCTTTTCACGCAGTCCGTCTGCCAAAATAAAACTCAGCAGTCCATATAGCAGAGGGCAGTAACTGCCATGAACCAGACAAGTCCCCTCAGTCTTTAACAGAGGCCTCTGAATGGAATCAGGAGACCGACAGGAGACTCAGGGGGAGCAATACGGACAGGGGTATCACAAGGCCTGCCTCGCTCAGACAGCAGCAATAATGCAGCCTTCCAAATCCCATTATCATTGTAATGGAACGGATGGCGTGGGAGGAGAGACGATGGATGTGTGGGAGAGCGAGAGAGATGAGGTGGAAGGGTGCTCCCATTCTCAGTCGCCCCCGTTTTGTCTTAAAGAAAAATGTGCGCACACACACGTATATAGTCCTCTATGTTACCAGCAGTGTAACAGAAAGCTCACAGATGACACCCCTGAGTCATATAAATGCCTCTCTAAAGGAGAAAAAATGCAGGGAGATGTGGGGATTTAAACCAGAATCATTTTTCAAGATTTAACCAGGGACACATCAGCAAAAATAGCTGGTTATAAAGAAGGTTCACGGAAACACAAGTCATCTCATGTCGGTTTAGCAAGTTCTATCTTGGTCATCTTGAACGTTGCTTGAACATTTTCAGACTGAACCAATTATGTATTTTGGTATTTCAGCTAAAAGCTACCTGATTTGGTCCCAGAATTACATGTCATAAACATTATTGAACCATTCATATTTTATGAAATGCATATTTCTCAAACCCAGAAACTCATCCTATTAAGTAAATTTAGCACATCCATGAAACTCCTTAAGAAAAACCTGACATGTTTAGCAAAATCTTTTGGCAAATTGCTGACTTCCATCCATTCATCCATCCATTTTCTAACTAACATCCTTCTCCCTAGTGGGCTCAGGAGGTGCTGGTGCCTATCTCCAGCTAACGTTCCGGGTGAGAGACGGGGTACAGCAATCTGTTGCAAAGCAACACAGAGACAGACAGGACAAACAATCATGCACACACACACTCACACCTAGAGGGAATTTAGGGAAACCAATTAACCCAACAGTTATGTGTTTGGACTGTGGGAGGAGGCCGGAGTACCTGGAGAGAACCCACACAGGGAGAACATGCAAACTCTGTGCAGAAAGACCCCAAGAATCGAACCCAGGAGCTTCTTGCTACAAGGCAACAGTGCTACCAACTACAACCACTGAAGTTAATTTAAAAATCCCAAACCTGTGCACTTGTTATGGATTATCTCATACACACGGTCAAAATTTAACACGGACTAAAATTATTTTAAAAGGTGCTACTTAACGTATCTTGAACTGACAATGCTATTGTTAGTTTCTGGTTTTTGATCACAGTTGACTACAGCTGCTATAGAGTTTCTTTGACAGCATAAAAAACATTGTTTAGCAGTACTCTTTGGACAAAATAATATTTTAAACAGTGAATGGAGGGACATCAGTGCTACTAACCACAGAAAAGATAGTTTTGCATCGCCTCAAAGAAACACCTGCTGCAGAGCCAGGTGGATTTTTTAGCTGTTGATATGATCAAATGAAGCACCTTCTGGAGAGAATTGCTTTATGGTCAGATGGGAAAAGGTTGCATTGCTTGGTGAAGGTTATATCATGCTGAGGATCCGTCTCACTCATTGCACAAAACGAACAGAGCACAGGAATATCTCCAACTTCACATCAAATCAACAACAAGATGCTTAAGACATGAGTTGAGTTAGATGTTTTTGCAGGGTAATGGATTGGCAGTGGCAAAACATTCAGCCTTTATAAAGACTTGATCTTAACTGTATTGGAAATTTGTGGACAGTACCAAAAGATAGCTGCTGCAGAGGAACTAGCAAATGAGCCGGATTAGGGGATTCACATCTGCCATGAAGAGAGATCCAATATCCAGTCTGTGATGTCAGAAACCTGTTGGTGTCTACTGAAAGTCTATGGTTGAGGCTCAACTTGTAAAGGGACATTTTACAACATTTCAACTTGTTTAGTTTTTGAGAAAATCGCAAATTCTAACTTCTTTTCATGGCTTTGTTGTGCAACACATTTCCAAGCCAATTCTTTATAAAAGAAATAAACTGCTGAAATACCCAGTAGTTATCAAAGGATACAAATACACTCCATATTGAGAATGTGTCTTTTTCTCTCTGGGTAACACTAGACAACAGTTCCTCATGTATCTGTAAGCAAATATGCATCTGAAAGACCAAGGTTAGGCTTTCTTTTTACTGTCTGTAGAATAAAAATGAAAGTCATTGTCAGAGGCCAGGGAAAAAAAAAAAAGAAAACTGAGAAACTCTTTCTTTGCAGCTGATTGCAGCCAGTTATGAACAAATTGTTTTCAACAAAATCGATTCTGCTTTGTGCTGAAAATCATAATGGTAATGGCAACACCTCATTTCACCGTGATAACAGCAGTGATGCTGACTCAGTATTTACTCTTCAGCCTTTCTTTCTCTCAGCTGAAAGAACTGGTGCCCTGTGGCTTACTATATATATGTATATACTGAGTATGTACATACATCACATCTGAACCATAAGAACATTCTGAAGCTTTGTAGTCTTTGGACCCACATTCTGCAGCACATTTTCAGTGATAAGATGTGTTATCAAGGAATCTGAATGTTGAGACAAATAGATTTTATAAAAAGGGCAAGAACATAGACAGAGGTAAAGTGCTGTGTTGAGCAGTGTTACCTCCCACAGGTAAAAGTATAAATAAGAACAGACTTGGTGAAGCATTGGCTGGAAAAAGATTAATGGCTTTTATTTAACAAAGGACACAAACATGAAAGAGAGAGGATTTGAAATTCTTGGAAACCATCTAATAGGTATAATGAAAAAATAAGAATATGTTATCACGGTCGAGATTGCACATAACTACAAGATTAAGATGCTATAAAGACTACAGTTTCGCCCCTTAAACCTTTCTACATTATCACGTCAAAACTACAAACTAAAGTGAATTTTGTAGAGTTTTTAAGCAATGTTATAAACCAACACAAAGTAGCAGACAATTACAAGGAAGTAAAATTACTCATGGTTTTGCAAGTAAATATATTATTTGCATTTTTATTCTGCTACTTTTTAGCTTCTTGCCATTTAAAAGAAAAATCTACAACTAATTGTTTTAAGAATTCACCTCATTAATTAATTACACCAGATTAGAGGTTTTTTTTAGGGAACATTAGTGGAGAAAAGACTCAATGAACATCACATGATGAAGCAGAAAAGTTAGAGATGAAATACTGGGGAAAAGTTTGACATGTTTAACACAACAAATACTGAAATGGCGATGGTCTTATTGGGTAGAGCAAAAAAAGTTTTCTAAGGTTGGAAAAGGGTGGTTTAGGGTTAGAGTTGGGGTTCACTCTGAACGTTGTGCTGCAGAAAATTTGGAGGGGTGATCTGTCAGGCAGAAGCTCGGCTGGGCTCTGACTGCTCCAGTGAAGGAGCTTGTTGGTACCAGACAATGCCTTGTCTGAACAAACGTTTAGGAACTGCAAATGACTGCCATGAAAGACTCAAAGCAACACTCAAGGCATTTTTGATGAGGAAATAAAATGTCATAAAGTACCAAAAAATCGATTTTACACTACAATACTCGCTGGCCTCTTTAATATGATGCTATGCAGACACCAAAAAGAAGTTCCTCGCCTTGTCCATGACAAAGGGTTGGAGCAATACCAGTTAACAGTTTGACCTACTTTTCAAATTATATGCAGAATTGTTCAACAACTTGGGAGCACTCAAATCTTGCATAGTTCACTTTACCCTATTTAAACACTAAGAATGACGCAACGTAGCGAACTGGGCAGCGTGGCAGTGAAACATTGTGAATTCAGCGGACTACATCACAATGCGCACGAAACAGAAAATGTTACAATATGCACTTCAATTCTTGACATTTTGACCTAGATAAAAAAAATATTTCAAAATGCATGCGAGATTTTTGGTTTTAACAGCAGGGTCAACATAATTTTTCAAAACACATATATTAATCACAGTTTTTACTTTTGCAGTTGTACAAACAGACAAACAGTTAAGGAAGTGTATCACAGCTACATAAAAGTTGTTTGCATAAGACACCCACACATATAAAATGCACAATTTCAAAACTAATGCTTCATGAACCTAAAAGAAGGTTTTATTTGATATGTTGTGTGGGCAAACGTGGCCGGAAAAGAAACAGTGTAGGAGCAAAGCAAGGGGGAAAAAAAAACAGGTGGTGTTAGAAGGATGAGCAGAAAGAAATTAAACACTGACCCAGACAGCAGAAAGGGCAATTCCAAGTGGGTGAGACAAAGGTGGGAGACACAACTGTGATGAATTGGAGTATCCAGATACCAAAAGAGACCATCCTTTCCACTAAAGGTCTCTGTAGAGACTCTCAGAGGAAACAACAGCCTACTTTCTCCTGGATGCAAAGAACCATCATGCCAACTGGCTGACTGCTTTCATTATCTTTAAACTGCAGTCTTTGGAACAAAAGACTTGTGATGTAGTGAAATCTAGCTTTATTTTGTGGTATTATCCAGTTTCATTTAGAGCTATTCATGCACTACAAGTGATAAAGGTGACACCACTACAAAAATAAAGATTAAGTATTAACAAATGTTTCTGTGTGACTTCATGATTAACTTCCACATGGGGGTTTTTATCAGCAGGAATCCAACTGTGAAGCTCACTTACCCCTCTCTCTTTGCTCTGTCAGGTTCTAACAACAAGAGCATCAGATAAAAACATCTCTGTGTGACTGTCATAAAAATGGATTGTCAACCCTTACTGACTGGGGAGGAATCTATAATTCCTTCTACTTCCAAAAGCTTTGCCTCCTTTAAATCTTTTTTGTTGCAAACTGGTCAGAATTTCAAGAAAGGGGACCTTCGTATGACAATAAAGACTCAAAGTCAAGCACACCTCTCAGATCACTATGCTAAGATTACAATAAGCTATTGAAATAATCAATAAGGTTGACTGCACAATCAATGCAATAGTTTGTGGCATCTTTATACAGAACCACAGGATGAATGTAACTCCATTTTATCTCAGTAAATGTAATGCACTTTCCAGAAAGCAGAGTTCTCGTTCCATAATAACACTGCTGCACTGAGCCTATGCATTAGAGATGGGAACGGGAGTCTGCAAATTAAACTCAAGTTGTAGATAAGGCGGTAAACCAGATTTCCAACTTGACTTGGACTCCTTCTAAAGACTTTAGATTAAACTTTAACTGTAGGTTTGTGTCTTGGGTCTGATTAACAAGTCAGCTGGTGCTTCAGTAAATGTTAATGTTCCCCTCTGAGATACTATGATGTATAGAGACAATTGGTTGTCATTGTAACATTGGATGCATTGCGTTCTCCATAATGTTTCCCGAGAGTAAGAGCCTGTAAGTATATATAACAGCAGCGTCCAAGTTCCTTTTTTAAATGCTGCCATCAAGCACACATTTACAGAAGGTCAGACACAGGCCACAGCTCTGGCAGAAGTGAATATGTGCTGCTGTTAAAAGTTCATTTGATTTATTAACCAGGAACCTCAGCATGACTTGGGCTATTCGGGATTTCTAATGAACTGTTCATGTTTGTAGCATCGTAACTGTGACCCCATGGACGTCTTTAAAGTCAAGCTCTGTGTTAAATGACTAGGAATCATTTTAAAAGACAGCATTTTATCATTTAATTTTTATAAAGGTAGTATACTAACTTGAAAAAATAAAATAAATTCCTCTTTATTACATTTTTTTTTGAGGAATTTAATGTGGATGAGTACTAAAAGGTTATTTAACTAGTTTTCTTTGCAATAAATGTTTCAGATATGGTTAAATATTAAATCCCCCCTGATGTTACAAGAATGCATGGGTAATGCTTGCAGGGATAAAATATTTTACCCTAATTTTAAAAATCACGAGTTATATTTTGAGTGTTCTGAAAGGGCATTAAATATACATATTTTAGATTAGGGTTAAAGATAATAGTCATCCTAAGATTACGTTGAACAACAGAGCTCAATAAAGCAAGGCTCAATATGACAAACTTCTCCAAGATTTTAAGTCAGTGATTGAGATTCAGAACAGGATGCTGAATAAATCTCATATAGTTCCTTATAATTACTCTTCTCATGCTGCTGCAGGTTCCATCAGAAAGCTGATTTCTAATAGACTGAAAAAAGGCTCTCTATGCAAGCAAAGTTTTATTTCTGACATTTTTAGGTGAACATTGATTTGCTCTATTAAAAAGCCTTGAAAGAAATGTTACAGATTTTTCTGCTTTTAAACTTGCTGAGCTTTAAGAAAGTGTCAATTTTCCAGTTCTGTATTTAGCTTCCAGCTCATCTGTGTGACATTCTAGGAGAAGAGGCACGATGAGGTACTGATGAGCCAATCACAGGCTTACTTTATATTATGTGTAAGAATTCTGATGTTACACAACCAATGCTAAATGTTTATTTTTTGTGCTTCATTATTTGTTTTATAAAATATATTCTTTTGCTCACAGACAAAACATGTTGAACTATCAGTGTGGATAATCATTTTCATTTGACTGGATGAAAAGACACGTTCACATTTTAGTATAGGAAAAATGTTGATACAGCCTATAATTATAAAAACTGCTGACAGATTTAAGTTTATTATTATTTGCATCTGACTAACACATTTATTTTTGGTTGGAAAGTCAACCATTGTCTTTCAAAAGATAATAAAATAATGTGAAAGCAGAATTAAAAAGGAAAGGAAAAAGGAGGCTTTTGGTTTTACTTTTCATAGAAAATTGCATGTCAAATGCTCTCGATAACCCTTAATTTATTTTTTTAGTCAATATAGAAACCAAGCTTCTTAACATTGCTTATGTTTTTGGTGTACCAAATCTTTGAGGCGGGAAGCAGTTCTTGCTGAAGCTGCTGTGACTAAACTGGAAAAGTCAGTAGGAAATTCCGAATAAATCTGGAATAGCACAATTTCCTTGTTTTACTTACAAAGTCTAACTACTGAAAGAAGCTCATTGGTCAGTTGGTCTTTAGGTCAAGGCTAAAGATCAACGAACAGAATTTATCTCAAAACAATATGTGTTAGAATGAACTTCCCAACTTTCACTGATCATAGTATAGACTCTAGTATTCATGCTACACCTATAAATAACAACACTTTGAAAGAAAGGTCTGCTTCTCATTGACTCAAATGCAATTAGAGAGCCTGCATTGGAAAACACTTTATTGAAGGTATGCAATTAATTGCAAACTCCATATTGCCTATATATTACATGCACAAGCAAGCATCATAATGAGGCTATATTTGCTTCCGCATTATGGAGATTAATAAGCAGCCCGACCAATATGCTGCTACCCACAGTGTCACAAATAAGGTGTGGCTCCCGTTTGCACAGATATCTTGTCGAAAGCAGCTCAAAACAGTGCAGAGAGAAATATCCATTAGCATGGAACAGTGGACAAAAGGGTCATAACCAAGGACATATCAAGCAGCGCGTGAAATTGCATGAGTTGATATAAAAATGTCTACTGGGGAGAAGACAGGCTTAAAGTAACTATGTTCTATTTTACCAGGCAGTAAATGAAGCAATAGTGTTGTCAGTTGATTTGGCTGAACGTTCGTCTGCTTCTGTAAGTATTACATTACTCCTAAAGCGTCTGTATAGTTATAGAAAATAAGTTTAGTCTTGCATGTCCTTGAACTTGGCTTATTTTTTAAAGACTGTTCTCTAAGTCTAATAAATGAATCCCCAACTCAAACTAGGGAGAAGAACTCGAAGCTAATTAAAAGATTTCCTCTCTCTTCCATTCCCTGCCTCAAAAAAAAAAGAAGAAAAAACAAAAAAACACATCTATAGTCTTGAGCCAGTCCATTTTGAGAGGCTGTCTATTGATCACTGCGGCCTTTGTCGACTGTGCAGCAGATGCAATCAGATCTGATGTAATAGGCCCATGCACTTAATTGGGCTTGGCCTTAGCATTCCTGTCTATTGACTAAAATCTCTGCACTGAACCTCTAATCAAGAAGTGGCATCGACCAGGCTATCACTTCCTGCCAATTTCATAAGAGGGGATTTTTATAAGAATCCGGCCATATCAAGGTGGAGCTTTATGGTGCTGAAAAGGCCGACCTATTCGTTGGGTTTTATTTACTGTAGTGTAGTGAAATTCCTTAAATTCAACCTGCTATTTATGATCTTTAAATATCTATGGTGTAATGATACACTATTTTCAGAAACCATTAGAGAAATCAGTATTATCAGAGCACTTCACAATACAGATGAGTTGAACAGTAAGTTAGGGTGAAATGGCTGATAATGTTGTCATACCCGTTCACCTCAGTATGTGTGTTAATCAGTCCATATTGGATGTTGCTGTATCAATGAGAATCATCAGTTGGTTTGATCGAAGAAGAGTCCTAGTTTTATTTAAAGCTGTGGTAGACTTAAAAATATTCACTTTTATGAAGCCTAATTGAGAAGGTTGGACAAATTCACATTTGTTGTTCGACAATGTCCTAGAAGAAGCTGTTTGACAATCAACAATGTGAATAAAGTTTTTGTCAGAGAAAATACTCCTGATTTAGAGCTGCCATGTTTAGCTTCCTATTGATCACAACCATTATTTTAGTTATTGCTACTTTTGCCTCTTTGCTTTTCTTTTTTTTTCAGCAAATTTTCATACGTAGAACTTTTAGTGTTATTGATCCTGTTCTTATTTCAGACATGGGGTTAGGAGGTCTGGACTGCAACGTTAATTTGTGCCATCTCTTTGTGTACTTTGATTCTCCTTACCTTCAAAAGTACATTTGGCTTTGCTTCTACCTGTATTTCTCTCGCAGATGGCGACATCGACTGATTTATTGCTTCCATTGATAATGCGTACTCTGTTTTTTTTTATCTTGCCATAGAAAGTAACTTTGGTTCAATGCATCTAGATTTAACTATGTCTTTTTTCTTGAAAAAGTATTGACAAATTTCCTCTCTTATAGAATGTACCTCATGTTTTTTTTTTCTGGTTTGTTTCTAGTCTTTTAACTTACTGCCAGTTGATGGCTGTGGTTTAAAATCATTCATTGCTTTCCATAATATAAATTGGATTGAAATTTTACATAAAGGTCATATATGAAGGGTTTGTACTGGAATGAATTTGACTGATTTGAACTGAATTTGTAAGAAGCTGAACCTGCTTGCCTTGTAAAAAGCTTCAATATAATATTTGCTGTGTCTCCATGAAAATAAAATGATTTAAACTGCAGAAACACTTCAGCACTGAAACTTTATCAGGTTTGCTGAAGTAGCTTAAACTCTGATATAATAAAAAAAAAATATGTGTGATTATTGATCTAGTCCACTCCTTTGAGATCTAAGTTTAGAGGGTAACAGAATCAAAACTATCTGATGCTTTCCCGTTTCCAGAGCTTTCATTGTTGCTGTTTTTAAACACTCTCTTTATAACCATGGTTCATCCTCTGGGGAGACACCATAGTCCAGAGTTTACGTATGGACATGATTGCCTATAGTACAGTGGCTAATGTTGTCCTACTCGGTCTTCCTTTAAACAAAAAAAAAAAGAAAAGGCGAATAGAGAAAACAATTACAGCAGCACTTACTTCTTGGTGGCTGTGTACTGCAAAGATGCTTTTGATGAACAGCGAGTTTATTTATTTTTCATTATGTCAAAGCCTCCAATATTTATGCAATCACTGCTCTGAGGTCTTTCAACTTAGAGAACATGAAAGCTTTCCATCCCTCTTTTTAAATCACAACAAAAATATCCACAATGTAGACAGAGTAAGCAAGATGTACGTCTATTTTAGCTCCACAGACCAACAAAAGAATATGTACTGCAAATTTACGTCAATAATTTACTGTCATTTGGGTCATAAATGACCTTCACATTGAAAGATTTGAAGGACGTTCCATTTAAAGCTGGTCAGCAGCCAGATAATTGCTTCTTAACAGAGACTAAACTGATGCAACAAACGGTCTTGGTTACAGCTGCATTGCTTTTATCTTTTATTTGTTGGCCAATGTTTCTGCAAGAAACAGTTTTATAAAATAACCTCTACAATTCACAAAATATATTTCTTGGTGTACTCTCTGCACAGCAGGTTATTCTCTGTGTGCTGATTAAAGTAGTTTCTTATTAGAAACCTGAATCCAATCAATGAGTTTAGTCCCTTCTCTTTCCATATGACATCTTAGAAAAAATGCACTGGAAACAGTTTGTTTAAATTTTAAAATTTTTTAAACACAATTATTTATGCAAAGGCATAAATCTGCACAGAAATGAAAACTCTGAGTGCCCAATTTAATGTCAGTGAAAAACTGGCTGAAGTCCAGAATAAATTCTGGACTTCATGCAGTAAAGAAAATGCAACAGAGTCAAACTTTATTAATGTGAGTGACATCACTTTGAAGTTACCCTTGAACTGAAGAGTCTCTCTCAGCACAGACCACTTTTACTCCTGTCAGATTAAATAAAAGGAGTACAAAAGGGACACAAAGAAGAATTGGTCAAGGAGGAGGTTCATTTCTGAAAATTCAAGTTATATCTGTGATCTATTCTGTGACATAATTTGAGCCACATTGACTTTCTTGAGCTCTGCAAGAGACTTGGTGCAGTTTCACAGCAGCTGTCTGATTGGTTTATTAAAACAATTTCTTAAATCCATGTATAATTTAATAAAACCAGCCTGAAGGAATTTGTGAATTTATGCTAGATTCCTTTGTGTGAAGTAAGTTTCTTTGATATTTGGGACCTGCCCATAGCAATGCATAAGGAGAGCAGTGTCTGACTTGCTAAGCAAATCAGTCACTGCATGGCAGGCAGCTAATAGAATGTCTCTTTATTTATTTGTTTATTTATTTTTCTTCCGCCACCGTTAATGCGGCTTGTACGGCTGTGTGCCCACCTACATCTAAATGTTGTTGAAGTTCTTTTCACTTAATTTTAGCCTTCAGTTTTCTTTGGTAGGACCCTTTCAAAAGGAAACACATTATGTTGGGAATATTTGCTCATTCCTCCTCCCAAGAAAATTTTGGTTTGTTCATTAGAATAAACAAACATGTCTGCTCTACCGACTATTTCAATACATGTCTGTCAGACATACTTCTGGATTCGGGCCATTTACCGTATTTTCCGGACCATAAGTCGCAGTTTTTTTCAGTTCGGCCGGGGGTGCGACTTATGTGTGAAAATTAACACATCATTATATCATATCACATGTTATTTTCACACTAAACCGCAAGAGGGCGCTCTAGGCCAGTGTTATTCTACTTTCGGCGTTAGCAGAGTTGTTTACAAGCGACATCGGGGACGAAGATTTCATTGCGTTTAGTGATTTGGAGTGACACGGATGGTTTGGTAAACTTGTTAGCATGTTATTTATGTTATTTATGCTATAGTTATCTGAATAACTCTTAATATGTTATGCTAACTTACCGGGGGCGTTCTCAGTTCGTTGTGTCATGTAACGTTAGCAAACCGTACAATTATTCAGCCTGTTGTTGCCTCTATTCTATTTTTATTGCCTTTCAAAATGACATGTCTGTTCTTGGTGTTCGATTTTATCAAATAAATTTCCCTCCAAACTCCGGTGCGACTTATATATGTATTTTTCTTCATTATTAAGCATTTTATGGCTGGTGCGACTTATACTCTGGAAAATACGGTAATTAAAAAAAATGTAATTCATCTTCTTTTCCATAAAACATTTATAATGTTTGTGGCATAACTGATTGGAGCAACTAATTTGTCATCTAACTTCAACAAAAATACACAATTTCTTCTAAGTCCACAGCATGCTGCTGCCACCACCATGTTCAACTGCAGGTATGTTGGTTTGGTCGTGTGCAGATCATAACATATTAATCGACAAGATTTTGTGAGATTTTAGAAAGGCCAGGGCATTTTTATTTATTCTAGAGAAAATGATTTCCATCTTTCAGACATGGAATGTGTAGGAAAAGGTTGTCAGATGAAAACAACAGACCTTGTCAGACATTCCTGCAGCTTCTTCAACGTTGCTCTCAGCATCTTGACAGCCTACCCAGCTAGTCTCTGCCTCATCTTATCAATTTATAAAGTCACCTCTTTATTTTTTGAAATTACAATTTTTTTCCCCTTCAAGTGCTCCAATTCAGTCCAATGAGTGTCTGCCCTCTGGGCTGCACCGGTGTAGTTGTTGGCACTTGCTTGTTGCTGCAAAAACTCCTTGAGTTCATATCCTCAATGAGCTGTATGCAGTATGTTTTTTCTTACACCAGGCCCATCCCAATATTTACAATCTAGATACAAGACATTTATCAACTCCAAATTGCCCTTAGGTGTGTGTGAGAATGTCATAGTGTCTGGGCGGACTCCTGGAAAGAGGCTCTGCATTTGTGAGCATTTGAATTTTAACATTTTTTATATTTGCTAGAGCATAAAACATTGTCCATGATCCAGGTTTAGACAAAATTATCTGGTGTAATTCATGGAGGCTGGATATCCTAAAACACAAAATCTAATTTGAATAGTTCTTTTAATGTCTAAAAATTAAATCTTCTACCTAACACTTTTTCTGTGACTTAAAATAGCATTATACCATAAGCCACAATGTTCTTGATGTAAAGGATAAATTACATTGACATAGGGAAACCATAGTTATTTTTTTGATCTGAAAAAGGACAAAAAAAGTTTTGAAAACTTGAATATGACCAAGGATTATGTTAAAGGACCAGAACTGTGAGTTTGAACTGATAACACAACACCAGCATAGATATACTGTAATTGTTGAGTATTTATTATTTGAAGAGCTTGAACATGCAAAGTCAAATATTTCTTTTAAAAGCTGAATTTAGTGTACAAGTTTCAATTTAATGTAGATTTTCTCTGATCCTCACAAGGTTAGAATTACATAAACACATGCTGAATAAATATTTGGCTAAAATGGACATAGAGAACCCTCACTTTTTGTTGTCATCGTTCTAGCAGGTTATTTGACCACTTTTGGCATAATTTGAAGCATCCATTGAAACTGGCTGGAGTTCAAAGATTTTCTGTTAAATTTAACTCAAAGGCATTTTCAAAATCTTAATGCTGGCCTTCTTTTAAACCAGTTTTGACATGTCTTTGGGGCCATTGTGCTGCTGGAACAATCCGACTGTCAAAGTTTCACTGACCTGGACAAATCCGTCAAATCTGAAGTTAAACTACATGGATGCATTCACACATACTTAAAGAGAGACAAGTCAGATAAACCGTAAAAAGCTCTGCTGATGGTGATGGTATGTAAACATCTGACTGGAGCTAAACAGAGACATACAACCCAAATCTCATTCCCCTGATTCATTCGCTCTGAGGAGGAGATGTTGTTCACTGAAATGTAACACAGACCTCTGATTACCCATTTGAGTGAGTACCTTTGATTTAACCAGATATAAAACCATCAATTATAGGTCTGCCATGTTAACAGCTACACAAAGGAGGAATTAAAATCAAATTTTGTAAATTAGCAGGAGCTGAAACAGAATAATCATAGTACAAGTGATTGGTCTAAATTCCCAAATTATTTTAGCAGACTATTACTTAATGCTTGTCACGCTCTGGTCATTTATCCTCCATTTTCTTTTTTTTTTTGTTTTATGTCTGCGTCTTACTCTCGTGGTCGTATTTAATCAGAGGAGACAGGTTAATAGTCAGTGGCCTGTGGTAACTGTAATAGTCTCACATTCATGCCTGTTAGATGTGGACATATTACTCATAATTCTACACTTGGAGCTCCCCGGTACTTAATGCCTGAAGTTGTTGGAGATGCTGCAAGGATTGCTCTGTATGTGAGGAGATTCTGAACCTAAAATGACAAAAGAGAAACTCTTTTTTTTTGTTTGTTTGTTTTATTTAAGTAAATAAAAGAAATGCCTCAATAAATTGGTTTCTGATTTTGAATGTGTTTAGGGTGGAAGACATCAGGATTAAAAGATCCAGTGGATTTAAAGAAAAACTTACAAATTAACATAAAAGTCCTCTGCGAAATACAGACATGACATAAATCATGCTTGAACAGAGTCAATCCGAAAATACAAACACAGACTTATTTGTATTGGCATCTTGGAGGAGTAGAACGAAGAATATCTGGTGGAGACATAGATTTTCTGACTGTTAAAGTAGACCACAAAATGCAGAATAGGAATTAGGCCTTGTATAAAGTCAAATGACCCAATGCATTAAGTCCGCAATTTACAGCCAAGTCCCGACTTGTAAGAATAATTTTTGTCGAACTTACATTCAACTGTTGCTTTGGTTTGAGCTTTATCATTTTTATCACTTTGATGTACTGACAAGGCTTTTCAAGTCCCTTTGAAATACTCATAAAGAATATTTCAGATTAGTCATAAACCTTAAACACCACATAAATTTTTTTATGACATCCAAGTGTTCTGGTAAAGGAAAATGTCTTTGTAATGTCTGCCAAGAAGTGTGATCATCACTCAAGTAGAAAAACAAATTGCTGATTTAGATGCTCAACCCTTTTAAGATAATTCATAAGCCATAACTTTAAATTGTAATTATATTTTGTTGAACTGTGAATGCAAGGATAATAATGAAACCTTCAAGCATTTAATCATTTTGTTGAATGCATAAAACCTTTGAGGCGAAAACAGCTTAATGTAGGAAATTGATCCTACATTAAGGGTAGTTTATTGAATTTAGTGTACAAAATTCTCTTTTGTCTGAATAATGTAGTAGGAATAATAGTATCATGTTTTCTTGTAGGCATAATCCTGATTTGCAAGTTACTTAGTTGACTGATCACGGGTCATGACTTTGTGATGACTCCTTCCTCAGCAGAGGAAGAGGAAACGTCATATAGAAACCAAGCAAAATCACTCAGATTTGGTTGCAGTGAATGTTTTTGTGTTCCCTTTGTATTGTTTTCCACTTAAGGTTCTTAGAAAGACATTTTATTTATTTATTTATTTTTGTCTATCCATCACTCAGTCTAAACTTTGGAACCACCAAAGCGCCCAAGCTTGAAGAACTACAACCAGCAGCTTTCCAGTTGCCAGGTGACCTTTCATTCGGGACCGCTGCTGTTGTGCCGATATTTTCCTGTCAGCTGAGTTGAGAAACAGGAGTGTGGGAGCTGCATGAACAGCAGATCAAATTGTTTCTCAGAGTAAGACAGCAATTCTAGACAACAGAAAGGCTTGATTATTTCTCTGACAGTCGTTTTCAACCTGGGAAGCTGAAAGGACAGCTCCTCTTTTTTGTTTTTGTTGTTTTTTTTCTCCATCCATTCTTGTAAAATTAACATTAAACATTGTGACTAATTTAAATAAATGGGTTGCAAGTGTCTCTCTTTAGAATCCCGACTTTTAAAAAGGCAGATTTCATTCATTATCTATAAATAACTTCGTAAAATCCTCCCCTCTTAGCTGTGGATTTAGCATTTTTGAAGCTTTTTGTTTCAGTGCAATAATTTTATTTCTAAAATAATTCTTTAAAGTAGGTGTAATTATTCTATCAAATGAATATTAATCAGAGATAAATAAACAATTTAATGCAACATGAGCTAAGTTTATCATTCAGGACACACAGGCCCTGTCGGGGCATTGCCAGCGCAGGTCTGGACTCAGATTTGTTGATGAATCATTCACATGCCTCAAGGCAAATGCATAACAAACACATAGTTAAGAGCTACAACATGAGAAACAGATGTCTGCATAATTTCTCTGATTTATCACTGCACTGAATTAAGCAAAACAATTCTATATATGATGATATATCTGGAAATGACCTGTCAGGATGTGACATGTCTCAGCTGTATATGCAGCTCCTTGAATGAGACACTTCTCACATGAATCTTTTGTTTTGACTGGTGCCCCATGGCCGGTCCGCTGGGAAGTATCTCTGCTGTAACGTAAACCTCACGGGGAAATGCAGGATGCATCTTGACCTGGTATAGTATTACCTTGTCTCTCTTGTGGGAAATCATGTGTGGCAAGCGCATCCCCCGCTCCCCCCAATTTGTTTTGTTTTCTTTTGTTTTTCAGCCCTGTAAAAGAATATGGACTGTTTTGGGTGGTTGACAATACCGACACAGTCTGGCACTGTGTGTAACATTCACAATTGAATCATATGTTCCATCTCTAACGTATGAAGTAATCATGCAGAATGATTTAGTGGAATGTGAAGAGTGAAAACATTTTGAAAATGCCATTAGCTATTGTTAGAAAAACCAGGTGAGAAACTAGGAGTGGAAATGTTTAGTTTGTGAATTCAGTTTGCCGGGGGCGGAGGGGCATTTTTATTATGTGGAAGAAGTGCAAACAGCTTTATCAGTCAAATCACATTTATCTGTATGCCTCCAAGAAGATGTTCAATTCATTTTTCAAAGCTCTTTTAAGTACTTTGAAACTGTGTGCTGTGGTGGCACGCAGTTTGGTGGCACAACCCACGTATGGAGGCCTTAGTCCTCAACGTGGCTGTCGAGGGTTCGGCTCTCGGCCCCGGCGACATTTGCCGCTTGTCTTCCCCTCTCTCTCCATCCTCTCTTTCCTGTCAGCCTACATTTAAAAAAATACAGGCCACTATAGCCAACAAAAATCCTCAGTGAAAAAAGAACAAAACAAAAAACGGACTTAGAAACACACACGTGTGTATTTTAGTTTATTTATTATTAATGCTGTCATTGTTATTATTAATATTTTAGCTATGTTTTCTTGCCCTCTGTCTTATAATAATGTTTATTTATTGTGATTATTTTCAATTGTTGCAATCTGCCCAACATTTGTTTCTCATAACCTCAATGGAGAAGACACTTACAACCCTAGAATATCGCTAAAAATGTTAAGTACAAGAAAACATGCGAGAAACCTTGAGTTCAGATGTTAACCAAGCCTTTGCAGTTGTTCATGTATAATCCATTTGTTACCATTGCATTAATAAAGCATCAAACGTCATAAAAACATGCTTCCTCAAAGTTGATTTATTCTAAACTATGAATGAAGTACACAAGTAAATAAATAAATGAATTATTAAGAAATTAAAGTAATACTTTTCATAGACCTGTATGTTCACTCCAGCTTTCTTAGTGAGGGAATATGAACCTTTATTTCATCCTAGCATTTTCAGCATTTTTATTTTCACACTGGCTTCTTTGCATGGGCCAGTAATTGGTACCAAGATAAATATATCTTAAATATGGTCATAAATACATTTTATTGAACACCTTTCACCATTCTGCCCACTTTTCTTCTGCCACCATACATTTATGAAAATAAATTGGTGAACCTATTAGTCTTACTGGACACGATAAAGAAATTTCAAGTCAAAGATATTAAAGTGGAAAATTTAATACATAAAATTGTATCAGTAGTTTTCTTACAATGGGAGCAGTATCATCATAGACCTAAACTATCCCTAAATGCTGTTAAGATAAATTATGCAAATGTAAACATTTTAGTGCTCACATGAAAAAGAAAAGGACACGTGACAGATCAGGCTCTTGGCGTCACCTTTGGGTCCAAAATGAACATTATCCTCCGGCAGACGAAAACTAATGAGTTCCCATCACTGAGTGCGGCAGCAGGCCCCTGAGAGCAGGTTGAGATAAGGAAGAAGTTGATGCCTGAGAGGCATTGCGAAAACAACCACTCAATACTGTGAGCCCAGATTTCTGGAGAGCGCCTCGTAATGAATGTTCTCCTGATAATATTCTCCAGTAAATACACCGCTTTTATGAGAGCGGAGCGCTTTCATCAAATTACACTTGTCTGTTTTGTGCATGCAAAGCAACAGAGGCATGATGACTAAATTCATAAACCATCACGATTCTGCTCTTTTCCATCATTGAAATATATTACAAAAGGAGTTTTTGTTTACTTATTTGCTAAATCTGTGCCTTCCTACCGTTTTTGTTCATCTTGTCAGCCAGAAGCCATTTTGCCCGACAGTGCAAGAGTGTCAGAAGGGGTTTAAACTCAAAACATCAATGAAGTAGGCACTTCCTAATATGCTTAACAATAAAGAAAAACTTTCAATTCAGTCAAATTCTCCAAAGTTTATTTTCTTTTAAGAGATAAACAACTCTCTCTTTATATACGGTGTAGTCTATCCCAAAAGTATTCAGTGTTCAGCAAGACATTTTAACCTTTTAAATTTCCTTTACTTTCACAGTACATCATATGAATCCTAGAATTTTCCTCTCACTGTTAGTCGTTAACTCTTGGACCATTGGGAGGCTGTTAGAAATCATAGGACTTCACCTGATTGCTTTTTAATTAGCTCCCCTGAGGGCATTCTTTGTTAAATGAGCCAGTGGCAGATAAGGTAACTGTCTGAGCCTTTACTGGCTGAACTCGACAGACAAACCCCAAGTCACAGGTTAAAGTCACATGGGTTAAACTGCTGAATGTTCTTCTCAGCTGAATTTCTCAAACATACTGTTTTTAGCTGAATGAACTGTGACATTAATTGTGGTTTCACAGTGCCTATTTTTGGTACTTTTTGGGTGGACAAATTGAAATCTGCTTCATGGAAAGGCTTTCCATTTAACAAAGCAAGTTCAACAATTAAGACCAGCAGTATGAAGAATAATTGTCACTGTTCAGCTGAACACCAACCATGTGAAGGTGATTGATGGAGTTTCTGTCTTCCGCCAAATGGTACAAAGAGCCTGTGGCCTAGAAAGTGCTAATGAACAGTAGGGAAGAGCGAGTGCTGCTCAACCCTGTCGCGTTAATTATTTCACTCACAGCAATATCTTCCTCGTGCACAATTTTTATGACCTGCTTTTTGCACCTTTTCCTCAGAACAACCTTGTTAAGCTCAGTGTACCATCAGTTTCAAGAATGGATATATTTAGAGGAAACTGGTATTGGTTTCCCTGGAGGAGATTTTGACTACGTATTGTGCATTTTTATCTAAAGCTAAGATGTAAAATAATCTCTAATAGGCAGCTTTTTTCCAAATGTCTGTTAATATGGATGACACATCTCATACATTTAAATGCTTTCTGTTTATTTCCCCCTGCTTCTATGACGATAATAATAATAATAATAAAAAAACACAAACAAATGGCAAAACTTATGCCTGTTAGCAGCTTTGATGAGTGCAATCCAGAAGGATCTTCTGAACCATCTTTTATTAACGAATCTCAGTAAACAAGTCATTTCCATCACAAGGCACATAGCTTCTCTTCAAAAAGCTTTCTGCCGCAGTCACACTCGATGTAAGAGACGATAACAATCATCTAGGACTGATTTTATCTGTCCAGCTGTCTCCAGTTCAAGAGAGATTCACAATTTGAAGCTTTTCATAGATTTAAGCAAATGCTGTGTAGTTTAACATCGGTTTTCTGTGATATTATTCATAAAGCTTAAAGTTATTTACTAGTTAAAAAAAAAGTTTATTTCTGTTTTTGCTTTTATGTCCTATAAAACACCTAAGATTACTATGTACACAAATGGGACTTTTAAAGTAAAGATGTGTTTTCCTTGAAATCAGATTAGCATTGAATTCTTTCTTTTTAAAAGAGGCTGTCTTGCTAGAATAAAAAGAGTATATTGAAGGTAATGAATGAATCAGAGGTTCAGAGGATATTTAGAGTTACCCAAATCTAATCTTAACACGACTGCACTGAAATGAGAGTATTGCTTATGGAGATACTGATAACTCTGAGGTCATAAAATTTACTTCTTTCAAATGATTTCACACAGCAAAGAAGATTTTACAAAATACAAACATATATGCATCAAGAAGTCTTGTTTAAAGAGTATATATCAGCTGTTGGGAAACATCTGCATTGATCCCCAGTCAAAAGATGTCACTTTAGAGTTATGAGCTGTAAAATGTTGTTTTTAGGAGATAAATAGTCCATTAATCTTAGTCTTACTGCTGACAAGTTACAGATGGCATGTAAAAAAAAAAAAATGAACAGATAAATGTGGTCGTCTTGCGATGCTCGCCTAATTAATCCGTCTTTTCTGTGTTTTTCTGAACATTGCTTAATGCTATTAAAATAATGTCATGATTTCCATCTGGCCTTAACAGCTGCTCTGAATTAAATAGCCACAGAGGCACCTTAATTTCTTTGTTCAGCAAGTTCTGCTGTTTCCTTTAACTGGGTGCTTAAATTAAAATTATATTTCAAGAGCAGTATTGCGAACTTGCTCGTTTATCTGGTTCTTTTTTTTGTGTGGTAAAATTTATTGCCGTTTTGGACAAACTTGTCCTTTAAAATAGTAGTCCAGAAGTTAAAGTTTGGTTTAATTAGAATATAGTTAATTAGATTTAGGGAAACCCTTTAGTACGGTTCCAAACTGGGGTTATGCAATCATATTACTTAGAACAGATGACTCTTCCCTATTTGCAGTTTAAGTATATTAAAAAGTAAAAGTTCTAAATCTCAACCCAAGTAATTGAAAAGTTTTAATGCAGATATGAATGCTTCCAGTTATATAAGTAGTCCTGGTGTTGTTTTATTTATTTACCTCGACAGCAAAAAGTTATCTTACCCTATTTCAGGGCCAGATATAGGTGTGCATTTGGCCCACATCCATGAACAGACTTTCCAACAACCGTTGCTGACTTGTGAGGGTGATGTGTTGATGATGAAGTCATGCATTCCTTCAAAACATCCATTTTGTTGACCAAACCTACAACTATTGTGATGTGTGTAGCCATTCAAAGCTGATAGCTAAAACTTTCTCCCACACCCTGAAAAGGTTTATTTTTTTCTGTAAGCAAGCTGAATTCAAACACAAAGTTTATGATTTGAAAACCTATTTAAGGCATGGATGGGATGGTTCCTTCAAAACAAACAAAATATCTATTTTCTCAGATAATTATTTTTTTCTTTTTCCCTGTGGTCTGGTGATTTGTTCCTACTTTCTCCATGGCCTGTTGAAGTAGTATAAACAATAGATTTTTATACTTTAAATTTTATATGTATGCACAACGGCCACGTTGGATACTAAACTTTGTGTTGCTTGATAACATCAAACATTCTCAGTTGGAATTACAACTTCAGGGAACAATATTGTTTTTCTTTCAATGTTGCAACTCAGAAAATGTGGTTTCCAAGTACCATAGAGACCCTCCTGATTTAACTATTAGCTGCATTCCTCTTGTAATTTTTTCCTAATTCATCAAACTGGGATCCCTTTGACTTTTGTCAACCACAGGTAAAATACCAATTGTTTATGACAAACATGGAGAAGCAGCATTCAGCATGGACCACAAATCTGGAACAAATTTACAGGAAACTGTAAAATAGCTGAAACACAGGATTCCTTAAAATATAGGCTAAAACTCAACCTGTTTAGAGTTGCTTTTGAACCATAATAAATGAAACATTGAACAATATATTCAATGCGTATTGATGATTTTGATGCACTGGTGTTTTTATTTTTTGTGTTTTTATGATGTAAAGCCATATTTGAACTGCCTTGTTGCTTAAATGTGCTATTAACATGAACTTGATTGATCGATCAATCGATCGATTGATTGATTGACCACTCCATACAACCTTCTCCCAAAAAAAAATCCGTCTACCCTTTAGAGCCATAATTGATGTCTGCAAGTCATTGTTGTGTTGACAACATGTTCTGCCTCTACATCCAGATACTGTGATATTATTTCATTAGATGTTCCAGATGCCAGTGTCTGGCTAAGGGAAGGATTTTTGGAAAAACATGGAGGACACGGATTCTTGTTTGAAGACAAGTGACAAAGCTGCCTATTTTCCACATAAAAGTGTCTGTGTGTATAAAAGAAACTAACTCAAATTGATTTTGTTTCTGTTTTATACATCAGTCAGGACAGTAGTGGATTATTCTGAGCAATACTATGACCTGGAACATGTCAGCGTATCAGCCAGCTGTCGCCTCTGGTTACTTCTCATCACTATGGTGTTTGCCTCTACACTGATACAATAAGGATCCTGTCTTCATTCTTATTTTTTTTAATAGAGTGCAGACAGACTGAGGCAGGAGCAGCTGGTGTTTTTGCCTGTCTTCAGCAGAAAAATGAGACTGGCACAGCAGTCCCGCTGCTGAATATCAGAACACCTGCAGTCAATCAATAACTGGGTCCATGTGATAATTATATTAGGAGCAAAAATTAAATTAGGGAATTAAGAAAGATGTGAATGTCAGTCGAACTCTTTAAAGCTAATTAACCACTGCCTTCTAAGCCTTCCAATCAGTGGAAAGAATCCACAAGCATACAGTCTATTATGGGGTGGATTAATTGGGTCTCTGCCATTTGGAGGCCTGAGAGCTCCCGGTGAAACTCACACTTGCGTATTTGTCGTTTTAACTATCCAGGAGAGAGGGAGACGAGTTGTGATATCCTGTCACTTGTTATTTTGGAGGTTCTTGTACATGACTCTCTCCACTCAGATCCCCAGAGACCACCACTATAGCGGCTGACAATGTCTTGTCGCCGTATGAAAAAAAATATATATACCTGTTTTGACAGCAATCTGCAATAAACATGAGAAGAACATAAAAGCACATGCCAGAGCTGTGATTTTCTTTACAAACTGCTGTATGGTAAGTAGTCTAATTTAATGATAGTCTGTAAATCGCTGTACACATTTTTTTTCCTAAACTCTAAGCTTCGCATTAATTCGCATTGTACTGTCTTAGTCACTTTAATTATTTAATTCCCATTTTTGCCCTTTAAATTGTATTCATCCTTTTTAAATCCACACAACCATCTAAATTAATAATTTGCATTGGAAAAGGAAGAAAATCCCTTTCTTATGGTCAGCGAGATGTGGAAGGCCGTGTCTGATTTTCAGTGACACTATTTTTAATGGGTCTTTTTGAGTGCATATGTATGGGGCTTTTTTTTGGCATGATGACAAAGATTTGATTGACAGCAACCCACTTAGTGCTTGCACTCTCAAAGACTAGCGGATCCAAATTGTGTGCAGAAATACAGATTCTATTCAATACAAGCAGCATATACTGAAAGTTGGTAGCTGATTTCATCGAGTTTACTGTGCGACTCTTTTGATAATCATTTGTGGTTATAATTGTAATAAATTATTTATAATTTATATAATAAGAAATAAATCAAAGGCTTTGCAGATGGAGTATTGAATACTAGACATTTATATATCTTGTGAAATACAATTTTCAGCTGTGTAATATATTTGAACATTTTCTAACTGTTTTCTTCCCAAACTCCAGACAGACGTCTCACCAACAACAGTCTTGAACTCATTGCGGCCACCTCAGTTTACACATTTGCATTCACACTTTTGCTTTTAGGTTATTGACATTCTTCGAAAACCGATTCTTGAACTCATCTGTTTAATGCAGACACACAACCACATCCGGGTGTAGGCATTCTACCTTTTTCCAGTGGTAACGTAAAAAAACTGACCTTTCATCTAGATTGCTTTATAGTTGCTTACAAACCACTGCAGTTTGTGCTATTTAGCTTTCTATGGGCGGTAAAAGGTACATTATGATGATTTATGTTTCACACAACAGCTGCTGTTGTTTTTATTGTGAAAGCCAATTGGAGTTTCATCCGAGTATTATCCAATGGCAGTAGTACTGCCATTGGGTAGTATTACTGTGTCACAAGAAAACTAAATTATGCTGTTTGGAAAATAATGAAAGACTTCCTTTGAAGATGTCAGCACTGCCCCCTCACAGATGATTGCATTCCTTAGTGAGAAAACCTGTTGTCATTCTGTAATATCCTATGCTAGATTTGACTGGAAGCTATGATTGTTAAGGTTAGGATGTTTCTTAGAGATCTAGATTTAGAGAAAGGCATTAAAAAGAAAGAAAAAAGGCTGTGCGAGGTTTTGCTTTTTCTCATTTTGAATTACATCCACACTGTCTTGAAAAGAGGAAGTAGAGCTGTAATTTCAAAGATTTTCCAACTACAGAGCATCTTATTCTCTTTGTATGTGCTATATCTTCAGGGTTCTTTTAGCACAAAATTTTTTCCTCTACTAGCAGTTGTTCAAAGTAACTAGAGCAATTTGTCTTTTTGTGGCAGGTCAGAATCAAGGTCAGCCTCCAGCAATGACAAGACGTCAAATGACAGACCAGTAGACTTGTCATTATTTGTCTCAGGAGTCGGTCCTTATCTGGATCTGACAAGGAACCGATTTTGGCCTTAAAGGTTTGTTCTATTGTGATTAAACCAGTTTTTTTTTTCGGGGGAAAAAAGGTGTAATAAAACAGCTTGCTTTTTTTTTTCTTTTTAACTTCAGTCATAAAAAAATATTAGGCCAGCAAAAATATATTCATTTTTTCCCAAAAATTTGTTTACAGGTAATCTTTAAAAATGTACTTTGAACAAAATATAGTAAATACATATGTTCACCTTTCCTCCTAAAGCTAGCTATCCCTGTTTTGGCCAAAGGAACATCAGTGCTTCTTGTGACCATTTACCAATCTAGGGCATTAATCTAAGGAACCCACTCATCACTGAGCTGCATGTTAAATGGGTTCTTTGCATGTTCAGCCTGTTTCAAATCACCAAACAGCAGGTCTGAAAGAGGGGGATCTGAGTTATTATGCCTCAGCCCAGGACTTTCCAATTATTAACTGTCAGCCGGTCCTTGTTGTATACTAACAAGCATTGGTACAATTCATTAGGATGATTTTTCTTAGGGTAAAGAGCTTTCTTTGCACACATCTGGCAACTGTAGAAAAGGCCTGCTGGTCCTGTAGTTACAATTTTTTTAGAAACTTCTTTTAACATATGGTTTCATATGGTTTCATAGGTTACTTGAATGGTCAGACCAAAGCATGTTGGTGGTTTTTTTGGGATGTCCTCCGCTTGAACACTATTTTCAGTTCAGCCGAATAGCAGATTTAAAATTTGCCATGTCATCTCATTAAATCAATCCCTTGTCAGACTCATTAGGTCCTTCAACCTTATTCTACTGTTTTTGTATTTTTAGTTATGAAAGAGAATTTAAAACTCGCTAAAGTCTGTATCAGCAATTCAGAGCTTCACGAAAATCCTTAATTGGAAATAAGTTAAAATCTTTGATCATTATATATTTGCTTCGTTAGATAATCCTGTTTTCTGTGTCAGTCACTGATAACAAACTCAGTACTATTATAATTGTTTCAACCCATATTCTCAGATGAGATAAGACAGCCACATCTTCTATTGTTTATAAAGTTGTTATAGTTCCTTTTTCAAACGACTTGGTGTGACTTTCAATTCCAGCATCAAGAATGTGAGTAAAATACAGTTTTTATATTAAAAGATCATTTCTAAATGTGTGATTATATTTGAGGTGCAATATTGTCCTCATAACTTACACCGGGAGCCTTTCATGAGGTATAGCAACACAAGCACAACAGAATAAATAAAAATAGAAGCAGTAATAAATATGATACTCGTTCTGGTTTACATTATCACATTATGGCTGTATAATCAGCTTCAGGTACATTTGATTAAAGGCTGAATTCTCCCAGTGCATTACCGTATGCGTCACTACCCATTTTGCAATATTATTTCCAGTGCTCATTCTGTACAACAGGGATATTAAAAAAGAAAAAAAAAAGAGGAGCATAATTTGAAATGTAAGGGCCTCTTTATTATCCTGTACTCCATTGTTAGGGGAAATTAAGTAAACAACTCTGAGGAGCTGTGAGGGATGAGAATGGATGGTTAATGACTCACAGACAGCGAGAGTGGTCAACAAATGAAAACAAGCTAATAACATCCACATATTCCCATGATGATATCATGGAGAAGCCTGAAAATAAATCTAATTTCAAACTCGGAGGTTTCTGAACACGTCTGAGGTCTCCAACACGCTCACCGGCCACACCTCCACTTCAGGGGAGCCTTCACCCAGCGGGAGGTTTGACCCCAGACAAATTGCATTTTTTTTTTTGTCTCTGAGTCCAACCTTCTTTAAGCTGAGCTCCCTGCAGGGTCTTCATGTGCTCGAGGTCACTTATTGTATTTTTTTGTTTCTTCTGAAGAATCACAACTAGCACGGTCTGGTTGGTTGGCTTACCCAGGTGGAATTTCACCTGAGAAGCCGCGTCCGTGGTATTTATATTCAGACAGACAATCAGACTGGAAATCAGTATTAAAAGTCTAAAATGAAACCTTTTAACTCTAATCCTGTTGTCTTTTGCGTGATTATATTTAGGACGAAACAGAGAGAAGAACATGACAAATCGCATGGTGAAATTGTTTTTGATTTACATTGGCAAGTTTTAATCTTCTCAGATCAGCTAAACTTCTGACTCCAACTCTGAACCAGTTTCCAGTTAGGAACTGAGGTGGAGGCCAAGGTCTAAAGCTAAGAGCTGGGAAGCCTCTTTAGGTGTTTGTCCTTAGGGTGTAATTATGAACAAGAAGAAGAGTAGCTCTGGGTAGAAGGACCTTGTGTTATGCTTAGCTCTCACCATCTGTTTCCTCTACAGGAGGTTCTTGGTCCATTATATTAGAAGGGAAAAATAATGGAGCCTGAGGGATGTTGGATGACCGTGTTGGAGGGCAGGCATGATCAGACTGGAAGGTTGTTGGTGTCACATCGCTGACTCTGCAGTATTTGGTTGACCTGTGTGGCATAGAGGGAAAAAGCTATCTTTGAGGTACCTTAGTAATGCCTTTTTTTTTATTAGAAACAAATGCAGCTTTGCTTTACAATAAATAAAAGTCAAATTTAATACTGCAATACCATTAGCTGCATGGTCTGAAAAAAGAGGCAGGCTTTGACAATTTGAAAGGATAGCTTTAAATAAGTCTCTGTTGTCTCTTTTTTCACACAAAATTGAATTTATTTTGTGAGATTTTTTGCGTATTTTTATTCACAGATAAGTCCTTATCTGTGAATAAAAATCTGAACAACATGGAAAGCATTTTACATCAAACTACTAAACTTCAGAAGTCACACATTTGGTTATAAAGTTCTGTTTGTGCATAATTTCATCTCAGTATAACCAAATCGATTCTGCAAAGGCTTAAAGGGTTTGCTAGAGAACATTAGTGAACAAAGTATATCATGAAGAAACACACTAGGTGGATGAAGGAGTGTTTGGGTCTCAAAACAGTAAGGCTAATTAAAGAAGGCCGTTGGTAACTCTAGAGGAGATGCAGAGGTCTACTGCTCAGCTGGGAGAATCTGACCTCTATAATCAATTAATCCAAACTAAAATGTCTCTGATTGCTGTCCAGTGTGGGTGTGATACTGATGCTGATTACAATTCCTCAAAAGTCCACTTTGTGAAATCCAAACTTTACTTTAACAATTCCTATTAAAACAGTGATTTGACCATCAAGAATAATTGCTCCACGCCTAGTTCACCCAGAGTGTGTGAATATTCTGACGTTGATGAACAGCTAAAGGCAGAAAATTGAGGTAAACAGTCAAGAGAAAACTTTCTGTACTATGCAAAAATGAATGCATGTTTTGACATACAGTGCATTTCCTTTAGAAAGCAGAAAATACAAAAAGCAGCAATTTTATTGGGAGTCCTAATGTATTATAGTACAATTTCAGCAAGCGTGAAGAACCAAACAGATGTAAAGAGCTGAATAAGAACAAAATATCCTTTTTTAAAAAAAAAAAATCAGTTCTTATTTTCAGTTGTAATCTGTTTGACCTAAACTTGTTCTTGTGAAGAGGAAAACTTGCATAAAGTTGACTCAGCTGGATAATATCAGACTGTTTCATGTCTTTATCTCTGGAGACTAAATAATTAATTACTAATTTAGTCCTGGAAGAGGGCTGTTGATTAAACAGATCAGTTTCTGTTTGACGGAGATAAAGCATTTCTGAAATTTCTGATTGCTGGAATAATTAAATAATTGAGCTCTGAGGCACTAATAAGAAAAGGAATTGGATACATTTTCTGCCTGTGCTCTATTGCTGGGAACCTCAAAGATAAAAAAAACAAATGATTTCTCATACATCATGTAGTGTTTGTGCAGTCGGTAGCAAATAAAACATTATGCAGCCTACTTTAGGGCTTTTAAGCTTGCAGCTGGAAGATTTGCTCTGTTTCCTCTTTGTTTACAAAAAGTAAAAACCCTAATGCCATCAGGGCTTATATGAAAACTCACATCTCTTCTAATCCTCTAAGGCTTCAGGCAATACAGAGTAATATATTTTCAGATGCAATGAGCTAATTTTAACAGGATTCAGATGTTTAGAAGTCTGCAAGGTGAATATTGATTTTATTGGGGAAGATGAGCAGAGAAAAGGTCATCTTGAAACACACACGCTTAGGTACCTTTATCAGTTTATTAAATTTAGACTGCAAGGATTTAATTTGTCAAATCCTTGCAGTCTTCAGACACCGATATAACATTGTGCAGCAGATGTGGACTTTCTGGGTGCTATGGCTTGGGTGGTCACCAGAGAAATCTGTTCTGTCTGCATAAATATCATGCATGAGTTCTCAGGGTGAAATTAAGAGATTGCAGCGGAGCAACATGAAGTTTGATTGATGATTAATAGATGTACTCAAACTGATCTCCTGAGGTGCAGATCCCCATGAAGAGCTTCAGCAGCTGTTTGAATGACAGCATGGGCCTTCGTTAGCATTTATCTTACATCCAGGCCCTCTGTAGCCCCTCTCCTGCATGCTTACTCCTCTCACTAACATGTTCTGTGTTTTAGGTGGCTATCCCGCAAAGCCTTCCACTTTGCATATCTCTTACATCTTACGCAGAAGGAACTTAACATGATCCCTCTTATCCCTCAAAGCTTTGTCACCTGGTTCTTTTCCACTTCAGTGTGACAGCAACGAGCTGTGGACCTTCTCTTAATGGGATTATCCCACGTTTGCCAGAGGGGATCTGTGTGCAGCTGAAAAATGGTTTTGTATTTGCACGTTGTGTCCACATCTGTGTGCGTCATCACTGCGCAGGCCATATTTTTCGGTAAAAGAGATCAACCTAACAGCCAATTATTGCTGACAGCTGCAATGCTCCAGCTGATGGTGTTGCCAAGGCAGGAAAGAATTTGCAAGTCTTAGACAACAATCTGAATATTAACCATACAGCAGGTGGTTTTATTAAAATCTCAACAGTTTAAGTTTACAGGGAGGAGCTGCAGGAGACTAATGGTCTGGTCCAGGACTAAGCAGCTTCAAAAGACATTTTCTGACATCATGGTGTCTTGGTGTGTATATATTGTGTCCCTATTAAAGCATTTTAAAATGAGTTTTTTGTAGAGTTTGGGTATGAACCTTTTTAAATAGATCTTTATTATGACATATTCACATACTGACTACCTGTAATTTCTTGGAAATAACAGTGCACTTATTGGCTTATTTTATTGAACAAGAAATATGATGCACTATCACTATTAGATAGTGTTGCACCCTTTGGCTGAATTAATTTCCGTGTGACACTTGTTGTAGGCCAGTGTCTGACATCAGTCTGAGGAAAGTTTGCTCGAGCCCTGACTTTCGGCTATGAGATGTTTTAGTGTTTTTTTTACATGTTAAGCCCATTTTAAGTTATCTGACAGCATCTCACTGAAAGCAAGATCTAAGTTTTTAATTGGCTCAGGACTTTTGTTTTATTCGTCAGCCAGTGAATTTAATGGAACCATTTGAGTCATTGTCATGTAGCAGAATCAAGCTCTCCTTAGCTGTCATTTTAACAGATCTCGTATTTTCCCCAACAATCATTTTTTTGTAGCATAATCTATTAGTGATTGTGTGCTGACAAGGTCTTGCTTCAGCAAAGCAAGAAATGGAAATTCTTTTATCAAACTTCTGAGTCAAATTCTTGAATTTCCCAGCTGTGTAGAAACCTTGTGGACAATTCCTTTTCAGAGGTTAACTTTGTTATGTCACTGAACGTGCATAAGTTTTATTAGAGGCCTAATTTATCAGGAAAGCAAATATATATTTCCTATGTAAAATAAATAAAAAACTCACAAAGGACAATGGTTCATCATCTTGAAGTTGTTTCCCAGTAGTCATAACTATTAGGCTATTCAACTGGTGACTCCAAACCACCTCCGGTGGTTTTCATTGAAAACTGATGTGCCATAAGTGCGGCATTGTCGGAAAAATTACAAGCTGTGAAGGCATTTTAAAACCAAACACTGTGGCTTCCACCATACTTTTTCATCCGGTTTGGATATTCGCAAGCCAAAAAATATATGTATCAAGGAAAATGATCAATGTAGCGGCGCTGTTGTCAGTAGGTCAACAGAGAGGAGCCGAATGTTCTCTTAGCGTGGATACAAGGCAGAAAGAAGCAGACTTTCGGGAGAGTGCCTCATAGCATTAGATAAAGGGATCACTGAAAATCACGTGAAGGACCAAGTGCTGCTAGCAAGCATGAAGTCAGCATGCATGTCGGACGTATCTACTGGAAGAAGGATGGACATTCTGCCCTCAGAAGTTGTTCAAACTCTTTTGACCCGGCTGAGGAAATCTACTCATTTCTGCCTGTTGAATCCACCGATAGCTCTGAAATGACTCAACTTTTTCTGTCAATTTATTATTTTTTTTTATGGTGACTGCTTCAGAGAGGATCGATTGTGATACAATGGAAGGACAAGCCATCACACCAACAAGGAGTTTTATTTTATGTTTTAAAATCTGGCTTCTTGTGATTGACGGGGTGCAACAACCAACGGTGGGGAAAAAGAAACAGGCTTTCGGCACCTCGGATGAAATCCTTTCTCTGCCTCATCCATCGGATTTCTGGGCGACAGACTCAGTGGCGAGTTAAAAACACAATTTTAATACCTCTTATCAACTTGTGCAACATCCAGCCTCCAACACATGCAGGCTGGTTGTGCTTTCACATAATGTCCACTGGTTAAGTAAGAAAAATGATTGATCTTGGGGAGAAAACTGTCTCAGTTTTACCTGAGACTAAACACAACAAAACATTTTTGTGGATCAAATGCTGGCTGATGTGTTCATGTCAGAAATGCGCTTTTAAAGGGACATGTTCCATCATTTGAATAAACTTAATATGGGACTTTTGAGGTAAAATAAAGCTGTTTTTCATCCTGTTTGGGAAAGAAATGCCTTTTCACTTCTGATCTGACCTACACACTGAGAAAATGCAATGTTTTGGGTAAATGTATACATGTGACTCCTGCTTCTCTCACATGAATGCCATAAGAACTTATTCCCTTATCTGTTGACTTTAAAGTGCTTGCCCATTGCTCTTACATCTTTTGAACCCAAGTTTTCTGCCATTCTCCAGTCGAAAAGGCGCATTTTTTCTCATTAGTAGGCTTACTATTTAGAATGGCATTTGGTCTAGTTGATTTTCAAGTTCACTTTTATCAATTTTTATTGAACTGTGGCGAAACACCACACCTTTTCTCTCCGGTACCATTAAAACAAATACAGTAGAAATAAAATGTCTGAAAGATTTGGCAAATCAGAGACATCAAAATATTTTTGGGAGGATTTATGCGTCATTTTGTTTTTGATATTGTTTCACATTATTACAAAATTTCTACTCTTATTGCAAGCAATAACATTTTTTAAATGCAATTACTTTGAATTAATGTTTATTGCATTTATGATTTAACCAGGTAATAACCAGGTAATAAGTGAAACAGATCATGTTAATACTTACAACTCAATTCCTGGTTTTGTTTTTTGTACATCATACTTTATTGCAGGATACCTGAGTCAGTAAATGTGAGCCCCTGAGCAATTTAGCTGAGTAGTCCTGTATTCTAATATTACTCAACAAGCTCTTCAGATTTTGCAGATGGTTCAGTGGATTTTGCTACGTTAAAGCGAGAGGAGGGAAAACACATCTCTTTGCTCCTTTAGTGCAAGAGCTACCCTGTAGCTTATCTCTGGAAATCATCTACACATCCTGCTGCCTCACATCTAAAGCTACATCAGTGTTCACTGGATCTTTGTAGGACCCAGCATGCTGTTTTTATTCTCCTCACACATTGTTCAACCTTGTCTCTCTCACAGGCGGAGAGTGGCCTTGCCGACTTCACTCGCTGTTGTTTGGCATTCCAGTGATCATGCAGGCAGATAGAGTTTGTTCTTAACTTTTTGTCTTAGGTGGCAACAGAGGAGGTTTTAATGCCAGGGGATGAAACAGGCAGTGACAGAATCTCCCCAGTGACTCTTTATGGAGTCTTCCTGAAAAACAAAGTCAATAAGACTTGGAGCGCAAAGCCGCAGATATTGATTACCTGTCTCAGAGTATGAGGTGAGATTGGTGATACATCGAGGATGAGGAGAAAGCCAAGCGAGACCATGGGATAGGTGATATGAGGGATATGAGGAAGGAGTATGAAACTGCAAAGGGTGGGAGAGCGAGGATGTTTTGATGCTTCTGGAATTTGTAGACATCAGGGAGATGTAGATGCTAGAGGGGGAGGTTTGCTGCCGTTTTCAAGAATAAAAGCAGGCCGCTGGAACACTGCAGCACGGAGCAAAAAGTGCAAAGCTTTGATTTCTAAAAATACAATGTATGTATCAACTACGTCTTGCCATTTCTGAAAGAGAGTGCCTTAAATTTCTTAAATGTAGGAGGCAGGCGTGTCTTGATCTGACCCGGTGTGTTAAATTATTCAACTGATCTGATCTGGGTTTTCTGCTTAGAATCAAAGCAAAGCTCTTTTCACCTGTTCTGATGATGTTTAATGAAGGAGAGAGAGTCGGGCTGCAGCTGGTTCCTGTCATGTGACCAGTTATGCTCTTGTATCCTCAGATAACTCTTGATGTAGGAGAGAGATGCACAGTGCTGCTAAAATGTTAGTCATTCTGACATTCGGAAGAAAATGTTGAGTTTTTGAGGGTGAGGAACAGGTTTTACTTTAGGTTCCTGTCTGCACATGACTGCTGGAGTTGCTTCTAAATATGTCAACACAGACAGTAAGAACGCTAATGTTAGCCTTGGACCTTATTCAACACCATGCTGCTGGCACTTAGCAACCACTCATAGGCGGAAGTGACAGCGTTGCCCAGAAATAATGACCCAGGTGGAACACGGTGGCGCTAAATAATAAAACAAAAATTAACAAAGTTCCGAGAGAGATGCATTTTCCTCTAAGAATATTAATTATTGAAATACTCGAATTATTTGAGGAATCATTACAGCCCTAATACAATTATTAAACAATGTATTACCACTTCTGCTTTTAGTTCACGATTAGTAACCAGTTTCACTTGTCTCATGACTTCTAAGACTGCCAGATATTGTTTGTGAAGCAAGGGTTTTCTACAGTAAACGACAGAAAAGCTTCTGAACTAGTAAACAGAATTGTTTTCTGCACTGATGTCACACTGTTTGACAGACAGATGATCTCATGAAGAGCAGCACAGAGACATCACAGCGGTGAGGGTTCAGCACAGCGGCGGTCAGCCCTAAAAAGCTCTCCAGCACGCTGCTTTCTGTGAAAGTCGAACCTGGAACACAAAGCAACATGAATGCTCAATCTCTGTGGGCTTTTAACTCATTTCAAACACTAAATAGTATTTTTTTTTCCCCATTCAGGAGAAGGTTCTGCTGTGTTTACACACCTGTAGCTCAGTGTTGTAAACTGTTCCTGTTATTCTATGCGTGCAGCTTCTACTCTTTGACTATGCTCATAGCAGCATTGACTGGTTTGCTGGGGAATTGTTGGGTCCAGCAGGGTTCTTGTATAGAGTGGAAACACACAAATCTGATTTAAACGATCCAGATATAAGGCAATATCTGGGAAAAAGTATTTTCAACTCTTCAACCCATATTGTCTCTAGCCCATCATTTTGCTCAACGTCCGTCCATCCATCCATTGATTCATCAAACGTTCAATTCCCCCATCACTGAATTTTGACATTATAAAAACAGGAATCTTGCTCCATCTCGATGCATGTCCATCTTCGAAAGGAAACATGAATATTTTCAGTGACAAAGCAGTGACTGCAAACATATTGCATTTTTGCTGGTTTCGCACATTTAAAAGATGTTGTCATGCCAATGCAGCAGCACATTTATTTTTGTTTTATTTTTACCACTACCACAGTGTTATTTTCTCTGAATCACTTGGCAGTGGCAAGAAGAAATGTGAAAGTGAGTGAGAAATTAAATCCTCAGCCACATGATAGAAATCGGAAGTGCAAGGTGGGAAAAGGAATGAAAAAAGAGCACAATGAGCACTGCAGAGAAATCGGTGACTTTCTAAGGCAGGTTAGACACTAACACTTGTTTACGCTTGCTCTCCAATTAATTCCAGATGGCCTGCCAAACCCTTTTTCTCTGCATTGTCACAAAGTCTCACAGTCTGTCTAAGAGGTCAAGCTGCAATATCACATTTCTCAGAAAAATCATAAGATTGGAGATGATGTGCAAGCCCAGACTTGGCTTCAATCCACCATGAGTCTTAGAAGCCTCTGATTAAAAAGCACACTTCATCTCCTCCTAAGATTTGTGAAAGAAAGCAGCCCAGGAGGGTGTGAAATTAAAGTCAGAGCAGAAGGTGAGCTGATGTGGACAGAGACAATGAAAGGGGAAAGGAAAGTGGCGCAGTGAGAGGATGGCCTGAACCGTTTTTTTTTTTTGTTTTGTTTTCCCGCCTTGCCATCTGTGTTTTGTGATTAGGCTAAAGCCCGAGCTCTAGATTCAGATGTTGCAGTATTAGCATCCTGTGGAGGATGCTCATGTCAGTCAGCTGGATTCTGTTCTGTCAATCCCAACTTTCTCTTAGCGAGAGTCTCCTTATCCTCTTAACGAGCTCTGATCTGTCTATTCATCTCTTTCTTCATTCTTCTATTACTTACAAAAAATCAAAAAACACTTAAACAGATAGCTAAGGATTTTTCAAGTGAGGTTCTGTTAAAAGGCTCTAAGTAGTTGATATCTTGCCAGCATTGGATAACTCTCTCGGAGTCTTTATTTAGGATTAATCCAGATTAGGATTAGGAATCAAAGGCAATTACTAGTAATTAGATCTGTTTTAAAGTAAATTTTTACCTTAAGACCTAAAAATATTATTGTTTTATGTACATTACAACCACAACCACTACATTACAAGCGCTGAGGTTGGAGATGGTGCACCACCAATGACCTTCTTGGTGGTGCACCTTGTTATAAAAGATGCATGGAAGTAATTAAATATTAGGCAGTGACATGACTAAAATATTTTTTTGAAACATTTTTTTAAACATCTGATGAGAAATCATCTGAAAATGCTCATTTGTGTGCTGTGTCAATTAGAGGTGAAGTAAAATGGGTTGATAATGAACAATATTGTCATAATTCTGTGATCTTTAGAAACCATATAGCTTAGTAGGTTTAGGTTAAAACTTTCTGCAGCTTCACCACGATGTTGGACATTTTTCAGAAACTTACAAAGTCTATTTTACAATTTCTCGATAAGTAAAGAAATGCTATTTTAGGGGGAATTATTCTCGTCATCTGCACCACCTCAGTGATTTTTAACTTGCACTATTGGGAAAAGGTTTTTCAACAATACAATAATTAGCTTGCTCTCAACTCAAGTTTGTAAATCATTCTAAGATCTAAATCTATTGTTTTTGGTCAATGCATATAAATTATTTGTCTGCTTTTTCCTGTCAGGATATCTGTGGAGTTTATATTTCGTTGCTTAATGCTTAAGGTAAAATGATCCCATAGGTTTGTTTGTAGGTTTGCAGTGGTGTGGATTTCCTCTGGCATTCACTGAAAACCTTTGTGCTGTGCTGTCCTTGCGTCTTTGCTTCTGCATGACTTGACCTTTCAGTCAAGTCATGTAGTAATACACCCGGGATTTATTGTATATGGAAAAAGCTATATTTTTTATTTATTTATTTTTAACCCAACTCCACGATTAGCAGGGCTGGCTTAGAAAGAGCTTTTTCCTTCAGTTCAATTTATTCTTGCGTCATGAAGAAGAGCCTCGAAGGATGAAAAACATTCAGCGCAGCTTGATCTGGGAGCTCAGCACTGCAGGGATCACAAACAGAAAAGCGCAGATGCTTGTGGGGAAGGTTTTCCAGCAGTTGGGTTGTTGCATTTCCTTGCTTCTGCTTTTACTGTGAGCACCAGTAAGCATTTATTTAAACACCCAACTTCAATAAGTCTTTGCTCATGTGCACAGACTTGGAAGAAGATATTAAATGCAAGAGCTTTGCTTTGTTACTACAGACGAACAATGCTTTTCTTGAGCTTAGATAAAGTACTTCTGTAATTGACCTCAAGACATTTGTAAATATTTTAACAAGCAAATTAAAGCTCTACTTTGATATCTAGTTTGTACAAATCTAAATGAAGATAGAGAAGGGAGACTAATAACTGCACATTCCCCCACAGCATTTTATAAGACTGATTGAATAGGATAGAAAACGACTAGAGTTTGAGCTAATTGTTTTTGTTGCAAAGAAATTATGGCTTCAGTTTTGCAGAACGAGACATATGAAAAAAAAAATATTTAGCTTAAAAACAAATGTAAGTTATAATATTTGTGCAAAGCTTATCCGTACTACACTCATATCTGGTTGTCATTATGGCACATGTCTGCTGCAAAATGAGTGGTTAAGCTTGATTTACGTAACCCAAACTAGACAGTTCAAACTAATTAGTTATCACACTAAGGCAATGTTGATTTAATGCTAATTTTAATATCAGGCCTCTGTGAAATCTGGACCTTCACACAATGACTAGATACAATGGTTGCCTCGACCTCCAGGAAAGTACCACAAACAGAACTCTATACAAGATTTAAACTTTAGACCATAATACTACTGGACCTGCCTGATAATTAATCTTTTGTTGTGTGTAGTGCCGTTAATTATATCTTCATTGCATATGTTGTCAATCACCATTTTCTCATATTTTACATCAATGAAATTTAAATGAGAGCGTGATTAGTTCTCATGAAAGGTTTTGGTCCTGTTCTGAGCTAAGGGGAGTTTCTTCCTTCAACTAACTACAGACAAAACAATATTGTTGGTGGGGTCAGAGGAAACAAATACTTCCTTTCAGATAGGCATTAAGATTAAAAGGACCTTACTGTTGTTTCGTGCAGTTTAATAGCTCATGCTGGTTCAATAAATGACACCAAAACAACAGTGCACATCTAAATTTCTGTCAGCAGGAAGATAATTACCGAACGTGAATAAAATTACAAACCGTGATACTGTAGTTTCTCCGAGCTGGAGGGAGATGAGTCCCCAGGGGGAGACGCAGCACAACAGACGGACTAATTTTAGAAAACCACTTTACACCAGTTGAAGTGATGAGGCTATGCCGGCGAGGTGGCGGAGGGAACATTCAGAGAGCAGCAACACTGTTACAAAATTCTCTATTAGGAACAAAAATGGTGAGTTGATAATTTCAGCAAGAGTTGTTTTGCAGAACAGACATTGCTCCCAGTGCGTTGTAATAACATCGACTTATTTTGCCAGAAGAATGAATGAGTGTCTATCCGTTTTGTGTTATTTGCATACAGATGGGGATGTGAAATGAGAGATTGCTAATGAGCTGGTCATGCTATACATATATTTTGGATCCAAATGTTCCAAAATGTAATATGTCAAGGACACAACCAGATATTTCATCAGAAAGTGTCAGGGGGTCAAGAAGGAAAACCAGGAGATCCTTCAGATTGGACATATTGTCCGTCCAGTGTGTCCTCGGCCCCCATTGGAATATGCCCAAATAAAATCCAAAAAGAGGAGGATCACGACTCAAAATCTCAACTAAATCTTTAAAGAAGCAAGTGACACAGCACCTTACCAGATATTCAAGGCTGAGAATATCCGAACTGTGAGAGATTGGACAATAACCAATGCAATAAATCTAGTTTTTTCTCGGTTCTGTCCTCATTATAAATGATTGGAGTTGCACCTGCAGGGTCCTATAGTTAAGTCCCCAATCTGTCTATTCATTAGTTTATCTAGTCATTATTTATGAATACAACACTAACATACTTGAAGTTCTCAGGCTGAGGAAAGGAGTAACATCAGCAAAGCGAGAGGAAGTTGCAAAATTTCTAAACTGGTATAAACATGAACAGAAAGAAACATTAATTTAAGAAAATGCCCCAAACATACCACACCAATGAGAAAACACAGGGTAAAATAAAAGGAAGGAAATAACCAAACAGAACATAAACCAAAATCAAAACTCTTAACACCAATAAGAGTTTTGGTTTTATTATCTAAAGAAAATAGATAATATTAAGCTAAGAACTGAATCTGAGGATTGAACCAAGACTAACAGTAAGGAAATGATCTTAACTGGAAACAGTAATGAAACTAAAAGTCCATACACCTATGGATCAGGATACACTTAGGATCTCATATTGATGTTCATGTGTTGACACTGTGGGCTTAAGGTTTGAATTGAACTTCTCACTTTGAATAATCTCGACTTTATCCTGGTACTAAATTCACAGCTCTTGCATTGGGCATAAGAAAGGCCTTTAATCCGTTTGAAACTAATTCTAGTAATTAGTCATACATTTGTGCTTATAAGATAAATGCAAAATTTTGTTTAACTGCTCTTTTGCTTTGGAATTTGTCTTTTATAAGTAATGTAGATTGGAGATATTCAGTTGAGTTTCTTTGTCTTTACTATTTTTTTTTTAATTGTGGGTGAAGAATAAGTCCTACAAGCCTTATTTGCCCTAGTTCTGTCAGAAAATGCTGAACTTTTACTTGGGTGTAAGGCTTTTGCAAACATTTTCCAATCCACATGACTTGCTCTTAGTATGTTAAAAAGTTGATGGGAATATATTCAAATTCACCCACTATTTTATGCATCACTGCTAACTGGCAGAAGGAACGAGTAGGAAGCTGTTTTGGAGCAGCTACGACGGAAAAAAAAAAAAAAAAAGACAGCACAAGTACATCTGCCAGCAGAAGCTGCACTGTATGCAGGAGGCTTCTGGAAAAATCCTTCGCAATAAAGGCCCTTGATGTACCATAGCCTCCTGTGGTTTCAGGCCTGCCTGTAGTCTTCCCAGCATGCACCATTAATACTCTGTTGTCTGAGAGCATTTTGAGGGAAGAGACGGATAAAAACAGGAGTGTGATGCACGCCCTAATGTGAACCATTAGCATTGTCAATTCATAATTAAACATTTGAATGAGATGAAATCTGGGAGCAGCTTGAGTCTGTGGTTCAAGTCAAGTTCAAGAAAAATATGATTTTACTCCCTCCTATATGCACTTTTTCACTCTGAGCATACACAGTCCATGAATGATATGTTTTACTGTTAATGTTGCATGGATCAGGGCTTCTCAATCCTGGCTTGCAAAATTTAAACATTTCCCTGCTTCATTACATTTGGTTTAAATTGAGTAGTTAAGAGGCTTTTGTGGAAATTACTGTTGAGATAATTCATTCATTTAACTAAAAATACATCCGCAGTGATAGATCTCAAGGTCCAAATACCAAATTTCCATTCAAACACTTTTGATTAACATTAAGATCCTGTTGTTTTTCAGTTTGTTGTGTTATAAACAAACAAAATGTATTTGACTTTGAGGAAAACATTCTCAGCCATCAGCATTGCTTTACTGCTCAACCTGTTTTTGTTTTTTTTTTTGTTGAAAAAAATAAATTCTGATTTTTTCAGCAGTTAGAATTTGAAGTGTGTAAGTCAGGAGTTTACCAACTGCTTGGTGCTTCTCTCATGCACTGGGTAAATGCTGGGATACACCCTTTTTTTATTTAGCATCTCAGGCATACACATCCTCTTTTTTTAAGTGCAATATCTCCATGTCGGTCTTGGAGATGGATGAGATGGGCATGAGTATCCCAGTTTTTATCATACACTCTTTTGTTGAATCTTGAACTAAAAAAACATGTACCTAAAATATACAAATATTTAATAAAACATCCTAACCTAACATGATAATTTGTGTGTAAGATGTTGTAAGCTGAAATGAGCACAATTGCAAAAACAAAAACAAAACAAAAAATTGCAGCCTGTCCCTGTGTGGTTGCATATATTCATGTGTGCTTGTCCATGTATTTTCTGAACTGCACAAAGCAGAAATCTCCCCAGTTTCACAAAGTCAGCATTTGAGTGCATTCAGCAAAGAAGAAAAAAACATTGCTATGGTGTACACAAATAATCCTTTAAAAGAGAGACTTCAGCAAACAAAATGTTGTGATTTTTCCAGAACACTTGGGGGATAAAGTTTCTGAGCTAAAAATGTTTCCTCTGAGAATTGACCAGAGAGGGCAGCATCTCTTTTTAATTACAAAATGAGAACAAACTGTAACTGGACGGCCAGACTGCATCCTTGCACCAAAGTCTTTCAGATTTGACAGTCCCTGAAGGCATGATCAAGGATCTGGACACCATGTGCAGGAGAGGTTCAGAATAAGGCTGCGTCCACTTTCTGCATCCTGAAAGCACGCCCTCCAGTTGTATGGGAGATCCCTCTGGACCTTCTGAGAAAACTGCTGAGAAATACAAAAGACAAAATGGAGGAAACTGCCAAAACTTGGACCTGAATAAAGACTGGGAGAGGCTCAATGTGGAAAGCTTACATGGCTTAACCAGCAAAAAGAGCCCCTTCACAAGTGTATTCATTCTTGTATGGCAGAATATTGCAGCTAAAGGTCACTGGCATTTTTGTTTTTGGAATGGCAGGCCCCACATATGCTGCCACCACAATAAGAAAACACCCACAACCTTCCAGCAGATGGTTTGCTCAAAACTATCACCATAGCAGGAAGCCCCAAATGCTTTAATTTGCACCAGAAGATTGTGCCAATTCTCTGTATTGATCATTGTTGGATGCCATCTTTTAGTGAATAAGGCTTCCTTGAGAGTCACTTGGAACAAAGTAGGTTTACAGACTTTGATATATTCGCTAGGATGCAGATTTGTTGTATAATTTGGCAGCACAATGGTTTCACAACAAGAAACCGCTGTTCCCAATCAAGTCCAAGAAGGTATTTTATTGCAATTACATCTACAAATCCACTTGCAACAAAGCTAGAGTTTGGTTAAATTGGATGAAGAGACTCTTTAGATAGCAATTTTCAAGTTTTGGAAATTCATATTCGGTCTTGACTTCGACATTGACTAGACCATCGCTGTACTTAAATGTAAATTAGTCTGTTGAAGCTCTGAATGTTTGTGTAGGGTCACAACTCTGCTGAAAGATCAACCTGAACTAAAAGCCTCAAGTCTCTTATAGCCTTGCTGATGAAGGACCGCATTCCTGTAGCATAATGAAAGAAGAAAAAAAAAACAAAAAAACCTCTGCTCTGATTAAAGAGCAGGATCAAAATGTCCTTCCTTCAACAAAAGTAAAAAAGATATTTGGCTTAAATATTAGAACATTTAATTTTTGGACCTGATTTTAATGTCTGAGGTCAGTTCCAAAAAAACCGAAGGAGGACATAAAAAGTCAGTGTCATTCTTGAATCCCTCTATTTCACTTTTGTGAAGTGTGTGTGAACAGCAGAAAAAGTCTAAAGCATCTCAATTCTCCATCCAATTTCCACATGGGTAAAAGAAGATAAAACGCATTCAGCCCAAAAACGATGGCTTACCTTTCAGGTAGGTCTGGGAAAATTTAGGTAATTCTGTTTGTGGGCAAAAATTTCCAGGAGCTCTCATAACCTGACAGCATGCCATAAACTATTTATGCTATTCCTTGTTGAAAGAAAGCCTCTCACTTCAGTAACAGTAGCAATATTTATGCATGAGATCAGCAAACAGGTTTACAATATTTACCTGCTACAGTTGGATGCAGTGGTTTGGTTCCATTTGTCACCTGAAACAGCTGGATGATATGCCAGCGCATGGATGGCATCGTGTGAGGAATGGCTCATGCTTACGACATTTCTTCACTCTATTTACTGAGTGACATTTACACAATGTTATACAGAAGGGGTGAGATGAGGTAAGCTGCTGAGATACATCCTGCTGTGCCTCAGATGTCACACTGAGCTTTATTATTCTGTGCCCGCTGTTTGAGACGCCACTGCGCTGTGAATCAATACATAAAATTAGTTCTTTTCATTTAAATAAACCTTAGGGTGTGTATATATATCTATATATATATATATATATATATATATATATATATATATATATATATATATATATACAGACATCTCATATATATATATATATATATATATATATATATATATATATATATATATATATATATATATATATATATAATGAGTCATGTGCTGTTGTTTATTCCAAAAAAACACAAAGATTCAGTAATATGTAATGCTTTAAATCATATTTTGGACATTTAGGAATGAGAAACTCAAGTATCACTGTGTTAGTTTCCCACAATATGACATGCATGGAGGCTAGAATGTAATGTTTTTGGTCTGATTTGAGCAGATAACCTTTCACCCACTTGCTGGCTTGTGGCAAAGTTTAATCAGAGCCTCTTTAGGGCAAATTTGTAGAGTGCATGACTAATATTTGTCTTGTTGACAGATTCTCCAACCAGAGCTGTGACTCCACTAGAGGCGATCTGGAAATCTTGGCTGTGGCTCATATTTAAAAAAAATATATAAAACTTGAAAAGAAGGACATAATGAAACAAAGAAAAATGCAGCATTTAGAATGGAATAGAGAATAAAGTCTGGATTTTTTTTCCCTCATATTTATCAACCCTGGAAAATACAGAAATCTGTTCTGACTTTCCCAGGCTCTTTTAGCAATACATGATGTCTTGCAAAAAAAAAAATCCCCAAAAAACAATAACAAAAACAAAAAAATATGAGAATTTTCTTAAACTTTCTTAAAAAGAACGAATGTATAGATGATTTTAAAGATGTCAAACACTCGGCAATCACATTTACAGAATTAATTTCAAAATTTTGTAAACAGATTTTAAGTCTGTGAAATATAAATTTGTGGTTGAAAATGTGACCAAAACATTGACTCTTCATCTTCAGCCCTTCAGTGTTGCTTGATCTGGACCAGCAGGTATTGACATGCCCTCTGTTCAGAGCTATTGACGGCTGAGTCCTCCTTCTCATTGGAGGTCAAACTACAAATACTGCAGGAGCACTTGAGCTGAGAGATTGGAGGTGGTCAATTCAGGTGGAGAGGTGTTGCACAAGCATGAAGAATCTTATGGCTGGAAATTTTGAAACCAAGCAAGAAGTTGGTGTTAGCTCGGCTGTAGAGTGGTGCCCCTTGTACATCTATACAAAGTGAACCCTTTAAATAATTTAACATAAAATAAAAGTTTGAGGATGATAAATAATGTTAGTTACACAAAAAGAAAATGGGCACCAGGACAGAAATTTAAGCTTAATAAAACTGAATGGAATTATAGAAAACGCTTCACCACTGGCATTTCAGCCTAATTAGCTGTCAAATCAAGTAATGCTTGACTTACATACTAATAGAAATTATAAGGCACTTGTGCTTGGCAGTTTTAAAATGACTTGACTGAAGACGAGTCTACATGTAAAAGAAGTTCATTGTTTTAGGTTACACAACCATAATCACTTAACGTAGATACATTAATTTTCTTAAATTACATGCTGCTTCATTTGAATTTGCTTCTGTGCAAATGCATGATTGTGCAATATTTTTTCTACTAATTTAAAAGCTTCTCAGAGCAACGCACCCCAAAAATGTTTTTACCACAATCATTTTTTTAATTAGCTGTGTGACGGTGTTAAACTTATTTTTCTTTTTCTTTCTGCTAATCTGTCAGAGCTGAGTCTGGTAATTTCATATTTGAATAACATTTCCAGCTAAGACTCAATTTTTTCACTGACAGATAAAATAAACTGAATTTTATGCCCATAACAATTGCATGGTGACTTTTAGGTTTTGAATCTACTTTCATCATGCAAAGTTTCAAACGGCTTTATTGTATTTGCAGAGCTGTTTGAAATGGTTTAGCATATAGTGTCTTGTGGCACACATGTCAGCCTTTCAATTCTTGTAAGAATTCTTCCTGGATGGGCGAAAACTTCAATTAATGGATGGGTTTAAAAGTTGCAAATCTGGGAAAACATTCCACAAACTACTTCTGGCAAGAAACAAAGTATTCACAACAACCCTACAAATCATCTGTGTTGCCAAATTCAAGGTCTGTATCTTGGCTTCCTCCAAGTGGGAATTGTCCCAAATTCCGGCCTAAGGCGGCAAACAGACCAGATGTCCAAAGCATTAGAATTCTGTTTTTTTAATTCATGGTATGAATTTAATAGAGCTGAACTCCTTATTCCATCAAGCCGTGTTAGCCAAGAAATCTGGCTGGCTCAATTAGGCTCCAATCAGCCCATCAGTTTCAGATAACTCTTTCATTCCAGGCAAGAAATTATTTTTAGATCTAGACTTGGCAATCTGCTCTTTTACATCTGAAAACAGTATTGTTAGTGGTGCTAATCATACGCGGTCACAACATAGTGACAGTTTTAACAAAAAAGGAAAAATAAAAACACATTTTTTATAAAAGTTACATAAACTTGGTAGAGTACACATACCCTGTCAGAGGCTGTAGTGCTCCATGCGGTTGTCCAGGGTTTAATTCCCATCTCAGGTTCCTTGCAGCATGTCTTCTCCTCTATCCACCGTATTCCCTGATTATTCACTTTTCAGTAAAGACCACTTGAGCCAAAAAATCTTAAAGAAAAGCATTAATACTGACTAGAGTTACATTTACAAACTGTGAGGCGCTCGGCCTTTATTGAGGTTATCTTCAGATGAGTGTGGATTGTTTTCCTGCTTGAGATCAGAGACTTTGAGAATTTGCTAAACTGTAGCAATAATCAAGATAGGCTCCACCTTGAATAAGTCAATAAACCCAAATTATACGCCAACAGAATGAAAAACCAAATGGCTAAATTAATAAAAAAATGATTGCTTCCCTAATTTGGCAAATATTTCAGAATTTTAATTTGAGTACTTTTTTTCCAAAGGAAATAACTGTGAATGTAATAACAGGACAATGTAATTGGATTTTTTATTGTCTGGGGAAGCATTTTCTCCATTGCAACCTCAAATATTGTTACACCATCTAGCAGGTATCATTAATTGCTTGTTACTCGAAAAGCGAGAAGACACCATTTCTGAAGCAAGACAAAATAACATCTGCCAAGCTCACATTTCAAACTTAATTGTGGCTCGACAACTTTGTTCCTAGAAAAACAACCCCAGCTCTTAGCATCCCTTCTGTGTTATTAATATTGTGGTTATTAATGCAGCGTTCTGGAAATAAAGAATCCCTGTGAAAGTGGTGACGAGGCTGCAGATGATAGATAAGGGCTGCTTTCAGAGACCATTTTCTGTAATGGACACCCACTATTAATGGGAATATGAGACCCCCGCTCCAACCCCCCATTCCCTCTTCAAACTTTTTGTCATGACCTCCAATGCAATCTGCTGAGCTTTTGTACAAACTCTATCTAAACCGCAGTGGGTCGTGTTCAGACATAAAAGATCATGGATAGATTCTCTGCAGGCTGCTGTTGTGCAAAAGCTGCATTAAAGAACAGAAAAAAAAGTAACATGTGGAAAAAAAAATACTTTAGACAACCTAAAAGGGGTGACTGCCCTAAAAAATAAAACAGTAGTAATAGATTTTTGAAAGAGAAAAAGTAACTGAAGGTCAGAGATGAAAGAGGAGAAAATTATTAGTGTGGGTTCCCAATAGGCACCGCTGTTAAAAAACCAAAACACAACTACACTGTTCATATTATGTAATGATTAAACATGTGCCGATGAAAAGCTGATTTCAATGACAGAATATAAAATAGTATTTTTTTCTTCTCTGCTGATGACAGTGAATCGAGTTCTCATCAGAAGCCCTGCAGATTGGAGTATTCTCATCCCAAAATAACGCAATCCACAGACATGAGTCTCCCATGTCATAAAATAAATAGTTTCATCTGGCTTCTTTTTAAACACCACAGATACTGAAAGTGGCTAATTTTGGATGGTGTTTCACTCAGTAACACACCGTATAATGTTGCAGTTAAAGCAATCAGTGCTTGGGTACAGTGTGTTCATCAGTCGATGGCCAATCAAGGAGAAAATCATCCATTTCCTGTTGTAGCGGATTTCTCCTGGGATCTTGAGTTTTTCTTTCACTGAATTTTTCTGCATCTAAATACATTCATATTGATTATCAAGAGTATAAGTTGAAATTGAAGATGAAATGATATGGGCCAGTGATCAGTATGTAAAGGGTTTAAAGAAGTTTGTTCACTATAATCTGTTTCTAAAAATATATTTCTCCTTTTTCTAATCACTTGTTTTTTTTTTCTTTATTGAAGAACCAATTTAAGAGATCCAGACTTCAAAAAGGAAAATCTCCAGGAAGCATATGGTGTGACACAACCCGCAAGAGTAAAACCACAAACGTTCTTCATAAAAGAATCTTTAACACCGAGAAACTCAATAAATGGAAACATATAGAAATGCAAGAAATTTAATACAATTCTGGAACAAGATAAAATGTTGTGCTGTCCTGTGTCAAGCATATAAGCTAGGTTCAATATTCTCTTGACTTAATCATTATTTCAAAACATATGCAGTTTAAAGTGGAAAAGAGGCACTCATTACTTTTAGACTGTAGAGTTCAAATATATATAAAAAGGAGGAATAAAAAGACAGAATAGGCTTCAAATTGCATGTTTAGTGCTATGTCTAATCCAAAAGAGCTGTCTGGTGCAGAGGGGGAATACATTAAATGTAAATTACTTTTCCCTGCATGCAAGCTGAGATCTACAACAGAAACAAGGTCTCAATTTAATCCAATGTGTTAAAAGAACAAGAACCTGTTTCCTGTTGAATTAACAGCTGCATCCAGGCGACATGCAGCGTGAACTGTTGTTCAGCTTTAATTTTCAAGAATGAGTTAATTGTAGATGATAACTTGTGACAGATTTAATAAACAGTTTGAAAGAGACACAGGGAGGCAAAATGTGAATTGAACGCTGGAAGAAATTGTCGGTTTGTTAAAGTTTTACATTTTAGTTTGTTTCACTTCAATTTTCATGAAGGGATATTCTCAATGCCTGACTTGTCATTGTAAAACTTTAATTTGTATTTTCAAACCCAATATTTGACAACTGAAGGTCTACTAATAAGCGCTCGTGCTGCGTTTGACGTCCAGCGGTCGTGTTCATCCTGCACCTTCGTCATGCAACGCCTTCCCCTTGAAGAGATTATATTTACTCTGTGCTGCTGTAAGCACCTTCGCTAACAGATTATATGAATTAAGGCCTTATTATGGGCTCTGCACAGGAGCGGCATGTACAGGTGATTTGTAATAAGGACAGTGTTGAGGTGAGTCAGCAGCGACTGGCCTGATTACAGCAGCTGGACCTCTGGAGGAAATCCCCCTCTGCTCATCTGCAGGATGACAGGAAGGACACTCAGTGTTTCAGTGCTTTGTGGGGAGACGCAAAAAGAAACAATTAACATTGATCTGACTCAAGCATTGCAGCTGCTAACAAATACAACAGTTGACTTTTTCAAGAAAAGAAAACAAACTGAAGCCAGTTTGGTTCATAGGAATTTATCAATATTTTATATCATTTTGTAGCAAAATGTTTTCACACAAACAGTTTTTTAATTGATTTTTCTGCTTAGAATTTCAGGTGAGAATCATGTCTATGTCGAGTCAAGAACACATTTAAGTTATAGTGTTAGTTAGCAGAGTGGAGAGGGATGATACATGATGTTACACGCAGAGGCTCAATGGTTGCTTCCCACTGGTCATTGAGAACCAGAGCACCATTCTCATTTTACCATCACACAGTTTTGATTTAGTCTGGTTCTGTCTTGAGATGTCAGTTTTTGAAATGATCTATTTTCTGAGCAAAGATTGAAATAGTTTTTATCTTCTACCATCAAGGCAAATGTAAAACCTTTATTTCCATTAACGGTTAAAAACAAACAGCACCGTTTCACTTGAATTTTTTGTTTTTGCAAGACAAATCCAACTTTTCTTTCTGATAACTGTACTGGTAAATATTGCAGAAATAACTGCAAATGCCATAGTCAGTTTGCTAATTAGTTTATTCCTTCATAACCTACAATCATTTTCTAGACGCGAGATGAAAACACCGTATGTGAATATGGATGTTCTATTTTAAGATTAGATCAAAATGTTAGAGCCTTATTTAAATTTTAACTTGTGGAAACATTTTTAGAATTAGTCTTTAAGATTTTTTTGTTATTCTAAAAAAGCATTTTGTAAGTACTGATATATAAATACTCATTCACTTTTCTTCTAGTGATTCACAACTTGTGTACAATGTTTTTTTTTATTTCTACCTATAACATTTGTGGGCCATATGATATGCACATCATATTTTAAATAATGATGTTCATATCATTATTTAAAAATGCACAAATTGTTTATGTGAGCTGTCAGAAAAAATGTACAGAAATATAATTATGACTAATTGGAAGTCGGGCTTAACTAGGGGAAAAAATGTAAAGCAATTATTTAACTTTCTAAATGTGGTGGGGAAGCAAACACAAAACTGACCGTGTAAACACATAAAGAGCAAATACACACTTTAGTTGTTGATTCAAAAATTTCCAGTCCTCCACTCTTGAAACATCATGTAAAATCCCATTCAGTAAGCCAACTAACAACCACCATTTGTTGGTACACCACAGTAAAGCACCTTCTCACTGTTTGCTTCACATGAAAATAAAATTACTACTGCACAATCCCCCATACATTCTCACCCAGGTATTGTACAAAAAATATACCAATATACAGAACAGTACATCTACTGTAGGAGGAAACGGAAATGATGATCACCCAACATTTTTGAAATGCAGCAGAGTCCCACAGAATACTGATAAAGGCATTAAAACACACGGATGATGCAGCTAACTTTAGGCAGTGATCTGAAAAGTAACAAATTTTAAGTATCTTACTGCAATGTACAGCCCTGTATGAAGGAGAATAACAGATGAATTTTTCCTCAGGTGAATCAAGTCAAGTAACATTAATCAAAATAGGTTTTGTATCATGCAATGCGGTGAAATAAATTCCCAGGCTTTGCAACTTATTGGCTCCCTAAAAGTCATCACTCTTCCCACTTTTCCAAATAAAATCCTCTCATGTGCCGCATAGTGACCTTTATGCAGCCAATAAATGACAAATTCCTCCATTTAACCTGGCTAAATGAGTAATTATCATGCTTTCTTGTTTTTGTTGCCTGAAGAATTTCAGGATCCGGTGATACATCATGCTGTTGGCTGCTTTGGGCAAATGATTAAAAGGGTTTGATGAATTTCAAACACTATTTGCATTTGGCTACAGTAATTTGTGCTGATAGTAGCTGAGACCACACTCTTAGGGAAACAACGTTCACATCAATGAGCTGTTGGTCTGCAGGGACTCCAGCAAACCAGCACCAGATAATCAAATTACTTTGCAAAGCAGGATTTCAACCTGAGCTGGACAAACGTTATAATTGTCTCCTTGGAGACCAACTAGGTAGGGGGGCAAGCAGAATGAGTATTTGCTGTCAGTATCTTTCCTGAAGCTGGAGTGATCTGAATATTGAGAATTGGGGGGCGGGAGGGGGAAATTATTGTGAAATCGAGCTAACAGCTCCTACCTGAGCTAATTTCACACTCTGAAGCTTGATCTTGAATTTAAAACTTTCATTGCAATTTAAGCATTCTGTTTGTTGAGTCACCTACTTTTACATGAAATCTTCTTACTCATCACACATTTTCTCTCCACTCAACAGCAAGAATACAAAAGAAAACAAATATTGCCAGAAGGCCCTCACCTTACCTCAATTGGGGGACACTAATTCATTCCCAAATAAAGTGGGAGATTATCTAGACAGCCTATTTTGATCAGAAGATCAACAGGCATCCTTTCTAGATGCCAAAATCCACTTCAGTTAATGGTATTTCTTTATCAGTGCAATGAAGCACCATCTCTGACTGCCTTCCTAAAGTGGATTTTTTCTTTATAGGAGTCCAATCCCACTGCTGAATGGTAATTTTAGCTACTTTAATTCACACTTTATTTCATTTGCTCAATCCCCACACTCATAAGTCTAGCCAAGGGATTTCATGTCCACTGATGGGTAAGTTGAGAAGTCTTGCCTCATTTCTTTTGTCACCAATGCAGGCTGGTTCAGTGTTTATTTTGCAGCTGTCCCTCCAGTCCTACAGTCAGATCTCTTCCCCTGTTTTACTCCTAGACCTTAACAACCAGGATAGTTAAACTACTTTACCTGAAGCAGTATCTTATAAAACTGAGATCTCCAGGTGTAGCTCCCCTCAGCTACTTCCTTCAGCTCATTTGGTGATTTCTCTGAGGGGTTCAGGAGAGAGTTGTAAAATGTAATCTTTCCAGCAAATCTGTGGAAGAGGCTCTTCCAATTTGGGCCATTTGGCAATACCCAAATTACCTTTGTTGGATCTTATCAATATTGACAAACCGGAACTCTAATATGAGCACCTTCTATATATAGCAGCGTTTCACACCCTTTCCTTATGAGAAGCTAATTCCATCCAATTGCACAGATAGCTTATTACCCACAACTAATGACCTTAACTGAGTATATTGGCGTGTAAATTGAAAGCTTTGTCCTTCAGCTCAGGTCTCTCTTCATCACTATTCACTGATGCAGTGTCCACATCACAGCAGATGCTGATCTCATCCACAAAGTAATCTACTCCTCAGTTGTACCCTGACTTGTAAACAAGAGCCCCGAGGTTGTTAGGAATCCTCAAGACGGCTGTAAGATTTAGCATTTACAGCAAATCCTGGCAAGGGGCTTTTTCGTCTTGGGACACATCCAAAAAGCTACCAAAGCTACTTCCACTGGGACCTTTCAATACAGAGCAGCAATGATTCACTGCTTGGGTATTCTACCCACCATCTATAGGGCATAATCACTTATATGGACACTATTTGGTTAGCTGTTAGCTCAATTCCCCAATTTGAGTTCCTCTGATTTCTCAAGATGAGATCACTGACTGCTGTGTGCTGCCTTTCAGATACTGATTGGTTTAAAAAAAACAAAACAAAAAAAACTTTTGTGAACTTGAGTACAAGCACAGCCTGTGTTTTAAGTTAGCTTTTGTTTTGTTTCTCATACGGTCACCTCATGCATAACCTGAGAAAATGATGATGATAAATCTGCAATTGCTGAGGGAAAATAAGGGTATAAAATGGCAACATGAGAGTTGGTACATCGTGTGTAAACCTGTTTTTAATGTTTTGAGGTGAGTCTTCTGGCGAATCACCTGAAATAATAAATAGTAAAAATGATTAAAAAAAAGAACATGAAAATAAAAATGACTTTGTTTTAATTTTCTACTATACTAGCTCCTGTGGTCCCCCTCTTTCTACAGCTGGAACATTTTCATTTTGAGTCTGAAATGTGTGATTTAGGTTATCACAGGTGAAGTAAGTCCTCATAGAGTTCAGTTCCTTTAAAGATGTAAATCCAGTATGAGTATCTTATCTTTCTGTAGATAGTTTTTCCATATAGGTAATTTCTCCAGTTGATTCAGAATGAAACATTTTTCAAATATAGTCAAGAGTTTCAATCTTGGACAGTCAGCTTTAGTTTTTTCACATAATCATTATAACAGTATTCACATGATTGAAGTTCATACAGAATATTCCACTGTGTTCATGTTTCTTAGTTTTTAATATAGATCTATTGTTTGGTCATAGACTCAGACTGTGCTCTCCATAACCCACTCGGAGCTCTCAAAAGTGGGTTTCTCATCCTCACTGTCGTCGTACTGCAGAAGCATACCGTTAACAGACAGGCTGCGTTTAGTCCAGATGTTACTAATCCTACGTGGCTGACTGCTGCGACACTGCACTGCCCCGACATGCCCCATGTCGAATGAGTGACTCCTCTTGGGTTTTTCCTCATGTTGAAACCCAAGTAGACGCCCCAGCATTGTTGTGGACTCAGCCCTCCCAAGTAGGGGTTCTTTGTCAGATGGTGGTACCACAGCCACTGTTGTCATGGGATTGGCAACAGCAGAGGATGAGGAAACAGAAGCTCCTTGGTGGTCCTTTGCTGCACCCCGTAGCTCTAGTGACGTAAAGGCGCCTAAAAGTTGGTCGAGGTTTTGCCGAGCCTTAGTGCCATGCACATGCCTCCTAAACTTGGTACTTGGCAGGTTGCTGCATTCGCTACTTTGCGCATTATAGCCTGCTCCTCTTCCTGTTTGGCTGTCCAACGAGTTAGAGGACGATGATGACGAAGAAAGGCTACTCTGGAGGGATCCGCACTTAAACTCCACCATTTCTTCACGCATAACTACTACTGTGGACTTGACCTGTGGTGGGGCTCCATTGAACCTGTTCACTCCCCCATTTGTCTGGGAGTATGTGTTACTTACAGTGGGTAATTTACTGGTTTGAATCCCACTGGTTACCTTATAGCGCACCATAAGGATGATGATGAAGACCAGCAGAGTCGCAACAATAATGCCACCGATGACCAGAATCATAGTGCCACCCATAAATCCACTGTGCAGAGACTGGCATTGTGGGTAATCTTCCGTGGTGACGAACTGGATGCATCCAACAATGTTGGTGGCAGTGAGAGTGGTTGCGGTATCATCCCAGATGGCCAGGACACACAGGTCATACTGCATTCCCGGCACCAGATTGGTGACTATGAAGGCCCGGTGAGTCCTGGGAATCATCCTGAAAGCACAAATGGGAAGATTAAGCATGACAAAAGTCTTTCCGCAGGGCATGAAAACTGATAAGAATAAACATGCTCATAGCACTTTTGAATTAGACAGAGCATATAAAAGAAATGCCAAAGAATAAGCATGATATGTAGCATTTTATATGCAGAAAGTAATTTAAAGAGATTACTACTTTTCTTCCACTTTATAACATTTGATTTGAAGGATGCAAATGGTAATCCAATACAATCTAAATATTCACTTTTTGCATATTGTTTGGGTTGCATGCAATTTGTGGTGTGTTTCATTTACCATACCATACAGTTAATTGGATTATACCAAATGTTTTGGGATGTTTTATTAAATAGACATCAATAATTCTAAGTTACCAAATGGATTTATTCTGAGAAAACAAGCAATTAAGCAGGAATTATATATAACTATTCTTGTTGATGCTAGAAATGTCTCTTTCTCTCATCTGCTTGATAGCATGATGTGCTTTGAATGGTACACCCATGAACTCATCTGAACTCTGAAGGCACCACTGGGAGTGTTTGTTGTTCAACATAAGTGCTTTGTTATGCAACCTGCAAGTGAACTCATACATTTGCTCTGCTGCCCCTCGTGGCCATGATTGATTTTTATTTATCTGAATTCTTAAGTGGAAAACTCAGACAAAGGTGAACATTTGCAAGCAATAAACTTATATTACTTTATCTGATATGATTTTAGAAACTGGTTTTCATAGGAAGATTTATTTTCGTTCCTGCTCATCCTCGGGCATAAATATGCAATTATAGATACAACATGGTGAACATTAAGAATTAAACAGTAAACGTGTCTAATAATTTTTAATTTATCCTCATCAGTCTCTTTCATTGTTTGATGAATTTTAAAATATTTGTTGAAGCATTGCTTTAAACCTTATAGTTGGCTAATATCAGGTTCCGCACAGCTCTCTTAAGGTTCCATTATGGCTTTCAAAGAAGGGAGCCTGGAATTTGATTATGCCATTGCAACACATTGATTAGTTTTTACAGCTATTGTGCTGTAAATATAATATGTTTAAGATCACTGTCCTGTTGAAGACAATGTTTGATTCAAACTTAGGAGAAGTTTAATATAAAGTAAAGTTAATTATTTACGTGATTATAAAAGCCTGTCAACAAACATCACATATAGTATGTTTGCAATTTAAAAACTGACACAAAATTGTTTTAAGGTTCTACTAGCCACCAGGTGAACGTGAACACTTGCTTCAACATCAAAAGCAAATAATGAACTGTTTGACCCTTTTGAGCTACTGCAGCTGCACATTACTGCATTCATTTTGATCTAATGAAAACAGTCCTTTCTGGGAATGCTATAACCCTAAAACCATAATGAATATAATAGATTTATTGGTCAACAAATCAATTATGGCTTTTAAATATGCTGCAAAACAATAAAAAGAAACAGGGATGCAATTTAATGTAATTTAAAAGAAAAAGAAAATGCAGGGAACTGCTTTAGCATTGTCGAGGTCCTCATGAATGCAAATGTAGATGACTCATCCACTATTGTCACCAGGCAGAAAAAGAGGAAAGCTGGCACAGAATGTTCATGAAAGAGAAGGAAATCAGATAAAAAGCTTATTATTGAATTTGCACAGATGTGAGATGCATCAACTCTGCTTGTGCAAAGTAACATCCTTCATTGCTGCGTTTGTTATAATCTCAGATTCCCAGCTAAACACCAGTCCTGTGCAGGTAATAGCAGAAAATAAATTATCTGATAAGATTTTGAAGAAATTTGCTGTCAATTATTGGAGCTTGGAAGGTATCACATAAAACTGCTGAGGCTTAGAATGGTATCTAATTTTCACAATGGCTTGTGCCTTACTATGTGCGCATTCTCTGGAAAGATCTATAAATATTATTTCAGGGTATACTGAATTTGGAAAAAGCTATTTTTCTTCTCCATATGTACCACAACAAGTTTTAGCTGAACACTGAGGCTATTTTCTGTATTTCCAGACAATTATCCATCAGAATTTCTTTTTTCCATTCAGCATCTCATCTAAAACAGAAAATTGATTTCACAGAGCCCCCAAAGATCTTCTGCTACTGTCGCTAAGGCCCACACTTGTATGGAGTTCAGCAGCTTAAGAGGGATACATTAGAATGAGCTCTATAATCCTTTTTCTTCTTGGGTTTCTAATTAATGGTTCAGGGCAAGGATTTCTCTTTGGATTTCTCAGAATGCAAAAGCTGCATCCCCACAAAATTGTCTGCTTTATGATGAAAAAAAAAACAAAAAAAAAAAACTAAAAAAGGATTAAGAATGATGAATGTTGATCTCAGAGTAACACTTCAGAAGAAATAGTTGTCTCAAGAGCTCAGACAATCAGCAATTAACCCTAAAACCTGAACTTATTGTGACATTTTGAGGTAAATAAATTATATCTCAGTCCTAATTGGGCCCTTTGGTCAGTGAGATTTGAGCTTTATTTTGGAAATAACTGACTGCAGCTTCTCTTACCTGTAAATGAGAACTTCATCATCAGAACAGTTGTACTGAAGCTGGAACATTTTGACCTTTGGGGTTGATTTGCTTACGGTCCACTTGACCAAAGCTGAGATGGCGGTCACTTCAGATACAGAAACCACCTTTTCTGGAGGAGGCTTGGGCTCCCCTTTGCCTATCTTAGTAGAGCTTGTGATGTCTGAAAGTCCTGATTTTGGCAGTGTAGTACGATTAGTACTGTTAGTGATGTGTGGCAGTTGAATGATTGAGAGCTCGATGGAGGCAGTAGACTCCCCTGCGGCGTTGGCAGCAATACAAGTGAAAATGCCATAGTCCTTGGATGTGGTGACTGCTATGTCAAGGGTGCCATTTTCATATACAGTGGCTCTAGAGGAATTGCCAATCAAGCGATCATCTGGAGCAACCCAATGCACAGTTGGCATTGGATCTCCGACTGCTTTGCAACGCAAACTAGCCGTTTGGCCCTCCAGCACCAGCAATTTGTGCGTATGTTGAGTGATCAGTGGGGGCTCGCAGACAAATTCCTCCTCACGAACAGACCAAAAGTAGCGCCCCTTTAGACTGGCAGGAGAGGCACATGTTTCCATATCATCCTCACGGTCCAGCCTTCGCAGCCACAGTACCTCACAGTTACAGTGCAGTGGGTTTCCACCGAAGCTCAGAGAGAGTGGAGGTGCATAAGGTGTACTCATTATCATGCTGCTCTGGGACCGTGCAAAGATTGGGTCCGGAGGAAGCTTCTGGAGGCGATTGGATGTCAGATCCAGGCGAGCCAGTTTTTCCAGGTCTATAAAAGTCCCCTCAGCAATGAAGGCGATGAGGTTATGGTCCAGACTCATCTGATGCAGGTTGACCATCTTACGGATGGCTTCCCAAGGCACACTGCGCAGGTTGTTGTAAGACAAATCCAAATCCTCCAAAGTCAGCAGTAAATCATCAAAAGCTGAATCTGAGATTTGATTTAGTTGATTGTTGTTGAGGATCAGGTGCTGCAGGTTGATCAACCCTCGTAGGTCATCTGCTCCCAGTTCAGTCAACCGGTTGCTGTCAAGGTGCAGTGACCTCAATGTCTCTAGATCAATAAAGGAAAAAGGCTGGATGCTGGCGATGGTGTTGCGAGACAAAGTTAGATCCACCAGACCTGTCATGTTGGCAAAGTCCTGAGTGGTGACCTTAAGAATGAAATTGCCTCCCAAACGGAGCTCTACAGTTCTCCGGTCTATGTCCGGTGGAACAAAAAGCAGACCTTTTGAGGGGCACAAGGTCCCCAGAGACTCTGAGAGGTTCTGACAGACGCAGTATTTGGGACATGCATGGACCATTGTCATAGCGGTTCCCAGAATCAGGAGGCAGATGACCACTTTGTCCATGTTACCTCATTTAAAGGAACCTGAAAAAGAAGAAAATAGAAAACTGTTAAGGTTTTGGCATTTTTCACTTGCACAAAATCATTTGTAGTAGTTGGATCATTCTGATTATTACTTTGCAACATAACACAGGGTCGAGTTTCTTGAGGAATTTTACACACTATTGTCATCAAGAGTTTCTTTGCTTATTACATAATCACTTTACCTATCTTTGTCTCTTCCTTTATCCTTTTGTTTGACTCACTTTCAGTACTCACTGTTTCTCCATAGCATTTGGACTAATAAAAAAAAATTCTGGCTAGAAAAAGATTGGAGAAGCCGCAGGTGTTCGATGGAATCAGCACGCTTCCATGAACATATTATCAACCCTCACACCTGGCTGAGTCCTCCAAATGAATGGACACCCTTGGCTTCATCTGGTGAACTTTTAATTCCCCAAGATTTGTTTCATTAATTTCTAATATGCTCAAAATTTAAAAATCTATCTTTGTTTTTACCCAAGTAATTTCTACGAATGAAATACTCCTATTCGGGTGTTTTTTCTCTGGAATCATGGGCACAATCAGCTTTATTTTTTTTTTTCCCTTTGTGCTAATGTGTATCAGTGGAGCCAATACTGATTGCTTCACATGGATGTGTTTTTTTCTTGGTTTAATTTACAAGATACACTCATGTGTGAACAGTCTTGGAGATTACCATTAGAGAAGTGTTCAAGAAGTTCAGGCCATAGAACTAAGCTGGAAAGATGAGTACAAAAAATCAAGACATTCCCTGTGCAACTCGGCTTAATGCTTAAAACTAAGGTTCTGATGTCGCTGTTAGTCAGGTTTTATAATTATGGATCTGTGTTGGTGATAAATTGAGTAATTTCTTTTCTCTGCTATTTGCCGCCTCTCCCATTTATAGAACGCATTCCTCTTTTATTTACAGATGTAAATGTAGAAGTATTAGCATAAAAGCACTGTTGTGAGACAAAAGCTCTAGAAAACTTTTGTAAATTGGTTTCTGTATCCCTGCTGTTTTTTAGGTTAAAGTATTCACACCCCTTGAATTTCTTCACATTTTGTTTGTCTGACATGTGCATCATCATTGCAATAATTGTTTGGACATACATTTTGTTTTCATCACAAATGCAACATATTTATCACAATGCACAGTCCTGCAATTCTCAAGATTAAAAAAAAAATGGTAATATAAGAGGTGAAATATGTCAGTCAACACGTTTGACAATTTTTAGTTTTATTTGACGGCCAATTTTTAATTCACATTCGTAATGTCTGACAAGTTTTTGCAAACACTAGGTAAAAGCCACAGTCACTGGGTGGGTAATAATAAATTACATGTGCCTCTTAAGAAAGTGAAAGTCAAAGTATTTCCAGCTGTTGGTGAGAGCTGAAGAAGTCCAGTTGGCTTCTTTAAAAACACTTATGTTGTTTACTGCGAGGCTACACTCGATCATAACCTGACCTTTTCTCTCTAAGCTGCCACACGTTACTGAATCATCATATAAAAATTCAAAGAGCTCTGCTGAAACTGTATGAAATTCTCTGTAAAATGGTTTCATTTCATCCATATTTTTGCAGACTTGATGCATACGGTTCTGATCTTCTCAGCACTCTGAAGCTAATCCCCACAAGGCTTCACAGCGAGAACTGTCAGCAATGACGGACAGTTTCTCTCACGGACCTGTTTTAATGGACGGCATCTAGAAGCACACACTAAAAAGCCCCTGAAATAGCTTCTTTATTCCAGTTCACATCTCCCTTTTTCCTCTGAACGGGGACAAGTGAAGCAAGAAACCATTTTGAAAAACAGCAGAAACTGCAGATCTAAAAGTAGAGCCAGCTGAATCTCAGTAATATTATTAATGATAATGAAATCAAAAATACACCCTGTACAACGTGCTCTGTTTGTGGTTGCCAACCAATAAAAAATTGGTAGACACAAAGATAAACTGACCTGCCAGAGATGCAAAAGGTTCAGCAGTGAGGAGGTGAGAGCCATGGACAGTATTTAAGGCCTTTAACTATTTACCTTCTGCTTGCTCTGAATCTTAACGAAACACAACTGCTGCTCAAATACCAAGAGGCTTTACAATCCCAAGCTATATTATGGTAATCAAATGGTTGGATTAATTTAAATGGTTTTTAAACATTTGTAGAAATGTTACATTTCATCTTTGTTAAAGCTGAATTCCTTATTTACAGGGTTTGTGCCCAGTATGGAAAGGTAAATGTTTATTTATTTTTTTTTTTATCATTATTAAAATAGAGCATGGAAGTGATCTTCATTGTTAGGCTTTATGTCTATTTCCATAGTAAAAAAAAACTATCCACCCATTAGTTAATAAGCAGTCTATCCATTCATACGTTCGTACATTCTTCTGTCCAACATTTCGTTGCTTGTACATGTGACATTGCAATGACAATAAAGTTGAATTCTAATTCTAATTCTAATTCTAATGTATCCATTTGTCATTGCAGCCACCATCCTACGATATGGCTATCATCAGTCCTTTACACATCTGTTCATCAATCCATGACAAACAATCCATTTATTTGTCTCCCCATCCATCCATCCATGCACGCATATATTTAAGGCCTTATAAACCTATGTAGAAATACATTTCAATATTAATAATAAAATAATTTACAAACTAATACTAAACTGTCAAAAACTAAAATATAACTTTGTTAAAGAAAATTTAAGTGTTTTTATTCTGACTTTTTTTTTTTCATGTCCTTGTCGCATATGTTTGGCTTGCAGTCACTTGAAGAAACAGTAGCTGATGGAGATCAATATATTTTTGTGCATTTCCAGAAAGTGAGCATGAATTTATGGATCTAATTTCCTGCCTGGAGCAACAAAGCAGACACATTTCTGATTATCATCTGATCAGATTGTGCCTGTGAGTACATATTAACCTAAAAAATAGATTTATGTACCACATGTTTTACTTCAGGTGTGACTGTCAGTTGCTAAATAAACATTAATAAATATTAATAATATGATATCAATAGTGCTTTTCTTTGTGGTGAAACTACATAAGATTGGATTTTTAAAAAAAAAAATCTACCATAATGGAGTCTATATTTCCTGAAGAAGACAAAAAAAGGAGAATGATGTTTAGTTGGCCCACCTGCTGATTTAAACTTGGAAACAAAATGCAACTCGGCTGGAGACCTTGTACATAAAGCAGCTACAGTAATAAACTGTTTATCCTCTGATAGTTTTTATGTCATTTGATCAGTTACACATGTCAAATTGAGCAACATCTATTGGTAAAAAAGTTATCACAGTGTTGTACATAAAAATGCAAAAAAAGTACAATGCATGTGTTCATTTAATATTTGTTATAGGGAGTGTTTCATTTCTGCTTTGACAACATCAGTCTTTGTTTTGCTACTGCTCTTGAAATATCTGGCTTGTTTGAAAGGAAAAAAAAAGTAAGGTCAAAACTCTTTCCAGAAATAGAAATAGTTGAGAATGACGTGGATTTTCTGTACTGTTATAGAATCGTAGTCTATCGTTGGTTGTGGTTTGGCTGTGGGACTGAAGCCATTCAGTCTGTATAGGAGAAGACATTCATTTAAAGGTTGCAGGATTAGACACATCTAAATTAGTTAATGAAGATAATTCTTTATGAAGTAACCTAACAACAACCAAAGGTTGTTTGAGAAATTGTTTGAAGGTTTTGATTAACCCCTCAATTGAGGCCCAGACCAGTTGGCTCTGTAACCAAACTATATTTAGCTTCAATTGGAAAAATCTAATTATTTAGGCTTCATTTTCAAGTAGGGACAAATCCAAGATTTAAAGTGAATAAGACAGCGAAGGAAAGAAAAACTAAAATTTTAAATGAGTAAGAAAGAAACTGTCTTGCTTCTTATGGATGAACTGAGGATCCATATTTCAAAACAGAAAATAAGCCATAAGCTGACATCCACATATTTTGTCAGTTCTTACACAGCACACTTAAGATGCCATGAAAGACTCCTTGAGTTCCAGGAGTTCATCAAGAGACATTTGTCAACCCAGAGTACTAATTATGCAGCGCGAAATGAAAATTTTCTGGAAAAATAAAACCCATGCCCTGAAAGTCTCTTCTGGACATCTGTCCAGAGAAAAGCTGCCAACCATTTTGAAAAAAAAAAATATATATATATATATATCAGCTGCAACTCCAAGGCAATGATAGTGGAACAACATTTGGGATTACAGGAAGACAAAAAAGGTCAGTCTTTCAAGAGAACAACATTATTTATACATGGAGCTGACAGGCTTTTTCTTGTCTGTGACTGTCGAAGCAAGTGAGAAGTCAAAGGAAAAAGAAGCAGGCTGTCAAACTCAATCTCCAGAGTTAATCTCCACCGACCTAACGCGCAGGCTGAATGAGAGATATATGAAATGTGGTGTCCATCCCTGGGTTACAGGTTACTTTAACTTAGTAAAAAGAACTTTTATATTTTGGTGTTGTGTTGTTCTTTTAGCATCCTTCGTAATCTGAATCCCATAAATCTCATTATTTTCATTAGAATGATTTTTAAGATGCAAGTCTATACAAATAAGTGTCCCAAACTTGATTTAGGGATGTGTTGTTATATTCTCTATTTCCATTGTGTATAAATGACATGAATCATTGTACCCAAGGCCTCTTCCTAAGAAATACATATTTAAAAAAAAATATCTACTGAAATGCCTCTTTCCCTAAGTTTATTGACAAATGTTACTTTTTATAAGTGTCTTTGCAAATGCACAATGTTAACTCCATCAAGCTAATTATTTCAACATGCTACTTACTGCCTGTTGCTGGAATTTGCTTTCTTTATAAGTTTCACAACAGCATTAATGTAAGGTAGCTATATTTTTAAATCCAAAAAAGAGGACACATCAGTGAAAGACTTTCACATGTCAGCAAATACAAAAGAATTAGAAATAAATTGTAGGGGTGCACAATATATCCGTGTCAACGTCTGTACCAGCTTGTGTTGGTCATGTTCGAGCACATTGGATGCAGTCAGTAAAATTGGGCTGACATGAGCAACTAGCACTTATTATTTCCATTTTGTTGCCATTTGTGTGTGTGTTTGGAAGGGGAAAGTGAGGTACTTTGGCATGTATTTGATTTGTTATGTGCCTGTGACAGTGATGCAGCAAAGGATTATGGGATGTTTTAACAGAAAAGCAGTGTAAACAATGTGATCACTTTTCCACACTGTCAAAAGGAATCATATATAATAAATAGTAAATAGTGTTTAAAAACTGGCATAATCCCAGTGTGCCAATTTTTCCCAATGTAAAAATTTGCAAAAATTCTCATATTTGTGCATCCCCTATAATTACTCTTCTGTATGTATGTTTTACTTAAGTCAAACTGGAAAAAACATACAAAAATCTTAAATTGCATTCAATGTAATAGAAATATAAAAAAGCAGCAGTCTCATAAAGACACTTAAAAATGTGTCTATTCCAGTCTTTAGTTTTTGTCTTCATTCTCCTCTGCCACGTTTGTACACTTTGCTGCTCATTTGTTGTGACCAGGATGCTATGAAGGAAATTAATTTTCCCATAAAAGCTACACTTGCATTTTGTAAACATCAGCAGAAGTGCTGGCACACAACTTGTGTTATCTGTTCTTTCTACGAGCAGATAAAACCACCCACTTGGCAGCAGCTCAAGACAGAGAAGAATGTGACATGAAAGAAAGGCTGTCCATGCATTGCACCGGGCGATATAAGTATACCCACTGGTCCCCTGGAAAACGATGAGACCCTAGACATTTTCATCAATCAAAGAAAGCCCCTGGATGCCCTGGACAGAAAGTGACAAGTCGACATGTCCGGGGAAAAAGATGGTTGGTCACCCACCCTAATTTATTGACACTAAAGCAGTTTTCACACTAGAGTCTTATGGTGGTCATATTGAAGATTAACACATGAACAACCAAGCAAAACAAAATAAATCAATCAATCAATCTCATCTCTACAGAAAAAAAAGTAGGAAAAAAGGAAAATGACCAAAACACAACAGTGACTTGAAAATTTGTTGATTTTTTTATTTTTATTAATTTAAACCCTGTTAATAATCAAAACTATTCCTCCACTCTGTTAATAAGGATAGTCGTCAATTTTAATAGAGATAACAGTAATAGTAACATAATAATAATAAATATGACCTATGTAAGGTGGCCTTAGTATCAAGACAACATATAATAAAAAATAAACAAAATAACAACTAAGCTTATAAATCAGCTAAAAAGAGATAATTGTTAGGTCGTCATACATCATGTTGAAGGGAATATTTCTCATCTCATGCAGCCTTTTTATGACTTTAATCTGATGATTTAAGATGTTGAAACTAAAGTGCCCCAAACTGAAACCTGCTGCTTTGAGTGACAGAAGCTAGCGTAAATCAAAATTTCTGCTTTTTGGCAAGGTGCCAAAAAGCATCAGCTTTTCTTTTCTTTTTTTTATGTGTGTTGTGAATAGAGGTCTCTTACGTAAGTGTAACCTTCATATGAACATGACTTCTGCAGCTGTTTTGCCATCTGTTTTACAAAACTCCAACTGTTCTGTAGGTAGTGCTGGCCCTGAGAGAGAGGACAGTAATCCTGATGGCTTCTTCTTCCCTTTCTGCATCAACAAATCGCTCCATTGTTGAAATTCAAGGATTTAATGCAGACAGGTCACTCTGCAGTCTGCTGAACACTTTAGACCCCAATTTATGCTCAAGAAGCATTTCTCTGTTTTCCTTTCACTGGAGAATTGTTTCTTTTGTGATACTTTGGTTTGTTATTTTTGACTTTTCTATCCTTTTCATAACATTTGATTTTTCTTTATACAGTGCCTTGCATAACTTTTGTCCTTTGATTTTGCCACATTTGAATTGCAAACTGCAAGATGTTCCATTTGGATTTTATGCCATAAACGCACCCTATTACAGTATATAAATCAACATTTTAAAGATCTCAAATGTTGCCCTGTGTTTGAGAATGAACACAAAAAAACATACGCAGGTTACACTGTAGGTATTTTGCTGCAGGGAAAAAAATAGCAGTAATTTTTAGGTTCGAAAGACTACTTCATTGTCTTTTTTCTCTCTAGAGACATTACTTTATTTGTTTCACTCTTTAAGTTACCCTTTAATCTGGTCGTGTTCTGCAAAGGATTTAGTTTTCTGGTTCATGTGTTTATTTTCTGCCTGTCCCTTGATCCCAGAAGCATCCCTTGGAATTTCAGGTCGGTCACACCTTCCCTGTATATGTGTCGTTTCCTAGCATTTTGAGAGCATTTCATGATTGTCTTTGACATCATGTTTGTTTGTCACATACATTCAGATTACCACATGGAAGTTTGTGTTTTTAACATGTATGTCCTTTAGAATGAAACTTAAAAAAGAGGCATTTTCACTACATGCCCATTGTCGAAGCACATTTTTAGCATTTTCTCTGCATTTTAACTTTTGCAGAGTTAAAATGCAGTAACTCAACAAAAGTACATTTGAGTAAAGGCAAAATGATAAAACAAAAAAATGCTACCTAGTCTCCAAGCACACTTCTGAGAGGACAGACAAAAGTGGACTCAGTTGCATTACATCCCTCTCCCTCTCTCTGCTCTGCAATTTGATAAAACAAGTCAGGATGACAGCTAAACCTGCAAGTGTTGTGCACAAACCACTGATGCCGCGTTGCATCATTTGTGGGTGCTGACACTGAAAATGGTGACAGCAGCTTTCTCTGTGCACATATGAAGTTGCCCCAAGACAGAATATAAATGATGGACTTAAGGTCTTTCTGTTTCTTTTTTCCGAACATGAATTATTACATTCTGACATCTTTTTAAAGCCAATCTGAATAGACTGACACATTTTGAAATCAGAAAAGCGTCAATCAAATGCCAACGCCGCTTAAATTCAATAATTGGTCATGAAAATCGGTGGCATTAAATGCCACCAAGCATTTGTATTAACTGCCAACAAGACTTGCATCTCGATTGTGACTGGAATCATGTTCTTTGGGAACCTTTCAGAGGTGGGCTTGCTGATGTGCTTTGAATCATTGGCTTACAGCATAACCCAAGCGAGAATGAAAATGTCACACAGTGAAAAGTGGACATTAACCTTCAGGACATTTTGGTCCAGAGGAGAAGCTTAAGCTACACCACATCATTAATGTTCTGAAGACAACCACCATGTGTGACAAGATTGTCTCTTTTGTGCTGGTTTTTAGGGTAAGATAATACAGGCTTTGTGTTCTTTTAGGTTAAGGTCTCTTGCAGTTTTGGAGCGTTTTAATATACAGTTACTGTAAGTGATCTTGGTACAGGATCGAAGAGGTAAGGTAGTATATATGAGAACAATTTCAGTCATAACAGCAATATTAATATCAGAGAAGAGCTCACATTTTAATAAAACTGCAAGCTATTTCTTTCTGATATTAAAATTTGTTTGATCTCAAAACACTGTAGTTTGTCAAAGAAGGAAGTCTGAAGAAGTCATGTGTAATTTGAGTATTGCGTTAAGCACACCCTTATTTTCAACTAGAATAAAGGAGCTTCTGGACTTCAGCTCTGAGATTTCAGGAAAGCTGAGGACAATGACCATTAATGTGTCGGTGGTTGAAGGACGGCTTGTTTAGACTTCAGGTTATTTTGCGCAGTTTCTTTTTGCATGTTTTGATCCTTTAGTGTTTGAGTTTATGTGCTCCCACATTCTGTGGGTGATGTAATCCGGCTGAAGGAGCCAAAATTCTCACCATGCTTAACCTTGTCAGAAAAACTCCCCAGTGCTGAGTTTATTTTTCTCAAACTTCACAGAAGCCAGAGAGTTTTTAGCTGGTAAACACGATTTCTCTGAAAGAGTCTTATGGCGTCTGCAGTTTTTTGAGTTGTGATAAGGTTTGCAGTTTTAAACAAGGCAAAAATGAAGGGAACTGTTTTGTGGGGCTTGAGGAAAGGTTTTAACGGGAGAATCAAACATTTCTGTTTTCTGAGGTCACACTCAGAATTTAATCCTGTACTCAGTCTACGTCAGGGGCTTTAAAAATGCAGCAGCAGTGACTCAGCTGTGGGCTACAACATAAGCCTTTCTTTTTTAAAGCACTGATTTGTTTACATTTTGGGAAACTTGCACCTTTAACAGTTTACATAATTTCTCATTAACTGCTTTGGATTTTATTATTGCTGTGAATGATTCATGAATGATTCACGTGGATGTTAAAGCAGAAATCTCAAGTGACCATGACTTTCAGCAGATAAATGGCTTCTATGCGATTAAATTTGCCTGAGTTGTATCTTTCAATGACATAAACAGAACCTTGAAAATCATTACTACCACTTTTTTTACATTTTGAAATTAGTAAATGGGCAATTTTTTATTTTATTTGTGGTAAACCAAAACAAAGAATTGTATAATTGCCTAGAAAGATGGATGGTTTTCAGTTTTTTGTAACACAGGTGTGAAATGTGCCTTTACACTTGTGAACATTTATCATAGCTGCAAGTCAGTGGCGTGCGGTGAGGCGCAAAGCTGTTGAGGCACTGACTTAATCATAATAAGATATACAAATGTACACCAACTGCATGCTATTGTTTACATAAGTAAATTTTGCGCATGCGGACAACGCTGGTGGGCAAAGAGACTATTCTTTTACATGTCATCCTTAGCTGCGTGGCCGCGTTAGAATAATTCCGTTAACACAGTGAAACTTGGACATTTAGGTATTATTAATTTTGTGCTGTGCACAACAGCAAAGGGAAAAACCATTGAAGAACAACTCAAAACCACATCTTTCTCGCTCTTTGCACAGACTCGTTGCCTTAGGAACTTACAACAACACCCCTGAAAAACACTGAAATGTTTCCCACACAAAGAGCAGAACATTCAGTCTGTTGCAGTAGTATGGTTTTAGGCTTAATGCTTATTTTGCAATTATTAATAAGTTATTGCTCTTGCACAAGGAGAAAACTATAAACATATCGCTGCACTTGACTTTACTGTATGGCTACCTCACTGTTAATTTATCTTACTCTGCAGTTGTGGAGTCACAATATCTGGGATCATGAGCGCCCCCTGCCATGAGGCAGCAAAACTACCTGCCTCACCTTGAATCTGTTCTCTGCTGTTTCTGATCGCTCCTCAGCACACGAAACACGTAACACACACAGTTGGTGACAAAAAACACTGTACATTATGTACATAAACTAAATTATGGAAGATCAGTTCATATATGAAATGTTTTTTAACCATTTTATTGGTGATGTATAGACACCAATAAAATACTCATGCTCTCAAAATACTCTCAAAATGGCAGCCAGTGCAGTTCATGAGAGGTTTCGCAATCCCAGGTGAGGCTCAACTCACTGCTGCCTCACCACCTGCGCTTCTGAGCATTTGAATGGGAAAATGAAGATTTTGAAGAAAAAAATAATCAAAATTGATTAAGCTAAATATATAAAAACATACTTTACAGTACAAACCTCAACTCAGTTTATATATGGAAATATATATTATTTTATCATATTATTCCATTATGACAGATGAGGTTCTGCCTCACTTGTCTCCCCTGACTGCATGTCATTTAACTCTCCTACTAGAAAATTAAATTTTCTCACATTTTTTTCCAAACAGCTCAGCTCAGTTGGCGGCATCTTTGAACAGTCATTTTAAAGACTATTTATCTTTGGTCCGGACTTTCACAAGGCTATTCTTACAAATGAATATGTTTTGCTCCAGAACTCTGTATGTTTATGTTCACTCTCCTGCTGGAACAGCAGCAGCTTTCCTTCCAATGTTGCACTGTATTTGCATCAAAGATTATTCCTCTCACCCCAACAGGTTTGCTCAAAAATAACAAGTATTTTTAAAGAGATGAACTTTGCCAGAAGGCCATCTTTATTTTATTTTATATTTTCATTAATCATACAGGTCAAAGTCTTAAAGGCCATGGGTCTTTTTATTTCCTCTCTGGATGTCAGCTTTGTGCAGCTGACATTCAAAAGCAAACACTGACTAATCAGAGGAAAATCACAAATCCTTCTTGTTATTAGATAAAAGCTCCTGTTGTATAGTCAGTAAATGAACGGCAGAGTCACAGATGGGGATTTAACATAAGCCACATGGTTTCTGACAGCAATAAAAATAAAACCAGTCCAGGAAATAAAATTAAAAAGTGACCTAATTAACCTTTAGCTAATTTCCTGATTTTGAGATGTTTTATTGTTTTGTGCATACATTTCATTATGATATTTTGAAATTGAATATATAAACCAAAAAATTAACACTAATATAAAAACAGCCAATTTGAAGCTTTCTAGTGGGCATTTAACCTGAGTTAGCCTTTAGAATCTAATTGTCTGTATTTTGAGGTAAAGTTTAATCATCTGAGCAGAGCATGTTGTGTTATATTGTCAGCAAAACTGCAGAAAACATGAGCTAGGGGGGTTTTCAAATGATTCCTACAGATGGAGAATTACCGGTTTTATTTTCTTAACCGCCACCATAACAACGTGGGCCATTCAAGCCACCTGGAGCTTGTCACTTTGTGACTCATTGATTATTGTTCCACAAATGCATAAGCTGCCGCTCAGTTCTAAATGTTATCTTGGTTTTTATACATTTCTTTTTACACTTTAGCTTATCAGGTGTGCAGAAGGAGCAAAAAGGTGTAAATGTTCCTAGAATTACACATTTGTTTTAATTTCCGTTATTTTTCACAGCAAAAGGATCCGAAAACACTCCTTTTTTACAAACAGGAGGTGAGTACCATGTGCTTTTGGGCCATCTGGACAATACAAAGCACTGTGCAAGTGCAATTTACCATTTATGACTTGGTACACCTTTAGGCTGCATTCTCGCTTTCCTTGTGATTGCTTTTTGATCATTATTTTGTACATATTTCCTAATGGTTGGTTATGGATATAACTAGCATTAGCTACAAGTCTAAAAACAGTTATAGGGAAAGTTCTTTACGAAATCCATCTATTCTGCTGACTTTTGCTGTTTCAGCCTACTTTCTCTTTTTGTTGTGACTTGGCATTCATTTTCCTAAATAAACCTAAAGTTTCTTTTACAGTTAAAAATGTAGGATTTTATAATTCTCTAACTTTTCTTACAGTCCAATTCATTTTATCTTATGGTGGCAGACTGACTCCTCTTAACTCAACTCAATCTCTGCTCCTTTTGAGATGTGGTTTGGGAATAAAAATATAAGCACCAAGCCAGACTGAGTGAGCTCTCCGTGCATGGTCGGACGTCTCCCACACAGCTCCGTTTGAAGCTGCGTACATCGTTCCAGTTGTGGATTCGCTGCTGCATCCATCACACAACACTCCTCACACCTCCCGAGGCAAGGCGCAGGCTGTGCACTATCTCAGACATAAATGGGTAACTGACAAGCTGCACTGCCCACGCCTCATGTCTTTACTCTCTTCATCCAGCCAAAGAGTCTCCCCTCCTTGCCCTCCATATATCTGGTTCATTTAATATTTAGTTGGCCCCCTGCCATGCACATCACATCATCAGTCCAACCTACTGAACTTTCTGGCCAGAACCTCTGAATCTTTCAAGCATGAGATGCAGCAAAAGGTGAGGGTATTCAGGGTCAGGGGTGATCGTCTTCGTACATTTGTTTTTCTAAACAGCTCATCTTAGCTTGAGCTCTTGTTTACAAGAAATGAAGAATAAGAATCAGCTTTTAAATTCAACATCTGAATATAAATTCTATGTGTGTTTTATAAAGTCGAGAAATATAAATGTCTTCATGCCATGATTGAGAGATATCAGCTATTGTTGGTGCCAATCAATCTTGATCTTTGACCAATTTGAATTTTAGAATTGTACAGTTATAAAGCAGGAAATGTTCACGACAATCTTCACAGAAATGGAAATCCTAGCAAATGCACCCCGCTGCCAATGAACAAGTTGTAGGCTCAAGTCCATGACAAGACAACTAGAAAAAAGACAGGAAAAAAAATGCCCTGTTTGTGAGCACTGCCAGGAGAAACCATGACTCTTTAGACAGTTATAGGAGCAGGACTTTGATTTGCTAGATGCCTTTAATAAAGCCACTAGACAACTTTAACAATACCCTTCACTTGAAGTAGAGATGTTTGACCACTAATCCATTATGTAAAGTTGTGGTGGGGTGATGATTTGGGTTTGTTTTGCAGCCACAGACCTGGAGCCCCTTGCGCTCATTGAATCACAAGGATATCAGAGGATAAAGTTCTCTCTATACAAGTATTTCACACAAAATATTTTTTTCATTAAAAAGAATATTAGAAAACATTTGAAAAATCTGTGAAAACATTGTTTTTCTTTAAAAAAAAAAAATACCCCAAACTAAACAGCTGGAATATTTGAAATATTCTGGATATCAGAACCTAAAGCCTCAGACCCACATTGTGAATGCAAACTTCAGATATAAGTAATAAGAATCCAACTTACTCTTACCAAATAATGATTTTTTTTTTTTTATATTTTGAAAATTTATGGTTTTAAAAACACATTTGATGCCCAACACAAAAAGCAGTAACTATTAAGCCAGATCTAATGTTTTGGCTCACAGACTGATATGCCCAAATGTTTAACGATTTATTATATTTATTTATGTCACCAACGTAGAACTAAATTCCTCATCTGACTTTCAAAGTGAAGACAACTGCAGCAGTTCAGTGAGTCTGCTTTGCTTGAAGAATGACTATATAATGTTGGCTCATTAACCTCCAAGTCAAGTATAAAATGAATCCGTGGGAAAAAGGAGAATGAATGCTGTTCAATACATTGAACCCTGTAGTAAACTTTATTTACAGTCTTGACCTATTAAAGTTTGAAATAAATGAGCCAGACTTCCTGGAAAGAGATTTAATTTTTCCATCTTGCTTGGATTTTCTGTTTGCAATCTGGAAGCAGAGGGCGTTTCACAAAAACTATCAGGACTGTCCCAGGACTTACGTTGTGCATTTTTGTTGTTTATTTTATTCATTTCATATTTAGAAATAAATAGGCCGTAAGCAGTGATACAACATACAAGTGCATCACTATAAATTCTAAGTAAATCCCTGTTTTTTTTTTACCTCTGATCTTTTTTACACACTAATTTTAGTTAAACATTTTGTGCAGAAATGGTGGTTCTTTCTTCACTAGTCTACTGTAGGGATGAAAAGGTTAGAGTTTAATTACATCAATACAAGTTCCAAATATTGGTATCACTGCTCTAAAATTTAATTACCATTAAAGTAAAATTAATACCACTATATGAAAAAAAAACTTTTTTTCTTAATGTCCATCAACTGTGCAGTTCACTTCAGAAACAGAAAGAGCTAAATTTGAAACAGGAATGCTTCAACACATACTTGGCTGTATTTTGGCCTCATTGCATCAGGAAGTGTTTTTAAGACGTATTTCTTCCAAACAATAAGAAGAAAATGATTCATAATAGTCCTCCACTTCCAGCTGCCACAAGCTGCACAATGTTTAGTTCCATTTAACTTTTGGCGAGATGCTTGTGATCCTCAAAGTGGTCTGATTTGTCTACTTAACCTATCAGCTTGTCAGATTTCTTGTATTGGCACAATTTGTCAGAGGTTCTGCTTGTACTCAGCAGGACTGCCAAAGTAATACAAGTTTAACAGACATGTTTGTTTTTCTCTAAAGCATCAGTGCAGCAGATGTACAAATTTCACAACAGGAGTCTTAGACTTGTACGGTGCTCTTAGTTTCTAAAGTCATACAGGAAGCTACATGAAACATACAGTCTCATTCTAACGTGCAACATTCAGAAGGATTTCAGTAAAACTGGCTACAAACATTATGAGTGAGGTTCACCAGAGATAAATCCGACAATTACATACAAGCATATACAACTAAGCTGGTTGCTAAAAAACAAATTATTTTTGCATAGATAGTTGAGAAGGCTGTTTTTATAAGCCATTTCTAAAACAAACAAAAAATTTAAAAAGCTAAATTACTTTAAAGTCAGAATCCTATTTTCAATAATGCTTGTCTCATTTGTTATTTAAAACAAACTATGCTTGAGTCAAATTATTTCAATCTGCCAGTGGTATAAACAATTTTGGATTTTACTGAGTGCAACATGCACACAGTTATTCAAAATTGCTACTATGGTTACATCCCCAGTTCTAGTATAACAAATATTTTGGCTCCTTAATTGGAACAGAAATTATTGAATGAAATCATGTATCGCCCCCAGAATTTTAATGAACTGAGTTCTCGTGTCAGGGGGAGTGTCTTTAAAAAGCAGGACACTGAGGAAATATTCAGGTGACGCAAGTTAAAACGTTCAGGAAAGGGGAAAAAAAAAATGTGCTTGGATGATTAATTTTATACACTCTATTTATACTATGATATGAGGTTACAATGTGTGGGTCAGAAGATTTTGATGAGTTTGAGCCCTCTTGCTTTAGATTTTAATGACAAAATGAGTGAACTACCATGAATTTCCGCCAGAAGTCTTTTACTTCAATATGAGATATAATTCTGCCTTTTAAAATATGTCTGTGCCTTATGACCTCCATCATAACATGTAAATTCCATCTACATGTCCAGCCACCTTCATATCCATTTTTTACTCTCTGTATAGATTTAGGAAAAAAAAAAAAAATCTTTGTAACATTTTCTTTATAATAATGTTTTGTGTTTCCAACACGTCTAACAAAGATCTCTAAAGAAAGGTTAAAACTTATCTATGGTGAGTCCCATTAGATGTTGGGGCACTGTTATTTTTCCTCTTACAAATGGCACTTCAGTATATTTTATGTTCAAGTAGATAAAGGAATCAATGAAACACCTTTTTCTTGACATTTAGAGAGTTCTGTGTTTCTTCTGGATAATTTAACTCTTATATTGACCTTCTACAGAAAAGCTGGCTGTTTGACCAGAACCAAAGTTGGCAGACAAGTCTCTAAGCAGCTTAGGAACCTGTTTCTCTCAGGAGTTTAAGAAGCATTTACTCACAGGTAAACACCCATTTAATACTAATAGTGCTTTACATGTGAGAACTTGGAAAATAACAACTCACTCCAGTTTCCAACACCCCTGATGGACAGTAGCATACGCAAAATCCTTATTTAAAAAGCCTTTGTCCATGTGAGCTAGATTTTAACCGGGGAATTAAATAAAGTTGGTTTGAATGTCCCAGACCACTCCAGAAACCTGGAACACCAGTGTCACTGTTCACATTTAGTCTAGCTTTGCATGTCCATGCATTGAGCACTGGCGTGACCAACCAAAAAAGAAACCATATTAGACATCCAACAAATGGAAGTATGCACATTATGGAATAATCTAGTACTCTTCCAGGATTTGAAGGAAAAAGTTACTTTGCAGCCAAATCTAATTATTAGCAGATCTTTCACTCATCTATTTATCTGACATCTGCAAGGCTTGTGGCGCTGGAACTTGGCAGATAAAATAGAACATTTTCAGGATTAAAAACATGTGACTTGTTTGTTTGGGGGGCTTCCAAGTCTCAGTATTAACAAAAAAATAAATAAAATAAATCCACTCCTGACAATAAGTTGAGTGGGGATTTTCTCTTGCTCTGTGGACTTATGTGTCATTTTCCTTATGTGCCATTTTCTTTTGGATGTATCAAGTTTTGTCGCAGTGTAGAAGACAATCTCAGAAATACAGACAATTCTCATTGGAGCGCCTGTTTGGTCACTTGAAGTATTTAGTAGACAATGCCCTTCAGACGCAAAGAAAAACCTTGGCCAATACTCTTAAAAAATAATTTAAAACACATCTCTGAAGGAATAGCACCGGCTTCCTTGCTCTCTTATCAGAGGCTGCCAGATGCCAGCCCACAACACCATCCCACACACAGCCCGAAGGTGCACCACAACATGAAGTCTTTGCAGTGGGGAGGCAGATACAGTAGAGAGGAAGGGGTGGGGAGGAAGAGGAAGAAAGAGATGAATAGCCTAGGAACATTCAGCAGAAGTAGAGCACCATGCGGGGGAGGAGGGATGAGTGTGGTAGCATAGGGAAAAACTGGTGTCAGAGACTGATCTCTTCTTTCCCCCTGCTGTGCAGGAGAGGCTAAAGACCAAAGGAAGACAACTTTGGATGTCTTCTGACAGTTTGATGTGTGACTGTGAAAAGGGAAGTAAGAAACAAGTCATATCTGCAGGTTCTCTCTGCAGGTCTTTGCCAATAGTTAAAAAAAAAAGAAAAGATGTAAATCACTTGTGAGTAACAAGTTCCATCCATTTTCCTTGTTACGGCTTGGGAATGCAGCACTTGTGCAGATACTGTATGCAAAAAACCTTCAGGCTGTCTTTACTGTGGGAGGAAGCTTTCTAAATTTTACACGTGGAAGGCAGGAACCCTTTCACCAGTGTGAGAGACACTGTCTGATGAAGCCATCTGTGATTAGATTTTGACAGGCTGCTGAAAGTACGTCGGTTGACAGCCTCGAAATTCAATTTTACTTCACATTTCTTGTGCGCTCTGCTTAAGGACGACGATATGTGGCGACGTTCAGATGTACACACACAGATGGACGTGCTGCCGTACTCGCATGAGTGCTGGCAGCTGCTCACTGCCTTAACTTCTTTTTCGGCTGCCAGCAAAAGCTGATTACCAGTGCCAGTCGTCCTCCAAACAAACAGTAGGGAGTTAGCAGGGTGTGCAAGGAGCGCATTTTAGTCAAACAGAAAGATAGAGATGGGAACATGGGAAGGGGTGTCAGAAAGGTCCCTGAGTATTGTATGAAAACATCATTTAGGTTTGTAGTGACACAACAGAGACTGAGGTTCTGGGATGGGATGATGGGGTGAAAGAGGTCAGACATGCTGAAGCAGAAGGCAATGAAGGCTTCTAGAGGCAAGATGAAGAATTGTTGTAGTTTATCTTGGATCTAAATGGTAACTGTTAAAGGTAATTAATAGTTAGAAATGTGTTGAAGAAGTTTTGGGCAAAAAAGACATCTGACAGTTCTGTTTTTTTTTTGTTTTTTTTTTTTGTTTTTTTTATTGGAGCTTTCCAGACTTTTATTGGGTTGATAAAATAAGACACAAATTACCTCTGAGAACAACTAGATGAGATGTTCAAGTGAGTCCAGGCGATCTGCCAGTTGGGCTACAACCAGGAACTTAACATGAGCAAACATTCAGACTGTAGTAGCGCAAAGTCAGTTGACCTGCTATTCATGCTGCCTCATTGATATGTGTATTATCAGCAAATGGATAAAATTTTGATCATGGAATTATTTTGATGTTTATTGTTGTAACTTGTTTTTACAATCTAAAAAACACTAATTGGAAGATTTCAACTCTGATTTGAAATTACAACAGAATGACCGGCCTTATTAAATGACTTAAAATGAAACCTGAAAATACTTTGATAAGGCTGAATGGTATCCCCCTTAAATAAACAAATGGTATGGAAAAAGCTAGGAAGTTGTAACATAGATAAACTAGAACATGGAATTTTGAAATAAATTCCATGAACCCAAATACAATTATATATAATAAAATTTGTAATAGTTGTCTTCTAATGAAAGTAATGCATTTAAAAAAATACTTTATGTCATTTGAAGGTTTTATAAATGTACATTTAAATGTACATGATGGAAATGTGAACCTGCTTAGCTCCTAAAAATGGTTGTACATGGCATAAATAGGAGGCATGGAAAAGCATTGTCGAGGTGACATGCTGAAGATGGAGAAGGAGCCTCTTAAAGAGACAGACAGCAATTTTAAGTTATCACATATGACAGTGATACAAAGTCCAATTTCTTTTACATTTTTTTATATATATACAGCATTTTCACAACATCTGAAGGTAACAGTTACTTGACTGTTCTATAAAATGGCATTATGTGCAAGAAAAATAGACAATACCCACTCTTTAAGAAATAAGTGTTCTTAGGTTAAATGCCTCCAGAAATTGTACTTTTTACATTATCTTCAGAAGGCAGAAACAGATCATTTTCACAATAATACCACCAAAACATGAGCAGAATATGTTTACCATTGCATCTAATTTAACCTGGCTGGGGACTGGGTTCATTTGGCTGAAGCCCTAAGACCATGCAAGGAAAGCTGAGATGACAAGACAATCAGCAGGAGAATGGTTGCAAGCAGAATTAATGCAGCCATCTGCAATTCAAACTTTACCCAGCATTAAAACCTCTAATGCAGTAAAACCCAACCCATCTGCCACTGCAGCAAGGAGAAAACAAACACCGACAAGTTTAAGCAAGCATAAATTTAACCCTGCTCGCTCCATAGACTGAGGGCGACAGAAATGATATCGGCTGATTAGTCTCCATTTGCGTCGTCCTAATGCTCATGCAAGCAAAACGTGTCTGTTTATGCAGAAGTCTGTCCATATGGGGAACTGTTATATAATTTATACTGCAGGTGTTAAAGAGCTTAAGCTTCCTGAATGAGACACAAGCAGATTTTAAATAAGGTCTGTCATATAGAGAGGAGTGCTAGTCTGTTTGGAAAATGGCTGACAGGCAGGAGCCTTTAGAGAGAGATATGCTCAAAACACAAGGTTAAGATATCCAGAACCAATGAGCTAGCTTTTTGTCAAACAAATAGGTCTTATGTACGACATTGCTTGTGGACAATGCACAATGTTTGTAATATGTTCTGCAGGCGAGCCGGCAGAGAAGCCTCATATCAAATACAAATAATCCGCATATGATTGAGTCAGCCAATATTCCAGCTACAATAACAGGATTAACTTTTGTTTCCCACTCAATATGTGATGTACTTTCAAAGGCTGATAAGGTTCGCTGTTTAATTAGATTCACAAATAATACATGATAATGGAAGAACACAAAGAATTGTATGATTAAAGCAGGCAGCGATTTGGAGATACTAAATGTTCCCTTTGATGTGAGATGCTCTTTCCAGCATGTGCGGCTCAACAAACAGCCTTTTCGCAGAGCAGATGCTGCTGCCTCTCTTTGTCCTAAAACTGTCCCAGCAACGAGGGAAAGATCTCCAATCAGCAGAGGCGCTTACAACGCTGGTAATTTATAGTACTCAGTGGACCTCTTCTATGCATGCAGATGCTACTGAAGTAGCACACTAAAGCTCAACTGTGGTGTTCTGATTGCCTCTGATCCATCTAAGCTCCCTAATGTCTCCAAAATCGATCACTGCTGGCAAAAGCTTCATCAACATTATATTGTAAAACAATTAATCTTTCACCTTAATTGGAAAAATGCCAACTTGTGCAGGTTAGGCACAAAACTGGAGCCGCTGGAAGACAGAGAGAGAAACATTTTCGTACAATGTTGTGTTCAAACTGCTTCTTCCAGGGTCAATTCACCCCCACCAACCAGAAAAAGCTGCTCAGTAAAAGCTCCAGGGATGTACCAGAAGGTCCAAGGTTCTGACCTGGCCTCCAAACTCCCCAGATCCCCAACCAATTAAGTACCAACAGTTTGGACTGAACAGGATCCACAGTGGCCTAAATAGGCTAGACAAAACCTAAAGAATATACCATAAAGCATCTTCAAATAATATACAACATGCTCAGAGGTTTCACTTCTTAACAGCAACTGTGACTCATACCATATGAGACATGCATGTTTATTGTGGAAGACACTTGGATATTATTATAAAAATCTTGAGCTTTGAAGACATAATTTTGATTATGATTATAATTTTGATTGGAATCAGAGCTCGGTACATTGGTTAACAACAGTTAGTTAATACAATAGTTAAACTCAACCCAGTTTGGAGAATCTGCAAGAATTTTAAACACCTAAGTTAAGCGACCAGCTATTCAAAGCTAGGGCAATTCCAAAGTAGGAAAGCAAAGAAGGTCTGTGTGCACCGTACTTATTTTCCACTCGGTGTCTGTAAATAATGTACAAGCATCTCATAGTCTCTTGACAATTCAAAAAAGGCATGAGATGACAATTACATGTACGATAATGGAATCTTAGATATTTTAAGTGCTTGCATAGAAGGCAATAGGACTTATTTTGTTTCTTTTAGACATTTTCCCAAAAGGCTTTTTCAGTTGTTATCTTAGCTTAGAAGTTTCTGACTGTTAAAGTGTTGAACAATCACCGAACTGTCGAGGTCATTGATAGAGCTATTAGCGTCACTACCACTTTAAGATTGCATTTATGCTAAAATGTTAGTCCACCACCATAGCTGCTCAAGTCTAAAATATAGTCTCAAAACATATTGCTACAAGCACATACATCCACCAAAGGCCCCGACATACCTCATCCAAAGCCAAACATGCGATGTGCTGTCATTTGGTTTTGACAACTGGGTCCACCGGTCACACACACATCTTTCTCATAATGGCGCTGACCACATCCCTCCAGCTTTCATCTACGCCGCTACCTGCGCAAGTTCCCTCTATGCGTTCTGTTTTACTTTAAGGAAATGGTCACAGACAGTTTCTGCAGACAGCCTCCTCCATGAAGAAATGTTATAATTGCAGTCCAGGAGTTATTAGTCATTCATCAGTCATATTGTAGGAGTTATTTAGTGAAGAATCACAAAAATGTACATAATTCCTCATCGCTTCACAGAAATGTTCCTCAAAGTTATTAGTGTCGAAATAGTTTGGCAGATGATTGCCTGTATGAACAGAATGACTCAATTTTCAACACGCATTTACGTCAATAAGAAAAAGCTTTTGATTAAGATGAGACGAGTTGCAGAACCTGCACTTAACTCGATAAAAACGTTTAATTGAGTCCCACCACAAATATTGATATGCATTAATGTTCCCATGGAACAGGAAAAATGGTTAAAACAGCAAATAATTGCTCAGGAGACACTGTTGTAGGCCTTCATCTGATCCACGTGAGCATGACAACCAAACCGAACCTTCAGAACCGTCTAGCAAGGTGAAGGATCTAGTCCTCTGTTCCACTGCATGAACAAAAGCCATATTTCTTCTCCTTATCTGAGATACAACCGTCAATCCAAGGAAACTTTCTGAAGAGCTTGGAGCAAACTTTCCCAAACAGTCTTAGAAATTTGATCCCTTAAAACTGGATCTCAGTTACCAGCCTCTAAACTAAAGATCAGATCCATCTACTTTGATGGTGTTGTGGCTAAACCTATTTTAATTGAATCTAACTCTAAAGTTAAATTTTGAGAAGGCTTTTACTGTTATAAAATGTCATCAGTAATTTATTTGGTGCAAACAGCATTCTCTGTCGGGAAATGTATCTTTGAACTTGAGTACAATCTTTGTCGTTCCTTAGATTTACACATGAAAATTGTCTAGTTTTTAGTTATTTCAAGATTCATTAATAAAATGTTGAATTTCATTTATTTCTTTTCATGTTGTTTACATCTGAGGACTTTGAAGGCAAAATGGAGACCGTCCAGAAAATATTTGAGTCACAACTCGTCTGTGATGTTAATGTTTACACAGAAAAAGGTTCAGCATTAGCCTCATTGCTTTAGGGGGAACGTAGGCACATCTGAATGGCTAAAGCAAAGCATATTGATTAAATATAGCAGCCAAAGAGTGAGTGTCAGGGAGGAGGAGTGAGTAGACAACCTCCAAAAATCAATTTATTGATCCTTGTTGGCGGCTACCTGCTTCTTTTGACAAGGCAGGATTCTCAGATAAACATCTTGCATGCACTGAAGTCAGACATCCAATATTGTAAGCACTCCTTAAAACAAACTGTAACTGTCAAAGCTTTTATTAGTCTTGTTCTACATTTTTATCAAAGTCAGGATTTATCATCAGTCTTTATCATCCCATACATTTTTTGATCATTAATAACTTATTCCGTATAAATGTTTTTTTTAAAAATGGATTTCTGCTCTTTCATGACAATATAATAGTATAGATAATTCAGTTAAAGCAAAAAAACAAAACAAAACAAACAAAAAAAAAAAAAAAAACAGGTGAATTAATCTTAACACTAGCACACCAATCTTTTTTCTCATTCTCTGCATAATTTCATCAGCCTAGATCATAATGTGAATATGACTTTGGTCTTGCATTTCCATTAATGACTAATTCTGGAGCATGTTCTCTGACATCAAAGCTAAAAAGTAATAATACATTAGAAGAAAGTTTTCCCTAGTTGATTACAAACATGGAAAAATGATCTTAAGTCATACTTCAAGAGGACGTTGCTACAGTTGCCACAAGTGGGAAAGTAGAAACCGTCTGCTGCTCCTCAAAGCATAACTGCTAGCAGACAGTTGCTCTGGAGCAAAGCAGCTTGTGTTAAAACAAAGGAAAGCACATTGGAGAAGCAATTGTTGCTATCCACCAACAATTGGGTGGCAGTTGCTGGTGGATAACTCATATGACTCTTATATCAAAGACTGAAATGAAACTGGGTCATAAACAGCAAATCTTTTGAAACAATTCAAGATGATGCAAGGGCCCAATCAAAATTTAGATTTCAATCCAATAAAAAATGCTTTTATGTACCTTAAGAGAGTGTTTCCCAACCCTGTTCCACAAGGCACACTGCGCTTCAAGTTTTTGATGTTTCCCTGCTTTACTCCGCCTGATTCAGCTGATTGCAGTTCAGCAAACACTTGTCAATTGAAATCACCTGGGCTGAAGCAGGAAAACACGTAAAACATGCAGGGCATGTTACAACATTGCTACAAACTGTAGCAATGTTGTAAAAAAGAATACGAGCGGCTGATTTAGTTTTACAGTAGAACAAATGACAGTTGCAAGGTATTGCACATAAAGGTGGTTCTACAGGCTGTTGACTTGTGGGGTGCACCTAATTTTTTTGGATGATGATATGTTCTTGTCTGTCATTTCAGGTGTGTACTTATTAAAGTGCTTATTTTTGCCGCAAAAATGTTTCAGAGGAGGAGAAAAAGGATTTTTCTGCAACAGGCTACTGATGCAACATAGGGCAATGTTAACAAATTCAACCTACGGGTTTCTATCTGCTTTGCATGATACTGAAATGAAGTCAAAACAGCTGAGCAAAGAGGATGTCAGGAAGACAGGTGAAGGATGATGCTGTGCGGAAGAGGGGGAAAAAAAGTTTAGCAGATAGACAACAGGATTATGAATGCGTTCCTGCAGGTGAGATTTCCATAGACGGCATCACAAAAGCCACTCTCTCTCTGAGCAAGACCAAGTTCTGCATTCAGACTTTCCCTCCTTTCCAGAGCGAGAAAAGGCATCAGACAAAAGCGCATGGCAGCCTCTGCAGCCTTTTAAATAGCATTAGTTATGCTCCACAGGTTTGTCACACCAAATTGTATGAAAAGTTGTGTGGATTCAGTTCAGACCAGTTCCCCTCTTCCTCAAAAATTGTGCATCGGATGTGCGCAGCAAAGTGTCAGAGGTGGCCTAGTTTTTTGGGATGTTTCATATTTGAAGGGCTTTGCTGGAGGGGGAGTTTCATCTCCGGACTAAAACTGATTAATTATTATCCGTTGAAATCACATAATGAAAGCACAAAGCAATTGAAAAGCTAATAAGCAATTAAATCAGAGAAATAGACATGATTATGTATTCATCTGTGTTATTCTGCTAAAAAGGACTCAATGGCTCAAAGTAAAACTCTCTGGGCTTATGATTTCTCTATCCAAAAAAAAAAGCAAAAAAAAAAGCAAATGACTTTTACTTCAGAACAGGAAGAAAAACATTATGTATATTGTTACCTTTTGATCACGTAATGTGTAATGAGAAAACATTGTGTAGGAGTGATTGCAAAATACCTGCACCATGTTCTCTGTAATTCACAATGACTTAAAGAGAGGCTTGCTTGATTGCAACAGTGGATTACCTTAAACTACAAAATGTCAAAAAGGTGTGAGAAATGCAAGATGTGTGAAATGAAATCAAAATAAGAATCTCTAGCACCGGGTAGACATCTTTACCTGCCCTGTATATGTCATGTTTCATGGTGGCAAAGGACTGGAGTTGTAACAGGACATTGACAGAAGAAGATTACATACTTTAATAAAATGAAATAATCTCTCAAGGTTAACAGAGGAGAAGGTGATGACAAAGACGAAGGCTAACAGACGACTAGACGAGAAGTGAAAAGAAAACCAATGAGAACAGCTTATTCTGTCAAAGTTAAGAATCAAGGATTTTAAAAATGATTTTAAATGCAATTTATTAGTTTAATTCAGTGTCATATTCTTAGGAAATGGACAATTCTCCTAACTGAAAATAATTGTTTTATAGCAAATCTGCTTGCAAATTAATATATGTAAAAGTAAGAATAAGAACAAAGTGATTTTCATTTTTAAAAAGTGCCTAGTAAATAGCTACAAAATACAATTATGTGCTTGATTAAAGATATTTGACTTGCAGTGGCTTTTAAAACTATTAAGACAACTTTTTGGAAACAAAAATAAACTGAAAAGGGGAATGAACAGTAAAATTTGAATGTACAAATGCTCTTTTTAAAACAACACATTTTGCTGTGAATCCCTTAAAGTGGAGCTCAGCATCTCCATTGAAAATCGTTTAAAGGAACACTGCAAAGATCACAGCATTTTCCATGGCGCCACTGAAGCAGAACGAGCCTCTGAGTCTGATATGGATACCCTAATAAGTTGATCTCTATAGCATGTAAGACGACAGTGGGAAATCTCAAAGCAAAAGCATGAAAAGGTTTAAAAGCCTCGTGTATTGAGTGGATGACAAGCTCATCGAATGAAGAAATAAATCAAACCATAACTAAGCGAATGAGTCCGTATGTATCTCAATACTCCAAATTGAATTTCTGAGCAGCAGGCAGTATTTGGTTTGACATTTGGTAGTTTTGTTGTTAACAAGGCAAGTGTTGTGGTACCTTTTTTTGTGTGTGTGTTTTGTGCTGGAGGACCTAAATGAGCAAGAAGACATCAAAAGATGTCTTATGTCTTTTATGACAACAAGACATAAAAGGGAATCATTAAAAAAATTGTGATTCAAAAGGAGACTTATTCTGTCTTCAGCTGTCCATTAGGTTTTGTGATTTTTTTTTATTTATTTTTTTTATAATTTTGTTATGAGTTTGTTCGGAAACCAATGAAAACCTGAAATAATACATACATATGGGGATTCCTGTAACTTGTCAACTTACAAAGTATTTCAAGATATGAAGGAATATGCTAAAAATAAAAAAAAAATAAAATAAATCCTTGAAAAAGAAAGATGGAGGACTTAGATTTGAGCAACTCACAATTGTGAATTTGAAGATTAGTATTTAAAGGGAAAAATAGAAAAAAAAAACTAAACAAAGCACACAAAACCATGAAATTCCTTTAATCAGTTTACCTAACATGGCGATCATAATGTACAAGGAAAGCAAAGATGTCTGACCATAAATGATGGAAAAGGATGAGACTATTTTAAAATGTAGGTATTTGGGTTTTTTTTTTTGAAGAAAATAAATTATTTTCTGTATGTAATATAAATCACAATCATTAAATCAATTGCTCAGTTCATTACCATGTATTTTTTCCTGTAAATATGTACTCAGTCATTCTCAATCCTATGGTGAATCACTCAACAGCACTTTAAATGTCTAACACGATTAGACGTTTGAAGTGACTTGTAGCTCATTGAAAACCAACGGTGACAGTATACTGGATGACTAATTCAACACAGTTTATATTGTTCTCTGTGAAAGTAGCTCCCATAGCAACTCCAATAGACGGCTCCCTTCTCTGTATCTTTGATCACTATTCTTTCATCTTTTGTGAGCCTGGCGCTGGCACAAAATTGCAGCTTAGTGTGATATATGACATTCCATCTCAGCAGCGTATGAAAAATAAATTAGATTTCCCTACACCATTTCCTGATCAGCCCTTCCACCTCCCTCATCTCCACCACCAAGGCCCTTCCCTCCTGATTTCACACCTGCCTCTCTTCTTCTGGCCCATGCATGCGAAAGCTCGACTGCAAGAAACAAACACAGAGGGTGCGTTCGCACCAAGTGTGTCACAGCAGGTTTCAAACTCAAAACCAAATGGCTTCAAATCTTTTAGTCTTACTCTGAATCACCCCATCTATACAGGCAGTAGAAATGAGTGATTTTAAAACATTTGCATGCAAGAAAAACCTACAATAGCACATCATATATTATCAATTTTTCAAATGTTCCTTGAGATCACTATTGACAGATGCTAAGGACATACACAAACGGCTACACAGAGATGAATATGAGAATAACTTTTCATTCTAGGTGTCTAGAAAATCTGCCCTTTTTAGTTCCAGCTCAACTAATTGAATTTACCATCGTAATGGTAAATTCTTCTGCCATTTTAAAGTCTTACTTATTTTTAAGAGCTTCTTTTTCACAAAGGAGAAAGAAAGAAATTACTTAAAGAAAATTAAAAAGTCTTCCTTCATTCGTTGGAGAAATCAAGAAAGACAAGGAAACGAGGGAAGTTGAACATGAGGTGCTTCCTACAACTTTGATAACAAACCAACTGGTGAACATTAATTAACCTGGATAAACAAACTACGGGATGTACTGGTGAAGAATACACCCCAATAGGCCAGACTGCAAATCAATTAAACTGAAACTCATCCTAAAGTACAAACCAGAAAAGGTTTAGCTTCCCTAAAGGGCACTCAGACTGATTACTCAAACTTTCACAGTCATGCCAAAAAAAAAAAAAAAAAGAGTACGTGAGAACAAAACTAGGTAAAACATTAAAGGTGCAAATTATCTAACTGAAGCATTGCTCCAGCAATGTGAAACCGTCTACACAAAGTGTGCAACGTAGTTTTATTAAGACGTCAGACTAGTGGAATCACTCATTGAAAGGGGGAACTAATTGAAACCATACATGATGGATTTCCCAAGACGTTGCAAAGAGTGGAGTTATTCCTTTATTGAGTGGAAGCTTGTCGGATTTCCTCACCATGAGTCAAAAATGATTTATCAGGCTTTCAATCAGTGTGCTATCTAAAAATCTTTTTTGGGTTTTTTTCGCTATGCATCTGAATCCTCTGTTAGTCAGGGGAAGATTAATAAAAACTTCACACATAAAAGAGCCTTTAATGGAAATTAAACAGGAAAATTATACTTTATAGGCTACAACACTTTATAGCAGAGAATCCATATGAAATATCCACATGATTTACATATTATTTTTTCCCCAAACGGTTACATTTATATGCTAAAATAGCACTAAATTCACTTTTTCTACTCTTGTATTCGTCATATTTTTGTGTCAGTAAAACTCCAAAACAACAAGACTCTCTTCCATTGCTGTTCACTCTCACTTGAATCATTATACCCCCCCTGCAGCCTACATTTAAGCATTGTTTTGTTTTGGTACAGGATTTACTAAGCTCATAAAAAACTTGAATGCAGACAAGAAAAAAGTTTATTTTGCATATTCTCTATGAGTCTCTCCTCTGGAGAGAACAGGCACAAAGCATCAAAAGAGTGCGCTTACTCTTGATCACATTAAATCCATCATGATGCAAAGTGTGCATGAAGAAAGTAGGACAGCTTTCACCGCAGCTCAGAACTGACACTTGCTTTACAACAGAGACATCATCATTAACAGATGAAGCCTCGTTCTGAAGCAACATGACACTCTACCCGCATTCTTCACAATCTGCTGCAGCTGCTGGTTAGCTCAAGATTTCCCAGTAAACTGTCCAATCCAATAAATCTTGGCTCCCATTTAGCTTTAACTGCAAAGTTGTAACCTCATCCGATTGTTGCCAGAGACATTTGAAAAAAATATTTCTTCATTAGAAAACATTTGATGCTTCATCGAGATGTTTATATAAAATTAAAATGGAGTCATTTTTATGATGGTGTTAGGATTTTTTATTTGATCTGTTGTCTTTCAGGGATGAAATGTTTTCCCAATATCGGCAATGGAATTTTTTTTTTTTCCACTGCACACAGGAACAACATTGTGCACACAAGTTCTCATATATCCATACATCCCTGCTGCATGTTTCTTTGCTGAATCCTTCTTGTGATTGTATATTTTTCAAAATTTCTTGGTAGAATTGGAAGAATTCATTCAAATTGAAATTAAAATGGTTTAAGATGTTCACAAACAGAACACATATTGCAACTGCTGCTGAATGAACAGCATCTCTGTTCTTTCAGACTTTGACATAGTCCACATTTACGCAGTAGACAAATGCGACCCAAATCCACTTTTTTAGTCCATATGTGACCTATATGCAACTTTTTCATGGCAGTCTGAACGGCCTATTTCTGATTTGTGCAAATTGGATACGTATTTGATTGTTTTCAAATATGTAGTTAGAACAGTCATGTTGCATTTTATCTGACTTTTATAAAATTTATATGAGATGTTCATCATATTTCTGCACCGCCATGAGCCAAACATGGTAAATCCAGAGGTAAACAATGGCTGAAAATGATCATTTTCAACTTGTGGAAGAAGTCTGTATCGCTGAAGTGCATCACATCACATTGCCACCATTCCTGGCTCTGACTGCATATCCAAACAGGCTTATCTATGGAAGTATCATTTAGCAATGACCATTTATGGAGCACTATTAGTTTTCCTAGTTTCTCTTTTGATTGGCCTTCTTCATTTTGTTATGATCTATCTTTATTGTTGGCTCCCATTCCTGAATAATGTTAAAATCAATACGTAGATGGCTCCATCCATTATTACTTACATAATGAACCTTGTTTTAAATGCACGTTTTGTACTACAGATGGCTTTTATGTTTTACTTGGAAATCAATTTGTATTTCAATATATTTGTCTGATGTTTACTTTTGCAGTAACCTTAAGCTGCTCCAGCAAATTTTTATTTGACATTTCACACACGATTAGACTAATTATTCCTTTCTGGCACTCACATTTTCAAAAACACAAAAGTGTTAAAAAGATATACATGCATTGTGCTTTTGAAAATTCACCATGAACTACAAGAAAGTACACAGTTCCAAATTTACAGTTTTATTTATTTTTTTAACAACTTCAGAGGTCCTTCTTCCCTTTTTATCAGAACTCTGTTTGGGGATTTTACAAGTGTATTTAATCCATACTGCTAAGATTGCTAAATATCATCTCCACAAAAATTAAATGTGAAAAGAACATATTGAATATGGCTAGATTAATGTATAACTTGAAAATGTGTCAGGGACGCTTAGTCCAGTTAAAAAAAAACAAGGCATTACTGTAGTCCGAAAGTTAAAAAAAAATAAAATAACAAATTGCCTACTACATTAGTATATAGATAGATAGGAAACTGTATTAATTCCTTTTGGATTTTTGCTGAGGAAAATTAGTCAAATGCACCTAAAAAGTTTGAGTATAATAGTGTGTTATAGTTCAACAAACAAAACAAAACAAAACAAAACAAAAAAACGAGGAAATTGATTTGGGACACAATATTTGTGATTAAAAAAGCTATTCTGGGCTGATGTGTGAGTATATTTCAGATGTGTCTTGCTGAAATTAATGTGCCGTTCTAATTATCTTCGAAGTTGGAACACACCTGAGATGACAGTGTTTAAATTAACATAACAGGAGAAGTCAGGATTTTAACATGGCAACACCCAATAAGAGATTGTTTGTAATATCTCAGACTCTGAAGGTTTCACCACCAGAGTAATACATTCACTGGAATACTGTAATACATATGAATGTTATTTCCATTGACATGACCAGCCTTGCACTATAAATACCCATATATCAACTTTGCACACACTCAGTTTGTGCTGAGCATATTATTCATTTGAGGGAGAAAAGCACATCTTCATTTTTTTAAAGCTCACTGCAGAATCCAGGAAGATATTATCCAAATGTTTTCTTCTGAAACCGAACAGAAATAATGATGAAAAAAATGACTTGTGTTGGGGTAAAAAAAAAAATGGCTGATGTCTCCATGCGAATATCTTAGTGCAGTAACAAAAATCCCTCTAGCTAAAGCCCACAAAGAAAGTCTCAGCGAGAGCAGAGATAAAACATTTACAAGCATCATTACTGTGATCAGTTGGGGGAAAATACTCTGCAAATGGTTCATGAGAAAAAAAGAAATGAGGAATACTTCACTTAAAAATAATTGTGGTTATAATATGCAAGCATTATAAGCTATGCAAGCATTCACATGTGTAAGAAGTGTTGATAGCCTGGTTAGCTCTTTGAGTTCACGGCATCAATGTGATGCAGAAAGGGTTCTGTTATACACAACTTTTGCACATTTTTTTGGTACTTTTTGTATCGTCTCGTTAAAAAAAAACTGTGTCCTGACATAATCAAGATTGAAAATACATCATTATTTTAAATTGATTTATAAGACGCAACAGAAAAGATGTGAAAAAACAAACAAACAAACGACAGCAAACTAAATCCAATTGCTGCTCCTCTAGATTGCAAGGGGAAGCTCCTCTAAAAGCAGAAATGTTCTGAGTTTGCTGTTCAGGACCAGAGGGAAAGACATTAGCAATTACTTCAGCAAAGCAATTGTTGTTGCCCATCAGTCAAGTGTCATAAGGTCATGTTCAGTTCATTTAAAGTCAATCACTAGATTATTCCCAAGTGAAAAAGTTTCCCAAATTTCCAGCAAATTCTAAGAAAGACTATGTAAATCTCAGATGAAGTTCTTGCATTTTCTCTAAGACTAAAAAGACTTGTTTTTGACTTGGGTTAGGGTTAGCCACTGTGGAACAATGTCATTAGGATGAGAACAAATTCGAGATTTGTGGCAGTAAGAAGCATGCTTGGATAAAACAAAGCGCAATATTCTGGCACACAGATTTCACACCAACTCAGGCATGGTGGTGGAGGAGTGATGACTTGATCCTGTTTTGCAGCTGCTGGCATCTTATAGACAATAGCTACTTAAACACATCCTTTTGGGAACTCTTGGATTTTGATGACATCTGTTTTTGAAAGGGAGCTCAGACAAAGAATCACCTTTGTATGTTTACAAAGGAACTGTTCCGTTGATAGGTTTGAGTTGAATGTGAGGTTCTCTGTAAACCAAAGTATCCTATAGTTCAGTGTGACTGGCAGTGAAAGCTCAATCAAACTAGACATTGATCCAAATTGAAGAAAGAAATATACAACAGAAGTTGTACATGAAATGATTAGGTTAACTTTAAGAAAGCTTTGTATGAGTTACTATCTGGGAAACCTAAATGAGCTGTAAAAAAGTTTACTTCACAATGAATTAACACTTAAAACAATTACAGCTAGAGGTGGCTGTATGAACTGTTGCATTTCCCACATAGTTTTTTTTTTTCTCTCCATTTTGGCTTAATCTTTGTTTAATAAATATTAACAGTGTGACATTTTTGTATTTTTTTATTTTGTTAACTTCTTCCTCTTGAGAAAAAGCAAGAATAAATCCAGTAACCAGTTCAGAAAGTCCCACATTATGACCTTAAGATTCTGAGCTTTTGATACAAAAGCGATGTCAGACTTCACGGTGTGGCAAAAGGCAACCTTACCTATATTGTGGTGTATTGTGCCATATGGTCCCTCAGAAAATCCTCCAGGCCACACATTCACTCTCAGAGAGAAGGAGGAACACTCAGCCTACAAGAGGAGATAAAAGAAAATGGCGCTCAAAGTCCACGTCCCACACATCACTTTTGCATGAACATGTCTGTGGGAAAGGTGTTAAAAATGAAAAGGTCAAGTGCCGTTCCTTAGCAGGTGAATACAAAATCAACCTTCATGCATTAACAAATCGCTTGATGTTTTACACATTTGACCTTTGTGACTGTTCATAATTCTTTCTTTCTGAAACAGTTAGAAAACTGAGCTATCTCCTCTACATCCGAAACAAAACAGGCGTGATTATACGTCTCCGCTGAGGGCAAATCTCACCGCTAAGCTTTAAAAATTCAGACAGCAGAGCTATGATTTGGAGTGAATTATGTGCTTCTCAAACAAAAGGAGGGTGAAAGTAGAGAAAGAGGGGGATAATATTGCTGTAAGGAAAAATTATTGAAATTTTGCACAGCAGGGTGTTTATGCTGGGCTTTGGCTCCCAAGTGACATTATAATCTCTGCAATGACTTGACGAGCGTTATTTGTCTCTTTGTTCTCTGATTTTTCGTGGCCAGTCATCCCTACAAGCTGTTTTCCTTTCAAAACACGCAGCAGGGGCGCTGCATTTCGTGTTTGCATTGGGAGATTGTGTGGGAGTGAGAATGTGGGTGCAGACACATGCATGTCAGCGAGGACATCTGAGTCCTGCTTCATGTGTGAGGAACCGTTAATGACACGGCTCACAAAGATCATGCACTTATGATATGTTTATCTGCAGAAGCTAACAGAGGAAACATGTGGTTCTTTGGTTTTGTTCTCTGGCTGTAACGGTGATTATTTCCTCTTGGGGCTCATGAGATCTGGTTTCACTGAACCACATGATCCAGCCATTTCTATCGATGCTGATACCCGAACCAATCGTATTCATAGACATCCAGACTCTTGCATTATTCTGCCCCTGGTGTCGCTTTCCAGTTCATTACTTTTGTGTTCACCCTCAATTTTGCCCTTGTTGTCCAGCACAGGATGTCTGCCTGATGGGTGAAAACCTTGCAAGAACGTCACCATAGAGTTCTTTAACAACTAAATGGAGTCCTACTTTAGTTTCTGGCTTTAGTTTGACTGGACTTTACCTTCCACTTCTTATCAAATCAAACTTAAAGGCCAAAATGACCAAGTTATAACAATCGATTAATATATCAATCAATCAATAATTGAGGTATCCAAAAAAAAAAAAACACAACAAAAACCCAATGGATTAACAATTAAAACACTAACTATTTAAAAGATGTAAGAACAATCTAAGCATATATAAATAGTTAAAAAAATTAATTAAAAATGAGAAGATAATTTCATAGCTAAGTCAGAAACACTTTCATGACTGGAAAAGAAACCTCTCTCTCAATTTTGTCTCTACACTCTTGTGTAGAACAAAATTAAGTTTGAACATTAAAGTTAATTATTTTGACATAAACATCTATGATGAAACCTTAGCATCTCTGAAGACTGGCAGTTACAGAATAAATACTGTAACTGCAGGTCTCAGTAGTAAAAAAGTTATCTAAATGTAAATCTGCCACTTTATTTTTTGTGTACAACAGACTCAAAGATGCAAATCAGCAATCTGTTCAGTCATAGGATCAGCGACACTGATGTATTTAACAAATCAATACATTTTGTTTTCATTTTTATTACACGAGGAGATGCACCTTTCCCTAAAAATATGTTTAAATGTTATTCTAATTTAAATATATAAACTGCAATGATTGAGGAATGTGATGTGTTCAATGCTGATTATTTTAAATCCCCCGTTATTGTGGAGTTGTCATTATCCTCTACAGATTAACAGTCACAGATTGCAAACAACACATTATCATTCCCTGTCTTCATTGAGATTCCATTTAAAGCTGCTGCTTTGCGCATTAACCTGCTGCGATGCACATTCAGGCTTGCAAAATGAGTGTGGGAATTGAGACTTTCAAAGACGCCAGGAGAGCACAATTTTATTACAACACAACAAGACTATTAATCACATTCGCAATGCATTTAAAATCTGTTCACTCCTGTCGGGCACCATCATTTTGATTTTGCAGAGTTTAATTTACAGATATGAAACTGTTGTCCAGGCTACAATTTTCAACTTGTAAACATGAAAGGTTCAGAGGAACCAGAAGAGAATGATGGCCATTGGCTAAGAACGTACAGCAATGTATCCTTAGTTTATCCTTTGCACAGATAAACTTTCACACAGGCTTTGTGTGAAAGCCTGTGTGGAAAATGGTTGAGCCACTTTAGAGTTGCAAAGGTGGCAAGCTGTTCCTATAATAAAATGAAAAATATGATTTCTTATATTTGTGTCAACTTGTAGATTTATGTTTTAGAAATAGTTGTTTCTATTTACATTACATGTAACTTCATAAATTACAAAATCATTAAGTTCATTTTAAAACATGAAAGTCGTGTATTACTCAGATTCTTTTCAGATAATGATGCATTCTAAGCAGTACTTCTCTTAAGCTTGATGAATTTAGTTTAAATTTAATGAAAAGTTCTGTTTGTTTTGCGTGTATTCACTGTTTAAAATAGGTTTCTCTAATTAAGATGACTGATAACATTCTAATATATTGTGATTATAACACAGTAATAAAGTATATAGCAGCTTGAGAGAACCACTAACTTTTCAGAACACAACATTTACATTTCAGGAAAACTTTAGGACCCATTACAACTATGGTTACAAGTATGGTTAGTACTCAGCTTGATTTAGCAGGAATGAAATATTTATATTCCAGGTTTTCTGCAGACTCATTCAGTTGTTACACATGACAGTGTCAGTGTTTGAGGCAGACCAAAACATGAGTTTCAATGACAAAACCAGGTTTTTTCCCAGCCGCAAAAATATCTTCCAACTGCGCCTCCTGTGGAGAAGCGTAATCACATTTTCCACAAGGGTGGCTGTAGTGCCTGGGAGAAAAGGCTTTATCGAATCCTCAGACGTCATTACGGCATTCCGTGTGGTTTCCACTCCATATCTGTGACCACTCATCCAGCCAGTGCCATTTAAAGAGCATCAAAGCTGGGAACTTGTTATTACATAGAAAAGAGCTTGAGATAACATACACAGGGAGGAATTACAAGGCAGCTGAGGGACAACTCTGGAACTGTATTCAGAAAAAAATATTTAATACTAATGCTGAAACAAGAATTTGAATTTTTTTCTGGGTAGGGTTCTAATTGAGTTTCTTTTGTAAGAATTCTTCCTCCGATGCAGTTTTGAGCAACATCACAAAACTGTTTCTCAAATGAACAAAGAGTTGCTTGGATGAAGTCATTTTGATGGATCTTACAATTCTAAAACTACTAAAACAATATCTGCGGGCTTTCGGGCTTGCTAAATTTATAGGTCATCCTTTTAAAGATTCGTTGGATTTGAACATTTATGTAAAGTTGCAAGTTTAAAAAATTTCAAATGCACTATTAAATTTACCGCTGTTTTGTGAACAGTTAATCTTTCAGAATGCAAGCATGTTTGTGAGGCTTAAAGGACAAGAAAGTTTGATTTATTTTATTTTTTTTTTAAAAGAGTGGAACAGTTAAATCCCAGTCCAAAATCCCATTAAGACTTTTGGACTCTCCATCCTGTATCGAGCTTGAAGTATTTTGCAGCTGGAATGGGCGAAAATATTTGTCTCTCGATGTTCAAATCTGAAGGAGAAAAGTTGTGACAGCTGTCAAGAGGTAGTTAGATAGTAGGACTCAGGCTCACTGATTACAAATGTACTTACAACAATTTGAACAATATCTGTCCACTTCCTTCGACTTTAAAGTTTCACACTGCTTTGTTGAAACAGGCTGTGTTTCAACATAGCATATCAGTAAAATACATTGACTGTTGTGGTTTAATGTATAAAAGCATAAGTACCTCTGAAAGGCACTGAGCCTTCTGACCTCAAAAGTACCATAACATGAAACAAACTCGACATAACTTGTTTACTGTTTGTCCCATAGCTGTTATTATTCCTCCACTGCAGCTCCCTCTCAGAAAATAAAAAAAATAAAAAATAAAAAAATAAAACAAACAGGCTTTTTTCTTCCCTGAATGGCAGAAGAAACTATGTCACTCCTGACGCCTCGGCTTGGACGAGTATGAGTGTTAACTTCAGCTTGGATGGCACAGACGTGCGGGCCATCTGGAGTCCTTTCTCCCCTGCGAGGTTGGTGGACATGTGGGCTAGAATGGACCCAAGCTAAGTTTAAAACATGTCCCATGGGAATTTTGGCTGGTTGTCATGAGCACAGAGCAGCTCTTTACCCTGGGGGTAATGTTACACAGGTAGCGCTCAGACACTGTGAGCTAAGGGTAATATACAATATAAATGTCTAAATGTGAAATGAAATGTAGTGTAAAATTGAAAACGATATCTGAGAATTTTCAAGGTGAAAAGCTTTCCCGAGGCCTTTGCGCCAAGAGCTGGCGTCTGTACAACAGTTTCTCAGAAAATCATCATGATAGACTTTGTTTTGCCTGCCTCTGGTGACCTTCATAATTTGCTACCTCAAATGTACCTTGATACAGAGCTTTATAAAATAGTGATGGAGATGAGAGCAGATCACTAACCATGGCGATCCTGCAAAACAATCTAATTAGATTAACATAGTTCAGCTGCTTGTCAATGTATTTGGTAAGGCTGGCCTGAATAGGAGGTCAGTGCCAAAAATCTGTGTAAAAAAATCTTAGGTGCTGAACATCAGAAGGAGGCTCCACAGATAAAACAATTCAGGCTAATAGATGTGGAAAGTATCAAACTGAAATGAGATATTAAAAGGCAAAGAATGCAACGACTCAGTGTTGGTACTGTGCTTATGCAACACAAGAACTGACTATAAGGTAAAACTACAGCAACTACCAACTGTAAGTTTGAACTTATATTTCCAAAAGTAGAGCAGTTTGTTCTTGAACTATGAAAGTTTAATAACTTTGAAAAGAAATATGCCCCGATTATAAAATATTTATCTACCCCTTCTAACAGTCAGATGAAAAAAAGGTAGGCATTCATAAGCTTTTTGATGGTTATATCACTTTTCACTCTGGTTAGTCTACAGGTCTGTTGGTACACAGTTATATCCAGAGAAGTGATCAGGTAAGGGTCTCTCATAGTTTGAGTTCCACATCCCGGTAAGAATACCAGTGTTTTGCAAATGAATAGTTTAAGTTTTCCACAGTTTGAAGTGTCCAATTACTAGCCTAAGAACATTTTACATGCATTTATGTTCTCTAAACTTTTAGTTGACACTTTTTATAGAAAGTTGTAATCTAATTTCAATCTATGCCCTGAGTAAGTCTTTTGCTGCCTCTAACAGGTGTTATTTTACACAATCTTCCTCTTAAAGTCCTTCCTGTCTGTCCCGATGAGCTTCCCTACAACATAACTTTGCCATCCCATGTTTCACTGGGCAGATGATGTGTTTAGTTTGCTGTTTTAGTTTTTCTACCACAGTTGCTGAGTGCTTTCTTTCAGCAACTTTCCTCTTGCCTCAATTTCTAAAGGAACAAACTCATGGAGAGGATGAACAATAGTTGTTCTGTCAGCAGGTTCTCCTCCTCTGCATTTCATCTCAGCTTTTCCAGAGTTATCATGCTTCTCTGATTATTTTTCTTTTGGTCAAAACTGTCAGTTGAGGTGAATAGCCTTATTTTGGAAGCTGGTGTCCAAAGCTTAGGATATTGTTTACAATCTAACGCTGCTGTAAACTTCTTCTCTACTTAATTCCTGACCTGTCTGTTGTGCTCCTGAATATAAACTGCACTTACTGGGCAGTTCACAATTGCGCCACACATGACTGCAACAATCTTTAAAACACATAATTGGTTGCATGTTTTCGATTTGTTGTAGCTATTGTCTGATCCAGCCAGAGAGAGAAAAGAAAAAAAAAAAACACATAGAAGCTCAATCTTTTGATTTTGTCAATATATCGAGGCGATACACATTTAGTGTCTGGCCATCTTAAAAACTGAATAAATAAAACTCAACCTGAGACAATTTTATGCACTTTAACACATTAGCAGGTAAGCAGATTTAATTCAAAAAGTGAAGACCGAATGTTATGAAGATGAGAAACACAGAAGGATTAAGATTGTTTTTCTTGTTTTAGTTCATTATGGTTTCCAGCTAATGAAAACCTAAAAATCTGTTTCGGGCACTGAAGTAGAACAATTTAAAAACTAAATTAAAGAACATGCTGGCCAATTCAAAACTAAACCTGTATACTGTACTGTGTGTGCTCACAATGATTGGCCAGGCTTTTCCCCCCATGAACTACTGCATCTGTATGGAATGGCTCTTGAAGCACAGACTCTGTTGTTCACACACAATGTTTCCAACCCAAACTGTTCAGGAGGGTAACCTTCACAATCTTTTCAAAGCTGATAATAGACTGAAGATTTTCTTGAGTTTTAATGTCCAGGATTCAGAGTCTTTTTGGGTTTTTAACAGTATTATAATTCTAATTTCTTAATCCTTCATGCCTGATTTCAACCCAGAGAAAACCTATAAGCAAATCTGGTCAGGTAGCACACAGTGTCCTTCCAACACATGATTTATGATGAAGGCATTTACATTTTATTAACAATGTGTCAGCATAATGTAATAGAGAATAATGAGCCCAGTAATAAATTCAATACACATCTTGTAGATAGAAAAAGTAAACTGCAGGACTAAACTTTAATTCTGAGTGTTTGAAAGACTATAAATCCTCTTCCTAAAGCATTAAAATCCTTACAAATAGTAGTTTGGGGAGTTTGTGGAGTTTTGAGATTATATTAAGACATTTCCCTGCTGTGAGAGCAGCAGTTTGCTAAATAAACACAACTTTGCTTTGGTGTCAAACAAACTTAACAATTGTCCAGAATAAGCCTTTCTATGCAGTGATTAGGTAGGAGCACATAGTGGAATACCTTGAGGCTTGTAGCTCTGTGATAATATTTGCTAAGCAGGAATCAGGGGAAAGGATAAAAATCTGATTTTTTTCTCCCCTTGTCAATGTCCCACAGTTGTAAAAACCTGCCCTTGAACAAGCACAGAGGGCTGTCTGTGACGGACAGGCCTTGAAAGGCGATTTCCTGCGATCACGTTTACTCGTCTCAGCAGGACCTGTTGAATTACACCCACGCATGGCTCATGCAAACATAAGAAAAAATGGGTCTGTTTCTGATCTAAAGGGCAGGCTACCAACAAAACAATGTACAAATGCAGTGAGTAGCAGGGAATTGCCAAAGGTCAGGAATAAATTAGGATCTCCACAGAGAGCAGAAGTCAAAGTCAATAAGAATAAAAGCAATACTGTTTATGTTTTGTATAAGATCCACTTTCACTCACTGTGAAAAATGGAGATCACAGGGGCCATGAAAATGGCAGGAAAGAAAAAATGACATTTGGATGACCTGAAAGACTAAAGTTGCTTCAGAACTCAAACTTTTCTCAAACTATCCTTTCCTGAATGAACGGATTCAACAAACATAAACAACAAAAATGTTTGTTGAATACATTGATTTTCATTAGATCTTCAACAAAATGCAGCCAATTTATGAAGGAACCTGCACCATGCTTTAACAACACACTGTACTGAACTATGGAACTCATTTAACAGTTTACCTTAAGGAGAAATATAAAAAATGGGATGCAAATAATTTTTCAAATGTTGTAATTCTTCTGAATTGTTCATTTAGAATATTTTTGTAAACACTAACTGTACTTCCTGTCCAGCCATTAATAAATAAAGGCCACTATTGCTAAAGAAGAAACCTTTAAAAAAATATGCACTTTATATGACCCTCTTTTTGTTTTTTCACTTTCTTTCTTTATTGTGAATTCCTTGTTGCATGTGGGACAAAAAGTCTAATCATGGTGAACTGACCAGAACAGCTCCTTTTGACATTTGTCTTTAAGGATTGATTGATACACAAGACTGATTATTGCAATAATCAGTCTTGTGTATTATTGCAACCTGTTGCAGGACAGCAGCATAATTGCTTATAAAATGTAAACTTAGTTGAGGAAATTGTTCTTCAGATCTCCCAATTTAATTAGTTAAGATTTCTTAGGCCTAAACAGCATAGTTTAGGTCTTTCTACAAAGATCTTTTGTTCACAAAAATCCAAACTATTATTTTTGAACTGAATTCTATTTTCAGCCAAAACAGCAGCACAAAGTCGAACTTTAAATAATTTGAGTATTTGTGTTTTTGTTGGTTGAATCTATAGCCCAGCTGGGCTGAGATCTTTGAGGCCTAAAACAAATAACTCCTGTAGCTTTGTTATTCAGGCCAATATGTAGGAGTAAAAGCTGTGGTCTCTCACTTTGCTCTCCATTCTTCCGTTGTGAACAATGGCTGAATTTCTTAACATTTAAAGACTGTCAGATATTTAATTTTTACTCTGAAAGCCTTTTAAGTCAGTGGAAAACACGGGTGTGGAACATTGCATGCAAACACAGGAGCATGACATTGAATTATTTTCTGTGATAAATTATAACACAGACAAAAGTACCCATGAAATATTTTATGGGTGTACAGAGCCTCTAAAGACAAATCAGTTAGAATAATAAAAACATCCTATGCTACTAATGTAATTTGTCTTCTATCAAGGTGTGGAAATGTTTACCCATTCTATTTGGCAAAAGTACAAATTTCAAAAACCTTGGTGCAGAAGTGGAGCGTCATCAGAGGATGGGGCAGATTGGTTTTATTAGGAGACTGCCGGGTGAAGTGATATTTTCTCATGTACAAGTTCCTTTTTTTATGAAATATTTGGCAGCGTTGTAGTACTCAGTGTTCATAGTTGACCGTCAGGGCATTGCCTCAATTGTTATGTTTAATGGCGATTTCTGACATAAATAATCAACAAAATGCCCAGGGCATTATTTGTTTAGATAATCAGAACAAAGGGTTTGTTGTTTTAATATTGGTTAAATTCATTTCAGCTCTATATTTGATATGTGGGTGTTTTTATGGGAATGTGAATCTTTCAGATCAATTTAATAAGCAATTTTGATCATATTTCACATTTTATTGTGTCATGTAGCGCGGGGCGCTTGTCTTGTTCTTGTCTCTGTCTCGATACACTCTTGTCTTGGCCTTGTCTTGATCTCGGGTTAGGTGGTCTTGAGAACAACACTGGTATTTGGATCGAAGCATATTTGTCCAAAAGAAAGCAAAATGGCCAAACCTCTTCAAGGTTGCAGGAGAAAGAAAAGCTCAGAATAAATAAATAAATGTTTTGTTTTAGGTCTGCAAATATGTCACATAAGGCAGGTTTTCAATGTAGCTGCCTGTCAGTGACTGACAGGCAAAGTATAAAATTATATATAGAAATCAGACAAAGAGTATTAATAATTTTCAAAAGGCTAAATAGCCTATTATATTAAACAAATGTTTACATTGGATTATTTTGTCATTGGGAGGATGCCTGTTTCATTTTCATCCACTTTAGAGTTAAGCAACCACACTCTTTTATTTCGGCATGGTTTCACTGACGTGAATATTATGTGTTTTGTGATACATTCACTGGAATACTGTAATACATATGAATGTTATTTCCATTGACATGACCAGCCTTGCACTATAAATACCCATATATCAACTTTGCACACACTCAGTTTGTGCTGAGCATATTATTCATTTGAGGGAGAAAAGCACATCTTCATTTTTTTAAAGCTCACTGCAGAATCCAGGAAGATATTATCCAAATGTTTTCTTCTGAAACCGAACAGAAATAATGATGAAAAAATGACTTGTGTTGGGGTAAAAAAAAAAATGGCTGATGTCTCTATGCGAATATCTTAGTGCAGTAACAAAAATCCCTCTAGCTAAAGCCCACAAAGAAAGTCTCAGGGAATAAAGTCTATTGTTAGACCAGTTTGCAGTTTACATCAATCTTTAATCAAGTAAATTAGTGAATAATATCTTTCAGTTGTACATTTCTATTAATCTAAGTATTCTATTTTTAATAACTGCACATTATGTTTTTGCACTTTAAATGTACTCTTACTGTAAATCATCTTATGCAGTTTTTATAGTTTTACTTTAGTGTGACAATTCATGCTTGACTTTCCGGTCAGTTTGCTGCTGGCTCCCCTGAATCTCCCCACTAAGGAAAAGTACAGGTTATTTTTATTTATATTTTTGTGTTAAACATGCAAAAAGAAACCTGCTGAGGCAGCAGCTTTGATTCTCACATCAACTCTGAATCTGGTTGCTTTCTAAGTCTTGTCCTTTGCTGAATACCAAGGAAACCAAGTATGTTGTTTCTCTAAACAACTGGAGTTTACTTTGCATTTTAATGTTTCAGTGAGGGACAAGGATCTCAGTATTGAGTTTGAATTTCAATATCTTTTATCTAAAATGCCCAGGGTGTTAAGTTTGATCGTGAAAAATTCAAACAGACAAGACCTGATTTAAAGTCTGACTTTTAAAAATGAAGGCAATTCTTTTTTTTGTTTGTTTGTTTGTTTTTCAGTGAAGTATGTGATGATTTATTCTTACGGTTGAGCTTTCTTTGTGTACCAAAAAGTGTTTTCCTCTTATAAAAGGGCCTGAAATGTGCTGCCAATGGCAACTCTTGTTCTGATGGAAAAGCTGAGGGCCTTATTTTCAGGACATTCATCTCAAGGGACCACAGTTGCTGGGTTACAGAAACACATCTCCAGTGACAGCCAGGATCAGTTTCTTGACATTGTCTTGGTTCCTTCTATGGATTTGATTATTCTCTGAAGGGAAAAGTGACACTGACTGGCATAGACATGTCCTATAAGATGAACCATGGAGTGCAAAACAAACCATAGGCTGTGTAGATATGATATGTAGGAAAATGTGATGCCAGCTGAGAGACAAAATGGACGTTGTAGCCACAAAATGGATGTTGTAGCTTAATTTCCACTTCTTGTCTCCACTATTTGTTACAAAAGTTCACAAACTATCACACTATCCATGTTCATTTTATATTTTAAAGATGGTGAATACTGTTTGTAGTGTGCTAGTTGTGGGAGGACTAGCCAGCAGCACATCTTTGACAGAAATTAGCTCATCAAAAATGTTCATGTAGACTTTGAAATTCAGACAGGCGAGCATATTTCTCTAGAAGCTGCACAAAGGATCATTAAAATATGATATTGTCTTCTAAATAAAAAGTGAAAAGATGTTTATTTTTGACAGCGGTCTTAAATTTACAGGTTATTCCTTTATTAGGGAGTAAGCATTTTCAAAGAGGTAATTAGGTTTTCCACAACAATGTCTGATTTTCTTACAAATATTGGTGCAACTTTTATACAAAGTACCCTCCATGACACATGGAGCCCATAAATGAAACTATTGAATCATTTCCAGCTGTTATCACCTTCTCTGCCTGTGATTCTCCAGTTTTAATACCTTGTCAGACATATTAAACTCCTCTGTGGTACAGCATTTCACGCCCATTCCCCTCCCTGCCTTGGATTAAAAGGAAAAAAAAAAAAATCCCCTCTGAAAGCCATTTATAAATAGAACATGGTATCACTCTGAACATATTTTTGGATAAGGAGCTAAAGCTGCTAAACTTTCAGATTTTTTATTTATTTTTTTGCCTTCTACTGCTGCTGTCACCAGAGTTTTAGCTTCGTTTGTCAGAGGGCGTCATGCAGCTGTATAGCCAGCATATTCGGATTCGGGTCGACCACCGAGAAAATGCAGCTCCAGATTCGTCTCAGTTGTTTCTATGACTCACAATAACAGGTTTTTTAATAGAGAAATCCAGAGAGCTCAACTTCAAAGGGGGGTTAATTTAGATCCTCTCAGCATTTGCCGCTCTGCCACAACCTTTCCATGAGAGGAAGAGAGGATTTTTACGGCTTTAATTTGTTTTTCCGCACTTAAACTTCAGAGAGAGTTTGGTTTTACAGCATTAAAACAAAAAAAAAGGAATAACAAGAAAAAAAGACAAATAGTGCTCCCTGAAAAGAGGCAAAAACCTGGAGAATTAAATAACTGCGACCTGATTTCTCCTAATTTTTCTCTAGTTCTGCAGCTGACAAGAAGATCAGCATCCTGACACACACTGTACTTGGAAATTTATGCGATTTCCCCACACTGCCAAAAATGAAAGGAGGGTAGGGTGCATGGCATGTGGCAATAGATGAACTGTAAGGAGAGCCTTGGGGGTCTGTCTAATGAGGAGGATTAGGGAGCTGTGATGGGGCCGGTTGTCGGATGGCCCCAACTTGGCCACTGGGAAACTGAAATAGGACGGAAGAAGTGGAAGCGCAGGTCAAATTTCAGGCTCGATTGTTTAATTGACAAGAGCAATCGAGGGATCGCAGGGTTATACTAACGTTATCATCTCCTTGATGACCTCCTGAGAGAAGATTGAGCGAGAAGGAAATTTAAAGTCCAGAAATGTTTTTTTTTTTTTTCCTGCAGAAATATTTTCTACCCTCAGGGGCATATTTACACTGTAAACTTAATTTGAGAAGAACCTATTTTACCACTTTAATGTTCCTATTGTGACACAGGGCTACATATATTTTCAGAAGAAAGTGGCTGACTATTGCACCCCTGACAGGCTGTTAAAGAAAATTCTGCTATTGCAGAGTGAAAACATAAATTTTTGACAGCTTGGATTTAACTAGTCAAGTCTCACCACAACATTTGAGAAGAAACGTGAGAAATCTCAAGTTGCCAAATACATTTTTGACTACTTTGCTGGATGTGATCACCATTCAGTGAGCAATTTTAGGCTAAAGTATGCTTTACAGCATTTTTTTATGAAAAGCATTGAAAACCTTTACAGGTCTGGAAAAAACTAAAAAATATTCACTACAGTGCTATTGTCCAGGACTTAAAAACAGAATATTTAAAAGGACTACATTTATTCAACATTGAAAAACATGCCCATGCTAAGAAACACCTTCAATAGTGTTGAACGGAGCCTGAGTTCATAAAATTTCAATTTTATTTTGCATCTTGCAGCTTTTTAGCATTTAATGCTTAATTTTCCTAGGGTATAAACATGGGATAACACAAGCAGCCATTTTTGTTAGCAACTCTTAAAAATAGTACACATAAGACAACATGCCATTAAAGTAAAATAGATGTGTGTTGATATTTCTGAACTAGAAAATAGCTACAGAGATCGAAGACAATCTCTTTCCAAGCCTCAACCTAATAGTTTAAAGTCCTGCGATCAGACTATACCGTTTTCTCTTCTTGAAATTAAATTGCCAACTAAATAATACTAGTCTGTAAAGGCCTAATCACAGAAGTAGCAATTAAAAGTAGTTTAGCCCAAAGCAACTCTCTATGCCACCTTATCTCAAAAGAAACAGGATAACAAAGGAAGATGAATTAAGAGACTCGAACTCCAGAGAGTTCATTTCCTAACAAAAGAAAACAAGTTGACATCGCCTGACAGAGATCCACAAGAACAAAGGAAAATTTATTGTAAGAAATTTGCTGCTAGCAGTCAGTAATGAGCTCAGATATACTGTCAGCCTCTTCACCTTAAAAACAAAAAATAATGTGTGAGCGAAATACAAAAGTACTATGTACTGGTAAGATTATGTGAAATTATTGTGACATGGTTTAGATGTGTGGCATAAAGTCACCTTTATGGGTTAAAAATATAAACTTCATTGTGATATTAAACATAATTTTCACTGTTTTCTGATGAAGGTTTCTAATTCTTTTTTTTTTTTTGGGGGGGGGGGGGGCTGTCACTAGAAGCAGTAGACACCCAAATGTAAGAACAAAAGGTTGAAAACAAAATATTCTGTGTATTGTCATACCACAAGCGGTCATCTTTACAAAACTACAAAAGTGTATCCATAGAGTCTGTATTTGCAGCAGCTGTTTATCAAAAATCCGGACTTTTTGAAAATTTCTACTTGTGCTCAGTTCAAGCTAGTCATAAAATGAACCGAATATGCTCATACTTTATAAACGCTTGCACCTATGAGGTTCTTCAGCTGAAAAGCTTTCATTCAGATCACTGCTAATAGTACTCACAAAAGCAACCTAGCAATTAGTTAAGGTAAAAGCAATAAATGCTTGGAAATACTGTTAAGTTCTGCCATGCTCCTGCAGTGGCTTTGTTAATGTTATGCTCCTCATGCCAATACTTTCCTATATGGTACACCTCTGCTGTGAATGTAACTCACAAAGACTGAATTAGAGGGTGCAGCATAGTCACCCTACTTTAATGAGATGTTAATGGTATTTAATTGTATATGTCAATCCAGTTATTTTTATGTTTCCAAAACAAACAACATTAATGCATCACACTGACTAAACATCTGTTCCCGGTGACAGTATGACATTTTCGTATGGACCCCGCAAGAATAGCAAAGAATTCAGCGATTTTGAGAACATGAAACCCAATTTGCCTAGCAGATTACATCTTAGCTGCAGTTTATTTTATAGTGTTCTAAGAGTCTCCTTGCCACCACTTATCTAAAAGTCCTTATCTGTTTCCACCCTTTAGAAAGCAAAGGTGAGACAATCATGGATTAACTCAATGCCATGGGAGCTTTGCCCCTGGGATAATTAGGAAGAATGACTTCTGCAGGAAAAGCACTAAGTAGCACGAACGTTCAATAAGAAAGAGAGAAAAAATAATGATATTTATATTTTCTAATTTATGCCCTTTGGAATTTGCTGAATAATTGATCTGCTAATAAATATTGTCCATTCATGTTTCCTGTATAAACAGATAAGCTACGCTCTTAATTGTTAAATATGACATGAGTTTTATTTGAGGTTTTCTACTCTATGTAATTTTGTCATACATTGGAGCTTTGATTGGACTGGACATGTTTAAATTGTTTGTTTCACACCACAGTTATAAAAAAAAACTGAAGTAGTCTCTTCCATCAGATAGGTTACTGAGGAATAGATTGGTATTTTGCAAGTTGCATACTTCCATATACTAACAGCTCTATGCCACAAGTCTAGTGTTGTCTATTGTTCTGCAACACAGTATTTGTTTAGTAATAATAACTGCACTCACAAAATACAGTTATTGCTTGAAAGCTCTTGGACTGAACAAATATTGTTGGTTTTAGAAAGCAAATCCAAAGCATTAGATATGTGGTGTGAATCAGTCCCCAGTTTGTGTCCCTAATGTTGTATCAAAGTGTTTGCTTAGCAAAGTGGGAGTTTCTCACTATGATGCATGTCTATCCACAAAACTGCATCTATAGACGTCTTTAACACAAAAATGTAGTGGAGAGACAATCTGTCAAACAGCCTCCAGTTTTAGCTGTCATGGATGATGATCTTAAAAAAAGGAAATAAAACAGTCTGAAAAATGTTTTCTGTCAGAGAAAATGATTCCAAGTGGAGAAAAAAAAAATATGACAGCTAAGTGAGAGGCTGTGATGAATGGACATCATGCAGGAATGCGGGTTTTAACAGATTTTATGCTTTAGAAGTGAAAAATGTTCAGTGTGATGGATCAGCTATGATAAAATCTCAGGAAAATCTTCTGGGTCTATGAAATGTTTACCCTTTATGTAGAAGTACAGGTAATTTTCAAATGGAAAAATATTTTAATCAAGTAACACATAAAAATGACATAAAAGGAGTTAAAGAGCTACATTTCATAATAAAGATAAACAATTATAGATTTTAGTGAGATATTTAGGAATTTTTAACATTTTTAACATTATTAGTTGAAACATCCTACAAATGTTTGTTCATATACATCACCTTACCAAACTGATACACATTGATCTAATTTCACAGGTTTCCATGTTACCACCATAAATTTCTGCTGCATTTCTTTGCAAAATATCTCAAACACCATATGAATGGATTAAGAACGTCAGTGGAAACTATTGCCACAGATTTCAAGAATGAATTTAAGTTTTCAGTTGTGTCACAAGATCTTGGCAACCCCCAACCCCAGTTTGCTAATATCAATCCCTTTTAAAATAAACACAAAAAAATTATTTTCATGTTAGTATGTTCTTCTCTGTGATAGATTCTAGATTACATTTAAAGCCATGGCATAGCAGATGTATAAAAAATACAGCATTTTTTGTGCCCATTTCAATAGATATGTTTTTGTGTTTTGTCCTAGTAACTTTGTCAAAAAGTCTAATGGGTCTTACTTGCCTTACCAGCTTATCTCTGGTACAAAAAAAAAAAAGAAAGTTTGATATTTTTCTTGTTGCGTGGTTGACTTTATTCAATTACAGGCCTGACTAGCTACATCTGGTTTAGGTAACCACAGTCTGAACCACAAGATGAACAGCTTCCAAGATCCGTGGGCTGCTAGAGGTAGATCCAACATAATCCTCACATCATCAACACACTGCAGTATGCCCACACACCCACCCAGTGCAAAATGAAGGCTGCATGATAATCTAAAACCTAACATCTGTGCAAAACATCTCAGTCGTAGTAATGAATACATTCATACTCACAAACACAGGCTTTTGCTGTTTGATCAGGTAAGATATCCAAACACATATTGATTCATTTGAGAAATATAGGGTCCAAATCCACTTTGCATCTTCTTGGCTGTATTTGTCTCGTTTTGGTTTTTCAAGCAACCTACAAAAACACAGAGAGAAGCACAACAGTAAGTTTGAAGCTCCAGTGATTTATCTTACAAAGTATTAAAACAGCAACAGATGTTTTTTTTTGTCATAAGATATGGCATTTGATATTATTAGAATTAGGACATCAAATATTAAAAGTGCACTTTAGAGTCCAAGATGAAACAGAATAGCACCTCTTCAGCTCACGTTGGTTTTTACAGCCCTCCATATCTTTGATTAAAGCCTCCAGACTTAAAGGTCTGTTTAAGGAAAATACAGAAAGGTCAAACAGTGGATGATTCACATCCATATCAAAGGAGTCCGTCCTGACAACATATGATCACTTTATAAAAATAAGGAAATCATGAGTTGTTCAAGAATAAAAAAAAAACAAAAAAACAACAACAAAGCATTAACACATCCCCTCATTAAAATGCTGTGACCATGTCAGAGCACATGTCCTCCCAGAAACCCTCTCCCGCTTTTCATCCTAATGAGAGAAGATGAAAGCGTCCCGAGATTGAGACAGACAGGACAGGGTTTTGGCAATATTTATTAAGGAGAAGACTGAATGTTCTGGCTTCAGGTTGAGCTGTCCAAGGTGAGTAAACAAAAGTGTTCCCATTGTCCCTTTGCAATTAGTGCCATCTTTGTTGAATAATACGCACATTTTTAAAAGCCAGATTATTCTTAAGACTCTCCATCTGCTAGACATCTAGACATGATACAAGTGCAAAAATACTGAAACGCTGATTTAATCTAAATCAAGTCTAAAAACTTACTATTAACCAGAGTACCAGTTAATATCTCTTATATATATTTGACAATGATTATTCCTCATTATTCTAACAATGGTATTTGACAAAATGTTTTTTGTGTTTATTATGTTTGGCCATGTAAAACCCTGTAAAATGCACTATACAAATCAACTTGACTTGACTCATTGGTAGAACTGATTCATGAACGCCGTGCATCCAAAATTTTCTTAATCGTGTCTTTCATGTCAAGTTTAAATAAGGGAGTGAGAACTTGCGCTCCGCACCTGTCAGAGTTCTGGATGATATAGATGTATTGCTGTGACTGAGAAGTATGGAAAGATATGGAGGTAGAAAAAGTATATAACAAAGTGGTTCAGTTTCTGTTCACCACTTGTCCCTTACTCTTATTTCTGATTCACTTACTTCCTTATAGTTGGTTATGATGTTTAAATTTAAACATTAATTTGGAACTTTGTTTCACTTACTATCCAGGATTTGTTTGTGTTAGCATTATGTTGCAGTTTCCATCTATTTATATGTTTAGGATAAAGCTACTACTTCTTCTTACTAGTTCAACTGTTGGTTGAACTGGTTTATTTTACACAGTATTAAAATCCATGGCTCCCAAAATCATGTTGTAATCTCAGACAAAAGTGTCATTAATCATATAGGACTTGAATACTTGAGTAAACAACACAAAGGCTCCTACTCTGAGGAAATACCTCCTACCTGTGGGAATAAATAAACACTGGCGCTCAAGAGCTAAAGTATCAGATTATTAGATGTAAAAAGACTTCTTTGTATCATGTGATTTCTGACTCTCACAGTGACAGCTACAGAATATCCTCCCACAAATCCAATTGACAAGCTCCCTCTGCAGTAAGGGGTTTTACAAAGCTCCAGAGATTTCCTGACTCCCTCGGTTGTAGTGGTTATTTGTTGCCAGGAACACCTCTGCTTTCATTCAAGCAACACAATATGGAAAATGAGATTCTGAAGCCTGGAGGTAGTGCTCTTCATTTTTACACAAACCCACCTACAGCAGCCCAAGCGCCCACCATATCTTGTGGGCTTTCTTTTCTTTTCAGGAGCAAACAGGCATGAAGTTGTGCAAATCCAACCAGAATTGAGGCAGTTAGGGTTTCATTGTGTATAATTGATATCCTGTAATTGGTTCATATGTCGCATAGGTCACCAGCAGTTGTCAGTTTGATTTATAGTTGATAAATTGGAACCAGGGAGTTTTTTTTTTTTCTTTTGAACACCAGACCACTTTTTAAGCACTTTGAAAACAAGTGTGAAACAATGTAACAGTGCAGATGCAAGAGAACACGTAAACACAAAATAGCAGATAAGAAGGTGAAACCAATAAAACAAGCAGGACAGACAGTAAAACTAAACAAAACAAAACAAAACAAAACAAAAAAAGAAAATCAGAAAATAGTGAATCAACATACAGAGACTAAAAGTATCTATAAGAAATGTTGCAATACAGTAGGTGTCATCTTTCAGTACCATTTGCACTCGGAAAGTATTTTCCTTTTCAACCACTATCTTTTGGGTGTATTTTCACAATTAAATTAGCACAACATTCATCGGTGAGTGTAAAATAAAACTGAGACATAGCAGGTTTGAAGACACGGCAAGAATGGAGCCTTGTAGAGCACATCTGAAGAGGTAAAGATGCAATTATTGAAAGTGACACCAAAATTGTCAGAGTTGAACCAAAATAAAGGGAAACTTGTGATGCCCACCCATTATTCTAGTCATTAAGTAGTGAACTCTGCCGAAATCTGTTGGGCTTAATAGCAGAGTTTTTTCACTGTCATCACAGTCTGTTGCTAAAAGAATAGAATTAAAAAATCTCAACAAGCTGTTTTTGTCCAATGGTGAATTTTAAATTCATACTGCAGCACTTACAAGATTGCTTGTTCAGTTAGGAGGGAATTCACTAGGTTGTACCTCTCCCATCTTTGCACATGAAACAGATGAAATGTGTAACAAATAAATCTGAACTAGGGTTACAAATTACTAAAAACAATTCAATATTCAAGGACAAGTTGAACAATGGGTGGATGCTTGTTTTAAAGTATTCATTTCATATTATTATAGTCATAATAGAATTCTTACTTTATCTTGTTTTTAGTTTATGTCATGCTTCGTCGTGCTTTGTTCAGCAGTTTGGGTTCATGTTGTTTGCAAAGTGGGCTATAAATAAGGCTGAGAACATGTCCTCTTAAATGCATGCAAACGCACACAGAAGGACCCCATCAGGCTGGCGGCTTTGAATCTTCTACTTTTACAGCTACAGTCGAAACCAATAAATATATGTTTGTGTCATCAATCCTGGTGGGCTGTGGAGTAGGAATGCATTGTGCAGGCTGTAAATCATTCTTCCTGCATTTACTTGTCATGTCAGCATGACAACTCGGAAGTCCAATGAGAGCCTATAGGACTATGTAGGGTTTAAATAAAGGTGCCTGTGAATACATAAAAAGTAAGGTCACATATGTTAAAAAGCTGATAATCCAAACATTCAGTCGACAGAAATGTCATTTTTTTAGGAACATTCTGTGAAATAAACTAAGAGCATAGTTAGCTTTTGGTGAAATATCTTGGGGAACTTTGGATGGAGAAACTCATCAGGGGGGTCATGAATGTTTTAACAGATCATCTTTAGAACATTTGAAAGTTTGACCAATAAGTAGCACTAAATGAAAACATTTTGTGGGTTCCAAGTGTGCTTCATTCCTTTTGGTGTGGAGTGATTTTGTTGCTTCTAATGTGATGTTTGAGACATACTTTCTTACCAAAGTCATGATCAGCGTCGGGATGTTATAGTAGTTATAGTCAACACTTTTACAGTCTTACAAATTGGGTTCAAAATATGAATTAGATTATGTTGCCTTTTTTTCAACAGCAGGCAAAAAGTTCTCCACAAATATGCTGTATTTAGCTTTGCTCATCTCTCAGTCAACTCACAAGCTTCCCTGCCACTGTGGGAGAGATGCATCCCTGCAGAATAATGCTGCCATTCCCCTTTATTGCCCTAACTATGGTTTGCTCATGCTGATGTGCTGTGTTAATATTCTGAGACACATAGAAGGTTGAACGTCAGCCAGAACATCTATTAAAGACTAAAACCGGGAGCTGACTCCACACGAGAGACGCAAAAATAACTAGAAGATCTGTCTCCCATTCTGCTTTCAGAAATTCTAGGAACCACCAGCAAACCTGGCAGAGCAAAGAGTTCTGCTTGAAACATGTGGAACAATCAGTTCTATGAAGTGTGATGGAGCTTGGTTATTGAGGGATTTATTTGTGAGCAGGAGTGCTCTAGTTTCTATCCTGGATTTAACAGGGAGCCAATGAAGGGAAGCTAATATAGGAGAAATAAGATGTCTCTTTTTTGTTTTCATCACAACTCTTGATGCAGCGATTTAGATCAGCTGAAGGGTGGGTTGTCAATGACTTCATGACTTCATCTTTACAGAGCCACTCGAGACCAACAGTGGACTCCTCTTAAACAAGCTACAGCTTGTCTTTCACTTGTATGAAACAAGATGTCTACCATTGACTTCGATGGCCTTTTAACATTGAAGATAAATTTCAACAATCCAGTAGTAGAGAAGGCATTACAGAATCCTTGAAATTTGTGACTTTGTCAACTCTTTAAAGTTTATTCACAAAGGCTACACATGTTACTCCATACCTGTCCAAATTTGGCTTATCAAAGACCTGCAGGAATGGCCTGTAAGTCACATCCAATATTTGTCTGCAAATACCCATCACAGAAAAATGACAGGTAGCTGGATATCCTGCGACATCTTCTATCTGCAGGGATTTGCATACGTGTCATCTGAGCTGCAAACGAGGCGCCTGGAAGATTTGGGGTCAGATTAAACACTTTGTACATCCTGCTGTTGTTTTGATCTCTGCAAAGGACTCGGCTTCATGAATGCTAATGAAAGGTGGAGCTGTTCATAAAAATCGCTTTACTCACTAGTCAACGTCATACAAGAAGGTGTTATATCAGTCGTGATGTCCTCCAAAGTTATTCTTAAAAGTTCATCCACAGATTGTTGAGCAACACCTTGAAGGGGGTAAAAAAATGCTGATTCGTTTAGATTTGGTTTCCCTCTGATATACACATGGTTCCGAGTCAGACCTAAACTTTCTCTTCTGTGATTTGATCAAGCAATGAACCCATTTCTTCACTTTCTCGTGCAACCTAAACAACTTTTTTTTTAAAAAGTCCACTTGCTCCATTTTAAATACACAGCATTTATTTTATGTGCACATGATTTATCACTGTATGACTTCCCAGCAGCCGTTAACTTGCTCTCACAGCTTTTCAAACCTCCTCTGCACTGAACCTGCTGTGTTCTTACAACATCGTAGGCTGCTGTGTTTAATTCTGCTGCTCATGGCATGTGAGTCAACTAAATGAGCTTTTGCTCCATAATTCATATGTGTTAAAGCAAAAAAAAAAAAAAAAAGGTCATGTTGAATTGACTTAACGTTATCTCAGCTGAAACCTGCTGGTGTTTGATGTTCATCTTGATGCACAAGTCTCATTACATAAGTAGAGTTGTGTAAAGAATTGAGGACTTCTCTTCAAAGCAGTTTGTGTGTAGGATAGCCATCAACGTTCCGTTACTAAATATTACATGAACTATATAAGGAATAGAAGATTTAACCTTCAGCATACAAGATTAATGTTATCCAAAGGGTGGCACATCGATGAGCAGAATGTTATAACGTGAATTCGTGGTAAAACATAAAGCCAAACACAGACCAAGCTTTTTAAACTCACAAAACTAAATGTTTGCAGTTCCTCAGCAAAAGTTGCCAGCATGTTTTTCCAAAACGGACAATCTAAAAAAGTTAAGAGTGAAACCTTTACAAAGATGGTGTAGTAGAGAGGGATATACAGACTCTTGACCTACAATAATAATTAATAAATCAAAGAGGCCCCAGAACAAAATCTTGAGATACACAGGACCTTAAAGGGCCAGTATTATGTATATTGCAGGCTCAAAGTTCCATTTTATTGGACAATCAATAACTATGTTATCTTCAATTTTGTTTTGTGTTTATGATGTAAAGCACTTTGAAATGCCTTGTAGCTGAACTATGCTATACAAATAAAATTTGATTGATTGATTGATTCAATTGTTATAAAAATGGGGCATATATAAAATACAACTTATGAGAATTTTGACTTTGCAATATGATGCCCTGAAATTGGCCTCTGTCTCTTTAAGAAGCTCTTGCTCTTTCCAATAGTCCACCTTTAGAATGTCATTGCCTTTTTATTATGCTTTTACACTGTTAAGATTGAACATTTCAGTGATAAGCATCAATGTCAACATTGCTCTGTTAGGGACGGGATTACAGAAGAAAGCCTGTTTTTCTCTAAAAGCAATATAACTGCTAAGCTTTGCAAAGCTGCATCTGAATGAATCACAAGACTTCTGGGACAATGTCTGTTGGACAGATGCAACCAAAATGTAGACTTTTGGTTGCAAAAGTCTGCATTTTACCATTGTGCTGTTGGGAATTTTGCCCAACAGCACAATGTTGGGCAAAATTCCAAATACATCATTATTGGCACAAATACCATTCCAACTGTTCAGCATGGCAGTGATGGGGTGATGATCTGGGCTTGTTACCCACCTTCTTTTAAAAAAAAATCAATGATGAACTCCAATTCTTAATGTAAAAATAGGTCCCTCTATTATAAGAAGTAAGATTGTTTCCTCTTGCTGTTACTCCAGCATAATGGTAAAAAGAGGAGTGTATTTTTAAGCTCTGCTTTCTTCTAAATCAACTTTGACAGGAAATTTCTTCAACATATGTTCGCATTTAGGAACTCTTCCCAAATAAGACAAAAAGATGTTTACCTTGTGAGTGTGAGTTGGGGACATTTACAGGGAACAAGAACTGTGTTTGACATCACAACAGATGTAGCATATAGATTGTGTATTTATAGACTCATTGTTATGCAAAGAAGCTCCTTTTGGTATCATTTAGGTTATGTCCTTGAATAAAGAGTTTGAGAATGGTAGTGTTTGTGTGTATATGTTAAACTCCTTAAATGATTTACTCTTGTACAAATGATTTTAAAGGCATATTGAATGGTTTTTATAAAGAGACCCACGTTCAATGTCAAATTACAACATAGGCAGATTCGATATGAAAGATGTAAGTTTAAGATGGATTACAACCAAAACAGATTTTTAAAACAAGCCTATTCTCATTTTATCCCCCAATGGACAGGTGAGTTAAAATTGTTTGAACTTACTTTGTTAGAATGAATAATATCTGTGTGTGCGTGCGTGTGCGTGTGTGCGTGTGCGTGTGCGTGCGTGTGTGTGTGTGTGTGTGCGTGTGCGTGTGTGTGTGTGTGTGTGTGTGTGTTTCTCATTGAATAAAAAGCAGCAGAGCGGCAGTATTAAATGTAGGTGGTGTTACGGAGGTGAAGCTGCTCTCCTCGGCACCGGGTCAGTCACAGACGACAAAGGCTGGCATTTTTAAAGGTCAGCTCACACAATGTGAATGCAAGGTAACTCTTCCTCCTCTCAACCTCTACTCATGGCACCACCACCTTTTTCCTTTCCTGCTGGCAGATAACTGGTAGGTCATGACCATGCTATTGCTAAGATGTTTTAAATGCTGAATTTTAGCTTGTCCTCCCTTGCATACAACTAGAAGGGTTTTTTTTTTCTTTTTAACTGAATGAAGAGAAACATGCATGTGTTCCTAATAGCAATAGAAAGCATGACTTTTACAAAACAACTTTAACACAAACACCTACAGTCATCAAGAATGGAGAAATACAGTCATACAGAATACAAAATGAAATGAGATTCCAATGTGTTGTGGCCCAGTTCTGGTTTAGAAATGATCTGTCTGCAACTTAGGTGTTGCATTGAAAAGAATAGGCTTTATTAGTTCAAGCATCTATTTCATTCTGGGCAGAAGACACCTGGGCAGAACCAGAACTCACTGGATGAACTAAAAATGCCACCAATGAATGGATGAATGGGTGAATGACTTTAGATACAATTGAATGGCTTCCATCACATTTACTCAACTGGAACATTATTAGAAGATACACCCTTTTAAATAAATCTGCATTTAATTTGGGAAAATCAGCTTCATTCTAATCCTCCAAAGAATCCCTTTGGTATCTTGCTTTGAAATAAGATAATCAACAGTCTGGAAAACTAAACATTTTCCAAGGGAGGTTTAAAAGGTTTAACAACCATTAGCCTGAACAAGAATTAATTTCTTTAATCCTGCTATAATCATCTAACCTCTCTCCCTGGGAACCATTTTGAAGCCTTTAAGATGGGTTACTTTCATTGATTTTATATAGAAGTTACATATCAATACTGACTTAATTAGACAACGAACACATTAAGTTTTAAACAGCAACTAATTAATCTTATAACAAATGCTCTGCTGCTTTCAGTCCTCTTCCTTTTTGGTCAAAATGAGAATAAATCCCCTGGCAGGCATTGCTAACACCAACCTTCATGTTGCACAAAGAGCTCCTGCTCTTTCCGCATTACATCTAATTAACTTCATGAGATCCTACATAAAATATTCCATTAAAAATTCACTAAGCTGTCAGTCAGAGGAATATGACTGAATAGCTTTGCTCCCTTTGATGAGAGCAGTGATGTTTGTTGGTAACACTGCAGCTTTCCGCCTCCTGAACACTATTCCATCCAGCTGCTGACAGCAAAAATAAACAATAACAAAAAAAAAGGAAAAAAAAGAGAGATGCTGAAGCACGAAAATACCAGAACCGCCCCAGAGAGACTTGAATAAAGAATCAGGGTCGCCTCTAAATTTAGCTTTGGAAACAGCACACAGCAAGCATCCTCTGATGATGATGATGATGATGAAGGGAGTGTGAAGTTTGCTCCACATTTGCATGACGTGCGACTTTTGTTTTTTGGCAGTACAATGTATGTATGTGTCAGTTAATTAGATGGGGAGAAAGCAGATCCCTCCATCGCTCATTTCTTTGATCAATAAAACATGATGGATTTTTGTCAGAAGTACTTGGAAAATATAATTAAATGGATTTTCTTCCATATTTAATGTAATTCTCTCCCAATTGCTGTTTTAATGAACTTTGAGTGCCTTGGTTGAATAGCATTATTTGGTATGAATCAGATGTTTTTCTACTCTTGGTGCTGAGTTGTGTAAACATAATTTACTTGGTACTAGTTATAAAAGTGCTACTTTCTCAGGACCAACTCTTTGCCAGCAAAAGAGTTATGAGCAGGAACAGCTAAAAATATACACTTTCTAAATCTGTTTGATACTTACTAAAGATGCAAAGTTGGCCTAACAGATGCAATTACATAATGCACTTAAAATTTTTACCTAACAGTGATGCTGTTGTAGATTTGCTACTGGGTAGCAGTTACAAAATAACAGCTGCAGTAAAGTAGCCTTAGATAAAAGGGAATACATGCCTATCAGTATTTAAAGACATTTAAAATTTGGCTTAACGTTTTAAATACATTGTTGGTGTTGTATTAGACTTGTCCATATTAGTATGTCTTATGTTATAGCACCAATGCTAATCATTAGCACTTATTAGGATTCTGCACAGTCATCAGCATTATGATAGTGGAATTGAAAAAGTAAAAAAATAAATTAAAATCTGAAAAAAGGATCTGTGTATTGCATCTAAAACACCAAGGGTGACAAAAAGTTTCTGATTTGTCTCTTTAAGACAGAGCAGTTATCACGACCACCCTGAGACACCCAAACACCAAAAACAAAGCAAATAATCTTTAAATCATTGCTAAGCCTGTTCCAGTCATTTGCTTCACTATCAGTTCAGTTTCAGCAGCCGTCTCTAAGGAGCTCATCCCATTCCTCCTTGCAGATCCTCTCATATCACCTCAGATTAGATGGGAAGCCTCTTTGAGAAGTCTTTTTTTAGCCATCTTCTGGGTTAAAATGTGGGCCAAAGTTCAGTCACACACACACACGCACACATGCACGCAGTCACACATAGCACTGCACTGTCTGCACGCTTCAGGTCATCTTTGTCCTGAAAGATGCCCCTGTGCCAAGTGGCTGTAATCTCTGGGAAGCTTGTATTCTTCCAACACTTCTTTGTGTTTGTCTACAGTCATTTTTTTTACACTTTGCTGCTGAAAAGGGCCCCCAAAGCAGAATGTTTTCCTCAGGGGTCTTTGGAGTGCTGCTCTGAATTTCATTTTTTACTTCACACAGTGAAATGTAGCATATTATACAAACTACAGAACAACAATCCACGTTCAATCTATTACAACACACAATAAACAGAACTTTCTATCAGTCTAACCATCTGTAAATACTCATATTTTTACTCTACTGTTATATCTCCATGGAAAAAAACTACATGTTTATGCATTGTGTAATTTACTGTCTTTATCATAGTGCTGTCATCTAATGGTAATTTGTTGTTTATCAAACTTAAGGATGTAATTTTCTGATGTTAAGAGCTAAAATGTTCCATTTCCATGCTGAAAGCTCTCTATCTACAAAAGCTTAATTTAAGACAATTTCACACTAATCATACTTAAATTAAATGAAGGACTCACTAAAGTGACTCACTTTCAGTTTGCTGTCGACATGTCTTTATTTTATGAATCCTGAGCAATTCCATATCTAGTTTGTTTATATAAAGTTTTAATGTACAGTTTGTATCAGGCTCGAAGAAGATTTGATTGAGTGATTCTCACCTTGCTTTTCTATTTTCCTTTTGCTGGCATACAAATGTTCATTTTCATTTCTGAATGATAACGCGGGACTGTAAAATAGTTTTAAACCACTTTTTATTTTCCTTCACGCTACAATTAGCATTTTCATCTAAATATGTTAATTCTAGCATATTTAGAGTTGTAATGTCAGTACTCGGGCCCTATTTTCTGTCGAATGATGCAATCTGACAGGGTTCTGGTAAGAAAGCTCAAATCACATTTAATTTTTTTTTTTGGCCTTCAGAAAAACTAGACAACTGATGCTAGACCACTTCAGAGTATGAAAGTCTGACTTCTTTAAAGAAAAATATGAGTAGATTAAAAAATGGTATAAGACGTTTGCACAACTCAAATGTTACTGAAGGTGAAACTAAGTCATAATTCTTTGAGAGTGGCTGTCCGAGCAGCTGTTCCTCAAAACCCAACCAAAGTGGCTCTGTAGGTCTGTCACTACTGTATCCACACTGATTTACATAACAAATATTATTCAAGGTATTTTTCAACACAAGGCAGAAAAAAAATGGCAGTTTTAAACAAAGTCTTGGTCTTCCGGGAATATAGAAAGTGAAGTAAACTAAAGTTGAACGCGATAAAATCTGACAGTGAAATAAAGGAAACATCCAAGCTGGTTTTCTATCCCTTATCAATACTTTTTAATCAAGACCTCATTTTCTCCTATCTCCTTTCATTGTTATGATTATAAAACTTCTACCTCACACACATAAAAGGTTGACTCAGGTGTGTCTTTCTCTGGCTTGATAAAGAGTAATGTTGAGCTAGTGGCTGAAATACTTTCAGAAAACAAAAATCCAACCAGCTTTGCTCAAAATACTGCAAGGAAATCTGTATTAATGTGAAAGAACACACATGGATATATTTCATTGGTTTACACTGAATATTTTCCTCCTTTTGGAACAATTTTAGAGCTGAAAATCACACTCCAAGCACAGCAGCTATGAAAATCTAAACTTTACTGAAGAAGTAGTCATTAGAGGAGCAGTGGACACCACAAAAGTTTCAAACACTTTACCTGGCTGTATATTTGACTTAGAGAAGTTGATGAAAATCATTCACAGGTTTGATGTGTAATTATATTGCTCCTATAGATCTTTTGTCTAATCAATTCCCTTTTAATCAGGATGCAGAAATGCAATGCAGTGTCTCAAAGTCAGAATCTACATTCAGGGAATACACCTGCAGACATCACAGTGATTGTGTTACTGTGTTCAAATGGTTTATACCATTGCCTGGAAATTGTTGGTGCTTTCAGTTTCAAATGTTGGTTGGGAAAAAGTTGTATATTTAGCTGTGATGTCATTGTTTCACAAATAACATATCCCTCAGTGCTCTGCTATGCACCATCTTATAGCTTTTGTTCTCAAAGTTGTACATAATTTTGGAAATTTGAAATGTGATATTGCGTAGCTATAGGTGCACAGAGGCTGTAGGATCAGCTGCCAGCCGATTTTCCAAGATCCATGATGAAGGGAGACTTGGGTGGATACCAATAATTTTCTGCTCTTCTCCACATCTCTGTTTAGCAGGTGGAAAGTTGTAGCTTTATTTATTTTACTTTCCATTTGTGAATAATTTTGATTAAAACATTCTATAAATGTAAAATATGCAAGATACACATTTTTAAGGGCTTTTTGTTTTTCCTTGTTTGAGCTGTAAGGTGAAAAGATTCAATGGCATTGGTACACAATGTAATATCTCACTGTTCAGACAAATGTAGAGACTATTACAGCGCCTCTGAACATCAAACAAAAAAAAAAAAGCCTTTAATACCAGTCTACTTATAGGCTGAACTCCATTTGGACTGAACTTCTCAGTCCAAATGGCAATTGGAGGAATCATGGGATTCTGTAATACTTGGCCCATAATATCACTGCATTGCAGTGGCTGGAACCTTCATCGTCATCTGTACCCCTCACATACTGCTGGGCAACTGCACAACAGTACCATCCAGCCTCATCCAAACTCACAATGTGACCCCTATCAAACTTCATCCACTGCTGTAATGCTCTCTAAGCTATCACCAAGTCACTCTGTGTTTTCTGTTGTGTAAAAACCTACACAAATTAACCTGACTGAAGTGTGACTCAAAGGAGCAACAAAGTTGTAGCAAATTACACAAAGTCTAACAACTAAAAGACCTCGGGGGTAAAACATTTGCAGCTGACTCTGTTAATTAAAAATACACTTAATAGTTACTTGTTAATAGCCTTGTTATTAATGAAGAAACACATACTAAGCAATTATCTAATTTAGTCTCAATTTAAGTGTCTTGTTTGAATATAACAAATCTAATTAAGAATGCTTTGGACTTTCAGACACCAAGAAGCTCTGAGTTTTTTCTCTTTCTTCTGTATCTTGTGGGGTTTCTGTCTTTTTAATAACAGGATCTAAACCAATCAAATCAACTCATTTTGTTTAAATATTGGCAAACAATAAAAAATAAAGTTGATTAGACAATTTATTCAGGAGCCCCAGTTTTTAAACACTTATGCACATCAGTGGCTTAAATATAATTAATTATTTTCTCTCTGGTCTGGTGTTACATTATAATGAGCATCCTAAATTTTGCAGTCTTAATTGGATTTTCTTAACTACTACGTAGCTTTTCATTACTGAGCACCAGCAAGTCAATTAACCTTTTTAACTAGAGCCTCAATTGCACAACTTAAAAAAGTAACTGCACAACCTAAGAGAATTAAAAATAGTGCCCAAACAAGTAGCATTAGGCTACTATCAACTACTTCTAATTTTCTGTTTAGTCTTATTGCTTACTGTGGAGAGAGTATGGTTGGAATAATTTATGTATTTGTTTTTCATTTCTTATAATTTCATAAAACCCAAAACCATTTTTAAAGTACCTTCATGCAACAGCTGTGTTTGATGCACCTAAACTTTAATCCAAACTTTTAGAAACTGTTAAGTGCTAAATGTGAGATGCAATCCCAGCCAAAAGCACATTCAGGAGACACAATTGGGTTTTTAGTTCTGGTTGTGAATCAATATTACATAGATATGGAGTACAGATATTACATTCTGTGCCAAGGTTCACCCAATCAGATATGACATTTTTGAAGGTTTTGTTAACACGTGGAAAGGTTATGGATATATTAATCCCTGTGGAATGTTGGTGGGTAATGTTTTTCTAAACACCATTGACCAAACGTATAGTTTCCTTTGTAGATAATGAGTCTAATTTTTGCTGTGTGAGGAAGTCTACCAGATCTTCCCCTTGTCAAATAAATCTTAGCATTTAATATTTTGTAATGTTTTGAAGAAGACCTCATTAAATGTCATTGGGCTTAGGGATAATAATTTTAATTCATAATCTATGACAATTCCATTTTTTGAAATATTTGAAAGCATTGATCAGTCAGACTTCAAACTGATTCTGACTTACAAAAAAAATGACTCGTGAACAGGGGATGAAGAAATACTGATTCATGTTTGCATGATCATGAGCTATAGCTCACTTCTCCAGACTGAAGACGTTGCCTAAAGGACACCTAAGGCAGAAGTTTGTACATGTACTTTACTTTTTGACAGTACAGCAGCATCACTTCCTAAAAGTCCAAAGAGATGGTGAATGTTTGAAGCTGCTTCGTCGGTGTCCGACCTTGTGTGCTTGTGTATGTTTTTTTGCTCAGAGACAAATGAAAGCTTTCACTGCAGCTACCATCTTCCTCTCCTTCCTGCGAACAATCTCACACAAACTTCCTGTAGTACGAATGAAAGCATCTCTGGGTGTTCCTACCCAGAGATGCTTTCTCCAGGAACTATCTAACCACACGTCGTTGTCTGAGATGAAGTGACCCAAGTGTATGAAATGCCTGCTCCACGCAAGTGAAAAATGCAAGCGATGTGCGGTAGCTGAATAAGGTCGGTCAGATTTGTTTCCCCCCGGGTGGGTGGGTTAAGGAGGTAATGTACCGCACAGGAGATCCTTGACTAAGGTGTTTACGTGGCTCTCGTTTAAAATGCTACATCCCTGAGGCTCATGGCTCTGTTCATCAAGCACATTGACAGTTTTAGGACAAGTTCATAAACAGCTGCTGTAGGAGGCTGTGATATTCAAGGATGCCACAGTCTAGAAATTTTCTGATCAAAGCTAAGTCATAGGAGTTTAAAAATGCTGCCTAGAAAACTGAGCTACATTTTATACTAAGCAGCACTTTATTTGATTTAGGACATGAAATTGATTTATTTGGTGTCACATAAATATGCTATGCTGAGTGCTTCAATGTAAAAGGCTTCCTCCCAAAACATACTTCAACAGCATTTCATGAATCCAGGTCAAATCAGGTGATTATCTGTGTATTTTCTGGCGCACATCACATTTTAGATGAAAAAAAAAAGCATAAACCAAGTTTTGCTGTAAAGAGCATGAAATACATCACATTTTTTCCCAAAACATACTGTTACAATAATGTCATCAATTCTAGTGAAAAATATGTTACTTTATAGTCACTGACACTGCTGGGGAACAGCACATTGAGATTACTAAATCTCAATAATTTTTATTGGCTTTTATTAAAATTTAAATCATAACATATCATCTGTCGATATAACAGATCTTCGTGCTGGTCTGCATGAAGATCTTTATTAGCTTCATCAATTAAATCTGTTAGAGCGAATATTTTGTATCTTGGACTTAATATCAGTTTCTTGACAAAGAAAAGCTGAATAGAAATTGCCCTGGGGAAAAAAATTACCCAAATGCAAATCTTGCTGCCGTTGAATTTGAAACTTTAAAAAATATACTATATTTCATATCTCAAATTGCACTGCTTTTTTTCAAGTCAGTCTTTTACTTCATGTCTTTAATATGAATATTCAGATTGGTATGTAGATACCATTTTTCATTCTTACACCGGGAATCTTGACAGATGTTTTGTGAAAAATTGCCATTTATTTTTGAACAACCTAAAAAAGCTCATTGTCATTCTTTTAAGGACATATATGAAACATGTTGCTTAGATTAAATCCCACCTAAGCATGCAGAGAGATTATTAATCATGTAATGTACATAAGTAAACTTCTGATACAAATGCACACAACTCGGATTACATAAAACAGAACACAGTAACACACCATACAAATTTATATTTACAGCAGTTCCAAATACAGGGGTTCATTATTTCTAATTAGCTCAACCTTCTGTCCATTTCCTGAGTTAAGGTCAAAGATATTAATCCAGAGGTTGTGCTAATGTCAATTTATTGAAGAAATTTTCAGAAAACCAGACAGTTGTATGTGAGTAGACTACATATGCCTATTGATACTAACCCATTAAATTATTTTTAAACAGACATAGCAAAGCAGAGGACAGCAGCTCCATGTTTTTGACCAAGACTAGACAATAACATATTATGACATAACAGCATTTTGATGGTATTATTATAATTTGCCTTAAACTGCATAACTCCATGAATCCATCTTGGTTTCATATTGGTAGTGGAGCTGGACCTGGAGGGCCCCTGCCCTGCAACTTTTAGATGTGCCTCTGTTGCACCACACATGAATATAATAATAGGTCATTAGCAATGCTCTGGAGAACTAATCTACAGAAGAAGTAGGTAATTAAACCATTTCATTCCAGTGTTTTGTACCTGTGACACATCTAAAAACTGCAGGACAGAGGCCCTTAAGGACTGGAGTTTGACACCCCTGCTCTAAGGGTATCCATAGCCACTAGATCTCAATCTAAAGGAGGACCTTTGGAGAAAAGTGAAACAGGAAATTCACATCCTGGGTTTGCAGCAGACTAATCTGATGTAACTGCACAATGACGTCGACATGGACCGAAACGTCTGAGAATAAAAGAAGTTCTGAAGACAAGCGGTGATCCAGTCCAATGGATGACCACCGCTGGGGAATGTGTATCTTAAATTTTACATTAGTTTGCTCAGAAATGCTGAGTAATCTAAATGCAATTCACAAAGCAAAACTAAACATAAACTAAACAAAACCAAAACACACAAAATACTCATCAATGAAATAATTTGTGAGTAAATAAAGTAGAATAGATAGTCCCAGAAGCACAATTTGTATCCAGCCTGTCTTTTGCTGACCCTGTTCAATGGAATATCCATCCTTAAAAGATGTTTGTATTACCTTCCACTATCACCACTGTTTGGTGGAATATTTTACAATGTATAGGACCTACAGCAAACAGCAGGGGCCCTCACCTCATCTTCAGATACCATGATCTCCATGAGAGTTCCCTGAATTTCCTATAAAGTAAGGGAAATTGCTGGGAGAGCAGTGAGGTGGAACTAAAGGGCAATGCGAGGGATGAAATAAAGAACAAAAAAACAAGGAGGGAAGGAAAATGGATAAAAAGAAAAAAAAAATAAAACAATTACAAAACATTTATGACATGTATAGAAGTGGGACGAGAGATAAAAATGAGTTTTTGTGGTAACTGATATGACAGAAGTCCTGAGAGAATCTCTCCTATTAAAGTTTGCATGTGGTGCCTATGAAAAGTATCCCCTGGATGTTTTACCCTTTTTGTTGCTTCTAAAAATCAACCTTGTTCAACAAAAGTTTACTTTTTGGTCAAAAAAACTGGCAATTTATTCTACCTTGCAAAATGTTCCAACTCTGTCATGTTGCATGGGGATCAGATGTGAACAGCCCTTTTCAGTTCACCCGATAAGTTCTATTGGCTTAAGGTCTGGGCTTTGACTGTGCCATTCTGGAAAACAAATGTTCTCTAAAACTGTAGTTCTCTTGCAGATTGAAACAGTTTGTCCTTCTGGATTCCCTCTAGTTTCCTGGATCCATTTTGCCTTTACAAGCCTTCCATTGCCTAGAACCATCCCCATTCAATGATGCTGTCACCACCATGCTTCATAGTGGAATCTTGTGTTTTTAGTAACGTGCAGTGCCTGGTGACTCCTAAACATAGCATCCTGTCTGATGGCCAAAAGCACTCAAATGTTTTTTTGTCTCAACTTTCTTCCACTTGGCCATGGAAGACTTGACTTGAGTTTTCTTCAGCAGTGCCTTTATTATTGACTCTCACCCATAATGCCTTGACTGGTGAAAAACCTTTGCAATACTTGTTCTTGTATCCATCGTTTCTTCCATCTCAGCTGCTGAACTTGTAACTTCTTCAGTTCAGTCATAGGTAACCTGGTGACCTATCTCACTACTCTCCTTGCATGGGAGCTAATAGTCTGCAGCTCTTTCTCAGTGAGCAGCAACAACCTCACTTACTGAGGAAACCACTCCAATGTGTAAGTCATTCATCACAGCACATGCTCAACACACACAAGGTTGTAACATGAAAGTGACATTCTTCCTGCTTTGTCCAAAATCAACTTCTATTTTTTCTATCAACTTTCTGCTTAAGCTTGTGATGCTTAACAAGCTCAAATGTGTGATATAGCAGTAGCGGAGGAGGACACAAAAAGAAAGGGGAAGAAAACAAGGAAGAGAGAAGTGGGCAGATGAGGATGAGGAGGGAAACGAGAGAAAGGCAGAGCAGAAAAAGAGAGTTCACCTGAGGACTGAGGAAAAGTAGATGAGAGAAAAGAAGGGTGGAAAATAAAGAGGACAGATTTTTTAAAAGCATCTGTCACGTTATCAGGGTCAGACAAAAGCCTAATTCATATTTTAGTAAATTCATATTTTATTGACATTTCAAGATTTGTTTCTAAAAATCTTGAAACAAAGATTAAAGAACCTCAAACTCAATCTGAGTTTGAGGTTAGAGTTTTGATTATTTTCTTGTACGCTGATATCACACAAACTGATGGAAGGGAGACATTTTATATTGCCTAGAGTAGTTTGATATTGGATTGTTGAAGGTATTTTCTTCACAATTTTGGAACTTACTTTCAGCTTCAACTTCTTGTGAAGCTGTACTTTGATGGACTGTAGTGGAAATTAGAGCAGGGTGCAGATAAATGCTGACAGATGTAATCATAAAGTTGTATAATACCATTATTGACATTGCTGATTGAACATAAAAATAATTTCAGGAAGAATACCGACTAATAGAGAATGTTGCCATAACTACTGTTATTAATTTTTAAAAACATTTTTTAACAACCTGAGGCTTCAATCGTACAAGGCAAGTCAAAAGAGATCTGAAAAGAAAGGGGAGATTTTTTTCCATGACACCCTCCCAAGGAATTAATCTGATTTTTTTTTCTATTTATTGTCTCCCCCACCCCCAGCAAAAAAAAAAAAATGAAATGGATTTTTGCCCCTGGTAGGTAGGTTTTCTTTAACCACGTCAAAACGACTTTCTCCAATGTGATGAACCTGCAGTGTTGACGTGTGAAAGAAGATGTCCCGGCATGACTGACACCTTAAAAGCTTTTTGAACAGCATGTCACATAAACCAGACAGACATCCTGGCTATCGCCTTTGTTATTTTTCCATTGACTGAAACATGCAGCACTCCAGCATGCTCGCTGCAGTAACACAAGCTGGCAGCATTTAATCTACTAATGCAATTAGCCCAGTTTTCAACAAGAAACAGATCTATAGGGAAGCAATTAAAATCCAAATTCTTCTCAGAGTGTGGACTTCACAGGAAAAAAAAAACCCTTTGACAATAAAGTGTTTGTTTTGGAGAGTTGATAAGTGATTTTCATTTTTTGGATAAAGACAATGCTAAGGAGGGGAATGGAGAACAGCAGGAAGGACAGGAGAAGAAAGTGAGAGTGGAGAAGTGAAGGAAGGCGAAAATGCAGGGAGGTTGAAAAAGAAAGGAAAACAAACTCAAATGAAGAAGGAGGACAAAGGAGCCTCACAGGACTGGGAAAATAAAAAAATATATATATATGAAAACAGAAGCAGAAGAATTCAATAAGAGAAGTAAAAGCAAAGTTTTCCAAGTTCCCTGCTGGCCATTTTCAACTTCATCGACAGCAGCTGAAATTGACATCACAGCGCTTGTCTTGCACAAGTTAGCTTTTACAGGCATCTGTGCGACCAAACTCTACCTCAGTAGTGCTGTAGTGATACATCTAGGTCACCATAGGAATGCAACACAATATGGAGTTTAGCACAATAATATAAGAAATGAACAATATTTCTACGAAACAAGAAAATGCTCTGAAGGTTTACTAGTTAAACAATTTCAACACTGTTGTATAATCTAATCCAGATTTGACTAGTCTATATATTTTTTTTTTATCAAGAGAAATAATTCAACCTTAAATGTAAAGGTTGAATTCAGCAAACTAGAAGTAAGAAAGGATAAAATAATGATGAAACTCAAATTAGTTATATTGACCAAGTAAAAACAGTCAATTATGAAAAAGTAGATAACAATAGAAACAATAAAATTATGTACTAATATCACAGTCCAGGATGTATTTAAATAGTGAAAAACCAAGGATTGTATTGAAGAGTTTTTGTGGGAGACATGAATTAGCTAAAAATTAATTAGGCAAATCGACAGACCTGGTATTACATGAATTTTCAAGAGACATACACTTTTTTAAAAATTTTCAAGGTTCTGTATGTTGAATCTGTTGCCTAAAATGTGGATTATATCTGAATGCATCTACTGAAACACAGTAATTAATTTGGTTTTCTGATGCTAAGACTGCAAATCTGAGTCATTAAAATGTTTGTTTTTATGGTTGCAAGCCTTTTTAATGAACCACCCTTTAACTGGACAAAGTATTTTAATTTTGAATATTTTTAATAGGGAAAATGTTTTCACACACTCATTTTTGAGATACAAATTGCCTTTTTGAGCAAATTAAATCTGCATTCAAAGTTTCCAAAATAAAGTAAAGCTCTAACATTACCTACGTTCTTCTGTTCTGATCTTATTTGTACATCTAATGTTCACATAGTTTCACATGATGCACATTTTAGGCTTTATTATTGTCTTTTACAGGAGTTAAGGCTAGAAGAAAAGAGTGGTAGCAAGACAGAAAAAATGGAATAAAACATAAATTAGAAAATATAAAGAAAAGAAGGAAGAAATGAGCAAAAGATAAATAGTGAAAAATAGCAGAGATAAAGTATGAGAGGTAAATGCAAAAAAACGAATTCTCCTGTGTTTGTTCTTGTGCGTGATGTGGGCTGCTACTAAGATATTATCATCCTAATTCTTTACACAAACAACCAGCAGAAAGAGGGAAGCCTTCTGAGTCTATTTAAACAAAGACAAACTTTGTTCACTGACCTTGAATTTCTCCTTTGGGCAACAGTGAGTCACAGGTCCTCCTCCCCCTGCAGATGAATGCTACAATATTTGTGTGCGTTTGTGCCAGGGAAGACGTCCTCCGCCTCATCCGCTCAATCTTTTACCTGCAGGAAGACAACGGAGGACACAGGGGATGAGAAATGGCACTACTCTGACATTTTTGTGATGCCTTATCTTTTTATTTAGAAAAAAAAGAATAGGAAGGCTTCTTTTAGCCTCGCAAATCTCTACAGTTCAAATAGTGAATATATGTTTACCTCAGGCAGTATTTGCAGATTTTTATTTATTTATTTATTTATTGCTCTAAATGCTTCTTGTTTTGAATGTGTTTCTGCAAGCTTTCTCAAATCGCAAAGGCCTGAACTTCCACAAAATGTAAATCATAAACCATTGATACTGGGTGTCGATCCAAGTTGAAAAAACATCAATCTTTTGCATCTGTTAAAATTTTTGTCTCAAATGACCTTCACATAATCCAAATTCATATTTTAGCATTAAGACGGAGACAAAAAGTTCTTTCTTGCGACATGATAGACCAACAAAACCAATATTCTTTTAGAATTGAATTAAAGGGGCATTGCCATTTTATAGGACAGGCAAGTAACTGTCACCTTCAGTTATGAAAAAGCTGTATCAAACGTGATTTAAAATAAATTTGACTTCATAATTGAATGCCTTGAAATTGGGCCTTATGTCGGAGCTTATATTAAATTTCTCATGTTCTTTTACTCTTTTGTTCTTGTACCACCAGTTTGACTGGGTTTATATGCATTAAAACCTCTTCCACCAGTGAACTTATTGTTTCCCTCAGCAGAGCCCCATCATCCAGATTTGGGTCGACTTAAGCTGAAGTCACACATTTATCACTCTGGCCTTGTAAATAGCTTTAGCATTTTTCCAGGCAGGTGCCGACAACTTACATCACTCAACACGAAGCCGGGCTCAGTTTGAGCTAAGTGCCATGCAAATTACAGCATGACATCCCCATCCATAAATATTCTCAAGGATACTAATAATTTATGACACATGCCTTTATTGATTTCTAGCCATCTCCTTGGCTTTACTTTGTTAAAGTTAGGTCTTATGGTTGAATTTTTTTTGATAGCATCTTGACTGAAATCTCATTTCTTCCAATTTAGGAAAAAAAACATTTCACAATGAAAGCTGGTATTGAAAATATGCCGATATGTAAAGCGTTTTCTAAAAGTATCAACTTTATATACACTGATCACATGTAACTTGAAGCCTAATATGCCTAATATGCTTTGAGACATGGAAGCCACGACACCGATGAAGATGTTCGGAGCAGATCCTTAAAGTCCAAGGTTCCAAGGTGGAAGCTCTGTTGATTGGACTTGTTTGGATGTACTCTGTTCTCCCAACAGAGTACATCCACAAATTATATAGATTCCAAGGGTGTGGCAGTTTTTAGTTTTTATTTTTCCTTTTAAAGCTCAGTTTTACAAGTCTTGTTTTGGAGTTATATGCTTTTAATTTTCTGATACCAAATCCTTGATTTACTTTATGCGATTTCTAAACATGTGCAAGTCATTCATCTCAAATCTTGTTTGAGATGAATGACTCAATTATTCTGTGTTACATTTAGTTTTTAACACAATCATCTACAAAACCTCATTTATTTGGTGAAATAATACAGATAAAACATAAGAGTTATATTTCAATTTTAGGATTCCCTTCAGCCTAATTTTTCAAACAGAAACCTAATTATTTAACCTGAAAAGGTCTCTTTTGGTTCTAGTTTCAATTCCAAATTTGCTATATATATATATATATATATATATATATATATATATATATATACATATATATATACATATATATATATATATATATATATATATATATATATATATATATATATATATATATATATATATATATATATATAACTCAGCATTAAATTGAGCCTTCCACCTACTCTTGACCCATAAATTTACACTTAACATGATACCCTCCAAATGATTTTAATCCAACACTATCAAATTGTTGCTAATTAAAAAGGAAAGCCCTTGACGCGCTTCGCTTTCCTGCTGCCTTCAGCTTTCACTGCACAAACACTGCAATGTTGAAACGTGATAAAAGGTTAACGAGGGATGGTTTATGTTCCAATGCATCACCAATTAACACAAGTCAGCATTTATTTGTCCTGTAATAAATCATGTCAAAAAGCTCCACAAAGTGGATCATTTTAAGCTATCCACTTGGCAGTGGATATTAAAAAACAAAAACAGCCTTCCTTCTGTCTTTAACAGCTGCCTCAGTCATCCACCTGCAAAAAACACTTAATGTCATTACTGAATGTTTACAGGAATAATTTCAAAAGAGGGATAGAAACCTTGATATTGTTTGTCACATGGGTAAAGATGTCCTTATTCCGCATGATTCACCAGTTTCCGTACCTGCCGTGAGTTATTACTTCAGATACCAACCTGCGGCCTTTTTAAATCTCAGGTTCTAAAAAATGCAGCAAAATAAAAAGACAACATGTGACATGTGACAGTGTGCCTTATCTGCTCAGAATTATATGCAAAGTGACTGCCTGTATGTTATTTTGCATTGGAGACTTAAAATGTGTTTGCCTACATTTCCACTGGAAACCTGCAATTGAAAACAAACACATCAGCTTGAGTCCACCTCCTGCTCTGTCTTATATTTTCTACTCAAGTGCCTGTCTCTCTGTTGCCTTATTTGAGTCACCTTTCTGTGTTTGCTTCAGTAGATTGTTCTGCAGCTCCATTAGCAAAGAAAGTTGTGCTCAGACTCTGGCAGGTTGACACCAACTCTCAGTGAAATACTTACTACCTACAGCCTAGTCCAGAAGGTTATTAGTTATATTTCTATAGAGAAAAACAAACTCTTTGAAGTTGAATGAGATACATACAAATTCAATGTATAAAAATGTGAATGAAAGACCAGATTTGATCAGATTCACAAAGACAGAGAACCATCACAAGATTACCTGTCATTAAAACCTGCCATATTTAAATTTTAGTGCAGCATCATCCAAAAACTGCATTAGTATCCTGCAGAAAGATGCAGTAAAAATAAGAGGATTTTGTGAATGCTGTACACAGTGCTGACCATGATTGCCAGAGCACTGTATTCATCAACACCACTGCAAACTGGAGTTGGACGCTGTTTTAAGATGATTTATCATCAGCAACTCATCATATTACCAAGACAATGTTAACAAACAACTGCAAATGACATTCGTAATTCCAGCTGGAATTAGTGACATTGAGTCGTACTCAGGCTAACTAAACTAGAAATGTCACTTTATAATTGCAGTGATACATTTTACAGGTTTTTACAAATCTTCACAAGGATTGCTGAAAAGTGTAGAGTCCTCTTTCACTGGCCCACTTCGGCCAGTTGTTGGCCTCTTTAACATCGTCACCAGCACCTGATAGCTTTTCTCTGAGAATTCTGAATCAGGCATGAAAGAAAGTTTCATAGACAGGTACCCTGGCTGTACATAATCAAAATTCAGTTAATTCACTATTGGGTCCCAAAATTAATACACCTGAAAAACAAATTTTCCATAATTTCATTTATAGGCCACACAAAATGTCATATAGAGTCATTACTCTTAAATTAATTAAAAAACAGAACTAAAACAAAAAACAAAAAATGCTGCTGAGCTACAAAACATATTTGCCACCATTCAGGTTTTCTGTTTATGTGTAATACAGAAATATTTCAGCTTATGGAACCATTTTGAAGATCAGCTATTGTGATAAAAAGCAACCCGAGAGCCTAACAATATAAATATTGGTTCAGCAGTGGTTTTGAGACTCGTTGAAGGATGGCGTTTCGCCTTCCTGCTGATCTGGGCACACACCTTGACTGTGGAAAGTGAGGGTTGCAAAACTTAAGATGCTGTTCTGAATGAGTTGCTGATGCATTCTTGGAAAAATTCTTGTACGTGGGTACACCTCCACTGGTACGCTTAAAAAAAAAAAAAAAATCTGAATTGCTTTTTCTTTTATCTATTTGTGAATTATTGTTCTCACTGTGACTTGCAGGAGTACCAAAGCGTTTGAAAGGCCAGTGTAACCACTTTCCAGACACTGTAGATTTAGAGTATAATATGTTTCCTTTGGAGGTTTTTTTTTAGTCCTCCAAAGGAGGACTAGTTCAGGCTATTTATTTCTGCAAATCAGGCAGTAATGAGCCCCAGGTGTGACAAGTGAAAATTAACTCAACTTTCCAAAAAATATTTAATTTTATTATTTAACAAGGGAAGGTAATTATTTTTTTTTAGATATTAGGCCAGGATTGTTTGACCAGCTTCACCCCCTTAATGACTAGAAACATCATTTGAAAATTGCTTTTTGTTTTTACTCAGAGCACTCAGTCTGATGTTGACATTTGGTGATTTAAAATATCTAAGTGTGACAGAAAAGGAAAAATAAATGTCAGCAGTAACTCCTTCATAGTTTACTTTGACTATTCATTCACAAAAAATTCTGAGTAAATATTGATTTTTAATGAAATTAAATTTGAAATATTTTGGGACAGCAGCCTCTCCATAACATATTATCAGTTTGGCACTCTGTGATTCGAGCATGTCTAACACTCTCTGTATACCAAATATGTAAGCACGTAGGCGAGTGGATTAAACATTTATAATAGCACCCAGGCTAGCTAAGCTTTGTCACTGAGCAGATTTACCTTGCTGTTAAGCTTCTTATGGCACCTGTCAGCCCCCTTTTCAGCCTGACAATTGTGAGGACATAAAATTCATTTTCATTTACAACAATTTAGTTCATTTACAGCAAAAGGGACACTCAGGGGAAACATTTCTGTGCCAGATAGGGAGCTGAGGCAGTCGTCTACTTTAGGTGAAGACTATAAAGTCATAAAATATTAAAGATGAAGCAATAATGATTTCATATTAGAGTCTCAAAAGACATTGTGTTCATTCACTCTCATGAAAATAAAAATCCAAGCCAGTCAAATGAGCCACACTGTGACTGTGATATACTGACGCAAAAGCCCTCAGGTGTAAAAGAGCTCATCTCAGTCTCACTTCTCACAATCTACTGACGTCAAAATGCTCCTCTGAGCAGATTGTAAACACTGACTTAACACAGGATGAAACATTTATGAATAGCTGGTGGTTTTGAAATGCTTGGTAAAACTCAGACAACTTATCCCTGACCCATCTGAGCGTGGCAGATACAGCAGCTTATGGTTTTACTGCGTTGCCGGACGCTCTTGATCAAAGTTACGCTGCCATGAGGAGGTTTTAATGCTCCCCTACCAAGCCTCCTATGCACATAGATGATGATTCATGCAGGGTTTAATGTGATTTTCATGTTCTGCTCATCAGCATTACCTGACAAAAAGCCTGTGGACTCATACAGAGACATGGAGACTGCGAGCACAGAGCATATCTCAGAACTCCAAGCATTTACACATATCAGAGTAGAGAATGGCTGCTTCTATAGGCAATTTAGAACAAGAATTTGTTATTTATATGGCAGTAGCAAAGTGAGGGTCAAACCTCTGACAGTGCAAAACATTGATCTTCCACTGGTAAACATAAGCCTAAAGTATGAGCATGTTACAGCGATTGAACGCAGCTTGTGTACCGTCTTCTTATCTGATCAACTCCAGCAACAAAGTGACACAAAATAAGCATCCACAGACAACTCTTAACCTCCCAGTGTCACACCGGAAAAATAGCAAGAGAGTAATGAAGAGAAAACAACTCCTCTGGTTAAATCAAATGCAGACGTCGAAGAATCGGTTCCCCTGCACAGACGGGCAGACGCACAAACAAAGCCAAAACATGTAGTCTCTGTCATTGGGAGCATTTTGTCTGAGTTGTCTCTATTCTTTTTTTATTTTTTTTATATATTTTTTTGCTCTTAATTATCAGCCAGAGCAGTGATTAAACGATACGCAAGACTACTTCCCACAATTAGCATTTTGTATGCCACACAATCAGTAATTGTAAACAAGACATAAATATACAGGGGTGTGATAATGCAGCCCTATGATTAAATAAGTGCTGTTAAAACAACATGAACAACAACAACAATGGACACATGGGCTACAATCAATGCTTTTGTTATCTTCTGCTAACATAATAGAATAAGCACTTGTTCTTCCTCCAGTTATAACAAACACAGTTAAGTGACACATTTGGAAGATATTTCAGATTTCAAACATGAAACTACTCAGAATTTTACATTTCAGAGGGAGCTTGGGATGGTGCACTCATCTTGTTATAATAACTGGGGCTGCATGATTTTTTTTTTTAGAAAAACATCTAACATAATTAACCCACATTTTTCTCACTCTTATTTTTCTGAGATCCCTACAATTTTGTGAGTTTTTGCATAGTTTTTGCATGCTGATCACTAGAATCTATGCCAAGAGAACCTGGAGGCAGTGAAAACCCATCCATGTAGCCAAATGTTGCTTGTATGCAAAATTGAACATGGATCCTAAAATAAAAGGGCCCATCAACGATTGTCTTCAAGAAGAATTATCTGGTGGTGACATTTCACTGGTTTCACAGATTTATTATATTATGCAACTTTAGTTAAAGCAGAAATAATTTATATTACAACCAGTCTCAACATTTTTTAAGCAATGATCAAAGTGTGTGGGACATTTTTAACATTTAACGGTTCAGTAGCATGTCAAAAGCCATTTTCATTAAAACAGCGGAGTATCAATCTGATCAAACTTGATGAACACTGTGCAAAATTGTCATAGCAACAAAAAAAATGCCTAAGTCAAGCTGCTGGGTCTAATACAAAAACACGTTCCATGTCGATTAGTTTAGCTAACAATCAGTTATACTTAAAAATATATTCTTTGGCCTTTTTTTATTGCGTACATCTTGCTACACAGCACTAATTTTATGAGGCATTTACAATTTCTGATACCACAGGATATCAGAAATCTTCCTCAGAGACTTTGACACAACATTATTGAACAGTTGCAGCAGACTTGTTGGCCCCACATCAATGATGGCTCTCCTGTTCTACCACATCCCAAAGAGGCCCTAATTGATTTACATCTGGTGACTCCTTAGGCCATTGGAGAACATTACCTCAATTTTATGTTCAGGAAATCCATTTGAGATGATTTTCAGCTTTGCAACATGGAGAACTATCTGCTGGAAGTAGCCATGAGAAGATGGGTCCTCTGGGGTCATAAAGGGATAGAAAAGTAAAGCAGTAGTGAATTGGTACTAGAGTGACAATGACTAAGCCAAGAAAATATCCCCCACATCATCACACTGTCATCAGTAAACTGAAATGTTAATAACACTAGTCATCAAAACAGATAATGTTTTGATGAGATGGTTACTCTTAGCTGACAGGGGTTACACCTGGTATAGCCAAACTTCAAGATTTTATCATGTAGTGCATTCAGAGACAATATCTTACAAACTTTGGTTGTAATTAAGATCAGAATAGTTTCATAGGCCAATGTTTCATCCACAGTTAGTAGAACCAACCTACCCATTATACTCCAAACTCACCAATAGATTTTTGTCCGCACTATCATCATCAGCTGGAAATTTCCTTCTTGTCATACCACTTTCTGTCAGCCCAGAAAGTGGTATGACAAGAACATTCCAGTAAATCACTGGTTTCTGAAATATTCGGAACAATCCATCTTGCACCAAGAAGCAAAGCCACTGAAGAGCTTTTCCTCACCCATTTCCATATCTAGAGCGAACTAAAGCAAAGATGCCAGAATGTATTAGGTTGTTACCATTCGTCTGTTCGCCTGATTTGCTGTTTCCATTGGGGAAAGATTGTACCTATAAAGTGACCCGGTAGGTGTACTTGTATAAATAAGCAGCTTATAATTTACTGTATGGAGGCTGAATTATGCGAGACCATCTATTATTAATGATGATTATCAATGCACCAATGCATACATCACTTTAATGCTGCTTTTTATTACCTTAATTTGCAATTGGATTATATAATGAATTTAAACTGCAGTAAATCCTTAAGAGCTGGAGTCTTGCATCTTCCTCGGTCACCACTCATTTTAATTGAGTGTGTGATTACCAGGTTTCTGTAGAACTTCACTGCAAGCTAAGTCGATAATTCAACTGTCTGAATTGGGGTGTTGGGGCAGGAGCACGTCGTAAGTCTACAGGACATCAACACTCCTAGCTTTCCACTGAATGAATGTCTCGATTTGGAAATAGATTCTGCTTAAACCTGAATATTTTCTTATATTAACTCATATTATCTTCTTTCTTAATCATGCCCTTAACAGCACGAATGCTGTTTTGAAAGTGCCAACGTATCACAGTGGACGCTCAATGAATCTGTATTGAAACTGCTTTGGTTACACAGTCTTCAAACTGAGTCCACACAAAGCTGAATTTAGTTATTTAATCCCATACTTTGCTGCAGTTCATTGGCTTCTTAACTTTGTTTCTTGCTGAGTCTTGAGAATTGTTAGCAGACTATTTGCAGAAATTGTTTTAATTTGTCTTCCTGACTGCTGATTTGGCAGGACAGGTGCAGCTACACTTTACCCTAAAAAAGTACACAACCATGACAAAAAAAAAAAAAAAAAAAGTTGCTTCCAAGAAAAGCAAGCATTGCAAACCTGGTAAATGCCCTCACGCAGCATTCCCAGTACGTTTTGCAAATACACCAAACAAATATAGGAATAAAAATAATCCCCTGCTCACTGCGAGGAGCTCACTAACACATTACTGACGCATCGCATGAAACAGATCAGTAGGATCCAGAAACATGAGGTCAACCTGTCGTTTACATTGTGAATGATCCAAGTTTAGCTGGATTAGCTGTGACTTTATTCGGATGAAAAAGTGTTGCAACCCTGAAATCCTTTAATCCATAGGGAGGAAAAACCTTAACTCACCCAACAGCAGGAAATGTTGGATTAAAGTTTTGACTGAAAAGTTTAGGAGAAATTGTGTCAAAAGTTTCTCTTGCAGTTTTAGTCATTATGTACAGCTTTCGTGGAATTACAAAACATTGAGTGGTCCAAATTTACCTGTAACTGGATATTTTATTTTATTTTCACCATAAAGCTGTCATCAAAATTAGCTGAAATAACCACCTGACCTTTGTGTCATGATGACTTTCACTTTTTTAAATGAATTTCTGAAACAGCCTTTCAATAATATCTATATTTACTCCTGTCAGCTTTTTTATTCAGCTAAGACATATTTCTAAGATAAGATCTCTGGTGTCAAAAGCTGAAGAGGAGATGATTATTCATGCTTTTATTTAATCTTATCTCAAACACTGTAACAGCCTTTTTTGTGTTGGAATAAGGAAGCTCTTCAGTCAGTTCAGAATGCTGCTGCAAGGCTTTGACAACACAGAAGAGACAGCACATTTCTCTAGTTTCAATCTAATCACATTGGGTTCTGCTACATTTTAGAATTTCTTTTGTCTTTTCTTTTAGAGGCCTGGGTGGTCAAGTCCCAGCATATATCTCCAACTTTCGAAAACCCACAGTTCAATCTAAGATCTTTTGGTCTATTATTGGTTCTGCATACAAATTTTAAGAGGTTACCTCTCTACCAAAAGAGGTAGATAGGTTTATTCTCTTAGAGCAATTGCCTCCCCAATTGTGCATAAGATTACCTCCATCTTTGTGATGTTGTGATTCTTTTGAGGAGCAGCTGAAGACATATTTATTCAGACTGACTTTTAACTATTTGTCTGCTGCATGATATTATGTGGCTGCAGTTTGATCTTTCCTTTAATGTCTTTATCTATTGTATTTATGATTATTTTATTGTGAAGCACTTTTGCGGGTTTTGATCAGGGAAAACTGCTGCATGCATAATATTTAAATACTTATTTACTTACTTACTGTCTTACACTTATAAACCCTGAACAGGTTTCTACAGAATTTATTAATAAAGTGATAATGTCATTTATTATTCTTAATTATGTAGAAGCAAAGACACGTCTAAATCATGCGGAACCAGAATTTGGAAAATAAGTTGTTAAATGGTAAATAGCCCATGAGTGCATTTGCGCTACCCCAGTTAGAGAAGAAATCTGGATTACAACTGCAAAACATTCCCTGAAATATCAACCTTTTTCTTTACCCACAACACTGGAAATGTTTACCACAAATACACTAGAACACATGCAAATACATATTTTTTACTGTGCCACTGAATGGGGGTGCAAACAACAATCATCATAATGTCATACTGGCACAGTGTGCCTGTTGATGACTCTCTCTCTCCACGTGAAATTCAAGTCATGTGCCTGGAAATCTAATTAAGCTAATTCAAAGCTTCATTCCAGCCTCCTTTAAAGCTTGAGCTTAAGAAGAGTAGAAAGGCAATGAGGGGTGAATCTAATTAGAGATGCTTCAAATATGTTTCCCTGAGACCTGCCAATATGTTTAAAAGGACAGCTATCTTTGACACCGCAATGGCACTAAAAAGGTCCGATTACCAGGAAGCCATCTGTAGGTAGCTGTGAAAAAAGTGTGCCTCCGCTTTTGCTGGTCCCAAGTAAACAGCTTGTTGTTTCAGTTAATCCATCCTGTGGAAGGGTTTTATAAATTCACCAGTGGCTTTTTCAATAGCAGCCTCATATTACAAATTTCTGCAGCCTACGGTCACTGTTTCTACCAAAGCCTAAGCGCTACAGGTCAATAACTGTGCTTCATTTTTCTTTCTGTCTGTTTTAACTCAGCTCTTCCTTCAGGCAACCAAACTGGGGAGAGCTTGGCATTGAAAAGAACCAATTTGTTAAAAGGACTGTGGAGTGCTCTTGTCTAATGTTTCATTAAATTATCCCTATTCACCCGCTTCTAGTCTGTAGTAAAGCCTCTTATGGCAGCAGTGGGATTTCAAGCAGCAGAGCCGAGGTCAGTGCTTTGCAATCTGATATTTCTTTTTGTGGATTTTGAATGTTGCTTCAGTTGCTGTTGCATATGATGTTGATGTGTTTTTGTTCACCTGTCCTTCCATTGACTTGAAGGACTTTGATGTGTTCAAGCCATAACTGCAATGTGGTTGTTGCACCTCAGTAACACAGATGCATCTGCCTTATGTTTCAATGTTATAGGAAGACAAGCTACCTTTGGTAATTACTGCTTCTTCTCACACATTTAAAACTGCAGCAGTTTCACTTCGAGCTAAGTCAGGCTACCAAAATTTATTTCAACAGGTTGCAAGCTAACGCTTGGCTGAAACTGAGTATTGAAAGTGAAGAAAGGAATTCTGTCAAGAAGAGTTAATGTGACACTGTGCTGATATTGGTGTTATATTAACAAGGGTTATATGCTATTAAATATTTATCATTTGATTTACCTTCGGTCTTATTCTGAGACAAGACCATGAAGACATACAGCCACAATATCTAAGGTGTGAGGTTTTGTTAAGCTAAAAATGCTAAGAAACTTTTAAAGCAAAAGTCATCATCCCAGCGATTTGACTGGGATGATGAACTTGGGTTATTGAAAAAAAAAAAAAAAAAAAAACACTTGGACCTGGCAGAAACCAGCATCCATTTCTTTGAAATAAGAAGAAAAAATTGCCACTGGCTTTATGGACAAAATATTTTGGCTGATTTGTAAAACTGTTCATTGTGCACCTCGTTCTTTGAGGTGCATTCTTGAACCTTCAACTGGTACCCAATACATAATTTTAAATGCATATTTTGAAAGATGTGGTTTTCAGGAGAAAAAAATTTTAATGTATTCATGCAAGTTCAACGCAGCAAACAGTGATAGCTAATTAGCTGGTTTTGCTGATTGTTGGATAGTTATTGCTGAAGTTATATTTTAAGTTTAAGTAAAAAAGATGCTGAATAAAACAAAAAAAGTTATGACGAAAGAAGAAAAAATATATTTTTTACCTCTTCTCACCAATTATTTAAACATGAACCGCATCCAGATTTCATATTTCAGTTTTTACAAAATCTCATTTCAAACATGTATGTCGAACATTTGCTTGACATTTTCTGATTGCTTTACATTCAGTACCAGTTTAAATATGCTTTTAAAGTAGCTGCCGTGTTTCTTCACAGTGTTTTTTCCCAGTTCTAGTTTCAGAAACATTAAAATGCTAACACACAGCCTGAGGCATATTAGTATATTGGAGGGCAAGAAGACATAGTGCTTTACTCTGTACTTACAACATCTTTAATCTATAATGGATCTATGCTGCTAACCACCCGCATGCAAGTTTGATGTGAGTCACCGCTGAACCACTGGAACTGAATTGCATGCAAGAAAAAAATAAATACATTTACAGATGATTTGTTTTTCTTACATACATACTATTGTGTTTTCTGGCATCACTGTAAGCATATGACACTGTCACACTGATTCAGTACAACAGGGTAACGCAGCCAAAGAGGATTCTCTCATCTGAAATTAATGAGCTTCCTTTGAATTGCTATGCATTATGCATATAAGATGAGTGGCTTTATTTAAAAATCCTTGGTCTTCCAACTTGTTTCTTACTGATTCTTCCCTCTTTTAGTTACAAACACAAAGCATGGTAAGTCACAGAATAACTTAAGAAGACTTACATACAAACTTCATCTCTTCTTAGATCAAAAGGCCGATATAATAGTTAGTGAAGATAATGCTTTTTTCACAAAAAAACAGAATCCATTCAGTTCTTAAGCAGACTTGTCACACTCACTGTGGCATTGTTTCTGTCTCTATTTACTAAACAAGTGATTCGTCAGCCACATATTTTTCAAGCAAAAGAAGAAACCATCACACTCAAGGATTTGACTTTAAAAGAGCACAGGACAATATTTGCTCTGCAAGGATTAATATTTCTTCGCAGATAGTAATGATGTGACCTTAATAATCTCAGCAATACTGTATGAATAATAAAATATGAATAATATTGTCTCTAAGAATGAAGAAAAGCTGTTGGATGAATCTCAATGTAGCTAATAAATATCTTGTATGGTGTGGGAGTCCTGGTGGATTTTTTTTAATTCAATTTTTTTATTTTTTTATTTATTTTTTATTATTTAATTCTTATAAGAATTGTTTTCTGATATTTTACTCTTGTCATTTTCTTCCATATATTATTACAGGGTATTTTCTGCTTTGTTTTCATATTTTCTCTAAAACAATCAGATTCCTGTAATCCTTTGACGTGGTCCTGATGGCTGGATACGTTTTTGCAAGCTTGAATCAAACAAAAGAAAAGAGTCTTCTTTCTAACAACATGGTCATAATTACAACAAGTCAGATGCATTATCAAGCTTTGTCTTTGTTCAGTTTCATTTTCTCATCCAGCTTTCAGCACTGGAGAAACTATCATCTATTTCTCTGTTTGACCCACAACTCTGAATCCTCAGGAGAAAAGAAGAGGCAGTGCAAACTCATCTGGCAAATCAATGACCTGGCAAAGTTTTTATTGCTTTTTTTTTAGATTCCAAGACACACAGGCAGGATATACATGTGATACTCCTTAAAAAAAATAAATTAAAAAATCTAGAAAAGCAGCCAAAATTCATGACCATCAAGTGTTTCCTAAGACACCAACACACTTGGTGTCTTAGGAAAAATATTAGGACCACTTTAGTAAATCATACACCAGATTTTGTTTTCAAAATCCACTCTGCAGCTTCCTCTTTTCACGAACTGGAGTGGAATGTAAGATTATTTGGCAAACCATGAACATGCCTCCTACATGATCAGCATCTTTTGCTGCATTTCCCACCATTTAAAATATTTAGCCTTATCAGATATCATGGGAATATTAACATTTATTTAGATCTGCATCACTTACGTGGTTGATCAATGACTGGCTTTTTCCTTTTGGAAAGCATTCTAGATGTTCAATTTACCTCCTTACTTCAAAGCTTCCAACCTTCTTACACCCACATGAGCACATATATGGTGAAAACGTTTAGGATTAGCAGCACCACACAGGGAAATAAAGAAAATGTCCATCATATAATAATGCATGGCAGAGAAAACCACGCTTCTGTTGGATATTTTTCTTACAAATACAGGAGCTAATGCAGTGTTGATGCAGATATGATTTTCTCATTCTGCTCCTGGATATTTTCCAGTTCTTCAATCTGTAGTCATGACATTTTTCTGATTCTAGGATTAACGTTAGGGGGAAGCTGGCCTTTAATCTTACACATCCTTCTAAGTCTTAAAATGCATTAGTTTCCAGTGCATTATAAGCAATCATAGTATAAAATGGTTGCGCCTGCAGCAACAGATCCGCTTCCAACAAAATGCAGCAGTAAACAGCATTGAGTGGAATGATGCACAACTACCACAATTTCTTTTCATTTTAAAGATTCAGGTTTGCTTTTTCAAGTGTGCATAATACTTTATCAAATGTGGTATTTCATGGCTTTTCAGGTACAAAGGTGTGAATCAGAAAACTTTGAGGTAAAGTGGAAGGGATGACTTTCTGTCTCTGAAGGGGCCAGCAATCTTTGCATCTCTCCAATTTTGAAAATTGAACCCTCTATTCAGTCTGTTCTGTTTGCCATTTAGCATCCTCCAGCGGGATGTTTCATGAAAACCATTGATTTCAGGCAACTTTCTATATTCTACTCACAGGCCCTAATAAATAAAATTCATCAGTAGAAGCTTGAACAGAATGACTTTAGTTTTATCAGGGTTCCAAAACTTCATTAGTATCAGTCAAAACAAGAAGACTGAACACAAATATGTGCACATTATTTGTATAAGATTTTCAGGGAAAAAAATTCAATTGGTTGACGGATTTTTGCAGCTTATCATAGCTGATTACTGTAATTCATGAAAAAAATAAATAAATTGTAACTGCAAAGAAAAAAAAAATTCTGAAATGTTATGGTTTGAGTCCATAGGTGGAAAACAAAATGGTACAGAGCCATTTCAGATTTGTTCTATCTGACTTCCAGTAATCTGTGCTGTCACACTACAGAGGAACAAAACAATATGAGTTTCCTGTGTAACTGTAACATTTCTATTCATTGTCAACCTGGAAGAATCGGGATAACCCAAACCCCACCACACAATTAGAGACTGGCTCCCAGGTATAGCCATATGTTCTTAAAAAAAGTTTTTTTTTTTTTTTTACTTTGTCCATAAAAGTAAAAGAGAAAAAGTGCTGTAGAAGTTACTAAACATGGAAAGCAACAAGTTTAGCGTTTCCAACAAGCACTTTGATGGAGCAAACATGTACAAACACACATTCATAGTAGTGTGTCTATTTAACCTAATGATCCAGTTGGAAATCCCTGGGACATTTAGAATTGGTCTCTTGGAGTACAAGCGTAATGCATGGATTGGCGTGTTACAGAAATGTGGTAGAGAATCCCTTATTTCATACAAATGTTTTCTATTTTCATTTCTCACCTATAAAGAAACCTTTTCAACCTTTTGAGCTAATATACACTACATATACACTACTTAGCATAAACACTACAACATATAGTAGTGTATATGTTCAACCATGGAACATATACAATTTTATTATATTTATTTTATTGTAATAGTTTATATGTGCAATCTTCGACTCTCTTGAAAGAGTCTTGAAGACTCTCTTTCTTGAGTCTTCAAGAGTGATGACTCTTCATCTTTCTTCATTCATCAATATTTTGAAATGTTGAATTTCAGCTCATCAGGATGATCTCCAGAATTCATAGCAAGTTATGTCATGATGCAGCTAACAAAACACCAGAGATTCAGTTTTTCAGTGTGCTCCAACTCACCTATACCTGACATTATTTATTTGACTGAATTTGAAGTTGTTGAAAAATGTAATTTTTTCCCCCCCTATTTTATTTTCATTCACAGCATTTGGCTTCTATAGCCAGCAACACTGTTTGGTTCTGACTCACACGATCACAACATACTTGATTAGATGGAAATCTCTTAGCTAGAGCTTATCTCAAAATGCAACTCAGTATTTGCATTAATAGAGGTGGTCAGAGCATCATTACTGCAGCAATTTGAATAAAATTAGAAGCCTCACCATTATTCTGTGCAAATCTTGCCGCATGTTTGCTATAAAACTAACCCTTGAATCCCATTTGTCATGAGTATTGAAACAACTTTGCCAGTACACTGATTAAATGAGGGAGAAATTAAATCTTATATTTTTCTCCCTGTACTTAAAAATACAAACATGACCTCCATGAAAGCTCAACATTCTTTCTAGCTGCCAAGTTTTACAGAGGAATCTATAAAAATAAGAAAATGTACTAACAGTCTAAACTGAACAAGCGCATTAATTTAATAGTTCTGCCTCCACCTTTAACATCCAGGCATGTTCAGAATTGAAGAAGCCTTTTAGATGAGAGGTAAAAATAGATTCTTCAAGAAACAATCCTAACTCTAAATTTTACTTAGAAGAATTATGTTGACATATTTTGACTTTTATCATGTAAATGTTGAAGTTTTTTGTCGTTTGTTTTTTTTTTTTTATCTTTATACACTGTTCACAAGTTTTCACTTTCCAAATGGATTCTGAAGTAACAACAACAAGCTGTATAGCATCTGCTGACCATTTCAAGGAGAGCTGTATTTCTTCAATGAGGGATAGCAGTGCTCTTTTGCTCACAGGGGAAGAAAAACAGAAAGATAAAATGGGAAGGAGAAGAAAATACTTTGAGATAGCATGTTACAGAAAACTTAAATATTGCAAACACATCCAGGTTTTTTTATTATGGTGGCCAGTACTTCTCCTGGCCGTCTTCATATGATTTTTGCTTTTTCCCTGATTTGAAGGCCATCCATCAAAGACATAGAAGCACAGAGATGCATCATCCTTCAGTTGACCATGTACTGTATGCCAGGTTTCCAACTAATAGCTCTATAGGAATCCTTTGTCAGAGCTAAAATCCTATTTTCTGTCTGTCAAACTGTGTTACGTTTGGTATTTTTCATAGGCCATCTAAAGGTAAAGGAGCAAATTGTAAACGCGGTCTATCTTACACATACATGTCTGTGGACATCTTCACAGACAGCCAAACTTTCGCCTTCCATCATCTTCCAAGTTGACATCAGATGTACAGAAAGTTAGCTGCCTCGGGGAGTTTCTAAAATCTTCTTCAGAAAAGTAGTTTGACTTGTGAACAACGTGTGCAGAGCCTCAGGCTCTGACACTCAGACTGATGTGACAAATGTAACATTTGAAAGTGTTCCACTGTCAAACAGCTTCGCCATGCCCGGCAGCAAAAATTCATATGGATCACGTTAGATACTCAGCCCAGCAACGACCACTAAAACATCATTTCTGATGTTCTAGGCGTTGATCCAGCTCATTTTAACAGACTTTAAAGGGACAGTAATTGTTTAATCAACAGCCACCGTGTTGCTTCTTTATTTTTTATTACTTGTTAGTTTATAAGTTAATTAATTAGTTGTTGGTTAATTATTTTATTTCATAGACCAAAACAACATGGCATATTATTGTTACATGAAAAAAACAAAAAAACTTATTTTCAACTTTTTTCTAATAAAAATCTGAAAAGTGCAGATTCCATAGAAAACGTGGCCGACAGATTTTTCATTTAAGAATTTAAGGCAGCTGACTGACAGTGTTTTAGGTCAATATTGATTTTGTCTGATTACATTTTTTGTGTCATTTTTTTATGTGATTCAAAGTTTGCCAAGGTTTTCTGACATGAAACTTGTGCGTTAGTGGGCAATAGTCGAACCCAATTGAACAAGTAACTTCATTTTCTTTCAGTAATCCTACTAAACTTGCACTGCACTTAATGTATGGTCTAAATAACAATATGGAAACTAAAAAGGAACTGAGGAAATTTTGGGACACAGTGAAAAGCTTCTTGTAGACTTGCAATATTTAGGCCAAAGTCTCCTGAGAAATGCTGAGAAACTCTTTCTGTTATGTGATTGTCAGTTTGTAGCAACCATGTCTGTTTGGAGACATTCAAACATCTCTGGTTTCAGTCAGCCGACAGAAAGACTTCCTTGTCTTGACCCCCAAAGTAAAATGAAGTGGCAGCTGAAAGCTTTCTTTCACTCTTCACTTGCACTCCAAGAGCACATGTGATCACTCCTGAATTAAACATCCACTGCTGAGCTTTTGCAAAGATCCCACAACAAGCTGCATCCACCAAACAAATCCCAGTTCAGGCATGCGTGTTTTCCCTCAAGACCCAGTTTATTCACCCATAATTCCTTTAACCTCAATTAGACATCTGCTGACTATGATACAGCACACAAAGGAACAAATGTGTCTGCTGTATCAGAGTTGAATGCAGAGTCTCTGCCCTGGAGGTCTCCCATTCACTTCGAAGATACAGTAAAAAAAAATAAATAAATAAAAAGTTGCAAAAAGCCTATGTGCCGAAGTGCCCATTGATGCTGCATGCACACATGAAGCCTTTTCAAGCACAACTTGAACTGATCAACTATTTTTATCTCACCATTGCAACCTGAAGCCATTCTATCATGTAGTCTGTCTGCAGGCAAACAGAAATCCAAACCAAATTTTGCTTAAAATATTTGCTGATTTTGGAACTCCGTCTAGGCTGAGATTCAAACCTTTCCCTTCCCCATTCGTCCCTCTTAACCTCTGTGCTAAAGACCCACAGAGATGCCAACAGATTTGGACTTAGGCTCTTGTGTCCCATAATCTCTGAATGGCAACTGTTAAACCAAATAAGACAACACCTTTTTCTGACAAGCATTATCACAAATCTTTAATAAATATATGCCATTCTGACTTTGGTGTCAGATTATGATAAATGTCCTGTGCCATCCTAAAGCAATTCACACTACATTATTTTGTTTGCTTTCATGAGATACTTTTGGCTGCGACAGACTGGCGACCTGTCCAGGGTGTACCCCGCCTCTCGCCCAGAACACAGCTGGAGATAGGCACCAGCACCTCCCGACCCTGTTAGGGAGAAGGGTGACCGGAAAATGGATGGATGGAGATGCTGTTGGCCTATTACACATTTGTTTGAAGGGGCAATCTTCATACATTTCTTGAATATTTATTATGCTCTTTTGAAGGATTAAGATGATCAAATAAGGCAAATACCTTGATTTGTTTGAATGTTAGGATGAGCTCAGACCAATGATCTAGCTGTAGATGTGAAGTCTCTGTTTTGGCATTTTGCCCTGCCAAAAGTGGCTGAGGAGGAAAGGACATCAGGGCTGAGGCTCAATTCGTTCAGGAATGTCAGAACTATAACAGCCTACTTTAAAAGACCGGCAATGATAACAATTTCTAGGATATCAGAGAGCCTGAATAACGGAATGCTATTCTAACAAATAATGGGATTTTGTTTTCACTTCACATCTAAATGCTTGTTTAGCTGTATATAGCACTTTTTACCCCTAATCCAATTTACATGGATAACAAAATAACATAAAAAGGCTATTTATTTTACAGAGATTTAGGAAGTCAAGTCAGAATAAAGAAATTGTTAAAAACAAAAAAACAGGAAAACATTCACTGAATCAAGTGCTTAAAACTAAATACTTCCGCAGGACTATAAGGAAGCTGCTTTAAATCTTAAACCACTGCTTCACTCCTTTTATTAAAATTTAATACACATGAGAGCTCAGATTTAGCAACAGCCCCAAGATATCATACCGTGGAGATACCGTTATAAGTCAGAAAATATTAGATTTATCTACCTTATTTGTTCAAATTATTTTTTCTTCCCACACATCAAGCAAATCATCAGCTTGGACTCTTTTGTTCAAACTTTCTTATTTTTTGTGTGCATTCATCATCAACATATTGATAAGACGTAAGGTATTGAGGCGACGACAATAGAACATGAATAATAAGAAAGAAACCCTTCATTAAGAGGCAAAATGGATTAAAGAGCTGAAACTGAGAGCATAGAGAAGATCTGATCTAAAATATGCCACACATATCACACAGAACTCATGTTTTGTGTTCAAGGAGGGCAGATAGCAATAAATTTTGATTCAGCAACAATAACAATGTTCTAATATCGCAATTTCAAAAGGTAGTTCAGTTCACGCTTCATCCGACTTCAGCTCAATGCACCACTGTAGCACCACTTCAACAAATATTGCCTCAATTGGCTTAAAAAAATGCATTAAATCTAATATTACAGACAGATTCAAAGTCAGCTACATGCACTTCACTTTCTACCAACTGGATTCAGTTTTTTAGCCAGAGAAGAACACAGAAAAAAAGTCAAACCACTCTAAAAAAAGAGAGAGAAATCAGGCAGCCAAGCAAGAAAAGAAAAGGGAGGACGAGAAAATGAAGTGAGGAAAAGCAGCTTGTTCTTGGTTTGAAAAGAGAGATGAGCAGCAGCACACACAAGCAGTAGTAGTAGCAAGAGTTGCCATAGAATAAAAGCTGCACATGAGCACTAACACATATTAGTTACCATTACAAGGCCATCTGCATTAAAGGTATTACCACCAATTGTTTGACACAGAGATGTTACTCCTCACCCATCACTGTAAAATCGGTTTATTTTGATATGTTTACACCTTTGCAGGGAGTGATTATATATTTAACATTAGTGGGCTGGCTGTAATCTCATGAGAATTACATGACTCAGGCTTGAAGAGGCATAGTCTAGATAATAGTTTCACAATCATATATATTTAACTCTTCAGTGCCTTTGTAAAATCGTAAAGTACCAGGATTCGTAAAATGGAATGTCATGAGATATGACCCTCAGTCTGACCAGCAGCTGGTCCCTCATCATGTCCAGATGATAGCACTGAGGATAAAACACAAGGTGAGCTCATGTAGGTAGTTAAGATATTCATTTTTTTTCTACAACTAAAAGTTAAGATGTTTCATGTCTAGCCATTTCACTTTTATTGTTCTGGAAGTTAGGCCTATTCATAATATAGACGCTCATATTTACTAATCTTGTCTAAAACCATGGGGGGAAAAAATATATAGCAACATTTCCTGGTTGACTTTGGGAACGAAGGAAAAAGGAAAACACACAACCAGAATTTGATCTGGTTCAGTTTTTATCAACTCCTAAAGTAATTGCAATAATGTGCATTACAAACCCTCAAGATTAACGTTCAAACTACTTTTTATCTCATGCAAGAGGTTGTGGTTTTTTATCTGACGTTCATTTACATATATAGCAATTTTAAAGAATTAACGATTTATTTATTTCTTCATCGGAAGAAAAATAGACATCCTTGGGTCATACTTGATTATCTCTATATTCAGACAGCTTGGACCAGTTTTTCAAAGTGTGTTACAACGTGTGTTATTTACAGCCACAAAGTATGTTTTTGGTGGATTTTCAATGTAATTTCATCAACATGACACTAATGTGCCTTATTATCTATCAGCTTGATGTGTCCAAAGTCTATTTACAGTTTAAATCAATGGTTTGAGTGTAGCTGATCCTTTTGTTGTGACGTCTAGCTTCTAGTGAAAAACCTCAAGAAGTTTAGATAAAGCCAGTCACAGTAAAAACATGCTCCAAATAAAACTTTGGTCAGCACTCATGAGATAAAAAAACCCCCAAAAATCAGTTTGCAAAGAAAGGGCAGGCTACGAGCCTGAAATGATGTGATGTTAACAGCGAAGCGCCGTCATTGTTTTTGCTACACGCTTTCCCAATCCACAGTACGTTCTATTATTTATTGCAGCCTACATCCTGACTGCAGTAGTTGGCAGACGATAGAGTGCTAGGGATGCTGAGAAACAGATAGATGACACAACTCTGCTGCTTGAAATACTCGACTCTCTGCTGCAGGACAGCGAAGGATGAGCAATTTGGATGAAAGACTCAGTCTGATTCTTAAAGTTTAACCCTGCTGTTGTTGGGGAGAGACTTCTTTATGGCCCAACAACGGCTTCAACAACTTTGTGAAAGTTCACTGTTTCTTGTTAAATATTTGTAACAGTATATAGGTTTGGTTATAATTTAGAACAACATGAAATCATTTATTTTTACAATAAAAACTATACATAATACACAGCACACGTGTTTTGTATGTTTAAAAAGCGTTAGAATAAAGTGTTAGAAGATAATTTGCTTCTCATTGATCGAACAGGAATTGATACAGAGTGACCAGATCTCTGCCTGTAAATTCTCTAATGTATGATACGGTGAACCACAAATAATTTTCATCAGTCATTTTTAAGTTACTTTTATTTGGACATTATTGAGAATATAATATTTATGATTTTATTGTTTTTTTTTGTAGGTTTTTGAAATTTCTTTTTCATACTAAATCTGATAAACACTGAATGAAAAGCTTCTATTGTCTTTGAAAGAATTCATACAATAAATGCTTTTTATATTTAACTGTTGGCATGAACTAAAATACTTGCAGGCTAATTCAGATGTTTTGTTGTTTGTTTTTAGAAAGATTTTGATGTTTACTTTCAGTAAATTAGGTATTAAATGTCTTCATGGCAATGATAAAAGTAACATTGCTAAATTAGAAGTGGTTCCAAGTAAAGAGCTATTTAAAAGCACTCAACTGAGCCAAACCATCTTGCACACAAAACCTGGCAGCATTGCCATCGCTATTTAAAATTAATTCCTTAGGTTTGGTGTACAATTTATGTAATTTGACAGATTTATTCACCACTTCAAACTTCTTTGGTACATTTAAGTGAGAGCATGTTGATTTATTTAATTTTTTTCTAGCTTGACCTACTTTTAACCTGATCATTTGATGCTGCAATGTTGTCAGAGAAGATCTTGCAGAAGAAAAAAACTGTCTCATCAGTTCTTAAATATGAAATCTTTATCCTTGTTAAGCAGCTACATTAAGGGGTTCAGAAAATAAACATCCATGTTTATTCCAGTATCAGTCTGATACTAGCCTGTAGTTCCAAATAAATATTTACTTGGCTTTCCCCTTTAAACTGTAGCTAAGATGTGCTGCTTGTTTTCCACATGATTACATGAAATGGTGTAATTGTGCTGTAATTAGCAGTAATAAGATGCTGGCAAGCAAATTCTGGGATACAGGGAAACCTGCCAGAAGTGGAAAAATTAGGTGAGAACTAAAATATTTACATGCTTTGGGCCTTTAATGATCGGTTAGTGCAACTTCAAGTTGCAACAAAATAAAACACAAAAAATATGAATAAAATTCTAAGAAGTATCTAGCACTGAATCTAGTGTATAGTATTCTTACTAATCCTATCTCTTGAAACTGAAGTTGTGTATTGTGTGGATGTCTCTGTTCTCAGAAAGACAAACAGTTTTAATCAAAAATATAGTCAGACCCAGAGAAAAATCTTAATGTGTTTAGTTTTTAATAGAAAAACACAAGAACAGAGATGTGTTTGCATAGACCAAAAGCAGAATGAGATGTCACTGATTAAATATATTGCATGCTGAAGTAAGAGCTCACTCATGGTAATGGAGAAGATTAAAAATCTTTACCTTTTCAGTCGGTAAAGCCCGAAAAGGCTTTACTAAAAACAACAGAAGCTCAGAACTTCTCACCGACCAATGTGAGCCTATGAATAGTTCATAGTGATCACTCTTCCAGGCTAAGAGTCATATTCCAGTAACAGCCTAAATAATACTGATCTTTCAAAGCAAAAGCAGCAACCAGTGCAGCAGTAAATAATTCTGAAGCAAAAAAAGACATCCAGAAAAAGCAGAGGGAATATGATAAGCAGTCAAAAAAATCCATGATTTTTTCTTTTTCTATTTCTAAATGTAGGGAATTCATCACACCCCATTTTATTATGTTTTCAATGATTCACTTGATATGCATTACATAAAACAGCCAAGAGAAACATATTGCACTGAGATTAACTTTCTTGAACAGCAGTGAGTGTAACAGGAACTAATCAGTGAACAATGCTGGATCTGAGCTGAGCTTCACATACTCTGCATGATTCAGCTTCAACGAAAGACAAATTTCTTCACTCAAAACTGTCTCTTAATACTTCCACTCGAGTAGTTTGCTTCATCTCCTGCAAGCAATAACAGACTGATTTTCAGAATCTGACAAAAACGATATGTCACTCAGTACATCAATCACATAAGTATGGATCTGTAGTGACATCACAGTAAATCTAAAGATATCAATTTACGCCAACCATCAGGTCTACTGAACATTTCCCACATGTCCGTCGGCAAGAAAATCTAAAATCTAACCTAGTTTCTGTCATAAGTGTCTCTCACGTCCAAATACAAACTGGACAAAATAAATCCTTAGAACACAGACTGAAACAAAATGCACATTTGTGAATCTGACCAGTAAGTATTTATTCATGTAAAGGAAAACCAAATTCAGACTTAAGATTTATGTTTTTACTGCATCCTGTAGCATTACTATGTAGACTTACAGAAAATGCTCAGACTGCATAATGTGAACTGTTTTTCATAATATTGGCAGAGTAATGAAGAGATAATTTGAGCAAAATATTAAACATTGAAATATATTTACATCTATTTCAAAGAAAGGGAAATAAAACTGACTATTAGAGTCAAACCTCCAAAAGCCAACTTTCAATTAGTCCAGACAACACACAAATCAAAGCACAATCAATTTGAGTTTTACCAGAAGTATTTAGTATTTCGGCGCTTCAAAGCATGTTGTCAAGACAGAAAAGTGCTAGTTTAGAAAGTTTTTCTTTTTAATTAAAAATACGTCCAAATAGAAGGTTTTATAACTTATGCTTTAACTATTGGCATTTATTATCTGCAGATGAAGGAATCTCCTCCTCATCACCCTCCAGACCTCTAAAAGGTGTTTGATGAAAATCGGTGAAAGGCTAACGAACAGCAGCAAGCACCGGGTTCGGCCACCAAATACACACACAGGGTCTTTGTGTGCGGAGCTGAATTGATAACTGTGGCATTTTGGCCAGTGTGGAGCGATCTGAATGGCCCTCTCTCTCCCCGGCGGGCTGCTCTGCTTCTGTTTAACATGCTCCATGCCTCTGGCATTTATGAACGGTTCAAATGACCTTTTTAAAAATTGGGTTGCATTTTGTTTATTCAGGGCCGGAAAAAAAAAAAAAAAAAGAAGCATCTGAAGTAATTTAAAAAGGCAAAAATATGTGCTGGGGTTCAGTCTGCCACATTCTTTCACAGTTCTTAGTTAGGGAAGGAACTTGTTATTCATTGCATAATGAATCAGGACCCCACACTGGTGACATCTCATTTAACTCCCAGACATTTTGCTTCACATAAATGTGAAACCATCAGCTGAGAGATGTTACATTTGCGACCACATTCCTTTCAAACTTGTGTGAAGTGTGTAAACATTGTCACAGAGAGGAAAATTCAAAGCACTAATGTGTTCATGTAATAACAGATAATGTTCTTCAAAAGAATGAATATATTCTCACAGTGAGAGAAATAAAAGATCTGCTGTATCAAATGAGGAGTAAGACTATGATTAGGAGTCAAATGAGTTTCCTTAGGCGCAGAACAAGCTTGATTACCTGCATTAATGGGAATTAGTGGTGTTAATGGAAATGGAAAGAAGTGCATGGACTGAAATTGGTCCTTGGCTAGGAAACAGCAAATTATGTGTTTTAAGTGCTGCTAGTAAAAGGTTAGATCACTTTCTCCCTTTTTCATAAAAGAAGGGAAGAAAAAAAAAACTACTTATGATCTACGACAGCTCAGAACTCTAGTATGTGGGAGTGTGCACATAAATGCTGATATTTCAAACCAAGGGATACGTGTAATCTCAATATTTTTTCTGAGAAACATAACCGGTTCCGAAAAGGAAAAGACCACCCTTATAATGACAAAACCAAACAGAATCCCAACATCCATAGGAATCTCTGCATTCAAAACTTTGTTCAAGCCCACTTAATCCCTTATATAATATTGCACAAGAATTACAGAGAGAAGGACTTTTGACAACTCCCCAGCTATGCGCTTGTCTCTTTAGCTCGTCCAACACATTTTACAGGACCTTGGGACTGAAAAGGCCAAAGAAAACACTGATTTTATGTTTGAAAGATTTCCGTGTTCATTTGGACATTTGTTTTGGATTATTATGCTACTTAACAATCCTCTTAAGACCAGCTTTCCATTCTCTGGCAAAAACAGATCGATTTGTATTTCAACTCTTTTTACAATTCAATGTTTGCATGATGCTCTGTGCTCAAAGAAGGTTCCCAGGATTGCAGAGAAGCAGAGCCCACAGTATCACAATCCCTGTATTACAGGACTGTTGCAGCTGTTACAGAAAAATACAGAAAGCTTCACCTGCTCCTCCTCTGGATGTCAGACACAGGGCCTGAGCCTGGGAACCATCAGGAGGGGCGTTCACTTCAAATAGGTAGGCTTTGTTTTCCCTTTTTAGTATTTAGTGTAATTTGTGACAAATAGGCTTGTGTGTGAGGGAATGTGCCGCATCATGGGTGTTGGGCATTTATGTGCACATGGATCCAAAATGTTGTTTTTTGCTCTATTTGAAACTTGCAGTACAAAAGTGTGGAAATTTAAGTTGGACTCTGAAAACTAAAACTGCACAATGTATAAAAAAATACACATAGGGAAATGCATTTATTGTATTTCTTCAGAAAATTACCTGTAGTGAGATTAATATGGCTTTGTAAGCATCTGATACATTAATTCAGCATATTTGAGTTATTTAGCACTACTACAGCAATGGGTTTATTTCAAGGAGGCACATCAAATGCACTGTTTTCAGGATAAAATCCAAAAATACATCAGTAAGACAACTGCAGAACCACACAAGCCTGATTCTTTGAGTTTGACTTCCAGATGCGCAAAGGTGCCACATTCATAACAATAACATATGTTTAGTTACACCATTTAATGCTCTGCCATCATATGTTCTGTGTCACAGAGAAAAACATACTTTGGAGTAAATTTTGCACTACAGCCAGACAGAAGCAGAAGACTTTGATAATATGGCGGTCAAAATATACTAAGAGTGTTAGTAAAATTGTCAAGAGTCCCGTCTCTCAGAAGCCTCTCAGAAAAAACAAACAAAAAAAAAAAAACATAATCCAAGTGTATCATAAGAAGCCAGACTACAGTTTGTGAACTCTCTCAGGTACAAAGATGTGCCTTGTGGTCTGATGAAACTAAAATTTTAGTGTTTGGCCATAATGTTCATTGTGGCATTTGGAAGAAAATGTTAGAAAACGTACAATTATAGCAGCATCAAGCTGTGTGGAGCCTCTGAAGCATTTCACAAAAATAGCACATTATGAGGAAAGAACTTGAAACAACATGTCAACACGTGATTAAGCTTTGAGCATAAGTTGCTCTTCCAAATGGATAGTGACTCTAATTATCAGTTAGTAGCAGATTGCCTTCAGGAAAGTTAATGTTTTAAAGCAGCAATTCTAAAACTCTGATCTCAGTTCTACAGAAGACGATAGAACTGAGATCAGTTCTACTGGCCAGCAAACTTGACACCAGTTTTGTCAAAAAAAACGTAGCAAAGATTTAGAGAACTACTGTGAGAAGCTTTTGGAAGGAGACTCAAAATTCTTTACATAAGTTGTATAGTTTATAAAGCAGTTTGACCAAATATTATGTTTGTAAACATCTACACTGGAAGAAAAAAAAAAAGTTCTAGTACTTGTTCTATTTGGAAGAGTCCTACCTGACCTAAAGCAGTAATCTTCAACTATTAAAAAAATCATAATTGCATTTTTAAATAATAAATATAAATATCTGGCTCCATAAATAAGAGCTTATATATACTGCTCAAAAAAATAAAGGGAACACTCAAACGACACAATATAACTCCAAGTACATCAAACTTCTGTGAAATCAAACTGTCCACTTAGAAAGCAACACTGATTGACAATCAACAATGATTTTATTTTCAGCACATTCAACTTTGTACAGGACAAAGTATTCAATGAGAATATTTCATTCATTCAGATCTAGGATGTATTATTTGAGTGTTCCCTTTATTTTTTTGAGCAGTGTATATAGTTGTAATTTAAAAGAGTCACTTTCTTATAAACAATAATCTATCATGGATGTAAAGTGGAATATTTTATGATGACAGACACAATTAAAATCCCCTCAGAAAGTCTGAGTTGAAAAGCATCCAAATTACATTTAAAATATAGAAATGGAAACTTTGAAATTGTGTCTCTTAATGTTTTTAATCCTATTAAAATATGACAAAATCCTTATTTTCACAGGCCTGTGTTCTTGAGGCTGGATGACTGCTCCCGTCAAAGTAAACTTCATCCTCCCTGATTAAACAGATCCCCATTAAGCAGACTCTTTAAATGTCAGTCAGCCTGGCTACACTACTTATGGGCTCACGCTGTGCAAAACACCAAGCCCACCCAACAAAGAACATTGACTTTTTTTTTTTTCTTTTCTCATGAGTTACAAGCCTCGACTGCATCAGACGCTTTCCTGCGTTCGATTACATCCTGCGACTGCTCGTTGTCTGAGGCTCACACATTAAGAACTTCTCTTGCAGCTGTGGGTGTGTGTTTGGAGAGCCTGACTGACACCGTTCACTGCATGCTGATTAAAGTGACAAAGCAGATCTGCAATCAGGGAGGCTGAACCAGGGAGAGTAAATACTGGCAGACAGGTTTCAGCTGCAGTCAGTGTGAGCTCTGATTGATCAAACGTAACCCTGTTTAAAAGCAAACTGAGCTTTTTACAAGTTCTGGACTTGTCTGTGGCGAGAGAGGAAGTGACAGCTAGAAATTCTTCATTTTAACTTCTTTGGAGGGGAATTTTATTGCTCTAAGATGGGCAGCCTGAACTGCTGTCAGTTTGAGTTTAAAGCCTCGTAAGACCAGATGCATGTTTTCATGTCGGCATATTTAGCACATTTGTCATATCGGTTATTGTTGAAACGTGCAAGGTGTTCAAAGGTTCTCAGATCCACTCTCTGTTATTGTTGAAACGTGCAAGGTGTTCAAAGGTTCTCAGATCCACTCAATAGTCCAGAAAGTACAGCAATGAAGAGATGTCTAATATTGACAGACTTGTAAAAGGGCGCCATAATCACTATAAAGTTGAGGAGGGACATAAATTCAACCTGCCATTTGTCAAATTTAGCTGTAAAATGGTTATTTTCAAACAAATCTTATGCAAGAATTTTAGCATGACAATAGAAATCTGCAGATCAGAAGATTCACTGAATATCAACAAGTCAGTAAATGTTTCTGCTGAGGGTTGAATGGAAACTGGTGAAGATATGAAGTGCTAGAAGGAAACAAAATGATAAAGCAAGGCTGCAGCATGTTATTCTATGAAGACATCAGAATGTGTGAATATAAATTTACAAGGTTTTGCAAAACAGGTATCGGAGGCTGACAACATGACAAAAATGAGATTGCAGCATCTGGTATCTTATTGTTCCTGAAATGAAGCTAGCTGCAACACAGTCTTAAAGAAAGCAATTTAGGACAGTAAAATATATATACAGGAAGCTTATTAATGAAACTGCAAAAAATAATAAGCATTTTTCAGTTTTTATTCAAATAAAATTAATTCAAATGGAATGCAAGGAAAAAAAAATTGGAACATGAATGGAAGTTTAATAAAAGATCTTGAGCAAATATTAACATGATCATGATCTAAAACGCAAGTAAAACAATAGTGTTCCATCTTTACGTTACTCTAATTTAGGGCTCGACTATAAATATGACAAATGATAAATTGGTTCCCAAATCCATCAATTCTAAACTATGAAGGAAACTGGAAATTTAAAAAATTACATTTATTAAATTTCGTACAACAACGCAGAATAAAGTAATTTATATCTAACCCAAACTGAACCAAATGACAAACAAGCAATTAAAGAGGTTCACTAAAACAATGTATATGGATACAGTACCAGGGGAATGTGAACCTTTGCAATCCGACAAGGACAACACTTAGCAAACCCATCAACGGAGCAATCATCTGGGAGGACCTGAGAGGAGAACAGTGAGATTAAAAGACCAGCTATCAATTCATCAAAGCGGTTGCTGTGAGGGAACTCCAACTTTAAGGCAGAATGGGGACATTTTCTGCCTAATGACAGCAATTTATAAAAGCGAACAGACAACTTTGAAATTGGGATCTTGATTTATAATGAATCTTTGAAAACTTTGACTTTGGGAATTTTTAGTTGTTGATGATGCTATTGCTGCACTAAAATGGGCTTTTACCTCCAGAGAGTTCCAGGAAAAAGGAACTTCACAGGTCTGTGCCTTCAGCGCTCAAGGACACGATGAAGAAAATTGAACTCAGCAGGAGAACAGGTTCTCCAGCAGCTTTATGAGCAGAATATCAAATTTCTTGTCTTTTGGTTTCATTTTTTATTTTATTTTTTTTCCAGAATTTGCCTCTGCAGAAGCATAAGAACAATCTACTGGACGCATGAGCAATTGACCGTCTGAACCCACTTCAGGTGAGTTTCTCATGAATAAGTGCAACTGCTCCATGTCTGATCACAAAACCTGAATGCAGACCAGTGATTTTCCTCCTGGTTGCCCGGTCACAGCGGCCTTGTTTGTTTGTACCCCCTCCTGAATACTTCCTTATTTTGCTCAAGAAGATAAGCTTTTCTGGCTCTTTTCTAAATTATAGCATCTTCACAGTGGTGACATCCCTGCAGAGCCCGAATGTTATCGCTCCTCTGCGGTGTGAGCAGCTCTCCGTTTAGGATCTGTTTTCTCAGCTACCTTGGAGGCCCCGCCACACACGAGAGAGGAAGATGATGCTTTTGTCATGTTCTCTGATAATTTCACCAAGCCTGTTTTTTTATCCTCATGCTAAAAGTGAATGAGTGACAGAGAGATGAATGGAGATGAGAAGAGCCATATAGACAGAGGACATTAAAGGGGCTTAAGTGGAAATGTAAACGACTCCAGTGTGGGGGAACCATCAGGTGTTTCCTTCATATTAACTCTAACAAAGTTTAATTGCTTCCTGTGTTTACTGCAAGGCAGAGAGGTGGAAGCAGACAGCAGTGGATTAATCTAAATGACATCGAAGTGTCCTCCGGTGAAAACCCCACCGGAAGCAAACAAATCAAGCAGGATCTACTCCAACAGTGTGTAGTGTGTGCAGCAAGTATACAACATTAAGATTAAGAAAACCTTGATACGAGTGGAGACCAGCTACTGATCTGGACAATGATTTGCTTTAAATTAAATAGCTGCTGAAGGCAAATGACAAGGCAACTACTTGTTCAACTCTGGGCTTAGACCACGACACCAAAAGAGTGAAAGAGTGCTGACTCTTGTGTATCATCTACTGCTATTGTTTTCCATTATCACCTTTTACAATGAGGCTGTTCAAGATGACAGCGGCTTCTCACTCTTGCTTTGGAGAATTATACTTATGAGAGGTATTGCCTGCCCCCATTGTGCTCATGAGAATGATGGCTGAGAAGGCTGTAATGATGTGCATTTTATCTCAGCATATATTTTCCAGGAGAAACCTTACGAGCACACTTTATTAAATTATTGGTGTGTTTCACTTGCCTACAAAGGGGTAATTCTTGCTTTCTGAGGAAAGTGTGTCCCTCTTGGCTGACTGTAAACCAGTTGCAAGTTAGGAAATCACTAGGATTTGCTCCTTGTTGAGCTCAATGACAAGGCTAATGTTAGCCCTATAAGCTGGAAACAATCTACTGTTGCATTCAAACACCATAATTTTCTTTCTTTCTAATGTATTAATTAACTTTGAACTGAGTACATATTTTACAACCACAAAGTTCAATCTGTTTTATTTAAATTTTCTGTGATATACCAATAAAACGAAACATGTAATGTACCAAAATCATAACAATAAAGTCAAATAAAAAGGACACATGTCTGTCAGTGTTTTTAGAAAATAAAAAAAGTAAATATGTTCTGTGAATCCGGTCCTGTTTAGCCTTATTAACATCCAGACCAACCGATTGACTTCAAAAGTCGTGTATTTAACAAGCAGTTAAATACACAATACCTGTTTCTAATTTAAACTCAGTATAAATCCAGTGATTCTGTAAAAGTCTCAGAGAACTAAGCAGACAGTACATGGGATAAAGTTGTGAAGAAATTTAAAGCAGGGTTGGATTATTCTTCTTGGAAATTCCAGAGGGAATTTGATGAGATGGAATAAATCTATTTCTAAAATCTTTGTTTGGGCTTAAGAACTGCGGCCCTGAAAAATCCTTCGTTGTTGAAGACTTTAAAGTCTTAAGAATATCTGTAAGAAATTAGAAGTAATTTTAAAGAATATTTATTCCTGAAGGCTAGACTTGAAATGACTAAATATTATATGAATAATAATTGAGCTATATTTTACTGGGTTCTCCTGTGTCAGAACTTTGTACAATCAGCTTTCGCTATAATTACAGCAGAAAAGTATGTCTCTACCAGATGTGCATGACTACAGTCTGAATCTTTTTCTCCTTTCTTCTTTACAAACTAGCACAAAATCAATGTCAGATTTGATGTGCAGCATCTGAGAATTATCACTTTTCAAGACTTACACAGATTCCCAATTAGATATAAATTTAGCAAATGCTTTAATTTAATCCATTCCATAATAGCTGTGGCTGTATGTTCTATCCAGTAGGACGGTAAACCTTGATCACCAGTTTCTGTCAGTGTTTTGCAGGTCTTCTTCCCCGATTGGCCGTCATTTAGCTCCATCCACCTTCTGATCAACTCTTTCCGTTTTCCCTGTCCCACTCTTTCATAAAGGTAAGATTTTTCAAGTGTACATTAAAGTATTTACCCTGTCGACTCATCCTCCCACCTGATCTATCCAGAATTACCATAGGCTGCTCGAATGCCTATGCCTTTAAAGGCATCTTAGTGTCCAGCTTGTCCACTAAGGTGGATGGCCACATCTTGCACATCTTGGTATATTTGCATTTGTGTTGGATTATTTCTATCTAGACCAATGTTTTCTAAAAAAAAAATAAAAAAAACTCTGAGGGCTTCAAAAGACAGCAGCATTCACACAAAGATGGAGCAGCTAAGTGGACTCTATTTACGCAATGCTTTTCAGTTTTCTTTTATATATTATAAAGATTTTCTTAATACACTTTAAATAACAAGTAAACAAAAATGTTGCATTTAGTGTCTTAAAATACCGCAGTTTTACTGGAAAATGAATTCCAAGTAAAGAAAAAAGAGACAGATGTGTGGAGAAAAGGAGCAGCTTTAGCAGAACGGTTTCTGTCAAAAACAGTTTTAGCTAATCACTGGCTTCTACGTTGGCAGACGTTTCTGCCACCTTTCTCCTCCAAGGCTGTGATCCATGAAGCCTGTGAGTTGTAAATTATTGTAACAGGCAGCGGTACATTACACCTTGAGTTTGCTGACAGGAAGCCAAGCCTCAGTCAACGAGGAAATGGTTGAACACTCAGAGGACGACAGTCCTTACAAACTTTAAAGTGGCACAAAATAGGGTATGCTTTAAATGTGAACATAGGGAACATAATGCCAGCTTTTCCACAGTCTATATTTGTGCTTGGACCTTCAATCTAAGCAGCTTGCAGGCTTTTAAAATCTAAAAGTCAGTTGAAATCCAGCTGGAGTGGACTGCAACTGCTGACTTAGATAAATGATCCTGCCATTACCTGATGGGCACCACTGTGCTCAAAAGTGCAGCGGCAACAACAGCAAAGCAGTCATGTGGGAGGAGAGAAACAGGTCACCGCAGAGCGGGCTTTGTCGAAGTTGGAAATTAAACAGAATAAAGCATATGAAACCCAAAAGGTGAATTTAGTCCTCTGTAACCTGACCATGTGGTGTTGTTTTCCCTCCTAATGTATTTAAAGTGCTTAGCTGTGATGGTAGCAAGAGTTTGAGACCCAGACACGCTGGTTCCAGCAAAAAACGACTAAACGCTCTCGTGTTTCACATCCGCTGCTGTCTGTCCCCACAGCCGTGCTGCTGGTCAGTGAGCTGTGGCAAAGTGACGTTCCAACTTCTGCTTCACAAAAGGGAGGAAGCTCCCGGAGGTCGTCTCCAAAGCGCCATGCCGTCTCGGCCCTCCAAAACCCAGAGCTCGCTTTGATTCACTCTGGAGCGAAATGCTTCCTGCTGCGACGGTTAGAGCAGGAAGTAGATCAAAGCACAGCCGGATCAGCAGCAAGGCCACCTGAATGAAACGCAGGCAGGTGGACGCAAACAAAATATTAAGCTAATACATGAAACATATCTGCACCTTATCATCTGTTTGCTGAGACAGGAAACACGAGTTTATCTCAGTACCTGCCATGTTTGTCCACCTACTTCAGGTGAACATCAGGAGAACATTGTTACTGAGCATTTTAAAGAATGCCTTGTTGAAGACATTTAGTTTTCTGTGCTCCTGAATGGTAACGTGAAAGTGAACCGAACTGTGACATCAGAAGAGCTATTTTGAGGCAATCATTAAATAGTTACCAGCAGCTTGAGTCGCCCTTTAGCAGACTGCAAGATGCTACAAGAAGTCTCAGAAAACCTTAAGATTTCATCACAGCATGTGAGATTTTATAAACACAATGCAACCTTATGCATTTCTATTCTAGTTATTATATTTTAGTAGTCAAAATATTCTTCTACTTATGAAGTCTTGCATTTTCTGTTTAGATTGTTGCTGCTTGAATAGTTGATCACTTCTTTTTGTTTTACTTTTTCATACAGTTCACTATATAAAGGAGTAAATGGAATCTCATTGATTTTGATTAGTCACAGGATGATAGTCACTTCTGTTAACTATATTACTGTAGCATCGTACTCAAATGATGTAAAGCAAATTAATAGCAAGTTATAATTTCCAGTTATTGCTGTGGAAATTACATTTGCTTTACCTTTTCGCTCAGTCTCACCATTCTAACAACACTGGCATGTGACTGAAACCACGTGAAAGCAGAGCTATAGATGACTCTGAAAAGACTTCAGGGTTGCTTCTTTCAATTTCAGCTAGTAGGAAGCTACAGATCCCGCACTTGAGTCTTTGGAGGCAGCTGGTGAAACAAAAAATGAGTACAAGAAAAAAGGAGCAGCCTTTTTTTCATGCAGAAAACTACTAGTTCATATCATCCTTTTCAAAACCTCCACACTTGACACCCATTTGTCTTTCTTGGGTTTCTGAATAGGTGAGTAAGTATTTCTCACAATAAGGATTTTTTTGAAGAAATAAAATGCTTGAACTGTTGGGTCAAACTGCTCATGTGATCGCACCTGGATTGCTTTAACAAAAAATATCAATTTCTACTGCAGTTTTACCCTGACTTCTAATTTTTGTCAAAAAAGCCAGATAGCATGACTGAATTATTAAAAAGAAAAAAAGAAAATTAGCCACTGAAGAATGTATTCTGATCACCAAGACCAAAATGTTAATTAAAAAATGTTTATAAATGTTTAGCCAATAAAGATGTTCATTTTGGCTTGGTTTTTCACAAAGAAAAAGACCATAATGAAATGTATAAAAATTAGTGGTTGTAATGTGAAAAAATGTGAAAACAATCCCATTGTACTGGTACCTTTGCAAGGCACTGTGAATATTCAAGACTTGGATGGTTGCCAAATTTGTATCATAGCAGTTTAAAAGAGGTGTAGGAAAAAGAAGAATTCATGTGAGGTTTCCACCCTGGCAGCTGATGCTGCACATATGCTGCAGCAAGGCCGCAGTTGCAGGGCACAAACACAAACAAAAGACCAACTCGGTGACAACCGCAGCAATAATTCAACAGGAAAATGTGTCCCTGTAATTCATGGCAATTTGAGGTGAGGGACCATGATGAAAATGCTCGGCAGCTGCGCTCTATTCCCAGATGAGCTTTACTGTAAATCCATCATTGCTCTTGGATCAAATGTATTTGACTCACAACCTTTCATTTTGGATTTATTTGTCTGTTTTCAATCCTTTTCAAACAATTCTGCCACGGAAGGTGAGTAAAGATTTGCATTTCTCTTTGCTTCGATGCAAAATCCCTAATTATTCCTTGTTTCGTTTCTGAACTTCATTTTTCTCCTTCAGGCCAAGAACTGAACCCAAATTGATCTCCTTCGAAGTTTAGTAGAACAGCCTTCCCTACATCTCCCTGCTACTTGTCGCTGTGTAATTTCCATTGCAAAACAACAACTTTCCAACATTCATTGGGAGCCTTCTGTACATGCCAAGCTGCTCCCCGAGGTAAAACTGCCCTACTTCTCCCAGTGTCCTCTCCATCCATCTGCCGTACCCGTGAATTGCGTTCGCCTGCAATCGCAGGTTACCTCATCTGTCAAAGCGGCCCTATCAATTTCAGCCAGCAGCCTCAACAGAAGGAATTAACCCTCCAGCGTCATCCTGGCGTCTAGCACTGAGAGACAAACGCCACTGATACCGCCATATCAGATGAGCAGAGCTGACACTAATGTTGTGACTGTTTGTGGTGAGCAGCGTGAATAACAATGAATGCAGAGTAAGAATTAATTAATGTCTCGCTCGTGTGGCTCCCTGGCAAGAACAACATGATTATCTACTTTAAGGGGCACAATAAACTGTATTTAGTTAACTGAAACAGAAACATTTGAATTTAACACAAATTGGTTGTTTTTGTTGCCAATCGTGAAGATGTAATAAAACCAAGTTAAATTCACTTAAACGTGTTTACTTACATTTTCTGGCTGATAGTATTGATGTCAAAATAGAAACATACAAATGCAATGAGACTGAGGCCTCTGGTTGTGTTGTATTAAGGTAGGGATTGCATGAAGCCGAAAGGCCCTATTCAGTTTATCTGCTCACACTATTGATATGTAATATTCCTTTGAGACATAATTTAGATGATTTTTTCTTATGCGTAGTTGAAATATAGAGCATCTGATATTTGTTGTCAATAATTTATAATTTTTTTACTATTCAAATTAGGACCAAATTTCTAAAAAAAAAAAAAAAAATGGTCCTCTTAAGTACACATTTAGCAAATAAAATTGCATAATTATCTTTTAAACCATTCCTGACATCACCTTTACTAATAGGTTTGCATGTGTAGCAATTGGATATATCAGCATGGCAAATATAGCAAAGTATTTAGCAACTAGCATAAATTTGCCAACAAACGTTTCCCAATATACCATAGCTTGGACTTTACTGAACCTCAATGCACATAATTAAGCAAATCTTTCATGAACAGTTCCAGTGATTGACCTTAGATGCTGATCATAGCATTTACCAGCCATCTTATTATTTGGTACCTAAAAAGCTGAGATGCTTTAAATTGAAAATCTTTCAATTTTACACAATGTGCTCTGAATAATTTCTGGTTGTGAACAGTTTATGGATATACAAAGCATATAGCTGCTAGTATATCATGCAGGGGATTGCATGGCATTAAGTACCTGCAAACTTAGATGGTCCTCAAGGGCCAGAACAGACCTTAGCAGATCCAAATATTTTGGTGAATTTACCAAAATATCTGAATTTTAGTGAAAGCGCTTCTTTGGCTTATATCTCACAAAATAACTTCATGGTATTTTTTGTGTGCGAATCTAACAGTTTGCAGTCAACTTAATGTTGCTTCAAGCTTTAAAATCTACATTTTGTGTGCCACTGATATATCATCAAGCTGAACGCTGAATATAAACAACTTCAACGGAGATGATGGATAGCTGAAGCCTTCCTGTCTGGAAAACTGTCATGTCACATAACGTGAGTAATCTAGTTTGAGAACTTGGTCTTAACAAAACAAAAATAAATGTCAGGAGACTAAAGTAAAGGTAGCTTCACAGGAACTTCTTGTTTCCTGGGGGAATTCCTTTCATGTTTAGCAAATAATAATAATGAAAACCTTTAGGGGATAAAGCAAATATTGCTTGTCACCTAAAGAGGCAGGGAAAAAAAGCTGATTAAATAAACTTGAAAGCTTCAAAACACTCAATAGGGGCCCAACATTATTACTGAGAAAGAACTAGAAAGTGGAAGTTCAATTCAAATATTAAGGGCAAAGTGTTTAATTTTTCCAGTGACATATGAAATGGCAAAGACAGGGTGAGTGAGCTTGAAAAGTACATGCTATAGAGGTGGATATTAATCAAGAGAGATTAATGTCTTGGACTGACGCTGAACTATAACAACTGGGGAGCTGTTTCTCCTCTATTCTCTTTGCTCTCTTTTGCTTCTGCAAATTAACACGAGACTGAATAAGTATGTATTATATATACATAGAAAAAGAGAGCGAGAGGGAGAGAATGAGAGAGAACGCACCTGCCACTGAGTCATTGTGTTTTCATGTGTACAGTGACTTCGCTTGAAAAAAAGCTTATCCTTAAAATATGTTGGCAGTTTAGAAAAGGGATAAAAAAACAAAACAAAAAAAAAGCTCCCACTGTGGGAGTGGAAACGCTGCCTCCTGCGGCAGTTGGACCTGTGTGCGCTGTCCACGGTGCTGAACTGCACGCACAGTCCGACCGGCTGGTCTCCACCTCCGGACACCGATTTCTCACTGCGACTCCGCGACTGCCATGTAATCCACAAGAGGGTGGTGATTACAGAAGGTGGTGGAGTTGGTGCCTCATGGCGGCCATAGAGCCCACTAACCTCAGACATACACACAAGCATGTAAATAGCTGCGTTTGCTTGCACATGCACGAGCCAATATTTTCCTTAGGATGTCAAGGGAATTTCTCAATAAAACCCTCTCTCTCTCTCTCCCTCCCTCTCTCTCTCTCCCGCACACACACACACGCACACAGCAGTCCATTTGTACAACTTAGGGAGAGTTTATTACGAAGCTTTGTGAATTACAAGGGAACATTTTGGGAGAAAAAAACAATCTCGCAAACAGACTTAATCGACGCTACTCTCCTGCGTGCACACAACCACAAACGTGCCTTCGGATGTACATTTTTAACTCAATTAAATGTCCAGCTGAGAAGTCCAGCTGCTCTTCGCTGATCAGGTTACTTTTTGTGAGAAGCGGCAATTGTCCGAAGACTGAGCCACCCTTCATCCAATAAACACCCCACCTTGCCTTTATGTAGGCTGCCGCAAAAATGTAAACTGACTCTTCATGATCGCCGTGCATGCAGCAGATGAAGAACAAACATGAAACAGAACAGATCTAATCTCTTGGGGCTTTTGATGTTATTTCTTACCTGCACCGGCGGATAATGATCCATTATGTGCCAAACGCAGAACTCCTTTTTTTTTTCTTTCCCCTTCCCAAGGTTTGAGCCTTACAGCCGCTCCCTTTCCATTCCTCCACTAATTCCAGAAGAACCGCAAAACCAGGCGCCCGCCGACCGCATATCGCTCCTTCTCTCGCTCGAGACGAGTTTTTTTCCCTCCCCGCACCAGCAGATGCTGCGTTAAATCTGCGCTTTTTTAGCCGGAAGCCAAGCTGCGACATGGAGCTTCACAGCATTCTTTTTGTAGTAAAAATAACCAGCTCGCTGCAGTTGTCTGTGTATTTCCTCGCCGGAAAAAGTCGCTACATTCGCACAAACAGGTCTCTCCCCCCCGTCTGCTCTTTGCTAATCGAATCCTCGTCCTCGGAATGGTTGCAATATCCAAAGTAGTTATCCGAACAGAAAGCAGGAATTCTTTCAAAAGGAGACGGGGAAAAAAATCCAAAATAATAAAGTTTATCTTTAATATTTCAGAGGTGACTTGCTCGTCCGGAGAGCACGTAGATGGAGTAGATGTAGAGTCTCCTTGCCGGAAAGGCTGCAATAGAACAGCGAAAAACCCTAGATGGCACAAACACCATGAAGCATCCCGGAGCCCACCGAGAGGAGAACCAGCAGGGGCGTAAAAGGAGCAGGTCAGCCAGAAGCTCAGCTCCTGTGCGCACACACTAACATGGGGAAAACAAAAAACAAAAAAAGAAAAAAACAAAGTGGGGCGTTGATTGTGCTTAATGAGCTACTTTGGCAACGTCCACAGGGAACCGAACCGTCTGCAGCGGATTAAGGACCTACCTGGGATTACCTTGTGTTTAGCGCCTGTTTAGCCTATCAGAGCTGTTGGCAAGCATGGACTTGTAGTATATGTGTCAGTACGGGCAAATGGGTTTGCGCTGTGTCAGTCCTGTGGTCTATCTGGAAGCCGCAGTTTATGAGCTATTCTCGCGGAATAACTACATACTACAATGACCAAAGGCATTCATGTCCCGTGAATCATTTCCCTCTTTGTCACACAACAACCACACATTTCAACCAAATTAATATCATTTACACATAATGTAAAACATGTCTGCAAAGTGAGAGAGAAATATTTTTTTGTTTTTTGTTTTTTTTTACAAATAAATATTTGACTTACATTTTAGATTTTTATTTTTATTTTCTAGGCCCCTGATTTCATAAATTACAGAACTATTGGCTACTGTAAATAAGCTCTAGATATTTTGGGGGGTATGTCTGAGCTTTGCACTTCTAAAGGAGTGTAAAATAGCTTATGCTCAGTCAGATTGGATGAAGATAACGTCTGCTATTAAGTCTTGCACTAATTCTTATTTGTAATAGTCTAACAAAATCTGAAATAGCTTTTGGGTGTGAATACTTTTTTGAAGCTTTGCAGCATCAGAAACAAACCATGGGAAGTCAAAAGGACACGCACACAGACCTTAATCTGGAACAAAAACTGAACAAATTTAATAATGCATTTAATACTATTACCTTAGGATCACATTATGTACACATTTCATGCTACAGCTGTTCATTAGACTTTAATTTAACCCAATTGATCTGTCCTGGAGGACCAAAACCTCACGGTGTGCGTTCGTATATCATCAAAACCTGGATAGACACAAACCGGAACTGGTTCATTAGGTCTAGTTTTGCTGCAGCTGTCAGCTTTAAAATGATAGTTCTCCAGTCCAAACTGTCTTTGGTGAGATAATCTCCATAGCTTTTAAAAGTGAACTATAAAACCTTTAGTGTGACAGTAAATTAAAGTAAGTTTTATTTTAAATCTCAGGATGATTTTAATTTCAAATGAACTTAGTTGAATGATAACGATACAACATGCAGGATCATTATTTATGTAATAAGTCCACATAAATTCCTCCTGTAACATTTAGAAAAGAGCCATATGCTGGCAATGAAATCCACTAATTTATTGATTATAACCTGCAGTGTGACCACCTCTAAAATAGCATTTTGTTGCGCTTGAGCTAGCTGGTGTTTGTCAATATAGAAAAATGTTTTATGCTAACTGTAAAGAACAGTGGAGAAAGATTGATTACTTGGGTTAATTGAGTTTTCTGATTACTTGAGTAATTAGGTAGTTCAGTAAATTGGTTGTTTGTTGACTTGGTACTTTTTCCTTTCAAGAGAGAGTTGTTTTAATAACCACAATCATAAACTGATTTCCTACACCTGACATTAAGCTTTTTTTTAAAAAGAGAAAAGAAAAAAAATATCGCCTTTATTGGTGATTGTAGAAACTACCAAATTACAGATGTGACATGCTCTTGTGTTGGTTTTTGTGGCACCTATATGAACTGTCTTCACTGTGTAATAGACTGTCAAGTCAAGTCATCCTGCCACAGTTTACATCCACTTTTCAAAGAGACTAAGCAAAGCAAAATGCTTCCACACTGACTTTAAAGGAAACTGACAGGCCAGCTCCATTTGTTCACCAGTGACTTCTGACTAAAGTTTTTAGTCTGTGGCAGATTTACACAAATTACAAACTTCATAAAATCTACAACAAAGTAAAATTCAGAATTATAAAATGCAAAGAAAGTAGTGACAGGTATTGGCTGCTTTGAAGAACCGTGACATCTTTGTGCCAACCTCTAATCTATTCAAAATTTGAATAAATTCACCTTAACAAACCAGCTCCACCGTTGTTTTGTAGATCATTCTGAGCAGAGGGACCAACATACTTACTAACACCACTTTTTACAAATTAGTGAATTTAAAGGTAAAGCTGGAGAAAACTTGAAATTATAAAAAAGTTAATTCACAACAACCCAGGTCAAGCGCCTCTTGTAAGATTTCTAAGAGATGAGTCGAACGAATGATTAATAGAGTTGTCAAAGAGCCAAGGAGCACTGGCACAAAGCTTCAGAGAGACCTGGAAATAGCTGATACACTTATTCATTTAAAAATAATAAGCAAATAATAACAAGAAGAAAATAGTTTAGAGCCCGAAGCTGGATTGTTTGGAAGTTACTACACACATTAAGGGTTGAATGTTTTTGCATGACAGCTCAGAGAAACACCATGGCAGAAGTGAAGTTTAATTGGAATTTACTTTTCTGCACATGGTACTACCAGATTCCAGCAAACATAAAGGAAAGACGAACTGAGAAAAGAACTGGGATATTCTTCATAAGAATGCATCCAAATGACTCCCAGTATCTCCAGCATTTGTAGACAGTTTGTGTGAAAGCATAGGTAAAATCACAACTGAGCAATGCATGTGACTATCTTCCTCAGGATGTTGAATGTTTTTTTCCTGTTTCTACCAATACCTTAATTTGATAAGGTTTTGTTTATTATTTGTGTGAAGATTTGTGATATTTAAGTCAACAGAGTGCAGGCATGATTTGAAACTAGCTGCTCATCTCACCAGTGAAAAGGCTAATGAACCACATAGTATTTGGCTCTACTATAATATGTAAATTTTTTCAAACTCTTTGAGATTCTCGAAACCAGCTGTCAAGCTACGCGTAAGTCATTATAATTATTCTTAACAAGTATTTTATTTTTTTTTTATGGCACCATAAACAGAGCTGGATCACAAAGGAGAATGTGAAAAGACAAAAAAGAGCATGAAACTGATACATTTTCTCAAGCTTAAAGGCAAACATGACGATACCATGGAAACAAACATGTGGAAGTAAAAGTAAGGGATCATGAGTGCAAAATGTGATATCAGTTTAGAGACAGAAACTGTTCTTCAGAACAATTTTATAAAGAAGGCAGAGGCTAGAAGCATGAAAATACTGAACATGTTCTTCATGTCACTTTTGGTTTTCAATTATTCTGCATCCAAAACTTTCTCAAACCATCTTCAAAATAACTTAAACAAAATGAGGACCTCGTAGTGACTGCTTTGGACCCTGAATTGTTGCCAGAGTAAACATTCATCCACTTTTAAAAATAATACAGCAAGTATACACCCAGATAAACAAGCATGAACACTCACCCTTATGGTGCATCTGTTCTGTCCTTGTCTGCACTCTGGTGGTCTGTGACCCTGCTCCTGCTGTGCGTTGCAGTATTTTCTTTGACCTGTTCTGCATGGATATGGCACTCTCCAGTTCCAGACCTATGTGATTTCTGGGCTTTCCAAGAGGGCCTTGATGACCATCTTCCCTCTTGCCAAACACCCACAAACAGACATATGAAAAGTCTTGTCAGCTAAGAAATGACAAAATGGCAGGATCAATTTTTAGTAGTTTTTGTTGTGGTAAAAAAGAAAAATCACTTAATGATTTTTCATGACACTGATTTTATGACACAGATAAGGCAACCAGACCTATCACACCACTTATGTTATTGCTTTTAAAGCATTAAAATTAGTTCATTACATAAAAATGAGGGAAATCTGTTGTACCTTCTGGTCCAGATCTAGACATATGGGTTGGCTTCACATTTTTATAGTTAGTTTATGATTGTATGCTATTTTATATAATTTTCAATTCCATTTACATCCCATGAGGTAAATCATTTTGAATTTGGATCACTTAGTAAGAGGTATGCAGTTATATCGTGAGTCCATTTGTGTGCATGCGTGTGTGTTCTTGTGTTTATGATGCAGAAAGAGAGAGGGGTATGTGTGTTTGTGAGATGGTGAAGGGAAGTAAGAATTGGAGACCCGGGAGATGCATGCATCAAAATCACAATGAATGTTAACACTGAAGTTATCAAATGGCAATACAAGTCACCTATCATCTAGTCAGTGTTACTGTTTAATCCTCCCTGCAGTTGTATTCACTAAAGCCACAGAATAATCTCCTGATCCCAGAACAGCTGGCCATTTACATAAAACCTGTCAACAGTGACTACAGAGCGGGTTCCCTCTGCAATGAGCTTTTTCCTCACAGGAAATTTAGGAGATCCTTTGGTCATTCATACTTTAGTTTGAATGACCAGACTCAAACTCTCAAACGATGTTCAAACATCAGCTCAATGTAGGTTGTCAGCCTCAAACTTTGGTTTTCCATTTGTTGTTTTTAAAGTACATATTTTAAAATATTGATCAGGTCAAAGGACGTGTGAAAGTGCAAACAGAGTTTAAATACCACCTTTGAAAAAACTTCGGAAAGATCACTTAAAGGACTTAAGAGAAGATTTGGGTGCTTGGACAGAACATATACATATATTAAAGCACAGGCAGTTTAAAACGTTTGTGATCAACAGCTCTGGGCTACAGTCTAACTCAGCTTGTTCTGTGTCTTCTGCTTTTAGGAGAGGGGATGATGGATGGGAGAGTGAATATCTGAGCTCTGAGACTGACTCTGTGATAAGAAAGAGATCCTGTCTATCAGCGGCTAAATCAGGCACAGGCTTCTCATTAATTAGTGAACAAGAACAGCAGAGAGGAACAGAAGGAGGTGAATGACGCAGTTATGTTGTTGGGGTGATAGAATAAGCTATCAAGCAGTGATCACATGAATGACCCAGTTTTTCAAAGACATCTGTGTTTAATACAGACAGGAAAGCAATGTCACACAACACATCATGAGCAAAACGTAATCATTATTTTTGTTATTTGATGAAACTTGGATAACACAGGAAGCTGTCGTGGTATAGTCCATTCAGATTTGCTTTCAGAAAATTCATGAAAATTAAAATCAGCTTTGATTATAAAATATTAGATGAATTGTCTTTCATTATTTGTGATGCTATTGATTCAATATCAATAATCTCATGCAGTCTCACAAGCTAAAGCAGACAAAAAGACATTTTTACAAATGTATGCGTGTATTATTGAGATTCTGTAGTGGGTTGATTTATTGCACCTATAACAATACAAATAGTCGGATTTCTGATAAAATATGATTTATCAGAATGTAACAGAATTTAACATTTTAACATAATTTATCTGCTTATCTCTCTGTTTGAGATAAACTGAGGATATCATTGATGATATCAGAGGAAGACATAGTTGAAGAGGACACAACAGCTTAAAAGTGAAAAGTAAAGGCATGTTTGTTCTGAGGATCTAACTCACTGTAAAAGGAAATAATTAAAACAGAGGCTATCTGCTGGAAAAGAAAAACAAAACTTCACAATGACAGTAATTTATCTTATGTGGCTCATGATTGTGCTGTTTAGAAATTAGCATTTATGCTAAATAACAGTGATTATGTGTACAATTTCATAGGCTTTCAATATGTGCATGTTGTCATAATGAAGAATTCAGTTTAGACTTTCTTCTAAATTGTGCAACACCTTCCACAATAAGCTTTTGACTTCTGCTAATTCAGCTGCGTATTTGTAGAAAATAAACTATTTTGTGCTTTCACTGTCTGACTGATTTTATCTGCATCGCTCCAAAGCTGCTCTGACAGCATGATGGTGAAGATGCATAGCTCCGATCCTACTTTCCTTTGTTGCAATCCATCAAAGGAAAAACGAATAGGCTGAGTTTGTCCCTTTATTTCTGCTGGTGGGCCATCTTTAGTGTCTGTGACCCAGTGACCACCTGACTAATAGAAGCAGCTGAATGAAAAACTAAGCAGCACACAGGAAGACTTTGAGAGGAAGTGAAGCTCATTTCATCTGTCAGATAACCTTTTGTGAGACTTTATGAAATTCTCTGAAAGTGACTGATGATCATTGAGAGTGTGTCCTGATTACAAGGCCATGTAGATGGTGCTGGCATTATGCAATTATCATCCATTAGTGATACTGTAGGATATTTGTCAAAGACTGTAGCTTCTAATTAATATGTGTGTCATTTTACACGCTGACCTTTATGCTGCATGTCTCATGATGTACAAAACAAAGAGGGTTTCTTTGTTTGAGGACTTCAGCGAAACCAAATATTCTGTATCTGAGATACAGAATATTTAACTGAGATAAAGATAAATCTGTGCAAGATCTGAAGCTTTTGGAACCATCAGTCTGCTTTAATTAAATTTTAGGGAAAATAATTTATGTTAGTGGTTTGGTCAGACTTAAACATGAGGATCGTCATGTAATGACGTGAGTCAGTCTGACAGGTCTTATTTGCTTCTCTTTTACTGGGAATTAATTCATCAACAGATGGGAAAGAGATAATTAAATGCAGTCAGCAACCAGTCTAAAGTGTTTAAGGTTGTTCCTGGGAACCCAGGAACTGTTGCTTTGCCAGAACATTTTTGAGATAAACACTTAAATTATGTTGCAAAGATTTTTGTTTACAGTGGCACATTTAAATAAAATCTAGTGGACCCACTTATTTTATCAGCAGACTCACTCAGAGAACATCAATGAACAAACAGCATCATAAAGAACAAGTTGTACTCTAGGGAAGTCAAGGAATGATCAAATTGAAGAGGGTTAGTAAACAAACAATAATCCAAGCTTTGAACATCTTGCAAAACAATAATTGTTCTATCATCTGAAAAATAACAAAAGTATGACAACTACCAAGAAAAGACTCTCTTGAGATCCATGAAGAGGACAACAGAAAGTATTCTTCTTTGTAGTTTGCACATTTTATCTTTTCTTCAGACAATGTGCGGCTGGCTCCGCTAGAGCTCTCAAAGCATCAAATCTAATCTGCAAATAAATGCTAATCTAATTCTAATTTTACAAATAGCTGTTTCTCAAAATGTCTCCTTTGAGTTCAAGACAAATTGCCAAGTCACTCAATTCAACGTTTGTCGTTTCTCACACTGAATTAAAATTTTAGTACTCAGTTTCAATCAGATGACTTTAGTCTGTTTTGTTGCTTGAACTTTTAGTGAGAGATCATCAGGGAGGTCAGCAGAAAAAACTGTCCGCACTCAGGGTGGTCCTCATTAGAGACAGTTACATCATTTTAGTTTACTTCTTCTGGAAAAAGCTTCAATCACTAACCTTTAGGTCTTAAAGTAATGATGGACTGTTATATTTTTACTCATCAAAAAGAAAGTGCTGGAGTTACAGCAATAAACAGAAAAGACTGGATGGATGGATGGATGGATGGATGGATGGATGGATGGATGGATGGATGGATGGATGGATGGATGGATGGATGGATGGATGGATGGATGGATGGATGGATGGATGGATGGATGGATGGATGGATGGATGGATGGATGGATGCCCAATTGAGAAATGATTGCTTCCTGGAGGTGTAGACTCTTTTAGGCGTTACCCAATCACTAAAATTTGCCCATTATGTAAGTCCTGCACCAGTTCACCGCTATGAAGGTTACTGGAAATTACCTGCCAATTAATGTTGATTTAATGTTTGGAAAGATGTCCAACAATGACTTCTTCTGCTGCCATTGTCTAGAAGACATTTCTAAAACAATGCAGAAAGTGAAGATCATCATTCACATCTTTGTTGATTGGACCAGTTGAAATACTACCTAGTCTACCTGCTCTCTTTACTAATGGTATAACCAAGCTGTGCCATTTGTAACCAACAGGAACATTTGACGACAGTAGCCTTCTTTAAACCAAAGAGGGCAAAAATATGGGGAGGGGCAAGATATCAGTATAAATAAATATAAATGTACAAGGAACATAGCAGACGACAATATAAATTCACTGAATACAGAGGAATTAACTAAAATGGCAAGACCTTTTAGACAAAGAAGAAAGGAATGAACAAAATAAAGTAAAACCTAAAAAATACATACAAAATAAAACAAAAAAAACACACAAATTAAACAAACATCCCAGGATCAAAACATTCTTGTACTGTTTTTTTCTTTTTTAACAATTTAAATTATTATGTATCCTATTTATTCACATAAAACAATTTGAATTTAGTTAAAAAAATAAGATAAACAAATCAGTAAGGATTCAATCAATGCAATGCTTTAAAATATTTTATTTCCACCTTGTTGGCCATATAGATGAACTATTTTGTTAAATTTCGATATTCAAATCTAATGTTTTATATTCAGAGATGCATTGGAAAAGTATTTTCAGAAAAACTTGGTCAGGTACTTGTTCAAATTTTCCCTGAGCAATACAAAAAAGAACCATCAATAAAAAAGCACTGGCGAAAGGAAAACCACAAAACCAACAACCCAACTCGTTGACATAAATCCATTACAACCTGTTATATCTGCTGATGAGTGCAGCAGCATCAGTGCCTCGATGAAATAATTACCGGTGTGTTTGGGGTCAACAGATTCAACACAGTTCCTCATTTCAGGTCAAGGAACATGTCCATTCAGTTTTGTCTGGAAATGAGTAATCTCAGCGGTCTCAATCTCCGAGGGCAGTGTTAAATTTCCTGCACATGCTCTCTCATCTCTATGAGCAATTACAGGTGTGATGCTGTCAGTATTATTGAAAGAAAAATGATTAATTAACCAAGCAGATGACAGTCAGTTCCTGAATCAGTCAGTCAATTCTGCACCACAGGGGGAAACATTAGTCTTTTAAAGATGGACCGTTTATTTATTGCTGGACACTGGATCTGCACAGAAAATCTGTTTATTCGATTTAGACACACTATGGCTGGTAATAAATGTGGAGATAATAATTTTAAAAAACCTGACTTTTGATTGGTATAGCTTCATTTTAAAAAAATAATAACAAAAATAAAATAAACATAAAAAAAGAGTAGCCTTGTCCTGTCTTGAAATCCCTCACATAACGAAAACAAAGTGTGTGTCTCTGATATGACAACAAGAAGCATGAGCCGTCACTTTTATTGCCGTGCATCTCTTTTACGACACAGTGCTGCAATAGAAGGAAGCATAATAAAATAAAAATAAAATCTGTACTTCGAGCCATCACCAGCGTCACGGGGACTAAATTTCTGTCCCTGTTTCATTTTCTCTGACAGTGCAACAATGCAGACTACAAGAAGACAATTTACGGGGAAACAGAAACAACAGGGAAATAAGAGGGAATTGAAAAAGGGAATTTGCAGCATCAGGAAGTTTGCTGCAAAGACTCACAGAGACCCGTTGTGCCCAAACATGGAAAACAGAGTAATTTTATATTTCCAGGACACCCAAACCTGAAATGAAAAAGTAAAATTATGACGGCTCAATTCTGCACTGCATCAAGTCACAAGAAAACATGACAGACTTTTAATAATCTAATACCTGCTCGGCCTTTGAAAGCTACTAAAAACAGCTCTTCTTCTCAGAAAGCCACTCTGTAATTAAAGTCTTTCTTGCATTTTCCATCTGATGAGGTTGTCCCATTACATCCTGTGGTTTTGCCTTTTATTACACTTTATTTTTCAGATCATCACATAAATAAATAATAAATACCAGACAAAGCTGTTGAAAACCTGGATAAATATATCAAGCAGTTTCAAATGATGATTTTATTTAGACAAGAAAAAACTAGCCATACCGAACTAGCCCATTGTGAAACAATAATTACCCATAATTTGTTGTGTCACTTTGGCAGAAAAACCAGCCATCAAGCATTTGTGATAACTGACAATGAGTTTGTTACATCACTGTAGAGGAATTCAGACCACCTAAAACCAGCAAATTGTTTTAATTCAGCGATTATGAGGGGTGTTTAGCATATACACCTGTTTAGAGTCATGCAATAATTTCACAGGCAGATTTGATGCCAGACATTCTCTAGGGACTTCCAAATCTTTTTTTGAAGTCATTCAGAGGTGGACTTCCTTCAGTGGTTAGGATTACAAAGTGCTATTGAGTTTAAGGCCGTGATCGAACAGCAGGATGTTCACCTGCAGGATTGTTTTATAAAGAGCAGAAATCATGGTTCCATCAGTTACTGTAAGTAGTCCAGGACTTAAGGAAACAAAGCATCTGAGACCATCAAAATGAAATCACCCTGTTTGGCTTTAGGCCTGATGCTGTAAATTGCTGGGTGAGATTTATGCTAGATCCAATGCCCTACTTACAAACAGTTCCACTTTTTATTCAGTCCACAGAATAGTCCACACAAGTCACAAGAAAAATCTGTTTTTTTGGAACGTAAACTATGCCTTTGTGTTCTTTTTAGGCAACTGCTGTTCAGGCCGTGGAACTGTCCTATGGAAACCATTTTAATTCTTTCTTGTTGTCAAATTATGAACACTGATTTCAGCAGAGACACATGAGGCTTGCAGATCTTTAGTTGTTCTCTTTGTGACCTTTTTGTGTTCCTGGAGTAATTCTGGTTTGTCGGTCATTCATGAGACTCATTGCCAGTGTTGTATAGTAACGAAGTAAAAATACGTCACTACTTTACTTAAGTATATTTTGGAGTACTTCATACTTTCCTGGAGTAAGAAAATTTTTGATAACTTTCACTTTTACTTCACTACATTTCCGAACTTAATTGCATACTTTTACTCCGATACATTTTCAATGTGTGGTTTAGTTACTCGTTACTGTGACGGAGGAGCGTCACGAGTTACGACCTAATTAAAGAGTCGCGTTAACACGCACAAACACACGCAAACACACACAAACACACGCCAACACACACAATCGCTAACTTACGTTGTGTTGCAGTTTAAACTGGCGCGGTTCATCGTGGGTCACACGCGGTGTTCCCGCTTCACTTCACATTAATCCTTATCTGTCATTTTCAAACATTTTCCCGGCTTTATTTTCAATTAGCTTTATTGTTTCCGGATCGTGACGCACCGAGAGAGAGTTGCGCAATGTGGTGACGTCATCAGAACGTACTGAGTGTTGGCTGTTTCATGGATTATTGTATTTTTTGGATTACAAGTTTATTTTTTTTTTTTCTCTTATTAATTATTTAAACCTTGTGGTTTAGGTAAAGCTCCTAATTTTCTTAACTAAATGATGCTGCAGGTTGATCTATTAGCATGTTTAATTTTGCCTGCACTTGGTTGTGTACATTATTTTAAGTATATTTAACAAGTTTACCAAAATATAAACAATGTCATTCAAACTGCGTTTGCCTTGTTTTACTTTTTACTTGTACTTTTCATTACATTACTTGAGTACATCCATTTTTACAGTACTTTCCATACTTAAGTACAAGACATTTCAGATACTTTAATACTTTAACTCAAGTAACATTTCAGTCAGTGACTTTTACTTTTACCAAAGTCATATTTTGGAGCGGTACCGATACTTTTACTTGACTCCGAGGTTTCAGTACTTTATACAACACTGCTCATTGCTTGCTGGAGTCCAAAAAGCCTTAGTTATAGTTTTGTAACATATTCCGAACTGAAAGATGTCACTGACTTTGCTGTCGATGTCTGTTGATGAACTTCTTTAGATGAGGACATAATATGCTGCTTTTCTGAGTTCTTTGGTCTGATTCACGATGCCAGACAGGTTCTATTCAGGTTTCAGTGTGACTAGTGAAATTGAACTCAGCCTTCAGAAAAAAAAAAAAAAAAAAAAAAATCCAAAACATAGTTTACCGCTGTCAATCATTGCTTTAACAAAGGAACATTCACTTTTTTCAAACAGATCCAGTTTGGTTTTGATGTCTTTGTTTCCTTAAAAATAAATAATATTACATGAATACATTTGTGTAAGTTATCCTGGATATCAAAATGTGTCTTTGTGATCTGAAACATTTAAAAGGGACAAAAGGGCAAAAACAAAAGAAAAAAAACAAGGGCACTTATTCAAGAGCACTGAATAAATTGTACATAGTTGTAGAAGGAAAAAGAAGACTCAGCTGCATGTCTTCAGAGTGAAATGCCAAAGCTCAGTCCTGAAAGCACTGTTCTGTGAGAAAAACATTCTATTAACACAAATGTGCTCTTCAGATAAGAAAATATTTGACAGTGTGTCATAATTTAAAATTACAGAGCTGCTGCAGTCACACGGTGCCAGGTGGAGTTATTGTGTCTTATCGTCCTCACAGAAACAGAACTGTGAGCTGTTTGATGAACAACCAGCGGTAATGGAGCACATCATGTCCTCTGGCTGTTATCCAACGAGCCACTCTCAACCGAATGAAACACCACATTGTTACTCACTACCTTCAAACGGGATATATTCTGTGATTTGGTGCTCCTGTAGGAGGAGCAGAACAAAGCCGCCACATGTGTGTGCGACAAAGATGATTCATGCAGCTGTTTACTGATGTTTATTCTGATGATGCCATCTGGGACCCGTGTTATAAACAATGGTAATAGGCCCAAACACTGGGCTTGGAGACAGCAGGTAGACAGACACCAGGCCAAGAAATTTTTGTACATAGCATTTCAAAAGTAGTCACACCCTTAGACATTTTCCACATTTTTCTGTGTTACAACCTAAAATGTTAATTCATATTGCTGGTGTTTGTATATGTACAACTAACATTAATTATTTTATGATTGTTAGGGGAAAGAAAATGATACAAAGTTTTTAAAATGCACAAATAAAAGTCTGTGAAAGGTCACTTGCATTTGTCTCCATCCCTCTTTGTAAAGACGTCAATTTTCTTTTCTTTGTGTCCACTAACAGAATACTTTATAAAACATAAAACTCTACTTTATAAATGTCTAAAAAATTATTATACAAGGTAGTTGATTCTCTTTATTTACAGAGTAGAGATTTTGTCAAAGCACAGAATCCCCTGACAAAATGTTTATATTTAGCAAAAACATTTTTGCACTTAGTTAAATTGAACAATTAACTGAATAGTTAAGTTAAAATCAAACTTCTTGGGTTGAAATGTTGCTGTAAATATTGAAGCTACATACAAACTAGCAGAATGCACTTATTATAAAAAAATAATAGCAGTGATACAAATTTACCAAGCTGCCGCTGGTAACATTATCTGATAATTAGTTTGACACAGAAGGTGTCTTTCAATTATAACTTCCAATTACAGGGATCTGAAATTTGAAAGTTCCTCCAAAAATGACACACAGATCTCATTATCTGTGTGTCTGACTGCATTTGTGTTTTGTCAAAAGATCCAAGCAATCTGTGCCAGTGCTTTGTTTTTTCAGCCGATTTTGGTTTACATGCATCCTTAAGATAAACAGCCTGTGTAAAAACCTTTGTACATTTTTCCAGTCGTAACACAAACGTAGTGGGAGTTGTAATGTTTTGATTCACAATTATTTTTGATGCTAGATCACTAGCATTACTAAATAGAAAAAAATACATTTCTCCTTCACAAGAAAGTTTTTTTGTTTCAAAACAGACAATTGAAGACAGCAGTACTGACAAAGTTCCTTTGCCATCCAATTGAATTTATCTTGCTGCCTCTTTCTTTTCAGGGTCACTGAGTCAATCCTACTCCATTTGAGGGGAAAGGAGGGAAAACTACTCCAGATGTAAAATACCTGTGACAGGCCAACAAATTCACACCTAGGGGTTATTTGGGATGCAACTCCCCCTGACCTGCACGTGACTTGATGGTTTGAAAAGGACTTCAGAAACCAAAAATCCTTTCTTAGAGATAACTTCCTAGTTTACAGTACACCACTAAGTAAAGCACTCATTTAAATACATTTCCTGTTAAGTTCACTTCATTGTTACTATTTTTATTCCCCTTTCTCCACCTTATTTTCTCTCCATAATATCAGGGAGTAACAGACATGCTGCTGATTAAACACACCATCTTTGACAACATTTACACTCTGTATTAATATATATTTTCCCATGATACAATTATCCAGACATTGAAAAAGAAATGCCTTATTTTGTGTTTTAAAACTTGAGAAAAAAGGTTGGAGTCTGCCTGGCTATTATCTGCTGCTGTGATGGTATTAATTAGAATTGAAAGGATTAAACAGAGGAAAAAAAATAGCCCTGATTTCTAAAAGGTTAACTAAAATTATGCATAACTTCACAAACTGGTATAATTTTTAGCAGTTTAATCTATTGAGAAGATAAAGATAAGCCATAGCAGTGATTTAAATGTTTCAATCAATTTCTAGTCGATTATAATTCTACTGAAATCCACCTGCAGTCATGAATTTCTACACACTTAGAATGAGGCATTGTTAAAATCTGTATTTTTTCTTTATGTGTTTTTATGTGGACTACAGATGATTTGATGCTGTGAAAAATAATCTGCACATCTTTACAATTATGAAGAGCCTGGATCTACATTGACATGTAAAATGTCAAGTGGGAAGAACCAAGAAAGCAAAACAAATACAAAGATAAAACTAATCTGGGAAAAGGTTGTATATGTGTGACTTGCTTTACTTATTTTCAAACCTTTTGTTCTTGAAAACAGGTGGCATGCAGAAACAAAACCAAACCAACACAAAACCGAAAATAAGTTAATTTTTGTGCATGAAATGAAAGTGTATACTCTTCTGGAGAAGTGGTAGAATTACACAGTTTTACTCTTTGTTCCTGCAATTACGACTATAATAATGCCAGTCATTCCTGAAATCGGTGTTCCACAGCTTTTGTCTTGCCTGTGAGATCTTTATCTTGTCAAAACATTCTTAACAAAGGCACTGCACGGTTCGGGGAGAGAAGTGAATTAATAAGGAATCGAGCCCTTGGCAAGACTGCTGCATCCTATAATCACTGGAGCTCTGAGGATGAGCAATCAATACCATAATGCAACATGGCTACTGCTGTGTGGTCCTCACACACTTGCACAAAACACACACGGATTTGCTTTGTTCCTGCAGGCAGGTTCCTGTTTTTCCTCATGGCTTCAGAAGACTGACAGAACAAAGTATCATCAGTCTGGGTAGAATACAACAGAATCCTTCACCATTTAAATATAATGAACAAGACATGTTCTCAGATGTTAATCAGCTGTCAGTCAATTCACTGCTGAAAATGTTAGCTCAGATCATGCTTCCAGCAGCAAAGCTAACCTGCTTTTAGTTATCACTAATTGGCATGGTAACTGTGATTACAAAAGATCCCCAGTTATATTGTAACCTGAAAAGAAAGTTGGACTTAATTATATAATGTTCCAATTAAAAATCAAGGCTCTAAGAAGTGTGGTTGCCATGGTGCATTTGAACAAATCAGAAAAACAGGCAATGCACCATGTATTTACAGGTGGTAATAATAATATCCATGCAAACTGAATAATGATGACATCAATGTGTGCTGTGTTTTTTAATGTTTAAAGAAATTGAATCAGTTAATTAAAAAGTTCTGTCAATATAAAATATGAAGCTTTTTCTGATCTTGGTGTTTGCTAATATCCTTTGATTAATTTTAAGTGTACACATTGATGATGTAAGATGGTTGTTTTAGTGTCGTTATAAAATTTACCAAAACCTATTGTTATATTCACCTAGTTATTTATGGACCGAACTCTCTGTCTTCATCCCCCCTTTGTATGTTTTTCTGCTTTTCTTGTGAGTTCTAAGTATTCTGTATTTATAGTTTGTACATCTCTGTTGTTTTATTTTATTATTTTTGTTTTTACATATTTTAGACCTCAAAACAGCAAACATGAACAGAAGAAGTGATTTATTTTTTCACATGCAGTTATCTAGTTTTTTCTCTGTCACAGAAAGATTTTTGGTTTTGCCACTTATCCTTTTGCTGGATTGGATGTCCTGTTGCTTATCTAACTACAACCTTGAGATTTTCCTCATATATTGAAGACAATGTGTGAGAAATTAAATAGTCCAAGTCATTCATGTAAATCTCAAACGAACGTAGTGCAAATATTTTCATCAGCTGCTCGGTGGAGGCAGGATTGTAGTTCAGCTATGATCAGTGAGGGAATCTTGATTCCCTTTTTTCTCTTTAAAAACAGCAACATTAAAGAAAAATGCGAGAAAAACAGGTTTTCTGTTCAAAAAGCAGCCTGTCTCCCCAATCAGTAAATGCAAACATGAAGACGACACACCCACCTGATTTCTCAGCAATGTTAAATCCTGAGGACTTCTTTGATATGTGAAGCTTCGGCATAAGGTGACTGTTTTTAGCTTTTATCCAAACCGCAAAGCTGAAGACTTCAAAGAGCCTGCTTTAAGCTGCAGCTGTTCCCGTCACTTTTCACTTGGATGTCTTTATCAGGTTTAGAAAGATTTATTTTCTTATCCTGGATCATTTAAAATTCAAACAAAAGCTCAGAACATTTTTTATTTTTTTTTTTTTTTAACTCTTTTATCTCTCATAAAATTATAGCATGCAAAAGTTTTCACCAGTTGGACCTTAACTGTTCTGAAACCTGAAACTACAAAAATACTCTCATTTAACTGCTTCAGGTCATCGATTTCTCAGCCATGGACTCCAAAAATTTCAAATAATAATAATAAAAAAAGAATCCTACCAAAATTAATTTCCTAATAAGAGGGGAAGTTTCCATTGTGGATGAAATCCAGTGAGGTTAACCGGGACTTTTTCTGCTCGTTGCTTGTTCACTGCGGAGCTCGCAACATGCTGCTCAATCAATGCTTTGACTTCAGGAATCAACATGAAGCCACTGGCTGTCATTATTGTTCTCTGCTCAAATTTAAACTTGGAGTTTTTGAAACCATCACTACAATCTTTGATCGACACTTTCCATTTTTTTTTTTTTACTTAAACAGCTTATCTCTGTTGCTCTCTTTGTATTTGGCTGATTGAGTAACTCTACCTCATTGGAGTCAATCAATTTTTCTTGTAAATTACTAAGTTAAATAATTGTCAAAGTTATGAAACTGTGATAATTAAGTGTGATGAAGGTGGGTGTGTGATATCATTCCAGATGACGTCAAACTAAGGCCAAAAACTTGTATCTCGCCTGTGTCGTCATAGTAAGTCTCACCCCCATCAGTTCAACAAATATCAGTGAAAAAGGGGATATCTGGCTTCCAAACATGCAAACAATACTCTATGGTATAGCTTTGACGTTAGAAGAACAACACTGATAAATGAACTGCCTTCTTTTTGGAACTGAAAAATATCATAAGTCTTCATATCCACATATGTTATTTTTCATTTTCTCCTCAGCATTCTTGACTGCCTTTGCGTTTGGCCAGCAGACACCACTTGACTCTGAGTGCTTTATGATTAATGTCAGCGGCATACATGAATACAATGTAATTACAGCTTATCAAAGAGGAGGCTGTTACTTTTCAGCAAAAGTGAATGAGGATCCTGACAGCAATCTAACCACCAACAAAAGCAGAAATTTTTCAAGGATGACTTTCAGCTCAGTTCGTCCCCATTTTGTGTGTCGGGGCCTTCACTTTGTCTCAAGGTTGTGAATGTTTACAATGTGAGCAAATTATGGATTGTTAAGAATTACTCACTACACAAACATTGTACCCGGCATAATTGTTTTTGCAGGCTTCCAGCACATTCAGAGGGACTGCTGCTGCTCCTACCAGGGCCAGGGAGGCCAAGGAAATGCATTGTGAATGCACAAACTACTTCTTTTCTTCCCTGTTTGAAGAAATAAATCCAGAGTACAGGTGCAGAGAATCATTTGTCCTTTGTTTGCAGTTTCACATAACCCAGGCGTCCAGGGATGAACAGAACTCGGCTCCATTACTCAGTTATCCAGCATTTCATTAGGTACCTGGCAGCAAATATTAGCTCCTCTGTATTTCTTTCATGGCCTATGGCACCTGTCTGATACCTAATTATTTTAATTCAGCAGGCAAGAGTTTCTTTTTCTCTTCTAGTTTCTAAATCACCCTTTTTTCAATCTCACACCAGGTACTGCTGGAGGAGACAGCAAAATACCTGTTTTTGGTATTATATGGGATGTTTGATTAATCCACTGTGGTCTGAGTTTTGTCAGGAATTTGCTCTTCATGTATGTTTCGAAACAGAAAACTGTCATGTTAATCATCTCAGCTGGTTTTAAAATGTGCATATTCAGGTGAATTATGACAAAAGTTCTATGAAGCTGGGTTTTCTTTTGCTTAGCTTATGTAAATAATAATAGTTGCATCAAAAGAAGTGAAGTACTTCTTTGGAGTCCTGGTCAGAAGTTTAAATGGTTTTGAACTTGTTTCTCATTTCCAGAATGACATCATTTTGCAACAGTTGTACAGTTTGCTGTGGATTTTCCCTCGTCCACATAGAACCAAACTTAGACATCCACACTGAGACTGGATGTCTAAGGACAGATTTGCACCAAATATTGCCCCGATATTTTGGTACAAGCTCATTGTCAAGTTGTAGGTTGACCACAAGTTTTTGTAGCCATCAATAAGCTTTTGCTTACTTCTGTCTAATTAGTTGATTTTCTGGCACAGACATGGATTCAGGAATAGTCTAAGCATTTTTTTTTTCTTTTTTACTCTTGACGCTTTGGTTTAACACTTGTTCTTTTCCAACACCAGTTTTAATATGTTTTTAAGATCACTGTCATGTAGGAGGACCGTTTTGAAATCATTAGTAGTTGATACATTTATATTAAGTTTGAACAGTCTCTCTAAATTCTCCCTAGGTTGGGGTGTTTGTGTTCATGGTTGTTGGTCCTGTCAGTCTCTGTGTTGCCCTGCGACAGGCTGGTGACCTGCCCAGGGTGAACCTCGCTCACTGGAGATAGAAACCAACTATCTCCTATGCTAGGGTTAACTAGCATATCTGCTCTTCAACAAGTTGATAAATGTCTAGCTAGAAAGCTCAACGTTTTCATGTTTTTCCTTATATTCAGAATAAAATGTATTTACTTTTATCTATAACTGTTTTCACTCGAGGCTGACCTGTTCTTCAGCCTTCTTCGCAAAGTGGAAAAGTTTACCTGAAAAATGTATGTTCAGCTTTTTATGCATTCAGATAAAAGGACACTTTTGTTTCATTTAGAGATAGATTTATATTGACCAAATGCCTGAATACTTCACCAAGAAAGTTTTAAAAAATCTAAGAAAGCTATTTGATTTTGCAAATAATTACAGTGTTTGGCTGTACAGACTTTTAAAAGGATTCACACCTCTTGACCCTTTCCACATTTGTCATAATAAAGCCACATCACACCATTCCATCTTACCCTCAGTTAACCAGAGACCCCCATGCCATGCCTTTCCTCACCCCACCTTAATCTTAATAGCAAGTTTCTCTCTCTTACATAGGAATCTGCTTCACACCTCTCAAAAACCAGACTTGCCCTGATGCTCAGCACCTCAATCTTTCTCCTCAGTTGCACTTCAACTTGACAGTGCATCCATAAAAAGCCTCTAAAGCAAAATATGTGACAAGATGTAGCTGACGCCCTGCAGACAGTGACATCCAGCCAGAAGAAAAAAAATGGAGCACCAACCAGCAGTGTTGCTTCGAAATATACAATAGTCCTGCTGTGCTTTTCTGCATGATACCTGCAGGGAAACAAGAACCATGTCCACAAAGCACATTAAGATGTCGCACAGCCTGCTGCAAAAGTAAAGGGATTACCCAACTGTTCTAAGCAGAGAACTCAAACCAAAGATTTAGAAGAACATTTACAGCATAAAAAAACAACATGTGACATGCACAACCTACCTAAAAACAGTTGGGACATAACAGTCTTATCAAGAAATGAGGCCACTGGCTAACCAGAAAATATGTATTCAAACATACTGTATGAATAGTCCCCACACTGTGCCAAACCAGCAGAACTCATTAACATGTCCGCAAATTAAATAAAGGCTGGAAGGGTAGCAATGGGAAAAATAAAATGGTCAATTTATATGCAAATCTCAACCTTTTCCAGACAAGAGGCAAAAATAATACCCCCTTTTTTCTCTGAAATATTTCCTGAATTACACGTAATGATGTGTACAGCATAATTTGCTTTCCTGTTGGTAGAGTTTCTGTCTGTGCTCATTAGGCCATCTTAAAAATGTCAACCACTTCAGTTTTAAACCCAAGCTAATGTGAAAGTCACTAAATAACCTTTCACAATGATTTAAAAACATTTCTGACTTGGTCAAAACATGCAGAGGTGAGCTCTCTTTTTCTCATGGTGAGGTCTACATTAGTCCCACTGAGAAAAAGACATAAGAACTGCAATGCAGCAATGCTGTATGGTTCTTTATGGACATGTTTATTTTATTGTGCAGGTCTAATTTTTAATTCTTCACCTATGTTAAATTAATAACTAAATAGTGGAAGCTTTGACAGAATTAAACTTTCTAACAGTATAGTGATACCAAGCACTTATAAGTTGTGTTTTTAATAGATAAAGAAGGATAAAATTCACATAATATCCATGTTAGTGATACAATATCCATTACAAACAGGAGAACAAGCATCAGCTGCTCATCAACTGTGTTGATTGCAATGCAGTTAGTGTAAAATATTGACCACCTGGTGGTCAATATTTGCAACATCTTTGAAAAGTAGAAAAGAAAGCGAAACTAATTTTGGTCAAAAATGCAGCCAGAAGTATGCCAGAGGCTTGTTGGTACAGGGACAAAGTCAGCATGTACTGACAGCATCAGTTCTGCATCAAAAACAACTTCCCAGGTATTCCAAGGTAACTCCCTGCCCCAGTAGAGTCTGATGGCACTACACTGAAGGTTAAATGCTTGCAATAAAACTATTCGAGTCTGAAATCCAGTAATCTGTCATGTCTCGATGCACTTCAGCATGACTAATGTTTGTTAAAGGTGTCATGTTGGTGATCTACACCACAATGCTCCCAGGGTCTGTTCTTATCAAAGGACATTTAACAAATAGGAGATGGATCGGGTGGATTTTTATTTTTTGTTTTATTATTTTTTTGAGATTGAAGAAGCATTGTACAATCATACAATAATGGAAAAAGGATAGTTTTAAAAATATGGTTATTATGTCCTAAAGCACTACCTCAGTACATTAGTCATATTCTGATTCTCTTTTGACCAAAGTTGCTGAAGTCAAACCAAAACATTACCTTTGTCTCCATTTGGCAGCACATCGATTGTTCTCCTGATGTCCCTGTAATTGCTTTACTGTCCTAAGAAACACATGACATGTAAAAGGTGATGCCTTGTCAACTTATTCTTAGAAAATGAGCTCAGCAAGTCTGTTGGCTGACTGATCCATCAACTTAGTTTTATTTTTGAAAATTTTAATGAACAACAAATTTTATTTTGTGATGTCCAACTATCAAGGCCATACATACTTGTGTTTCTTCCACAGAATACGTTCTCAAGGCAATCTGTTTTAGACATGGGCTTAAAGTTTTTGTTTTATTCTTGCAACTTTTCATATTTCCAACCTTGACTTCACTTTCAGGGTTTTTGGTCACTGCCAGCTGTCCTTTGAATTCAAGGTTTTTCAGAGGCTCTTTTGATATTGAAATGATGTGAATATGCAAATGTGCATGCAGCGTATGAAGGGATTAATTAAGAGTGCAGAGACACATGTCTGATTACAATGACCATAGTGTGTGACAGAAGAGATAAACACAGACAAGCTGCGTCATTAAGCTCTGAATACAGACACTGATACTACTGTTACAAAAAAGATTTTTAAAATGAGATCTGATCAATTCCAGTCCTTCTGTGCTTAAGTAATAATGTGTGAGATACAATAAAAGAACAAGACTATAGGAAATATCTCTCTCTTTTTTAAGCTTTAATGCTTCCAGTAGAGTTTCCACCTCTTTTTTAAGGAATGATGTTAAAAGACAAAGTGAGGGACATGGGGTAGTTTTTTTTTTTCCTTTTTAGCTCTTAGACCTTGAATTCAGATCCACTGGATCTTTGCAAGCCTGTACACTCTAATGGATGTCCTATGGTGTTTAACAAGCACAGAAAGAAGCATGCAGGGAATGAATGCTGGAACAGAGAACCATGCCTCCTTTAACAGCCCCTCGGAAAGTCAAATCAGAGGAACATATTCAGCCGCACGACATGTTACCTCTTTCTATTTGCCTCTATTGTTCTTCACTTTTTTTTTTTTTTTACAGAACACTTCCAGCAAACTTTTTATATGTATTGTGAACTTTTTTCTCCCCTGGTCAAACCAAACCTGAATGTCTGTGTACTTTATTTTCATTCTTGTAAATGTAAAAGTAAAAATATTCTTTACACACTATTGACATATTGCTGAGCATTACAGTCTGTCATAATTTGTTCTGAACAAAAGCGATTCAGAGGGTTCATCTGCAGTCTGCAAAAATCAGAAATTAGATTTTATCTAGTCTGAACAGAAAAGGAAAAAAATATAAACTGTGATATAAACACTGATTTGAAATAAAAAAATATTCAATTTTGCAGGTTCTTGGCCTGTGTCAAGTTTAGCCACAGACCATTTGGGATGAAGATTCTGAGTTTCTGACTTGTATAATAGTTTGAAACTGGCTTGTTCTAATTATGTAATAGCTTTTTGCTGTCAATTTTTATTTTAAAAATACCCCTGAATATTTTTCCAAGGTATTATTTGTTAAGATAAATCTCCTAGGTTAATGTTAAATAAATAGACATTTACCAAAACATCTAAAACAGGGGAAAATGCAGATGGTAAGTAAATTTAGCAGCCACTTAATGCACAGCTTAAACATTGGGCATTGAAACTATACTGGCATGTTTGTACCAACCGTATAGTTGGAGTTGGTATATGTTGCACTCACTGCGGGAGTCGGTGCATGGCTTACTTGTGCCTCACATAGTTGATGTTCACCCACTCACTCTGAAGTAAAGCATCTCTCTTTGCATGAGGAATGAGGAAGGTATAAAGAAATCTGGAGGGAAGCTGTGAAAATAAATATAAATAAATAAATATATATATATACATATATATATATATATATTTATATATATATATATATATATATGTATATATATACATGTATGTATATATATATATATAAATATATAGGGAAAGAAAATGTGTGAAATATTATCATAATGTATATGTTATATGCATATGCAGTAATGAATTTACTGCTCCATAGTAATGAAGGTGTAAATCCAAAGTAACCCAATTTCAATTTGAAGGTATTTATATCAAGTAATATTCAGAATGATCTGGTCTTCATCAAATTCTAAAAATAAGTAAAAAAAATAATTATAACTTAAAGAGTGCCAAAACACACTACAGATTCCACACTATCCTTATGAAAGATGAAGTCATATTTCACAGCAATACCATTCAGTAGTTGTTTTCTGTCTGGCTTTATCAGTTTCTCCTTTATTGTAAAGAAATTTTGGCTCACTCTTCTTTGCAACGTGTTGCAGACATTTTGCTCTCTTAAGGTATATTTCCATCAGGTTGAGGTCCAGACTTGGCCTGGGACTTTGCAACAACTTAATTATTTTCTTTGACTTTATTCTTAGATGAGCTATATATTATTTAGATCATTGATGCCCCTGTGGTTGCAAAACAGGCAGAAATTATTGGTCCACCAACACCATAGGAGAGTCGGAATTGGTGTTTGTGCAAATAGATTGAATTTGGATTTCTCCAAACATGATGTTGTGTATTATGGCACACTTCTCCTACATTCTCATTGAAAAAAAAATGTTTCTAAATATCAATTCCATAATGTGTTTTTCAGTTCCTGTGGAAAAACTATTGAGACAGAATCACAGGCTCTAGACAAAGTTTGATATTTGTCCGGAGTTTTAGCATGTTTGCATTATGTAATGAAACTTACTAGCTGTCTAACAACTGCCTGAAGACACAACACTATGTAAGCTGGATACCGTACATAGACATCTTAGAATCCATTTATTCTCCCCAAGTAAGTAAATAAGCTAACGTTGTCAATGGGTTTTAGGCACTAAGCTCATTGATCAGGTCTGACTTCATGCTGGTTGGTCTGTGATCTTGAGAGCTGGCTACAACAGCTGTTGGCCCATTTGAAACAGGGGATAAAATAACAGCTGCATGAGCATGTTCAACATCTATTCAATAATTGTATCCAGGCAAGGGGTCTAATAGATTTCTGATGCTGGTTTCAATTTTCTATACTTTTCAAACAAGAAATCGTTTGTAATAGAGCACCTGTTTTCCTTCCCCTTTTAACGCCATGGCGTATCTGCAGTTTGTTGCTGTAGTTTCATTATATGCATCTCAAGAACTTCAACATTCCTCCCTTTTTTCCTCCTATGCTTTATATGATTTAACGTGACAGCTCCAGTTAGGAGATCAGACAGAAGCACAGCCTGGACCACAGCAATGAGGGTCAGCAAATCATCTCTGTGCTTCTGGTGGCTTTCGTTTAGCTCGTGCACAGTACAGGATGACCCACATTCCCGTCTGTTATCTCTGATTGCCGCACCGCCGCTATGACTTGATTAAGCGTTTGCAGCCACCGTGCTTTTCTTGAAGTGTGGTGGTGGGGAAAAAGCAAAAGCGAGTATTTGACTTTCAAATGAGCCAGGCAAGAGCTAAACTTGGAGGCGATATACAGGGGACTATTGCTGAACACCAGAAACATAGAAAGGTGGGGAGCCTCAAAGAAGCAACATAAACAAAGGACAATGATGTGAGACACAACATCCACGAGTGGCAGCAGCATTGTTGTGTCAAGGAGCTTACTGTGAGTAAACACAACAGTGGAAATCTGTTGGTGGAGTTATTGCAGGAGGAAGAATATGTGTGCCGAATCTGTTTTAGCTAAACTGTGTCATTCAGCTGTCTGTGCTGTTCGTTGTTGCTGTGAGGCGGGAAGAAAAAAGTTAATTATTGCATATAAAGTGTGTCACAATCAGAGTGTCAAAGTCAGAGCAGAAGCCGTGATGAACATCTGCTGGAACAAGTTTGATGTATCTCGAACAACAAAACATTCACACATCCACAACAAGTATTGTCAAGGGTACTCCCACACAGCTTAAACTGCAAATTGCTGGGTGAGGAGGTGTGAACCAAAAACCTGGAAGGCGAGAGAAGTAGTCATTATATCTTTTTCTAAAAACTTCAAGGGGAAAATTAATATTCATAATATTCTCATACAGAGTGCTTGTCACGCTGCTAAATGAAGAAGAACCTTTATGAAGAGTGCCAAGCGCTTTGTGCATGAGAATATAACACAATAAAAGCACAAATCATGGAGGCCGGTACTGGGAGGTTCCAGGATTTGTTTTTTCATCCGTCTAAATGAAAGAGCATCTGAAAATATACCCAGAAGTTTCCTATTCCTATTCTTTATTTTTGAACCTCGAGGCAATGATATTTTCCACAAAGAATAAACTAATACGTTGTGATAGACAAGTAGAAGACTTTTGAATATGCTCATGTAGTATTGCTGAAGCCCCTCTGAGCCTGAACAACACACACGAGGCTCTTTTCCACTAATGTAACGTCGCACCTGCTATTATCATCATTTTACCTGAACTTTGGCCTCATGTTTGCACAATTTATTTTGACATTACAGAAAACATTTGGAGCACTTTCAGACATGTCTCGCTGTGACAATGCTCTTTTTCCCCCAAGACCTGTTGTATTTTGTAAAGAAGCTAAAAAAGCAACAAAAGTAGACTTGGCTTTAGAATATTAAAAGGTAGAAATTAAACACTTATTGCACAACTAAACAGCCATGAGTTACGTCCAACTATAGAGATGCTCAATATATCCAGTTGCTGTAAACATTTTAATATCAGTCTGTGAAATATTGCAGTTGCAAAGAACCGGTTGTAATTTTGCTGCATACAATAGATCAAGTGTTATAGTATTTTATGACATGTAATTGTAACTTATTTTGGGGGACTTTAATTATAAGATCATCATTGAATAAACTGCAGAGCATCTGTAAATTTCTTTCAACTGAACTCAGGATAAATTCAATTCTTATTCTCAGCATAAACACTTTTCCCCTAACTATTTAGTTTGTTTCTTTTAGCAATAAACTAAGGGAGTTAATTCATGGTTACAAATACTGGCAATTTTAAAATATTTAACTATTTTCCATTGTTTTGCATTCATGAGTTATTTTAAAGAAACTGATTTCAGGGTGAAATGTCCCGGGGCAATTGTAGGTTCAGCTCTCGTACTTCACTTCCTTGCGAGTGTCCCCTGTAGATTGCCCTTTAACACTTAATTGAATGTCAGTCAGAGTGAAACTGGAGTGTGGAAGGGTAATGGTGTAGTGGCGGAGAGTTACAAAGACTGTGGTGGATAAGACAGGAGCTCATTACAGGCCTCTGAACAGGAGTGGGATGAACCTGGGATGCCAGGTCAAAGCAATTAAAGAATGCTGAAGAACTATGATTATTGTTCACTTTGTCAAATAAACTGTATCATATTTTGTGTCTTTTGCCAAAGAGAGAGAGTCTGCACTATTAGGGTACATAGAATGTCTCTTTAATTTGTAATTGGTTAAAACATTTTAAACCAATAAGCAAACTTGACAATTCTTTTCTTTTGAGTGGTTAATATGTTTCTTTAACATTATTTAATCGGTTTGTTAGCAAAAAATACAAACAATAGATCACTCCATTTCATACAATAAATTACCCCCACCAAAAATTTCAAAAACCTGGTGAGAACATTGAATTCATTGCCAATGCATGTCTATGTACACACACTTTTAAATGACCTGATATTGTTGAGTATTTAGCTTTTATAGCAAAGCAAAGTTTATTTGTTTGGCACCATTTAATGTGTTTCAAGGCAATGCATGTAAAGTGCTTTACAGAAGAAAAATGGAGACCTTTTGTTCAAGAGACTTCTTGGTAAATAGTATTACCTGTTCTGGTGACACTAAGTGAAAAAGTCTCTTTTTGGTCTGATGGGTCCATGTGATTTATGTCTGGCAAGAAAAAAAGAGTGTTTGAAAGGGCAAGATGTTTTAGTGCACAGGTGTCAGAGCTCCCAGTCCTCTCAAGGGCCACTGTCCTGCAAACTTTTTAGATGTGCCTCTGCTGCACCACACCTGAATAGAATAATGAGGTGATTAGCAGAGACTCTGGAGAACTGATCTCACACAAGGAGGAGTGTAATTAAACCATTTCATTCCAGTGTTTTTGTACCTGTGGCACATTTAAAGAAAACTGCAGGATGCAGTGGCCCTCAGCAGGGCTGGAGTTTGACACTCTGTTTTAGTGCATCATAGTCGGAGGAAATAATTTAAAACCAGTGCAATGATTTGAGCTTTAGTTTCATGGCCTTGTCAGTTGGGTTTGGATTAAATTACAGCCTCTGTCCTCTTTTGATAGGAAACCCTTTATTCTATCAATTAAACAAGTTTTTGTCAACAGTTCACGAAATGTCCTTCTATATCTATTTTTTATATTATACCTATATATCCTAGAATTTAAACATAGAGGAGCCTGTAGACTTTGAGTAAACATGGACAAAGAATCGAATTATGGGTAACCTGATGTATGCGTGTACTTCTTATGTTTGTCAATGATCTATGCATATTATACTCAGACAAGTTAGAACTACACCAATATAGCACAGCATCCAGATAATAGCAAGATGGAAATTGTGGATAGTTTGCTTTTATCCACCTGAAGCACGTAATCATTTAGATTAATCTAAAATGATTAGTAGATCAAGCAGCAAGAAGAATATCTATCAATTGACCAACCTACCTACCAAAAAAAGATATTTGTATAGCTGCATGAGAAGAGACTTTTTCTTCCATGTTAAATTAATCCCAAATTTCCAACATATTACCTTGCTGCTTAATTGTTGCCATTTATAATTACGAAGTCGTGTAGCTCTGCCTGTTTTAACTTTCAAAAGGAACCATTTAACCATCTGCATATTAAATTATTCTCCTTTATTTTTGACGTGACTTTTTTAATTAAAGTGCTTCAGTTGACAGAATCCTAATTTGTAAATGAACACAAACATGAGCACAAACATGCATCCATCTCAAGTAATAAAGCACAAACCACAAGAGGTACAAATGGTGCCACAGTTATGTCATATAGCACATTGTCTTGACAGCCACTTAGTGTCTGATTGACCTGGAACCCTCTGAGGTTTTATTTTCTTGTTTTTTTTACATCGCAGCTCATCAGATATCCTGGACAGTCCTGGAGTTGTCTCATCTCAGCGCCTTGACACTTGACAACAGAGCCAGCGCGCTCACAGAAAAATTGGCCCCCTTTTTCTTACTGAGGCGCTCGTGCTCTCGCATCTCTAGTGCCTCAGTCATTTTGGTCCTCGGCCTGTATGCATGCACAAAAATCACCTCCCTGGCCGCTCACTGAAGTTCACCTGACATGGTTCAGTGGTGTAATGACTCAAGGTTAAGAGCTTGTCTGCCAGGTGCAGCAAAGAGTGTCAAAACTTCAGGTATCAGGTTTAAAGGCTCCGTTTCACTAGTTTATCTTGGAAAACTGCTTTTTCATTCTCTTCTTCTGATGAAGAAGCAATATAAAATTTTGACTTTTGTGGGTTTTGTTCTTTATTCTAATTCAAAGTGCAACATTTTCTTTGGCGCCAATTGGGCAAATCAACCGAGATACACACGAGAAGTTATCACACACAGTGGAAACTGTCACTGCAGTTTTTAGATGTGCAACAGGTACAAAATGCTGGAATGAAATGACTTAATTACTCCCTCCTTGTGTAGATAAGTTCTCCAGTGCCTTGCTAATGACCCTCATTATTCTATTCTGGTGTGGTGCAGCAGAGGCACATCTAAAAGTTGCGAGGACACGGCCCTCGAGGACTGGAGTTTGAAACTCTCGCTGTACAAACATATGTTTTTTCTTATTGTCTCGAAGTCGAATCAGACCAAACCTTCAACACACTGGGTGCAGATCATGACCTCAGTGTCACTCCTGGCAACTAAAAACGGAAAAACTGAGACTAATTTACTCTATGACTACCCAAAATCACATGATAATAGAATGGAAAGACATTGCAAGGTCTAATGATTCTTGAGGTCATAATTTTTTGGTAGCAACTTAAAATCATTGATTAACCCTGCCAAGCATCAACAGTTTGCTGTTGATGCTTGCTGAGCTGCTGGTAGTAAAATGGTATGGGGAGATTTTCTTAGCAAACCTTACCGACTTTGGAGATTCACATGATCCAACAGATCTACAGCAATTCCTACTGTGACAATAACAGGATTTTTACAATTATTTTGCAGTTTTATATAGCATATTCCATCCTGAATAAAAAACAGTCCAGATAAACTGCTAAAAGGCAAAAAGAAACATTGAACTCTTGTCTTTTTGGTATATTCTGTTCCTTGGTTAAAATATTTATCCATGAAATTGTTTAGTATCACATTCTGTAAATAAATAAAAACACAATTTTTGTATTGCTTGGGAACTTTGTTATATTGTAACATTTTTAAAGAATTATTAAAAAAAATCTTTAAAAAGCTTTATTGTTGTGAAAAGTCTTAACTTAATCAACATCCCAATGGAGATACAGGAGGACGATGCAAAGCAGGTTAAAGTCAAGAATGTTCAATTAAGCCACTTAACCCTGGATAAAAACAAAGACAGTGGACTCTTCTCTCTCTAACATTGTGCAAATTGTAGTCATATTTTGAAAAACAAAGAGATCATCTGTCGGAAATCATCTGTCAAAAAAAGCTAACAGAATTTATCTCAATGCCTTAAAAGTTGACTATTTGAAATCAAAATAATATGTATGCAAATTGTGTGAAAAGTAATTAAATCTGCAAACTGTTCATTAAAATTTATATTTGTGAAAACAATAATTAAAGTTTTCATTCAACTTCTGAAGATTTGGTCAAAGAATTTCTCTTCTACAAAAACTCTTATCCTTTTTGCTGTGTTTCTATCATATTGATGGCCAAAGTAGTTTAATAGTTTTGTTATGAAAAAGTTTCCCCCTCAAATGCTAGTCAGGGGAGGAATTGTAATTACAATGATAACCCCCACCCCCCCCACCCCCCCTCCCCACCCCCCCCACCCCCGCAAAAAAAAAACTGACAGATCCTCAATATTGTTTGCAAATAACCTGATATACACAGAGTCTACTACGGATGTGCGAACGACTTCAATGACCATGATGTGGATATTTTGCACAGCCGGGTTTGTTTACCGTCACATAAGATTACGTTATATTAGAAACGATTGCATGAAGTACACAGTAAAATGAAATTATGGTTAACGTCATCCTGAAAAGATGAATTTCCCTCAGTCAGCAGCTGTTTGCATCACATTAATTCTTTGGCAAAGATTAGCGTTGTATGCTCAGGAAAGTTGAGTCTAGTCGTTTGTCTTGGAATCGGGCCCTTCACTTGGAATTAATTATTCCTCATATGGGAAGGAATGGCAAAAAAAATCTCACTCTATCTGGACTTCATTTGTTACAATTACAGTCTAGGCAAAAAGAGAACATATTCTGACACATGGAGTAATTTGGCCCATTCATCAGCAGTGGCTGTAGTTACACTTCTCTCCAGCACTCCAAACAGAAGTGCAAGAAGACCAGATTGGAGTCAGGAAAGGAACTGGTTGGTGCTAATCTTTGCCACTTGAGCGGCTACCAATACTAAAGATGTTTAGTATCTTTGTAATTAAATTGGGAAACTTATGTTGAGATTTAGGAAGTAAAGTAATTAGGAAAGACAATTCAAAATCCTGTCGTAAAGTTTGGTTTATTTCTCATGGTTTTAGTTTTTCATTTGAATAAATTTACTCATTAAATCCATCCATCTTTATATTATCTTTTCTGGGGTCTGGTTGTGGGGGCCGCAGCCTAAGCGGAGATGTCTAGACTTCCCTCCCCCCAGTTATTTGGGCCAACTCCAATTCCCGTAACAGCTGAGAAACATAGTCCCTCTACAATGCACAAGGCTTCCTCTGGGTCTCCTTCCAGTGAGACTTACTCAGAACATTTCACCAGAGAGTATCGAGGAGGTGTCCTAACCACTTCAACTGGTTTCTTTTGATGTTTTGAAGCAGCAGCTCTACTGTGAGTGCCTCCTGGATGATCAACTTTCCCACTGTGTCTCTTAGGGAGAACACAGACACCCTGCAGAGGAAACTAATTTCAGCAGCTTATGTCTATAATCTTGTTCTTTCACCCACTACTCAAATTTTATGACCATAGATAAAGATAGGAACGCAGACTGACCGGGAAATAGCGGCCACATAACTGTCTATAAAGCCCAAGAGACTTTAGTTCTTTAATACATTGCAAGACCTCTTTCCTTATCTGGAGAATGTTCTCTACTCTTTTCTAGTTCAAGACCACGGTCTCGAGTTCACAGGGGCACAACAACCCATAATAAAACCCTTGGTATTCCATACTCCTGGAGTCTCCTCCACAGGACTCTCCTAAGGACTCCGTCAAATATCTTCTTCAAGAAGGTGTGAATTGATGCTCAGTCTGGTAGAGACTGTCAGACGCTCATAGCAAACCCTCACAAAACATTTGGACCTGGCAGGTTTTACTGGCATCCTCCTCACTCTGAGCTAACTCACCACCAAGTGGTCAGTCAACATCTCTGTTCTCTTCACATGAGGCCGCAGATCAAATGAGACAACACAAAGTCATTCATCAAACTGCAGCCCAAAGTGTTCTTGTGCCAAAAGCACATAAGAACATGTTTTTGCTTGAATATAGAGTTAACTATGTCCATAAAGAGAACTGAAATCCCACCATTAGCCCGACACTGCCATTTTCATTAAAGGACAGAAATGACCAAGACAAGAACCCAGTAAATTCAGATCTAATGAAATAAAAAGAAAACAATTAGGTTTTTTTGTTGTATTTCAAAGTAGATAAGTAATAATAAAACCCTTCTAAAGCAACATTAGCAATTCAGTGAGAGGCACCAGGCATAGTGGTGATGTGGGTGACCCAATACGGAGGCTATTTGTATGTTAGGGTCTTTGCTGCATGTCTTTCTCCCTTTTCTAACTGCCCTTTTCTTGTGGGGTTATTTTTAAATAAAGGCCACAAGGGCCACATAAATCTTTGCATGTGGAGAAAACTAACTGGGATTTTGGGGGGTGGCTTGCAGTTTGAATAATGTGGTAAACATGGCTTTTGTTAAAAAAAAAAAAAAATAAATAAATAAAATAAAATTGTCACATTCTCCAGTTGATGCAAAGTATATATACAGGTGAATACATACATACATTGTCCTGTAATAATTTGCATGTATTTTATATTTCTTATAATACACATAAAATACCACATATAATTTAAAGATAAATGACAATTAGATGAATAAGAGCTTATTTGAATTTCAGATTTCTTTTTCTCCCAACTTTACAAAGACAAGGGATGAAGACAAAATGTTTCAACTAAAGAGTAAAGTCTTTTCATTTCACTTTACAGGATGAAGACTTTGTCCTGACAAGAACGTCCCTTTTCTGGGCCACATCCAGCGTTTGTAGCATAAGCCTCTTAATGGGAGGAAGACAGAATACTTTCCAACTGGTGCTGTTAAAACATGAGAACAAGTTAGGAATATTTAATTGGATACTTGTACTGAATGTTCATTTGCATTATAATCATCCTCCGGGGGTTACAATTTAAAATCACTTAATACTGTAATGTTATTAGTGCACCTTCAAGCAGTCACAGTCAGCTTCATGTTCAGTTCATTTCTTAGGAAGTTATCCTAAGACCCATGTTATCGTTGCAAATTCCCCTCTAAGCTGCCACAGTCTCTCTACTCCATGCTTTTTGTATGATAAGCAATTTCTTCAGGTGACTGACTTGGAGGAAGACTTGAATCTCTCCCCAAGACTCTTTTTTTTGTGTGTGTGACCACCTGAAAGGCCAGTGACTTGTCACATGGCAAGGACAGTCTGCTGCTTACTGAGCACAACAGGCTGCAGAAGAGCTGAAATCAATGAGACCATGTTTAGATTATGATCAGCAGCAGACTGGTAATCTATTCCAGAAGCTTCATATGGAATCAATTTACCTATGGCTGAGAAAGGAATCAATGCAGTCTTTCAACAGAGAAGGCTCCTGAGGGAGCAGGCTGAGCAGCAAAAACAAAGTACCAAAAGAATAAGTAATTTATGTAACAGAAACAGTTAGCCTGGCTTTCTTATGACTGTACCCATGTACTGAATAAGAATTCTTCAATTATCTGATAACTTTCACATGTATTTTTTTATATTTTTGAAGTTTTCTTGCATGACTTTTTGTTGCAACTGATTCCAATCAACCATTAAGCTTTGTAAAGGTATTATCTCTAAAACAAGGACACTGAAAGGTCAGGTCTTTTTATCTTTAGCGTCAAAATGGTGGTGCAGTGGGAAGCACTGTGGCTTTCCAGCAAGAAAATCTTGGGTTTGCATGTTCTCTTTGTGCATTTGTGGAGGTACTCTGGGGCCTAAAAGCCTGACTATTAAGTCAATTGGTCCTTCTAAATTTGATAGTGGTCTGTGGCTCTGATGTTTGCACGGTGTGGCCTGGAAAGGTTGCTGGAGACAGGCACCAGTAACATAAAACACTAACTTTAATAGGACTGTTCCCTGTCATACCACCCACAATTATTCCAGTATTGAGTATTGAGTTGGTAAAAAAAAATTCAACATCAAAAATATGTTACACAGAGCATGCATATTTCCTGGCTACACTTGACTCTAGTTGATGGCATCTGTATTTCAATGGACTTGATAGTTGTTTTTCAAACTCAAGAAAAAACATCTTTAGTCTGTAAAGGACTGCCACACTTTGTAAATGAAGTTTAAATGAATCATGAGCTTTTTAAAATCCACAACACAACAAAGAACTGCATAATTAATTATCCAGAGACTGTAAAATACTGAGGAATGTTATGTTTTATCGGGCTAAATTAATTGAGGTGGTCAGTATCACATAATGCATGTGGTACTAACTTGTTACAGCCCTAACCAAACAGCTCTTATCTTTTAATAACAGAATGAGTTCAACAGCTTTGTTCTGTTCATTTTAATAGGTTCAGTCACTTAATATTCACTGTAACATGCAGACAAATTATCAATGAACATATTGTTTAAAATGTACACAAGTATTTCTGTATCATTACAATACAAACTGTGCATCAAAACAAACACCAAACACAAAGTGATATTGTGTCAAATATTAATTGGAGGGACTTAAAAACATTTTTTCTTCCTTACATTCATTTGCACTTATTCTGCTTCATTCAGTGATTCAAAGAACAAAGAATCCTTAAATAAAATCCCTGACAAATGCTTCGTTTATATTATACTGTACTTTTGTAGTGTTACCTGAGTCTCACTCGGACAGTCAGCATGGTGGCACATCATGCTCCAGTTTAGATTAAGTGCAGAAGAGCAAAACAAAGTAATGAGAAAAAGAAAGAAAGAAAAAGAAACACTGCTTTATCTATAGAAAACATAGGTAGGAAAATAGTGTCATATTTTAAGTGTTCCCTGTGGTCATAATGTGTCAGAGGAGATCTACCTTACTGGATAATTGTACACAAGCTAGAGTAAAGATTTACCTTACAAAAAGATTCATTGAGAACTTGCAACAACAGATGAAGAATTAGAGTCTGGTCTCCACTCCCCCCCACCCCCCCAACGCCCCCTCCACACACACACACACACACACACGCACACACACACACCCCCACACTACACACACACACACACACACACACACACACACACACACACACCCCACACACACACACACACACACACACACACACACACACACACACACACACACACAGACCTTTTATGTGTTTCATTAAAACACAAAAAATAACCTCAAAAGATCTTAAGATATTCTAAAGAAACGATGATCATCACCAGTTTTGTACTCATATGAACTGATTATCCTTATGTTCCTTCTTTTTTTTTTTTTTGGTTATAAATGCTATGAGTGAATTAGTATTTTGTATTTAATAACAGCCAAGGTGGTTATTGGCAAATGCTCTCTTAATTTTTTTTTTTTTTTTTTTTATGTTCACCGACTGCTTTGAAGAATTTCATGTCCCACAAAATATTAAAACAAAGAGTGAAAGTAGATATGCTAATATTTTTCCAAGTATTTAAGCTATATTTAAAAATAAAACCACAAGGACACAGAGCTGCAAACAAAAACCTTGAAGGTGATAAACAGCATGCATTTTTAAGCTCATTTCCATTACAAAGCTCAGCCACTTTGTTACTGCAGCTGAAAAACAACATGGTAGTGAACACATAGACTACATTTGCACTAGAAGAAATGTCCCAAGCTTTGGGTAGAGAATGGCCAAAGGGAAAAGAGCACCACAGACTGCTTTAAGTTTCATTCAGAGCCACTAAATCCAACAAAAGTAGAATCTTTACTATTTTGAGACTTTGACTCTTTTCTTTGAACCTTACAGCTGTACCTGTTCTGAATAAGAAGATTCCTAGTCACCAGGAGACTGACATGTTAAACCTTTAGAGCGTTGCATGCTTTCACTCTCTCACATACATCCCAAAAATCCCCCGGAGAGAAGCACAGAGGTGTTACAACAGGGAGGAACTTGTTGATCCGAGGAAATATGAAATCTTCAGAAGAAGTTTTGAAGAGAGGAACTCAAACTGCTGCAATATTTTGTGTCCCTGATCTCATTCAGGTGATTACATTTTGAGAAATTATTTCAGCCTCAAAACAAGGACAACATCTAGAATAATCTAGAATAATCCATTTAAAACATCTTTTTTTTTTTATCTAACGCAAGCATGAGATTTAAAACAAAAAAAACTCTGTAACCTTCTTATTGCTTTAATTTTTATCTCAGAGTTAACTATTAGTTGTTGAATTCTGATCATTTATCTAATTTTGTGAAAATGTTTTCATTAATTTGTTAATAAAATGAAAATTAAACATTTTTAGCCTTTACTTTTTACGACCCTCGCTACCTTTTTTCTGGCAGTGCCAGTTTGGGACTGCTAATTTATAAACTTTCAGTACAATAGCAGTAATATGCTTTTCATTGTTATCTTGTGAGTAACTTGTTAGTAGTTTAGCATTTCTTTTCTTTTTTGTCTGACATGATAATGATGCACCTAGAGAAATGAATCTCATATGTTTCTGAAGATAACTTCTCATTCATAATAACTGGTTAATGCATCATGTCTCGGTTCTTCCTCCCACGATGCTTTATTCTCAGGCAACAGCAGAAAATGAGAGCTTCAAAAAATCACATACATATGTCTTCATTGATAGAAGACAAGGGTAGAAAAGGCCAAATCATGTTAAATTAATTTTTTCATACATATTTAATTATTTTTTGACCTCTGCAGATAAAGATGATACTCTGCAAAGATTATGTATTTTATCTTTGAGAGGGTAGTAATATCATACAGTTGAAATCTGGGATATTATACACTATCTTTTTGAACATTATGTCATGGTGTAATGTTATTCCCTCAATTAAAAACACAGAATGTGTTGCTTTGATTCTTTCATACAGGTTTAAACAAATCTTTGAATCTACCATGGCAGCCGTTCTGGGCTTGGTCACACAAAGCACCACCTATTTCCACAAAGCTCCTCCTTGGAGCTGCCATCCACAGCTGATCTTCCAGCTCACTTACCACCCCTCCCCTACACCTTCCCAATGTTCATAGATAAATTTATTACATGATCTACTGATTTGCCATATTTTTAATCTCTGCTGAATTAGCTGTGTGTCATTAGGGACGTTTTCTTTTATAGATTTTTATGGTCATCATTTGATTGTGTCATAAATTGCCTATGGAACCAGTCATTAAAATATTTATTTAAATACTGCACACAATCAATGCAAGAACAAAAAGCCACAATTGACAACAGTCTCCTAAATAAAACCAGAAATATCTTTGAGCTGGATGTAGTATCAACCTTTACAGCCTTAGATTCAAATCAATAAACTGGGAGATTTAGGCTAATAGGGGCAATCAGATTATAGAGAATCAATTTAATTCACTTAACACATTTCATCCAGATTATATTTCAAAATGCTTTATTGGAAGAAAAAGTAAAACAGTAGATAAAATAAACACAATCACAATGAAAAGATGAAATGCAAAATGTGCATAAAAACAATAAATATTCAAACACCACATGAAATGAAAAACAGTGCCATTCACTAGAAAAACAGAAAAACATATAAATATAAATAAATATAAACATGTATTTATATTTTAGCATTTTAGCATCACTTTAAACTTTAAAATATATTTTGATCAAAACACAATCATGCAAATTTTTACACAAATCAAAATTAATATTTTATTTTTCAAAGCTCCAAAATAAGTTAATTGTACATTGATGAATGTTGCATTTATTTTTGCATATGCAGCCCAATGCTCACTGCTCAGGATGCAAATACAAAAGTGAAGACAGAAAAGACTAAACAGAATGAGCAATTACTTTTTTCTGCTGCTGTTATTCTCCTTGATTTCATCACTCGCTGTAAAAAACGGATGATGTAATAAGCTAACGACAGAGAAGAAAGCTTATGCAGTGTTTCTAACCTCACAGGCTTTCCATCCTCTATTTCTATTCTGTTCAGTCTTAAAGGTATGTAACTGAAAATTTCCTGGGTATGATGAAGGCAACTGAAGAAACAAAAAATAAGGATTTTAAGGAAAAGATTTGCAACTCTGCTAAAGTTGGACATCTTTTACAAATTGATGTGCATGCTGATGTGAACACATTAGGTTAGTTTTAAGAGTGGTCAAACACGAATTCTTCATTGAATGCTGATTTATTTGATTAAAAACAAAAGAAACTGGGACCATTTTAGTCCTTTCTGGCAAAAGGACCACAATAGCACCGGAGAAGAAAAAGAACACAATAGATGTACTTGTCACATCTGGACAGTGAACAGAAAGAGAAGTTGTAAATTGTGACCTCAATTTTCTTCTTAGCGTAGAACTGGCGCATCACATACATCACAGGCAAATGTAAGCAAACCTCAACACAGCCCAAACCACCAAGAAGCGATTGTTTCTCAACAGTTGAGCGCTCAGACCCTGTGTATGTAGCAAAGGGTTTTGGCGCAAGGGTTTTGGGTCAAGGGTTTGATTTTTACCAGGCTTGCGATTTATTTGATTTATTCTCAATTTGTAAAGTCAAACAGAAATTGAATCCAATATGATGTGTTGTAGACTCGTGAGCTGGAAATAACATAATGCTCCCTAATACAACTGGAGGGCTTTTGTAACACAAAAGTATGCATGATTGGCATGGTGAATCTTATTTCGTCACCTTATTTTTTTTTCTGTGGATGTTCTTCAAAAGCACACTTTTGACGTTTTTTTTTTATTAAATTCAGCACTGATTGCACTATAAGGCCAGAATCTGTGAATAAAAGCCTCCTAATTACAGTCATATTACCCTTCTCTTTGCCTCATTAATAAAGAGAGACATTCCCATTCATCTACTGCTTTTGTGTGAATTTCTCATACAGCCATCAACACTGTGAAAGCCCCCCATAAAAGCCTGGCATTCCCATCTCCCAGGGCTTTCTAGCATTAAAGAACAGCCCTCAATTTGCTGCTTTCTATCCATCACAGCAGGGGTGGGTTTGTAACAGAGGTGAAGCTGACAAGAAGCTGAGGTACTTTTCTATTTCCCAGCCTTTGGTAAGTAAAATGACATACTTTTTTTATCCCGCACAAACGCTCTGCGGCTTTAAGTGTACAGCCCAACATAGTCCCATCAAACCACAACAAATCCTCTTGCTCCGACTCAAAACTCTGAGGTGACATCCTCCAAACAAATAGAATCCTTGAGGGGATTAATTCTGCGCATGTTCTTTATTTCTATGTAAATGAAAATACACCTGTGATCTCCAAGTTCTTGTTGAACCTCAGCTTCTTGCTTTGCCACAGGACAGCACTTTGTCATGGCTGAGGAGCTGGAGACAACCACCCGGACCTTTGATGTGTCTGAAGTTGACAGGCGGGTCCCAGGGCTTTGTCACTTCACTCACAGTGTTATCTCAGTGCAGATAACAGCAGGATCTGTTAGCAGGTGCCATTCAAAGGTGTGTGGGAAGTGCTTGGGCTGGGTGGGAAAACTGCGTATGACACTTGAGCTTCAAAGTGATTTTTGACAGGAGACAGATGCATGTTACGGGCTGTAACAATTTCCATAAACTCCGATGAAATCATATATTCCTGTTGGCATTGCAATTCTGTTTTTCATGCTGTTTCTCAACAATAATGTTAAGAATATATTAAAGCTGTTACAAATAAGTTTTCTTTGCATTAATGTAATGGTAAACTAAACCCAGTGCAATTGCAACAAACCTTTCAATGGTGTGAAAAAATGAATGGCTGGCTCTCAATGAGGAGAAGGCTCTTGTCGTTAGTGACCAACCAATACCAACGGTTTACTCAAACTGTTCTGTCACATAGGACATTTATGTTGACTTTCATGCTAATTTGTGAAACCGCCATCCCATAAACTAGCTCTCGTTGGTCATGTTCCACTGACCTGATAAAAATGTTGAGTGACGTCCAAGGTGAGTCCAACTATTTATATTTATATATATATATATTTTTTTTTTTTTCAGAAACTACATTTTAATGTTTTTTCTATTTCTGATTTTCAACAAAACAATGAGCATACAAAGACATTCTAGTCATACTTGAGACTGTATTTTGGAGAAAAAGCACAAACTAATAAATGACAAAACAAGAACCAAAAATAAAATAAGACGCACCAACAAAACCCAGCAGTTATTTCCATAGGTGGATAAAAAGTAGATGACTAAAAAAAAAACAAACAAAAAAAAACCAGATGTAACAGAAAGTAAAACATAAATTAGACAGAAAACAACTAAAAATTGTTTGAACCAAGCTAGTTAAAGTGACATACTGCTAAATGAAGGCAATAATGGATTCCTGATCCATGTACTATATGTTAAAATACCCTCGATTAACCCTTCATTATTGCCGACAGCTAGCAGAGACTTTCTAGCTAGCTAGTTATGCATCTTTTTACAATCAGGAGCCTTTTACAATAAGGAGGAACAATGTACCTTAGCTGAGAAAAATAGATATTCATGCTAAAGTGCATTTTCAGGTTTTTTATTTTTTATTTTTACCAATTCTTAGCAAATTCCTGCAGATGGGTCACCAGCAGCCATAGGTTGGTATTTGTAAGTACCTGTGCTAAAGCAAAAAACACTGTCTCAGGCTGAAAGACATGCTTCATGACAACTGACATTTCTCTACTGCCTGTGTGTGGGGTGTGTGCAATGGTATGGGGGTGGTGACTGAAAGCTTTGCAGACAAAAGGAGAGTTCAATACACTCGACAAGGGTCTCTAAAATTTTTGAAAGCTCCCTTTCCAAGGTCGATTGGGGTTCTGAAAGCCCTTCTGGTTCCCTGTGTGAGTTTAAAATAACACGTTTTGTCGTGCTTGTCCTCCTCACAGGAGCCTGTTAGGAGACCAGTAGAGTAGTGGTCACTGAACCTTAAAGCTTTTAACTCATAAATCAGAAAAACCTCTGAGCCAATCACTTATTAAGGTATTCTGAAATTAAACAAGACCATAATGACTATTCTTTTAGTTTTCTCAGTTGCTACTGACTTTCTCTTCTACTTAAAATTATATGATATTGGTTAGGTAATTTAAAGTTTACCTACTTTATGTTTTACAACTGGAGTTCACCAAAGAAGAAGCAAAAATGAATGGTTTGTCATTTTGAATTATCCCATTGTGGTCAACTATTGTTACATCCATGTTCTACTCCTCACACATTTTGAAATTCTCTTTTGTGTTCCTCTTATTTGTTTACAATTAAAGAGAAAAAATCTGATATGCATATATCCAAAGGATTATCTAACTGTGAACATGTAGCTCCAAAAGTTTGCAGTCATCCCACTCTGGTAAGGATCTTTGAACAAATGTGCAAGGCTAATGTTAGTTTTCTATCTCTAGCTTTTGGTATCCAAGCTCCAGAGATATGGGAGCTTCTCTTTGTTCAAGTTATTTTTAACTGGCTGGTACTGATAGCACTGTAGTTATTAATGAATAGTGTTAGACTATTCACTATATGCTCCTTTCTAAGAATTTGTAGAAAATATTAAAGAATTGCTTTGCTTTGATTTAATGTCTAAAGCAAAGCAAAGAAATTCAATAGAAATGAATTCAGCACCTATATTCACATAACTTAAAATTTACTGCACAATCAAGAAGCATTTGATTGTGAAAGTACGTACTCTGTACAGTTAATTATTATTGTTAATACTATATTTTATTGTTTTCATATTTTTATGTAAAATGACGACACTACTGAATCCTGAAATATTTGGATTAGTTGTCCAATCTGTTCAATAAAACAGATGGTTGTTATCATGAAGTGCAGATATAGTGACATCGCAGAGTTGTTATTATTGCTGTCATTAGAGCACAAGAGTGATTAAGTACGTAATGAGTGATTAAGTATGCTTAATCCTAAAATTTCTACAAGGCAAAACTAAACCTAAAACCTAAACATCATAGTCACTTAAAGGCCAATTTGGAGTTAAAGAAATCAATTTTGAGAAGGTCTTTTGGCAGAAAATATATATGCAGGTAGCAACCTTTGAAGTCATAGATTTAAGTCTGCTGGAATATGTTTGGGGGCATTATGAGGGGTCAGATGGTCCACAAAACCTCCTCTGACTGATTTTAAATTGCGTGGGAAAGGGTTTCACAGACATTGCATCACTTCTGTCTGTGTAAAGACATGATAAGCACATGCAGATTTCCCTCCTATATGTGCACAGACGATGTTGCACAAACACAAATCATATGTCTGACTTCCTCACACTGTCCCCTTTTTTGATCAGACTTCAGATTGCATATCAAGGGAACTGGCATGTTTTGGTTTTTGTTGTTGTTGTTGTTTTATAATGCATTTCATTACTGTGATTCATAATTTCTCCATCAGACTGGATGTCATGCTGTCAAGTCTATTTCTTTTCCTTTTGCGATTTATATGAGATGCTTCTACATTGTAAAAATATCAAAATTTAAATGTGTTTAGTCCTCTCCAAGTCACAGACGTTTGGGAATTAGAAGGCACTACCTCTCCTATGAAGTATATTATTTTCAAAGTTTAAAATTGGAATTACTTTTCTTAAATTATTAATTAAAATAACTTGTAACAGTTAAAATGCATTGCCCATGAAATTTAGCCTTTGAATAACCTCACAACACAAATGTCTATTCATTTGGTGATCCCTTAGTGGAAAAGAGTTGCTCAGAAGAGAATTTTAATCAAACAATCCTTACAATCCTTACTGCACATATTACATATAGTATGGTCAAAAGTACTTGGCAGAATTCATTAATATACTGTTAAATATGGGGAACATCAGGAAGCTTAAGCTTAACTTTAAAATTGATTATTAATCAGTTGTTTAAGACAACACAAATCAACATATCAGGAACACATATCAGTAGTAGCTATTTTATTATGTGCACAGATAGATATGAAAGCTATCTTCATTGTGGAAAGTATTTAAGGATGGAGTGAAAAACCTTCATGAAACTGAAGAAAAACAATTTCATTAAGTGAATTAAAGCAGAAGAAGTTGAATTTATCATTTCAAGATAAAAGAAGCTTTGTTCTTGAAACGCAAGAGTCACATGAGGACTCGGGTGTTATCAGGAAATCTTTTTTTTCTTTTAAAATGACTAAGTATGCTTCCTAACAATGTCAAAACAATATTTTTGTTATTAGCGTATTGACTCTGTAATGAACCAGTTAATGTTACAGAGCCATTCCTCTTAAGAGCTCCCCTGTAGTGTTTTCACAGCTGAGAGAATAAAAATAGTCTTTTTTTGATTTGCCTCCATTATTAAACATATCACATCTCAGCGGTGCATTGTCTGTTGCCAGCCCTGGCAGCAGGTCTCGAGCGCAGTGGAAAATCATCTCTCCCAAGAGTTTTACATTCTGAAAATCTGCAGCATAAACCAAATAGGACGTCCTCTGTTGTTATTTTGGCTCCTGCATAACCTTGGTGATTTGGCTCAATGATTCTCTCAGCTGGATCTTTCAGTGTTGGGTGGGGGCATTGAAAATCTGTTAGACTTACCTTTAACTGAACACTGCCCTTTTGTTTTACTTATTGAGGTAATTCAATGTTGGGTGACCAAGTTAAAGCTAGAACACACTATGTAAGAACATTTTTAGAAGGACTGAAAAAAAATATGCATATTTTTAACTGACCAACTGCACATGTAGACCACCAGCTGATGCCGGTATTCTTTATATTTTTAACAGACTCTTTGGACCTTTAGTCTCGTTGAGCAGCTACAGCCACATCCCCAAGTTGGCAGTGATGCTAAAGCAGAATAGATGAACCTCCTGACAACCTGGGGTTTTTAATAACTGCTTTTTATATTCTTAAAATTTATGAATCCACATGTTTTACAGTGCAATAAAGTTTACAGTTTGAAGCCCATTGTCACTATATCCCACATGCTGCTTTGGGCCACTCTGACTCCCCATTAGAAACCCAACTCAATTTTAGAAAAAAGTTGTGTTATCCCGACGAGGGCTATAACAGTATGTCTTGGATATGCTCAAGATAGATAACATTTTAACCTCTGTTCACACACAGAGAATGAAAAGGAGTGGTAAACCATCTTATTCAGCAATATTGGATATTTACATAAACACTTCTAAAATGCATGGAGCTAAATTATTTGCGCTAATGTAGCTTTGCAGTGAGGTCAATGATAATTAATGACCCATCTTGTATAGAAAGAAAATTAAGGTCATTAACAATTTATCTGCACAGTTTAACATGAGCCTTGAAAAAAAAATCTGATGTGAAAGATGTTCAAAGGACAAATAGAAACATTTATATGTGCCCAAATTACAAACACACATACACACATAAGTTAACCTTGCACTTTCTGATTGTACAGACACAATCATTGTCATATCAGTAAACAGTAAAGATGCTGCTGCAGGTCCCATGATAATATTATTATTTTTCTTCTGAGCTCACCATGATGATCACATTCACTTCAGCAGTAAGGAGTTTAAAAAACTAAATGCCTGACAATGAAAAAGAGCAAACCACGTTCAAAAGACTGAGAGACGATCTTATAATCATGTGGATGTGATGTGACATGGCTGTGTGTAATTTTAGGTATTTTATCAGCCAATAAGTGTCGGTGATCATATTGTTATATTCTCAGAAATTTTTACTAAATTTTATAAAAGTCTTATTATGTGACTTGAATTTCTTTATATTATTTCAATTGATGTTTAAGCATTATGTCCTTCTTTACCTACTGGTCAGAGGGCTCTGTACTATCCGGGTCAGAGGTGGTACTGACCCGGGTAGTACCGGGCCCAATGACCAATAGTTCTTTCCACTTTTGTCTTAATTATTTACACTGAGCATTTAATGCAAAGAAATTAAATTACAATGTTTGTCTACACGCTGCCAGAATTAGTTCCTTGACTTGCAAAATTTGCTTTGAGTGGTGAATTATAACTCGACTAAACTATTGGATGCTGGTTTCTTAGGCAATTTGAGTTCTATATATAGATATATATAGACTTCAGTTTAACTGCATATAAAATCTTCTCTATATGAACTCAAATTGCAGCTGGAGTTTGTAGAATTCCTCAGGTTTAATTACTGAAATCTAAGTTCTGCATTCCTTCTCCCTCTTAAGCAACTTTCTCCTCGAATTTCAGCTGCCTTGTGCTTGTATCTCATTTCCCATTGACACTTTTTTTAATTGTCAGTTTCAGCCGTGGGAATGAACAAGAATGCAGTACAATGCAGAACACAACTGAAAAGGAAAAGTTGTGCAAGCGATAGATCCTTTACAAAACTTTTGAAATACTGAAGGAGGCAATCTCCACAAATGTCTGGCAGTTCGAGTGTTAAGCTGTTGATCAGAATGAGTCACAACAACAAATAACAAAGACAATCTGTTTAATTAAAAAGCTTTCAGGAGCTCACAAAAGAAATGCAGTGCACCAGTGAAGGTGCTTCAGTATGCACCAACATCCCTTCTGATACATTCAGTCGTGTTTGTCATTCATTATTTAATGACTCCGCAGTTATAAAAATAAATTACATTGAGCAGTGTCACTTAGTGTTTGTTCTCCTGTTGGAGTGCCATTATGGATATGCAGTAAAACATTTAATTGTGTTTTGTGATAATTAAGTTTAACAGAAAAGGTGACATAGATGCTTTGTTCACCACTTATACCCGTTAAACTGTGAATTGCAAAAATGAGGCCTTTTTGCAAACACCTGCTCTGATTACCTCCACTATGCCGGAGACTAACAGAGGAACTGTGCATGTGGATGAACTGGGCATCTAAATGTAAATGATAAAAACTTGAGCTATTTTAGGTTTTTAATTATCTGTGTATTTGTTTATGTTTGCCAGCTAATTGCATTGTGTAGTGCTCCATGGGATTTAGCAAACACAATGTTTCATAACAGAAATAATCCAAGCAGGAAACCACCTCAGCATTAATCCTTACAGAAAGGTCAAATTAATTAGCTTTAAAGGTTCCTTCTCTTTGATGTGTTCAGGATTTTTTTTAATTATGTTTTTATTTTAGCTACCTGTCACCTTTCACACTGGTATAGAAAACCAATGCAGATCATCTGAATGTCAGTGGGTGGTGTAAATATTTTTGAATATCAGATCATTTTTGACATTTCTGTCCATTTCCATTCATTGCTTATATACAGAAATGATGTGTAGCAAGAACTCTGTTGTACAGTGTGTCCTAATTAAAAATGATTCCTCTAAACAGCTAACGAATAAAACATCTACAGATGTGCATGATATAAACAGGAAGACTGAATCTGAGTGTATGATGTGTGAAGTGTAAAAAAATATAGAGGGTAACATCATCTGATTCTCGATTTTGTTCTCAATTAGTGAAATCATACTCTGGGCTAACCTCTAGCGTTGAATTACGGTCTGCATTTTAATTATCTATAGCATCAATAAACTGAGACTAATTAAAATAGTTATTTGAAATGGCGTGTACTTTAAGAATCATGAACTAGACAGATGAATTTATGCAGTATGGCTTACTTAGGTAGTTTCATGGTCAGTTTTATTTTATTAAAACCAAGTTTTTATGAAGCAGAATATAAAAAAAAAACCCAAAAGAAAGACATCGGTTTAAAATTTGTAGCAAATTATTTTTCACTTTTATAAAGCTATGATTTCAAAGCTGTCAATGATTTTAAGTAATTTTAATCACTTCCCAAAGAAAGTCTGAGAGCAACTGGAATTTTATTTGCTTGAAGCATGAAGAAACAATTTCTCCTCCCTCTTATTTTCGCTGTGATCTGCACATCACCTGGTTAAATAATAGAGCTTACATTATTTCCATGTCTATTGCTGCAAACAATCACGCAAAGCATCCCAAGAAAACAAGATAGCGAGGTCCAAGGGTTTCACGTTTCACAGGTCAGTATAACGTCTTAATAAAAAGGTGGTGGGCAAGTGGGAAGGAAGTCAGTTATGCTAGTCTGACTTTGACTACCTTCAGCTTTTCCCTCCATTATAGCAACACCTGTCCTACATCAGTTCATCTGTGTCAGTTTTCTGAAGGTGTTGTCCTTCAGTTGTGGTTACTTATCCTTTGAGACCATTGCTATGCTGGTCCTAACCATATGGCCCACCCGGTGTCCTTTGGTAAGGCTTTAAATGTCCTGAGATTCGTTTTGATGAAGAAATTCTGTTGATTTATCACCCTGAACATTTTTTATGGTGTTCATATCTGTTCTATGTGTTCCCGAGGCGCATTCAATGCCCCCTTGCCTTCGGAGGATTAATAAAAGGGCCTTGTAAATTAAAGTGGCAAGCACAACCTTGAAATGTTTACTATCAAGCAAAAAAATAAAACCCCTTAAGCAACTGGAGAGAAAGGGTTTAATAACATTGATTTACATCAATGTAGGAAAAAAGGTTTCGTTACAGCAATGTCTGTAACAAATGTCTTCTTAAGAATTAAGAATTAGCAGACCCAAAGATGCATTTAAGATAGAAAATGGTATTTAACTTAAAAAGTCTCCAACCACCGGATTTAAGTCACAGCATCAATATTTTTGTATCTGTGCTGCTGCTAAAAATGGCTCTTACTCCTATTATTATCAAACATTTAACAAATATGATGCATTTAAACTATATCTAAAAATAAATTCATTTAAAAATTAAAAATGAAATATATAAATGTTAATAAAATGTATTTTATTTTACAAATGCATTAAAAATAAAGTTTGTTGGAATATTCACACCAAGAGTAGAAAGGATAAAAATAAAGGTAAATTACAATCATTATGGAACAGTAATAATAACATTGCATCACGTCTTAATTCTGATGCAATCATTTGTTCTCAGCAAATACAGGAGGGCAGCAGAACAAACAATTTATTTTCAACAGCGTGAAACCTCCAGCACAACCATCCTGAACTTTGTGTGTGGGGCAAAATATTGATTAAAAGAAAAAAAAAAAAAAAACAAGTTATAGAAACAATGCAAACTTTACTGCAAACATAATCACAAACTTAAAAAAAAATCAAAGCAAAAAAAATTTAAATTAGAAGTTTGTTACAACATGATTTGCAATTTATGTTTAGATAAAACGTCTTGCCAGAAAATCTTTGCTTTTCTGCCAAAATGTTAGGAAGCAGGTGCTAAACAGGCAACTGATAAGGGCTGAGTTTTTATTTATGTTTTCTGGTGGACCATCCTGTACTTACACTGCAGGTCCAGCTACAGTTACTTTGATAAACTGAGTGCTGAGGTTATGACCTGCCTCAGGACTCGACACACAAAAAGTCAAGCACTGCCAGTGGAAGGAGAAAATATACACAGTTCTCTTTCTGCAAGCGACATAAGAAAATATGCAACCTGATCTCTTGCATCTACCTAAATGGTTGGTGTATTTCTCTATGCACATTTTAAACAGCTTGAATGTCCAATATATGAAGATGGGACTTAACTGCATATATTAATTTATGTTTTATAAGTATTTTTCTACTTTCAAGCAGTACTTTAACAGAACAATACCATACAAAAGTGAGCCACTTACGATATTTTACACTGTAATATAATACATTCAACATGAAAACAATTTAGCTTGAACAATTGTACATTATTAAATTATCCTAGTCTTACTAATTGACCAAATAATTTGTCAAACATCAACAACTACTCAAACATCATAATTGTAGATGACTGCAATAACAAAAATAAGCAGTCTTTGTTACGCAGATTTAATAGTATATATGTAAAGCTATCGCAGAACCAAGCAATTCTTTCTTAATGTGCAGTCTGCTGGATCCAGTGACTGATTTACCCCTCACAGTCTGTCATTCGTCCTCCTCTATAAGCTGTGTAAGATCCCTTTCCGAAGAGTGAATAGTGGATTCAACTGTAAGGCCTAAATCCCATCTCTCAGCCAAGCACGTGTTAATACAATGAGATTTGTGTGCCCCTCGCTACAAGCAACAAGCCGAAGCCAGGGAGCGCCAGCCATCCAAACCAAATGACTCAACTCTCTGGAGTGCTATGTGCTGTCAGCATGAAGGATGCCATCCTGATTTGTTTTGATTAGTGAGCATAAATTTCTGGGAAACAAAGTGAGAACAGAAAGAGGAGGATTCCCTGGTTCAGGTGTGTGTGCAGCACAGCCTGACCATAGTCTTGTATGAAACACCTGACGTTGTTTTCCACTGAAAGGTGTGAAGGACAATTAGGAGCATTACAAGTCACACACTTTTTTGTTTCTTTGGAAGCCCTGAACAAATCGAGCCAAATCTGCTTCACATCAGAAATGACCTTCTGCCACTGCTGTCAGCTGCCACCAAACCCATTACAAGACAGATCATCTTTGGAGATGAGAAGTCACCCCTTCCTCTGATGACCCTCTTTGAAAGTGACAGGTCCCAGAAGCCCCTTTTTGTCCTTGTGCATGCGGCCCAAGTTCTGAAAGACAGCACAATTGTTAGTTTTGTGTGCGCCGCTACAGCAAGTGGCTTTGCCAAGTTTTCACTATAAAAAACATTTTTTGTTGACTACGAAAAAAGAAACAAAAAGAAAGGTCATGGATTTAATCTACTGTGTATATGTATATATATATATATATATATATATATATATATATATATATATATATATATATATATATATATATATATATATAGACCAACAAAGCTTTGTTTATATTTTTATAATGAAAGTTAAATGAAAGGGATGCACCAGATTTTACATAAAGTCATCAATGCTTTTACAGCTGCCTCTTGCCCAGATTGGTGCTTTAACTAAAAACTGTTTTTCATCTGGGTAAATAATCATTAAATAAATTAACAGTAGGATATTCATTTATATTCAGTTCTTGAAGTCAGTATTTTGCCAAACCACTTTTGCTGCTGCAGCTTTTTTGCAGAGTGTTTCTAATAGTGTCACAAACCTGGGTGAAATTTATCCATTCTCCTTTGCAAATGTAGCTTAAAATCAGACAGATTAGCTGGAAAAGTTTTGTCACAAAAGCTCAGTGTGAATAAAGTCTGGACATGATCATTTAACATCTGGATATGCCTTGATTGAAACACAAATCAGCCCCGCAGCACGATGCTGCCTACAGCATGTTTCAGTACAGGAATGGTGTAATTTCATTTGATGTGCCCTTTTACTATGAAAGGGCAGACGTCATTCGTGTGTGTGTGATTGATTTAGTTTCTAAAGCTCACGTTTGTTTTCGCCTCAGCAGAGTATCTTCTACAACAGGTTTGATGTGTCCCTGCATGACAAGTGGTGAACTGCAAATGTAGGTTTTATAAAACAGCTTCAACTGAAATAAGAAAAAAACATTAAGCAGCATATTATTGTTTTGTATTATTATTTTTTCTTGATTTGATTCTTTTTAATATGTGGAAAATGTAAATGAAAAACACCACAATTCACTTCTCTATTGCAATAAAATTTATGAAAAAAGGGGCATTATTGTTGCAGATCCAGGGATCTAAAATGTATTATTTTCATCTTACGAGATAAAAACTAGAATGATGCTATACAATAATAATGTGTGTACCATCTTCTTGGAGTGGTACCTATTAAAATGTTATGGTTTGAGAGGTTATTTATCCATCATGTCTCAACTGGTTATGTTTGACTTGGTGTCAGAGAAATGTGTTTCCTTTTGGCCGTCCATTACGACACTAGAAGTGACAGAAGTGACACTGTCTGTTCTTCACTGTTCCCCTTCACAGTGCTGTAACTCAAACAGGACTTGTTGTTTTCTTTCAGCTAAGTTTCCATCTACTTTTCCAAAGCTTTAGTAATTACTAGCTGAAGCTTTTAAAGGGAGGTTAAATTCCAAAATCAAGTTTTTGGTGCTTTATGTCATCGTACGATACTCCATCATCAAAAACAGAGTGCAATTTGATTCTTTCATACATGTTTGAGGAATCCTTGAATCTCCCAGCCGCAATTAAAAAAACACTTGATAGAACTGTGGTTTCGCTAAGCTCATCATACAATCAACAAGGCTCCTGAAAATGGTTGTAATTGGCATTAATGGATAGCATGATGTGATGATATACTGAAGTGTAGAAATGGTAGGAGGTTCCTAAAGAGACATAGGCCAATTTCAGGTAGCAATGCAAAGTCAAATTTATTTTAAGTTGTCTTTCATATATATGGCATCTTTATAATAACTAAAGGTAACGTAGTTACATGGTTGTGTTATAACATGACATTACGTGCACAGCTTCATTGTGATGAAGCTCCCTCCTGGATATTAACAGTGCCATCTCATTCATAATTCCTATGCCACTTAAAGGAGTCCAAAAACTTTTAACAGCTTGTGACACATTTTTTCCCCCAGATTTAGGTCAACACTGCCAATGAAGTAGCTGTAGTTTTCTGCTCAGTACTTATACTTTTCCAAACAGAGGACCCTTTTTAGAAATTTCTAAGTTTTTATTGTCATGAGATATGGCAATAAGAAATGTATGTGTTTTTTAAAATTCAGCTTTTCTACATTCTTTTCTATGTATGTAGAATTATTGCTGAGCATTTCAACCAGTTTCATGAGCCTTTCTGTGTTTAATTGAGATTGTTATCTAAAAGAATCTCCTGTTTATGCAGCAGCGAGTCCTTTTGAAAATACACAACTGTTTAAGCTCAAAATGGATAAATTATTTACATGATTATGCAGATTTGATCCTTTTTATGACCAACTCTTCACAAGAATTTAACTACAAAGAAAACCAAGCTGACAAACTGGTGCACACAGTTCCCAATTATGACTTTTTTTTGCATTTCATGAAGCCATTTCCTTTTTAAGTAATTTGAAAATAGCATTTTGTCTGCTTGATAATTTGAAAAATTAAAATGTGACAAAATAAAAAGTGAAAACAAGATATCAGCGAAACGTAACTTCCTTTTTCTATGTGCAGTGGATGTTTGTATGTAGAATTACATGATTAGAGTTGCCTGGAACTGAACGAGGATAATTACCAGTTTTCTAATGTCACTTTAAGTACACTCACACTGACTCGTATTTGTTTAAGCCAGCGATAAAGTTATTTCTGGGACACCTTTCAACCTGTTTTGGGGCTTTGGCAGGGCTGTGCAAATTGGCTGGTGGCTCAAGGCTCAGGGGAATGTGCAATTCTTTAATGATCACCATCAAGACGCCTCTCAGGATGAGAGACAAGAGACTGCTCACTCTGGCACCGCCGAATAGCTTCTCTCCAGGACGGTGTCCCCATTTCCTCATCTGTGAAATAAAATCAAAACACATCTGCGAGGGTTCACCATTTACACTGAAGAGCTGGAACATCTGCTATTTGAAGCTTCTGTTTTTGCTTACGGCCCATCTGCTCCTCAGCTATAATAGGCATCTCCATTGTGATTTTATTGAGCATGTCATTGACAGGCCAATGGTCAGTGAGCCAAAACTTACTGGTGCTGCATCCAACTGGTCTCAGAGAAGGTTGATAAAAGTGTAAATAACAGCCAATCAACACATGCAATAATAGAGCCAGCTCCTAATAAACTAAACAATTATATTTAAATTTATGCAATGTTTATTCTAACACAGAACTACTATGATTTAGTGCCAATACTGGAGAAAGGACACATGGCAGTGAAGTCCACTTTATGTATCCACAATCTCTACTGATCATCAACTCTATTGTGATTCCAAATGCCTCGCTTCAGGATTAGGATTTTCCTAATTGTTGAGTCTGAATTTACAGCTTGGAAATATGAATTGACCCAAATAGTGAGGGCCTCAGTAACAACTGGTCCAATTATTACATGAGCCAAAGTCAAACATTTGTAAAGTAATTTTTAATATAAGCAGCATTTATCTAAAACTAAGGTAACATAGTTACTTGATTGTGCTATAAAATTATACTCAAAAACACATAATACTGGCCCTTTAGCCTAAGAGACAGTTTCTGCAACATAAAAAGACTTGTGAACTTGGTTGTAAAACCTATTACTTAGTTTTTTACAAACTAACAAAGTCTTGGTGATTGTGCTAAATCAGTGTTTTGAAAGAGTCAATTTGTAATCATGCATCCTCTTTGTTAGTAGAATTATTGCCACTCATCTTTGTTTCTTTGTGTTTTTTTGTTTCTTTGCCTCAGCTAATCAAGAGGGAACAATGTACTAATAAATGTAATTATTTTGTGAGACTTTCATGATCGCTAATATAATTTAAAATTGCCTAATATGCCTATGCTAATGAGTGTGGTCATTTGAATCTTTATACACACTGCTGAGGTCATGTGCTCTGTCTGCTTTAACTAAATTAAGACAAAAAAACAAACCCAGTGATGATTAAATGTTTAAATTAAAAATCAGATTATGTTGAGAGCTCTGCATTAAAAAACATATTTTAGAACAAAACACTTGTGGACTTAAAACATTTCATCTGTCACATTTACTTTATCATCAGGAAAAAAAGGCTTTGAAGTCAGTTTACCACATAAACTCAACACTGAGTTCATTATAAAAGACAAATTATCATCAGCTGGGAATTTCTGACCTTATGGCTCCAGATTTATCTGTATCTGTAGCTAATGAGGCTTTGATACAGCGTAGTTCACGTCCATCTGCAAATTAATGAACACATGGCTGTTCATTAATTTACAGATGCCGAGACTGAATTTAAAAAGAAAACGCTCTTGGCTGAGCAGTCACAGCCTGCCACCAGGACACGATTGAGTCAATTAATTATGTTTGAGTTCTAAAGCTGTGATATCCTTATAAAATAACATTTTAAATTTAGGCATGTAAAACAACATTTGGCTGGAATTACCTGACAGAAAACTATTCAACTGTTAAAAATATAAAATGTAAGGAAATTAAACAGCTGCTTGTTCATATTTGTTCTAGCCAAAAAGGTCTATTCTAACAAACTGAAGGAAACCTTTTGTGCAAGAAAATCTCAGCATATTGAGAAGAACTGATGAAACATAGCAGCCCAATGTTGTGATTGTAATAGCAGTAACAGTAACTTACCAGCAGTTGAAATCTACCTTATGTACAGCATGTGCATAATTATTTATGAATGGCACAGAGTGTGTATCTTGAATCCTAGCCTAGAAATGAGCTTCTGCTGTCAGTTTAGCTAAGAAAAAGTGCTGGCAGTATTTCAGAATTGAAAACTGAGACATCAAATCTGAGTGTCTTAAATGGATTCAGGCAGAATTACTTTTTCATATTGTGGTGGAGATTGGAGAATATTGACTATCAGCAGGCATTGGCATTGACTTTGATATTTTTGCTGCCGTTACATCAGCTTCTGTAAGCACAAACTGGTGACAGATTGGCAGTAATTATTTGAACCCTCCAAGATGGTGTCATGATCTTTAGAAGTCTGTTTGTATGTTTTGCATTATTTTGGTATTTATATGCTGCCTCCTTTCTTCTGTGTGCTGTGTCATTCATTTCTCCAGTTTTCTCAGTTTTATTTCTGTTGCAGCTGCACTCAGCTTTGAATTAAATACTTTCTCCCACTTCAATTATTAACCCTGCAGGTTAAATGCTGCAGAGTCAGCTCTTGGTCAGACCACACTGTTAATAATACCAGTATGTTTCTTTGTGTTTCTCTTGTGATGTATTATTTTGGATTACCTGATGAACTTGATTTTTTTTTGTAAACATCTGAATATGGACACATTTAACCTTGTCTCCTGCCTACTCCATGCTGTACAGCATGGACATGTTAAAATAACATCTTCAGGCTTCAATTCCAGATCTTCCAAAAGCTGTCCCAGGATCCCGTTGCAACTGCCATGCCATCGTCAGTAACTCCTTGATCTGGTATATGGTGACATTACTGCTGGTTTTTGCAATCTTGTTTAGTAAGACATAACCCAACAGTTTTTTCTTTTTTTGTTTGTTTTTTTTTTTATGCCACTGCTTTTGTTTGGTCCATGTGGTCCAGCAAAAAATAAATAGATAAATTTAAAAAAAATAGCCAGAATTTCCAGCTGTTCATGGATAATTTTCTTGTTTTTGTGATTTTTTTTGTAGTCTGGCCACTGCCTTCCATGCTATTCTGCTTGAATAAAATCTCGTATCACAGCTCAGTCTGGGGTCTCGGCCATTCAGTTGGATTCCTCTGGCCCAGTCAGCGAGCAGAAGGAGACATTATGAATGATGACAGCTATTCTCTGCACTGTATTAGAATTGTAGTCTGAATGCAGTTTTAGCAATGGCACCATAAGAAGTGAAAGATCTTCAGTCAAATATTGAATTAACATTAGTAGCCGCCTCATTCAGCTCGACACTTCCCTCTTCACAGTGGAGAATGGTTATTTCTAGTCAGCTTTATAGCACTGAATTGACGCATTATAGACGTCATGGGCAAACATTTGCAATTGGATAACAATCTCAACAGAGTTCAGAACTCCAGAAAGCAATCGCTTCTCAGTAGCCGAGAGCCCAGAGCAAAGTTTGGTACAAGGGGCTGCTTTTACCAGGCCAGATTTTTCCTTCTTTATCTACAAAGTAAACCATTACAATACAATAATAATAATTAAGAGTCATTTGGGAGCTAAAAGAGCTGGCTCTTCTTTGAGAATAGTGCTACAAGAGCCGGCACTCGGAAAAGAGCTCTCTCTTCTCTCTTCTACAAACAGCATCATCAGCAAAATTAGTATTATCGTGTTTAAAGGTGTGCATCACAGTAATGTTGTTATCCTTTGGAGGGATAAGGTATCAGACAAATAATTCTGTTTCTTGTGTTGATTTCAGTGGTGTGTTCAACCTCTGTACATGTGTGACTTTAGAATAAAATCTGAATGTATTGAATGTACTAACGTTTGCAGGTAAACTCCACAACATGCAGACTGCTTTTATTTTCCATGACCTCACCTGTTTTAAGATACAATACTTTAGATGTGAACGATGATGGATAGCTTTGCACCCATGGAGGCTCGCCTGTCACTCTGGAAAAGGTAAGCTCTTTATCTTCTAATGACTGTGTCTTCTGTCTTCCAGCAATGAGGAGGAGGAGGAGGCGGCACGCAGACACCCTGGAGTAAATGACCGCTTAGAGGACTGTTGACATCTTCATAAAACAGTGGGTGTGAACTAAGGTGCTGGCGATGGGGACTTTGAAAATGGCATGATCAGAGTAACCTTTAATAACTGTGGGAAGCCTTTTCTTCTGAGGGCCGGAGGGCGTTTTAAGTTCTCGATGTCTTATTTCACAGAGTTTGCAAAATCACAGAGTCTGTGTGTACTTGCAACATAAAAACTCTCCACGGTGAACAAAATATTAGATTTGGGGAAAAAAATCCATTGCCAAATATTTTCTCATGAGAACAGAAGGGAGAATTGATCAGGATGCATTTCAAGCGAAGGTAAACTAGCAGATGGTGAATAATGGCGGAGGAGATGGTAACTAAAGTAGTTTTAAAAGTTAAAAATAGCATTGTAAAGACTACAAGTGAAAAGGAGGGAATCTTTTCAGCATGATAAATGACCCCCTCTCCTCTGAACACAATTTAAAGATCACTTAGTCTTTTATGAAAAGCCTGTAGGGGACTCAGATAATTACAGACCGGAAATCAATTCTGCTCATGTAAAATCTATAATTAACCATTTAGGTGTAGCACAGGGGGAACTGCTTTCCAAATTATTACATCCATGGACCATAAAAAACATTAAAATATATGTTCATATAAGATGACAGTTTAATAGACCGAAACTGAAGTCATATTAAAAACAGTGTAGAGGATTTATGTTAATGTTGACCAGGTAACTGGCTCAACTTTCTTGACAAAACACATCATCTGTGTTGGTTTCACATTGTCCTCAGAGTAAGACAGAATTTTCTGGGCTTCACGTTTGTACAGACATGAGTTTTATCCCATTCAGAAAAAATGTTAATTAAATGGATAGCAAAGAAAATAACATTTAATTGCAATCCTTTGCAAAATATATAGGCTTGTGCATTATTGATCAGTGACTGATACAGTGTGATTTGATACGCAGTCAACATTTCATTAATTTTAGACACAAACAGGAAAAACAATATCCCTCAATACATTTAACCCACAATCTTGATGCAGTGATTTTAGGATAAAGAAAATGTGTCTGTATTATGTGACTAGACAAAGAAAATAAATTACAGCTGAATAACCTATTTACCGTAGTAAAACAACGTTTCATCAAAACGTCTTGTCTATCAATCCTAGTGCCGTTTTGTAACACCTCAGTTACAATTGTGCACTAAACAATAAAATTGAAGCAGATTTTAATCCAACCAAAAAGATTGGAAATGATATGATCATGCCTTTTGTGAATCAAGCATATGTCCCTGACATTTACCAGCTTTTGTCTAACCTTTCCTTTTTTAAAAAATTTAAAAAATGCAGCAAAGTACTTGCTGTTAATTGATCCATTCAGAGATCAAAAATGCCAGGATGTCAAAATTTTGATGCATTCAAAGAACAAGAAGAGAAAATATCCGATGGTTCAGAAACTTGACCTTTTCAAGCACCAACCAGCGCCAATCAAGGAAATATTGTTATCTAGGAAGTGGTGTATCTAATTATAACTTGTGCACTGCAATGAAGATATTAAATTAATTATAGCTGATCATCAGTCAAGCTTAGAAGAACATCTCCTTTGAAGACTGACAATAACTTGGTCTATTAATGATTCACTTGTTTTACTTAAAATAAATCTCAGCTGTTTCTGGACTCAGCCTCCGTCTCTTTCTTGTCGCCATCGTCTCATTCCTCTTGAATAAATCTGAGAGGAGCGTTTCACGCAGCCTGTCAGCACAATCACACGATTGCTGCTCATATTTCCACCACCATTCACACGCTGTCGTGCACACATAGAACAGAGACGCAGGTTAAGTGATTTGTGTCCTTCGGAGAGTGTGCCGTGTGTTGCCAACTGTCTGAGTGTTTGATTGCTCCATTGGAATATGTCTGAAGAAACTGATTATGCTGCATCAGAGAGAAACTCATTATGAATTATGGATGAATCTTTCTCTCTCATGCGGTGATGAAATTCTGCTGAGCGATTTCACTAAGAATAACATTGTTTACAGAGTCTGAGGATCCTTGGGTGGTCTTTTCATCGATCTTTGAGTTTTGTAATTATTTTTTTTAATCTGCTCAACTTCAGGACTATAGTTTAATTAACACTAATACTGTATGAAAAAGCAACACGTGCAGCTCATATATTGGTTTTGTGGGGTTGTAGAAGTGGCATAATGTGCCACTGTGGAGCAGAAACAGACTGCACTTTTTTTCTTTTTTTTTTATGAGATGTTCCTGTTGAACCTGTAAAATAAGATTCATTCATATTAACAGCAATATGCCGTGCAATGTCTAAGCTAGTTCAGTATGAAATGTGTCTTATATGTGCAAAATCTAATTTGTTAGGTATATTGTTAAATTTTTACCTCAACTGACATGACGTTACATCCTCTGAAGGCCTTTCTTGGTCTTTCAAGATCTTATCTTATTTGAGGACCTGACCTGTGTTTCTCACAAAAAGGAATATTTTGTAGTTCTTATGAGAAGTTTTTCACAGTGATATTTTCTAAATAATCTAATCTCTATTAATTAATTCTATAAAAAATAAAAAGTAATTACCCAGTGATTTAGTGAGAAACTTTAATTTACTACTGGTTTGAAAACGTTTATAGATTTACACAGAATGCAATTTTCTGATTTATTTTTATAAAATGTTGAAAAACTATAACACTTCAGGGCCCCGGCATATGTGCTGAAAGGACTGTGATGTTTACCTTTATATATACATCCAGAACACGATTTTGGGTTATTGTGTCTCAACTATGTATATTTGTGCATAAAGTATCATGTTTTCATTGATCTTCTCAGAGTAAATCATGTTTCTCATCTGGATGCTGGCAACCAGTGGGCTTCAATTCTCATTCGACGCCCACTAAGCAGTCAAGAAGGTTTTAAAGCCACTAGATAAAGAAGTGTCCTGTCCATGCAGCAACTGCCTGGTTTATTTATTTATAAACCAGACAGCAACAATAAGTGTAAAGAGAAGGAAATAAATCAAGAGGAAATGAACAAAGTAAAAAATGTCAGTGCTTACTGATGGGAGGAAGGAAAGATGAATCCATATAAACACACCAAAGACTTGGTGTCAGGCAGCAGAGCGAATGCAGCCGGGACAGAGTGATAAAGGCGTCTCCATCTGCAGTAAAGACTTTGTTCATTCTGTGCTTCTCCTAATCTGAGGAAACTAAAGTCATCATTGCTCAGCCTTTAAACTTTGTTTTGTTTGGAGAGAGGCATATATATGAGTATGTACTTTTGTTATACACACTATTTCCCATTCAACCAAATCAAAAATGAAATGCAGGAATAAAAGAGCTGATTTTATTTGTCTCTCCCAACAAATAAAGTTGTACTTTAAGAAACAAGCTTCACAAATACAGTAAAGTTTTCACTCCTTTGAATGTTTTACCTTTTTCTTGTGTATGCTTCGGTTTGTTGTCTCTACAATCACCTAATCAACAACATTTAGTTAGGTTTGAATGCTGCAGTTTTAGTCCACTCATACTTGCAAAACTATTCAAGATCAGATTGTGTGGGAATTGACTTTGAACAACTGCTACATTTCTCTATCGGATCGATGTTGGGGCTTCAACCTAGAATATCTTTGTTTTTCAACCCACTTTTGTGTAGCTTGAGATGAATGTTTCAGTTTGCTGTCTTGTTAGAAACCATAGTTCTCAGCAGAAACAAAAAGAAAAAAAAAACTTTCTTACACTCGGCCATGGAGCCTTCCTCATGCCTTTTGGCAAACTCGAGTCAAGCACCTATGAGTTTACTTCAACAGTGGTTTTCTCATTGACATTGTCCTGTAAAGTTTTGACTGGTGGAAAACAGCTGCTGTAAGCAGAGTCTCCATCTCAGTTGCTGAAGCTTGTAACTTCTCCAGTGTCGTCACAGGTAACCTGGTGGTTTTCACTATTCTCCTGGCACATTACTCAGTTTGTGAGGACAGATCTGGGCAGATTTACCCCATACCCCTTCCATTTCTTGATCATGATTTTATCAGAACCCTTCCAGTGGATTTCAGTACTTTAGAGTTTTGTTGTCCATCCTCTGAATTACACTTTTCAAAGACCTTTTCTCTGATTTTTTAGAATGTTCTTTGGTCTTCATGCTGTAATAGTAGCCAGGAATACTGATTAACCAATGAAGGGATTTACCCAAGACAGCTCTCTTTACACTGCAATCACTTGAGGCACACTCACAGCTGATCACTATTTCTCACATTGTGACACTACAAGCACCAATTGGCTGGACTTCTGTTGAATTAGGTTAGCCACTATAAAGTGGGTGAATTTCTATCTATGCTTTTGTCTATCAATCTTTTTATTATTATGGAGAAATTAGTTTTTACTTTGTCATTAAAGGGTTTTTGTCTTTTTTTGTGTGTGTGTTTAGAAGAAGCACATTTTGTTGCTGAATAATTTGTAAAACAATCCAAGGGGTTGAATACTTTTTATAGACAAGTTTCACTAGCTTTCATTTTTCTTAACAGAATTTCTTAAAGTTTTTTAATCATTTGGAAAGTATTTTTCTTCCCCACTTCATTATAAATTTATGAACAAAGGGAGAGAAAGAAAAAGGTTACGAACTGAGTCTCCCATTGCTAATCAAATCAGTTCAAAATTTTAATAAGCACTCACACCATTTCACTATTATGTTGGAGTGGGTCTGGCCCTGGTAATGAATTAGTGCTGGCTTCCTCATAAAGCAGGATTAGCTCAACATTGACTTCTGCTGCAACTTATTTGTAATGAAGCAGCTCTCATTCATACTAACAGGGACATATAGCATTATTGCTTTGTGTTGTCTTAATAAGCAATCATCACACCAAAGTACATTTTCTCAACATTCGAGTGATTCAGGATTTTTATTTTGTGTCTAATTTAAAACAAGATGTGGTGTAAATTGCAACAATATAATCTATTGTTTTTTTAGATGAGTTGTAAAAATTGAATGTAAACATATTGTGACATATGTATGAATTATTTTAACCACCCACTGCCAGGTTTTAATGACAACTATGTAAACATGTTTTTTGTTACTATATGCTGACAATATTTAACATATATATATATATATATATATATATATATATATATATATATATATATATGTGACTATAAATGCAGGCATTTAACAACCAAGCTAACTAAATTAAGCAAAACTAGCAATTATTCTGACCATAAGGTAGTGGTGAAAGTGCTCTTAATGTGAATCTTGATATGTGTTTATTTTGATTCAACAAAATATATATATATATATATATATATATATATATATATATATATATATATATATATATATATATAAATTTTAAAGAAAGGGATTTCTTTAATGTTAAATCCCTGCATTGTAGCGATAGCTCAGGATATCAAACCAGCCTATGCATTGGTATGTGCTTCCAGAACTTTTGAATCTATGGTACCTAGCAGTATTGCCTTGGGATTCCCTAGAATAAGCTGCTGGTAGATGGAAAGATTTCTAGGTTTCCCTCATGGATCTATTACGTCCACAAAGCATGTAAGTGGAAGGCAATGAACGGACGGATTTCCCATATCCAACAACTAATGGTCAAAGCCATTGGGTACTGCGAACTGTGAAGAAAAATGCTGTAAGAGACATTGCTTCTTTATCTTATTTAGCTGGAAAAGCCTTTCCAAGTCTGTAGATTATCTTAAGATCTACAACTGCTTTGTGTCTTGAAAAGAAGAAAAAAAAAACATCTCTGGTGTGCAGCATTTGACCCTCAATAATCCTAATATTTAACATAAAGTAAGCTCTCAGACAGCAGAGACCAAAACTACTTTTCTCTTGCTCTTTTTCTGTGTCTTTAATGTTAAATCCCTGCATTGTCTTGGTTATTTAAGGATTCCGGGGGAGAATTGCAGCAGTTCATGAACCTATCTGATGAAAAAGAGGATGTTAATATGGTCTCGTAAGGAAGCAGGAAGACAAAAAGCAGCAATCTCAAGGTGACCCCAACAAACCTCCATAAATATTTTATTAAAGCCTGCAGAACTCATGCCACAAAGCTTCAGTCTTGTTAACATGCATACACATGTTCTTTTGGACACCAAAAATCCCGAACATTTTTAGACACATTAAGTGACACATTTTCCTGCTTCTCTTTGGGGCTCCCAGTGGGTCGACTTCATTATCTGCTTCTCCCTGAAAGGCTTAACTTGCTGCAGAGCTCCGACTGGTGCAGTAGGTTTCACTGACACCAGGAAAGAAATGCCTTTGGCGTTTCAAAGTGATGCATGACTTCCCTTTTTATTTCTGTCTCCACTTTTAATCTCTGAAAATCACAGACTGTCAGTCAGAATTTAGTCCTCCTCCAACTTGACCAGAAAATGTCAAATCTGCAAAAAATAGAGTAAAAACCCGATGTGCTCAGAAAAAAAGTTATGAGGGCTTCTGGGATCTTCATATCAGACCAAATCTGTTTGGCTGGTGGTTCAGACAGAATACAAATGATTTGTAATTTTCTTTGGCATAAATAGGATTTAGAAACACAGTCTGCTTTGAGTTTAAACCTTTTCAACTAATCCAGAGCTATAGGGGTTCTTATATGCGAACAAAATTAGAAAATAAAAGAATAGATTCATTTTCAGGCAGCTTAGCCATCAAGATACACACCATACTGGGCCTCCACCACCATCCATGTGAATGCTGGCTAATTGCTGATAATAGCAATTATGTTTCAGGGAAACAGTAATTCTACTGCTCTACTTTTACAATGATATATACTTTAACACTTAAAAATAAAGTATTATTGATACCCAGTATACATTGGCACATAATAATTAGGTAAAATTATCATGTGATTTCATTCATATTTTATGCTATCTGCAGAGCACGGCATGACACATGATGTGTCTTAAAAGCAGCCTCATACATCACCCAGCCATGAGATTATTTGAACTTCCTAAAAGTAGTAGTTAAATTTGACAACCGTCTTAAATTCAAGGATGTCAGAAAAAAACTGCAGTCTGCAGCTCTGTCTTAAAGAACAGAGTCCTAAGGCTTCACTTCTAGTGCTCCAAAGCCACTGTCCTGCAGCTATCATGCAAGACAGTTTCAACATACCTAAAATAAACTAATTGATTATTAACAAGCCTCTGCAAAACTGCATAGGATGCTGAGGAAGCATTTCAGGTATATGATTAAGGTATGTCAAGGTAGGACTGTAAATTAAAGTTCAAGGAAGGTGTCTCTGAAAGACAGAGCTGGTGATCAGTGTTGCAAACCACTTTAATCCACTTTAGTAAAATTTAAAATCCATAGTTCTTAATTGTTCAGAAGGCAATAGACAAAACATAGTTGACTTCTGTCATATCTGGTGACATTGTGTAGATTTATTTTATTTATTTTAAGAAAAATAAACACATTTAGCTTTTTCCTTGGTTAATGACAGGAAGAAGATTTTTATTAATTCTCCAAATATTGAATGCAATGAATTGCAATGAAATGTCCTCCCCAAGAAAAACCTTTTTATATACCTTCTTTGTTTTGCAAACCAAACTGTCCAACACAAATTATTGCAGGGTCTGGACAGCTTACTGAGCATTTGGAGCCGTTGGAACATCAGACCTGCCCTCCAGACGACACTGACAGTGTTCACTTCCAAAACAGTGTCAAGGGGAAATGTTGCGGAGCCACAGCAGCACACAAGCCTGACGAATCGTAGCAGCACCACAAAACAGACATTAACAGCAATTACATGCAGATGAAAACATTTCTGCTCCCACCAGTGGAGCTTGTTGCTGCTGGGTGGATGTTAATGTTGTTGCTTTACTTGTTTAAAACCCTAATTCGCAGGAGAGGTTTAATTTGTGATAAATGCACAAAAATGAACGTAGAAAAGACCTTTATTTCATCTGCAATGTAGATGTTTTTAGTTATAGAAGAACTGAGGCAGATATCTCGCACGAGGAAAGGACCAGACACCAAACAAATCATTTGTTTGCTGCTGTTCATGAGTTAAAATTATGACAGTGTGTTTAAAACAATACTTGTTAATCTACCTATAACTTAACCAATTATTCTGGGTTCAGTGGACATAAAGTGGAAACTCAATCTTGAATTGTAACCAAAGAGCCTGCCATTTCTGTTTACATGGAGAGGTGTCTGAGTTTGTATTCTGTGTCTTGAAGAGTTTGTGTCAGCCCAGCTGATGAAGGTTCTTTGTTCACTAAAGCAACAACTGATCACCTTGTAAATAAATTCTCTTTAATCTGCAGTTAGGAGAGAGTTATTTATGTCTGACAAAGGTAAAAGGAAGATTTGAGCAATAAACGTTAATGCAAAGATCTCAATGAAATGGATGAAAGTAAAGCTTCTGTTTGACAAACAGGTATTATATCACTGTCAATCTGTGTATTTGATTCAAAGCTCATTTCCAAAACTTTGTTTTTTAAAAGTGTTATGGTGCATTCATAGAAGTTCTGAGTATTTGTCACAACTAGATAATGTCAGAGACATTATCTTGACATAACTTATTCAGTGATTGTAGTAGTAATAAAACTAGTTTTGTCATGGTTATAATTCACAAGTCTGATGCCCCAAATTAAGTTCTGAACATATTCAGTTAATTCAACATAAGAAAATGTGTATAACATTAAAATGTGACATTAAGGAACATAATAGTGCATCAATACACCACTGCACTAATCATTCCTAAATTTTCTTGTCAGACAAAAGAAGCAGCGATCAGAATTGCATGGTCTTGAAAGAATAATTTTTAATTTTCTCTTTTTCTTTTCAGAAAATGGTTTCTAATAATAAAGGGTTTGCAAAAAAATGAGGTCAAATCTACAAAATATTTGTCTCCACTCAAATGGTTGCATAGCTATTTTAGGCTTCACCCATCCATCTATTGTCTATACCAGTTTATATTTGTAAGTGCGGCTACACTATCCCCAGCCATCAATGGGTGGCAGGTAGGCTACACATTGCACCTGTCGCCAGGCGACACAGGAAAACAAATATGCTGACACACACTCTGACCTGAAGGACAATTTCAAGAAACTAAAAGATGTAACAGTGATGATTTTGTGCAGTGTGAAGAATCCATTCCCAGACAGAGCACATGCATGCATGAGAAGAACATGCAAAAGATACTAGATACCCAACTGTGCCACTGTGCAGCCCTTTATGTATGCCTCAGCAACAAAATGATATTAGAAGATTGCACTCTGTTTTCTATAAAAGATCACCAAAAAGAAACAAACTCAGTGCAATAATTATGACATAAAGATAATATTTTATTTAAAAAATGGACATAGCCTTGATTTTACTGTCTCACATCTGCATAGACACTGTTTATTTTGTTGACCAGGCTAACATTTACCCATAGCTATATTAAAACGGATCCCAATATAATTGTTGGTGAATTGACTTCACTTGAGATGAAGATATTTGTTTCTAGGTTAGTTTGTACTCAAGCTTACTATATACATTACCCAAAATAACTTGATAATGTATATGCTAAAATACAGAACAACAGTTCTGCTTTCACAGCAACTTTTTTTTCTCCCTTCCTACATGTGGTTTCCTACTAAGTAAGGCTAAAACTAAGTTTTTGGAAAGGTAAAAAAAAATCAGTCACATCGGTGCTCCTTAGAAAAGTATCATATACACTTTAGAAAGTGTACAAACTTCTGATAAAATATAAGGCTTTCGCAATTCAAAAATGTGACACCCTGATACATAATTCCAAAACGTCTAGCCTATTTCAAGTGGAACATCCTAACAACCTGTTATTCAATTCAAAAAGCTGCATTAACCTGATAGCATAAATGTGCATAACGTTCACCCCATACTTTACTGAAGCGCCTTTTGATGCATTGTCAGCATTTTGTATTTTGAGAACACACCAGCCAACAAGGAGGTGAAGACTAAGAGCTTGATCAGTCAGTCAACTTCGACTGTGCTGCTGCTTCACACATAAACTTTCACACAGTGCAGAATAACTCTAGCATAGTCTAACATTTGGGCACTCTATCTTTCATGCACTGTTCCTGCCTTCCTGCTGCGGTCTGCCTCTGCTTGTTACTTTTCAGCCCTTTTCCCACCCCATCAACCCTTTCGAACTGTGAGGTCAGAGACCTCACTTCCTGGCATGCAGAAAACATGGAACAAACGGGGAATAAAAATGCGTTAATCACTAGTATGTTAAATAGCATGGTCATGGAGTGATGAGGTCAAAGTCTATATGCTAAACTCAAGCTTCTACTTTATTGACTAATTATGTTTATGTAAATCATGTGAGTTTGAAAAATTTAATGATCAAGAAGTAAGGCTAATGTGTCGCGATAAGGTTTTATTAATGTTTCCATTTGTGGATATTTTATCTGAAGCCATAGTTTGCAAAAAAGGAGCAGAATAGGATCCCTAGGATTTAATTGCACAATGTATCAGTCAGGAAAGGCAGGCACCCAGGAGGCAGGCAGGAACACTGATGGAGTTGAATTGCCTTTCCAACTAGGTGTGTTCGACAGTTGACAACAACCTCTTTTATACTCCCTACATCTCAGCAAATAGAGTTTAGCTACAAGAAAGGAGGATTTTATTTCAAAGAAAACATTCAGGCCCTGCTAAAATCTCAAGTTCTTGTGGGAGAATGGGTTATGCTCCAGAGGTGCCAAAGTTTTCTTTATAGCCACCATTCCAAATTGTGAGTTTCATGTGGTATTTCTCACCAAAATAACATATTAACCCCAATACAATAGTGTGGCAGTAACGTCATCCTCTGGGTTTATTACTTCTCGAAGGGAACTGAAGTTGGTTGAAGAGAAAAAAAACGTTGTTTGTGTCCATATAGAAATAACTCCCAGAGAGGAGATCTAAAGTTTTGAAGTGGCCTACCTGACATCCAGAACTAATGTGAGAGAAAATCTGTGGAGTCACCTGAAAAAGAAAAGTAAAATAATACAATCAAAAAGTGCAATGCTGATAAACTCCTTTCATAGGAAAATGCAACCAATGATGAGTCAGCAAAGTATTAGTTAAAGGGTGTCCACACTTAGTCAACAAAGTTATTTTGTTTTCCATCTAACACAATTTTGTTTTATAATTGGAATGTGCAGGACATACGAAATACATATACCACATAGATGTCACTAACGGTATTACTGCTACAAAATGTGACTAAATATAATTCAAACAATTCAATAACTAGCATCAATTATTTATACTACACTATAGAGGAGCTCTGTTTGCACTGATGAAGAGTCATTCTCCCCAACATGTTGAATATTTGGAGTGATTAACTTGGCAGCAGAGTTTAACTTGTTCTCTATTTAGTTGAGAACAAGTTAAACTCTTAGACTCAGTGGATTCAAACATCAGTACTCTGCTGTGTACTTCCTTTTAGTATGTTTCTGTACATCTAAAGGACATCTCTTGATGTTATGTTTGACATCTTTCAAATAATCTTTGTTAAAACCCTTGGACTTGTGTAACCACGGATATCAGCCTCACCTTGAGTTTCTATGGTTCTCACGTCTGGCTTTGTCAGTCTGGAAATGACGTGTCACACACATCATTACCATGACAACTAATGTCTTCTGATATAAATGTGACTCTGCGCACAAGCCAAAACCATTCGATGGTGTGCAGACATTTGGATTTCTATCTGAAAATAGCAGCAGATGATGCTGCATGACACGACTGACGTGGATGAGCACATCACTTCATGAATTCAAGCAGAACGTGGTGCAGCTAAACGGCAGTATTAAGATGAATCTCTGTTAGGAGGTGATAAATGAAGCTTTCAGAGCATCCTGATTTGTTTCTGTTTCCCTTCCTCAACCTGCCAGAATCAGGCAGGATCTGCTTTAAAATGCCAGTAATCTGTTTGAAAAAGGAAAATACTGCATTTGCAGCTGGACCTATCATGGTTGTCTTGCAGGGTTTTTTTTTTTTTTTTCATTTTCTGGATACATATCAAAACAATGTGGCATTTCAAAATGCTCCCAATATGACTAGTGCTGTCTCCTGAACACATGGGCTATCTTGAACAAACAAAGACTCTGCTCTCTGATTATTTTTAACTTGTTATTTATAGGCAACCCAGGTTGTCCTGTTGAAACAGACTCTGTGAGGAGACAGAAATAAAAACTCCACTGCACTATGGACCATTAAGGAATAAGACATACATATACAGGACAAGGAAATGTGCTTTTATTTGTTGATATTGTTGTACTTTCCAAAAGTTATTTTGCAGTTTTGTGCTCTAGTTATTATTTAATTCTAAATCAGTCAGACTTGCAAACTTTGAGCCAAACTGTTCATAAGATCAATGTATATATTCATCTTTAATATATTGATCTACCTAATTTTTTCCTAAAAAAAAAAGAAAAAAAAAAGGGAATTTCACATTGATTGGATTCCACAAAAGGACCTCAAATTTTTCTAGTCTTAGTCATGTTTGTAGTTATTATTATTCTATTTTAATAAAGTCATGCTTTCCTGAAATGGACTAAACATATTTGTGGACAGTTCAAGTCGATTAATATATCCTTATAATATTGATGTTCATAGTCTTACTCATTTTAAGCAAAGGTAAAATGAAGATGAATGCTTACTCAGTGTTTTAAATATAGACATCTGCTGACAGTCTCTCTCAGCTTTGGCTTTTTGTGACCGCACAAAACTGAGAAATATGGTTCCTGGGAGGCAAGAGGAAGATAAGCTCCCACACTGTCAGCCAGTATTAATCCTAAACTTTATCATCCCCAATAAAGCAAAGTCCTTTATACAGCATAATCTTCATGAAGAGCAAAAAATGTAGAGGTGCAGAGATGAGGCAGAAGAAGGGCCAAAAAAACCTTCTTTAAATTATATTAACTTAGTTTTCAAGTTAAAAAAAAACTTGAGCATCTCTGCCTGATATCTGAATTTTATTTTAAATCTACATTAGAAGATTACTGGTTTCCAATTTGTCCCCATGTATCCAAGGACACCACGAAGTGATTTAACACAGGGGCCATTCAGGCTTCCCATCAGTTCTCAGTATATTTCTGTCTCAAATCAACAAAACGTGCTCCCAGGAACAGCATTTCTCTTCCTTTTTTTCCCAGCTGTGTCCGCCTCTCACTGGCACAACATCCATCTTCTGATTTGTATGGGGAGACTGGCATCAGCAGAGAGGGATGAGCACTGATGTGTGGGATGAGCTGTGTGAGGAATATCACACTGAACCATGTCAGTCAGGGTAAAACGCAGACCACCGGCATGTCAAACAACCACATCTAGGGAATTTAAATCCATAAATGCGTCTCTGTTGGAAGCTCCTGCTCTGGTATGGAGCCCAGCTCCTGCCTACCACCTGGAAGCTTGAATAGGCTTCCTTATACGCTGATATTTTGAGATAAGTTATATTGCTTTTGGTGTGTTTATTCTTCCTACAATCCTTTGGTATTTTGTTTGAATAATTGAATAATTGATATCAATGCTGAATTATTTCTACATTACTACTTTTTTTCTGAAACATGTTATTCCACTGAATACAAGGTCAGGTTTTTAGGTTTAACACTGTCTGAACTTAAGGGCTTGGTTATTGATATCCGAAAAAACTGCAGGCATCCGGTCAAAGATGAGGCGTTCTTTTATTTTGCTCAGCTCTTAATTTGACAAAACAAAGTCAGCAAACATCACACTTTTTATGATATAGTTTTAAGCTGTTAAACTACAGCAAAAATTACTGTAACAAAAAAACCCATTCGGCACACTCTAGAACGTTCTAAGGAACTAAAACTCCGATAGGCCGTTGCCGACCATGACTGACAGACAGACCAACCAACCACAATCCAGCGAAGTCCACAAGGCACAGTCCAACACCTGGAGTATTTTCCACACTGTCAATAATAAATATTGGAAGTTCTGATTTATCATAATCAAAGATCGGATAAGAAGAACTTTGACATTAGATAACAAGCTTTCAGAAAAAAAATGAAGAAATTAAAAAAAATAAAAACTTTTGTCCTACACAAAAGACGAGGTCATAATTTTGTTTTTTTTTTCCTCCGAAGAGGTTTTGCAGTGCTAGCGGCTCGTATTTTTTACAGTAGGCAGACAGGAAAGAGGGTGAGGAGAGGGGGGAAGACATGCGGCAAAGGTCGCCGAGACTGGGAGTCGAACCCGCGACGTCCGCGTCGAGGACTGAGGCCTCCAAACGTGGGGCGTGCTTTACCCCTGCGCCACTACAGCACGCCCCGACGAGGTCATAATTTAATTTAAAATTTTCAGAGACGAGGCAGATAGTTGAACTAGTTGATTTTCATTCATCTGTATTTATAAACCACTTAATCAGTAACATAATAAAACATATTTTATTATTTTAATTCAGTTGTATGTTTTGATTTAAAGTAATCTTGACTATTATTAAGAAGTTTCTTATGGATGTAAGTATAAATGCCTTAGCAGTTGAGTTCCGACTTCAATCTGATAACAATGACATTCTTTGAAAAAAGAAATCTTATAAAAAAAAACATTGAAGCTTGTCAAAATTTCAAAAAGCATTTGACTGCTGATTATGTACTTTGCAGAGCAAAACAAAACAAAGATATTTCTTTACATTTCACTTCTTCATTGGATTCTCAACAGATTTAAAAATCTTTCATAAAGCCTTAAGAATTGTTGGTCAAAACCTTTTTAAACGATTACCTAAAAAAATCCAAACTGCTTCAAAACAAAAGAGGAAATGAAGGGTAGCTGAGGACTTTTGCACCGAACGGTAGAAAAATCCACTTGAGGTATTTAAATCAAACAGGACACACAATCACAAAAAAATAAATTTTTGAGGCAGTTACTTCCATTTCTATTTCCTCTGAAAAGATTCAACCTTCATCATATTAACAGAGCCCCATCAAACCTTCCATCATCCAGATTGTTTTCCTCTGACACCAAGATTAAAGAAATAAAAAGAAGACACTTCCTTTGGTTGCTCGCCGGCTTGTTTATTCCGAACCTGCCGTGATTCAGCAAATTACACCGGATCATATTCGCTACATGGGACCTACATTTACATTTTCAGGAGCGCAGGACGTCCCACAGGATGAGGGGAGGCCAGCCTTGGCTGACCCGACCTTGCGCAGCTCTGCCAGTCTGCGAGCGGCAGTGCAGGCAAAGGGCTCTTCAGTGTACGTTGCATTTATGTGAGAGGAGGTCTCGAGGGCAAAGGTTTGGATTAATTCTGTTTGTTGGCGAGCGTGGGTACTTGAAGACCTTGCAGTCATTACTCATTGGTTTGGTCAATTCTGCCAATAGTGAATTATTAAAAGGAATGAGAATGCTGAAGGATGATAAAAACTGTACGAAAACAGCAATTTCAAACACGAAGGATTCTCAACCTTTTGGTTTAATGCCTTCCTCTCTATGGTATATCTAATTTTGTATGCAAATTACAAGATTAAGTAAGAATGAAAGCACAAATGTTGAAGAAAAACCTAAACACAAACCAGGCTACATATTTAACTGCTAAAAAAATAGCATTAAAGCATAATTGGATCCATAAACTCCATCAATATTCATCCCTCTTAATTAAAGTGGATGATGACAGAATAATAAAATCTGAATCAATGTGTAAAATAAAAATGCCTTGTTCAAATATTTTCAAAGCAGCCACGATTGCTCTGCTTGAATTCCTTACCAAGTCATAAAAATGAAACAATTCTTTTCTTTTTAATGAATTTGGTGGAAAATAAAGTATTTTATGTTCTTTTGGATGTGGAGTCACTTATGGTTTGAATAACCACAACACAATTATCCCTTGGCTGATGTTGCAGTGGCCATAATGTTTGTTTGTTTGTACTGTTGTGGGGCAGGAACACTAAGCAAGATTCACTATGTGAATACAACGTTTCAGAGAGAGTAAGAGCTATTGAGATCTGCCTATATGTATAACTTTGGTCTTTTGAAAATCCACCATAACTTCAAATTTCTGCCCACCTGATTTATCTGACATTCATGCCCATGAAGAGTGGATATGAACTACTGAGCTCAACTCTTATTTTTTTTCTCCAATTGCCTCATTCTCAACTCCACTGGGATTGGATCATAATGATGTAGATGCAGAAGCAAGTGAATTACCCTCTCTCATCACCATACTTTCATCATTCAGCATTTTTTCCCACAGAATCAGCAAAGGGAGAGTTCCCGACTGAATTAAGAAGCAGGTATAACACGGCCGTCTGGCATAGAGCAATGCAGACGTAGTCCACAAATGCATACCATATACCTCCAAACTCTGGGAGTTGATCTAACATTCATCACATTATGGTGGTGATGAGGTCAGCAGAGTCAGATAGGCTATCAGAATTTCCTGCTGGGGGAGAATTTTCCATTCTTGGAAAATCATTGGGTCTTAAGAGGTAACCTAAAAACTCATTGCCTCAATTCTTATCTTTTTTTTGACTTTCATACCACATAATAAAAACTTGCGAGGTTAAAATGATACTATCTGGAAACCAGGAAACTATATGCCAGTGAATAATGTCAGAGGAGTCTCAGCTCTTTTTCACTGGCTCTAAATGAAAATTCTGCCATCCCCCCAAAATAGTGTAAGACCCTCAGGTGCATTCAAATCAATAAGCCGACATAGATAGTTAAAGGAGCACATTTGTCTCCATTTGCAGTCATTTTTTTTCTCATGTGTAATATGATATTGTCCTGACTGCCATCAACACGGCATTTAAAGAAAGAAGAAACTCATTTCAGAGCAAAGCAGCTCTTCAATTGTGTGTTTTCTGTTCTTGTAGAGATGTACTGTGAAACACAAAATAAGTCATGACTCACTTCTCATTTTAGCAGCTACAATTCTCCTTTGGCTGCTAAAACAGCAAGTCAATTTGATTGTTAAAGACTCATCAAATACAAGATGGTAAACATGACATTCTAGTGACATGACAAAAACAAATGTTCATAAAACCGTCTCAGAACATTGTGCAGTAAAAACAGAAAACTCACATTTCCTCTTTAGAGAAATTTTCCAGAGTTTACTCACTAGTGCACTGCTAATGTTTGTGCTAATATTAATGCACTACCTTCTGATTTTTAAGTAGTATTTCATAAGAGCAGAAGAAATCTTATGTTGTTTGAACAATAACAATATTTGTTGTTAATCTGTTGCTAAGAGATAAGTGCGTTTTACTGGTAACGAAGTGCCACGAAGTGAACATCTGATGAAAAAAATGCTTGTCTCTTAACACCAAATTAATAACAAGTAATTTTATTGTCTATAATACATTAGCTCTTTTGAAACACTGCTTATCTGCTTAGACACATCAAATTTACAGTAAATATCAGATGTTTACTTCATGGCACTTGGTTACCAGAAACGTATTCATCGCTTAGCAACCAATTAACAACAAATCTTGTTATTGTTCAAAAAACATAAAATTTATTCTGCTCTTTTGAAATGCTGCTTATCTTATGCTACTTACTACTTAACAAGAATTGTGAAATTGGTGAATTTTGCAGAAAAGTGTGCAACTTTCTTAGCTATTTGAGCTAAGATAGTATATTTTCTATGGTACTTTTTAAGGGCTAAATAGCTACACTGTATAACTGCTGATATACAAATAAACTTGGTTTGAAATTACCACCAGAATACCAACTTGTCAACATTTGCATTTTCAGCACTGACTTCTTTGGCTACATTGAAAGTGAAATAAGTGATTAAACCTCTTGCATGCATGAAGAAAACTTTGTTTCTCTAACCAGTCAAGCAAGAACACAACAGAGTCTTTATGGGTATTATTCTGCAGATTTACATAATTGCTTCTGTTTAGAGTGAAACCAAAAGTGACAGATGAGTTTTAGAAACCTCAGTCAAGCTAATTCTAAGTCATTAGGAGAAATGAAAATTGACAGAATAGCAATAGTGGGGATAGCATTTCTAGTATTCTAGATAAATCTAGCATGCTGAAGCAGAATAAAGGTGAAAGGCTTTTAGAAGCAGAAAAAACTTCAGAAGTTAAAGCCTCAGTTTGTTGTCTATGACGAAGTTGAACAGATAGTCTTTGGCTGCATCCAAGACTCGTACACACAGCTGTGTTAAGTCTTTCTATATATTGCTCAACAAGAGTGGAACTCATTTTCCATCTTCTGTAGAAGCATGTGCCATGACAATAGACTCTCTGCTCAGCCGCAGTGCAGGCAATTTTCCACACAATGCTTCACATGATGCCTTCGAGGATGACAATGCAGAGAAGGAACCTGTACGCTTTCAGACACCGCTGTGCCTCACCGACAACAACTTATTACTACAACACATGATTCAGACAGGATCTGCAGTGTTTACAGAAACAGAACAAACACACTTCTGATGTTTGTCATGTGTGAGAGATGAAATCTGTGTCTTTGGGGCTCAAAACATGAGTGGGGAACTTATTTTATGGGAATTATTTTTGCAGAGATTAACAGAAAGCTGTTTTCACACTGAAACTGAAGTAGTGTTTGGATTTTGTTCTTACAAGATTCCAACATATGATGGTGACTAAGAATCATAAAGAAGTCAAAATTATTTTTAACAGATAGAATATTATGTACCTGTAAAATTTTGGTTTTCAGATAAACGCTTTTTGTCAGTTTTAGAAATTTACAATGTTTACCTCCTCCTAGGCAGCAAACAGCTTACAGACATTGCAGTGGAGCAGTTGATGAATATTAAAGAAACTGATATATCCCCGGGAGGCTTATGAGAAAAAAAGAATAAAATACTCATGTAAATGTTTGCAGACGACACAGCAAAGATTTGGAATGGGCAAATCAAACTGTGACACTTCTGAGTTCCAGAACAGAAAGTCCATAACTTCACATTGTTATTGCTGTCAAGAGTGAAGTTAGCTAGGCTTTACTACAGAATGTAACTTTTGTAAAGAATATATTTTCTGCATATTAGTTAAAAGTGCCAACATGTTTAGATAGTATGTTTTGGGTGGCAAAGATTAAGAAGGCAAGGAGGGAAAGTGTGAATGGCTCCATACGAGATTGTGACTCAAAGGAGTGGGAAAAAAAAAGACTATGAAAAGCATTTTTGGTAACCAGTAACTTTTGCCATGTCTTTTTTGAATATTTTTTTATTATACTTGCTGTAAAAGACAGTTGTCAGCGACAGCATCATCCACAGCTCCTCTGGGAGTTCGTGTGTCTCAAGGGCCTTACTGTAATCACTGGTGTCGATGTGGGGGCAATGCACAAGGCGATCAGCACTGTCCCTGCTGAATGCTTGACCTGACCTCCTCACAGAGCTCTTCATCATGAACATCACTCCAGCTGGCATCAAATTATCCCTTCTCAAAAAGCTACAAGCTATCCAGACACTGCCGTGTTCGGCGGCTGACAAACTGCAGTTGCCTTTGCATAATGATAAAATTGAGTAGCTTAATCACTTCAAACTGTGATTTTAATTGACTGTTAGACTGACACGCCTGGAGTAAGTAAAGCTTATGTTTGGAAAAAAAAAATGAAGAAAGACTGACCAGAAACTTAAAATAGAGAGGACATGTAAGGCGAAGCAAAAGTTATTTAACCATGCAGAGTTATTTTGTTTCAGTCTTGGGCAACTGACTTCAAATTAAAAATGTATGATTTCCTGGAGTCAAAGGGGATAGAATTTACTGTCAGAATTACATTTTTATATTAAATATACAAGGATTATTTCCTCAAGCATGCAGAGTCAAAACTGTTCAGATCACTTATAGAAACTTTCTATTTAACTGCTTCCTCTTCTTCCTTGCAGAAGTAATCATATTGCTTGAAGTGTCTCATAGTTTGTCACCTTAAATGCACAAACTTCAATGTATTTAATGTAATTAACCATCCGTAGATCTTAATTGTAAAATGAAAACAATATAGATTTCAACCCTGATGTCCATTTATATTCACCCTTTTTACCCTGATACCTCTAATAAACTTCAGTTTATAACTAGCTTCAAAAGTACCCTAATTATCCATTATGCCCATAAAAACACGTTAATTGTGTTAATGCCTTAGAGGTTTAGTTAAAGTACAACACAAAACAAACTGAATCTGGCATCAGAACCTTCATGGAAGCTGTAGAAAGCTATGATAAGTCCTGGTTGCCACAAGCAACTTAAAGTATCTTGTAGAGGAAATAGGGCAAGATGTGTAAAGCTGGGAGCGACAAACCCCAAAAGACATGCAAGTGTGATTGTGGCATCTATAAAGCATCGACACAGGGGACTGAGTCAATACCCTTTCAGATTTTAAAAAGAAGAAAACTGTTTTATTTTTCTTCTACTTGCTTTTTTGTTGGTCTATCATCTACTGTAATTTAGACAATCTTTGGGACATCAATACTTTGAGTCACTGTGTGAGGATTGACTTGCACAGCATTTCACATGAAAACAGCAAAAGTCCAAATGAACTCATGGTGATAGATGTGCAATTTATTGTGTCTTAGATAAGTCAACATAAAATCAGTTCCATTAAAGGACTGTATAGATGTCAAAGCTAGAACATGGGAAGCTGAAAAATAATAGAAATAATGTCTAAACCACTACCATTCAGTCACAGTGCTACAAAGATCTTTTTTGTATATAAAATCTGTGAATTTGTCTTTCCTCACAACACAAACATCTTGGAATAAATAAAAATGATGGTATTGCCACAATATAAAAGCAGAATTTTAGGAGAAAACACATGTATGTTTCTTTTGAATTTGTTTTTTTTTGTTTTTTTTGTCCAGTGTTTACACGAGAAAGAAACATTTTGTTTCAGTGTGTGCGGAGCAAAGCCTTTTTTAAAGGCTTGAAAAATTATAACAAAAAGTTAGCATTTGTGAAAACAGCAGCAGTTTAGTACACAGTTTTCCTGAATTTGCAGTGTAATGGGAATCTGATAATCAGCAGTTTTTTTCATCTCTGTTCTGTTTACACACACTTTCACAGATTCTGAGTAAACTTCAGCAGTCGGCAAGAAACCAATATATCCAGGCGCTATCAGGATCTGAAATAAATTCTGGGGCAGTATTTTTTTTTACAGTTATACAAAATCCATTAAAACGATAAAGTATCTCATCACAACAATGTACCGCTCCTAAATTTGTTTCCTAGCTCTGATAGTTACTTCTATTTTTATTAAACACAGATAAGCTCAAAGGAAGAAGGTGTCTGTTTAAAAAAAGGACAACAAATTATTCAGCAGCTTGTGAACCAAATTTTAGCAGAAATAACTGTGTATTCATCTTCTATCTGACTATCATTTATTAGTATATTGTAATGATGTTTGCCCACTTCTCTTTCCAATATTGCTTGAGTATTTTGTTAATTTTGTTTTGTTTACATTCAAAAACATTATAAAATGATTAAAAAAAAAGAACATTTGTTGATTAATGAGAAATCAAAATAAGGTATTTTATTCTTCATTAAATGGAGCCCAGTGTGTGCTGTCAGAGCTCCAAGCTTTCTTAATCCTTTTCCATGAAAATGTGGAATGTTCTCATATATCCACCGGTCTTTAAGTTTTATGTCAAGGCAAATATTTGCCAGTAAAACCCAATCAAACCCAGAGCCGGCTGTAGAGCTTTGGTATATTTTGTGTGTATTTAAGTAGATTATGAAAGGTCAGAGAATCAGAAATAAATATCATACAAATTAAAAATCAGACTGACGAACAATATTCTGACTCAGACTTCATATTCAAACATCCAAATCTGATTTCTGGATATGAATGAAAGTCCAGAACAATTACAGATAAACCAATCCAATTGCTACATTCACTTCAACTAAAACACAAACTGCACTTTAAGTTTGTCTCATTAAGGAACTCTAATTTGTGACTGTAAAATGCTATAAGCACTTTACCTTTCTAAGAAATCTTAAATATAACTTAACCAGCTTAATTACTTTTTATGCCTCAATAAATAAAAGTGACTTGCTTTACACACAAGAATAAACAAAGTAATTAAGCTGAAATGAAAGTGCACCAAACCTCAGTAACATCAAAGTAATTGATGAAGCACAAACAAATACCAAGAAATAATTTAGTGTGGAAAAATGCTCTGTCTACTTTTAACAAGGTGCCTAAACCTTGAAAATGATCAAATTATTTTTTGTATAATATTTAACTTAGAAAGTTAAATATTTCTTACCAAATTATTATTTTTTTCTTCTTTTATATAACAGTTCAAGTTGACTTGGTTATACAAAAAACTTTCGAACAGCATGTTACTTAAATTATGCATAGTTTTATTATTTACTCCTAAATTAGGGACTCGGGACAAAAGAAGGTGAAGGTTCACTTTCTGTACAGGGAGGACCTTGTCTCATCTCTTTGAGAGACTAGTTGATAATTCGATCAGAAAATGTTCTTTTTGCAGCCCATTAATCTTGTGCAAACAACACTTACCATCAAAGCTGTTTTCCTACTTCATAAATCAAGCACTTTGGTCTGAAAGTTGTAGTTTTTAATGAACAGTAATGCTGCAGACAGGTCTCTGTCAGAAGGCTGAGGGAGAGCTGAGTTTTAGCCGAGTGAGTCACAAAACAGGCAGGCTGAGATTTGTTCTTTAAAACATGCAGATTTTTACTGATCTGTGATGCAAGCGTCTATGTAACTTATTGGACACTTTAGCCTCTGGAGATATGTTTGGTCAAGTGTGCAAACTACACGATTATCCATGTCTTTAAATATAAAATTTTGGGCCTCAGCTTGCATTTTCCAGATTGTCGCCTGTGACCCCAGAATTTTGCTTTTGAGCAATGGCTGCTCTACAGAATGACTGAATTCACCGTAAAGGGTTTATGGAATTAAGATCTGAAAAAAGAGCTTGAACCTCTACTTGAGGGTCCATTGGACCCCTCAAGTTTTTCACTGTGTGCTGTCTGGAGGGGTCACACCGACCCTGTGTGCTTTTACAAGATTTTTTGCGTGGTTTTGGAAATTGATGGTTTGACGAGACAACCTGTCCCCTTATAATACACATTTATTCTTGCCTAAATTTACTCCGGGCATTTTCTTGTCACCCTGTTACAAAGTGAATAAATTCAGCCGTGGTGGGAAATCCTGGTTAGCATCCCCCTAAATCCCTTACACCTGCTTTTCTCATCACTGGCTGCACTTCCTCAAGATGTTGTCATTAGTTGAAAATATAGCTTGCGCCATGGGGAGATGTATAAAGCAGATGTTTAGGGTGTAGCAGTTCCATAGGGTTACAGGGAAATTATTACCGATATAACCCCCGGGCTCCCACTATTATTATTCATGCATTTCTTTCATTTCTTTGGAGCACAACGGAAAGGAGAAGGATAACATAGCATCTGAAGCAATTTTTTTCTTTACCTTAAGAAGTGATTTTTAACCTTAAAATGCGTAGATTAAATAGAGTGCACCATTGGATACAGTCCATAAAACAATGAAGTGAGCTATCATCATCAAGCCTAAAGGAAGTTCAGTGCCTGTTAATGTTCATGACTACAGAATTCATTACAACGCTGCAGGGGAAGTTAACATTTCGCATGTTGCAGCAACTTGAAGTGTGCAGTTTCTGAAATCCTATTTCCCTTAAGCAGATCAGGATAATCCTTAGCTGAAATGACAGAATAAGGAAGTTTGGACAGGGATTGACGGACATAATCTTCTTACACTGCAGCACAATAGAGAAGACTAAAACTTCTATCGCTGACCCATCAACATCCCCTGACCTCTTCTCAACATGTAGAATCAGAATTGAGATGAATGCTGCTGGAAGTATTACATTTTTTTCTGTTTGTGTTTTAGAAGGTGCTTTGATTGTTTTTTGCAGTAGGTGGGGGAAAGATTTTAGGGACACTATGCTTTTCCCACTGAATTAGATCCTGAAAAGAACCTGAGTGCTGTGGTGGGAGGGTGATCACATTGTTTAAAATAGATGCCAGTAATACAGTAGATTTCCCTCCATGTGGGAGTTTAGCGCTCTACTAAAGAGTTTAGTCATCATGTTATGCAGCTGTGAAATGCACTCCTGATTTCTCTGAAGCGACATCTGTGATGTAAGAATATGGCAAAAATAAAAATTGTTTTAGCACTGTGACTTTTTCAATTGTTTTTCCTGTTACACTTTAGCGTAATTTACAGGGAAAGTACATGAGACAGATCAACAGAAGGATACATGGCTTTAATTCACTCAACAAATCTAAAAAAACTGAAAAGTATGGCATGAATTTTTTCTGCCTCTTTTACTCTGATTCCCTTAATCAATTTTTCAGAGTGTAATCTTGAGGTCACCCTTTCTGACCCCACTAGGAACATGGTTGTACAGAAAATGGATGGATGGTTGGATAATCTGAGGTCGAAAGGGCTTGATGCATAAGAGGGAATGCCGCTCCCTATCCATTAATTTAACTTGTGCTATGAAGCAACAGTCTCTTGCCTTTTCAAAAAAAAAACTATTTTAAGCTCATACACATTGATGTGCAAATGAAGGCCAGTGTCCTGAAACTTTTAGATGCATCTCTGCTCCAACACACCTGAGTCAAATCAAAACCTATGAGAGAGAAAGTTTATGCACTCCCGGAATTCAGATAGGAGCTATTTCTATGGCACCTTCTATTACAACTCCATAAAATGAAGGAGTTGTAATTTAAAATGTAAAGTTTTACTGCCATTGTCCAAAGTGTTATCCTTCTTTTACCAAACAAACAATGTCAAACCAAAAAAAAAGGAAGAAAAAAAAAGAATTTCAAAGTGCACTAATTCCAACACCAAGCTCCTGTTTGAAAATAAATATCCGAACATTTTGTAGTCCCTTTTTAGTCACTAACAGTCTGATTGTCACATTGTGAGGTAGTGTAGTCAAAGGGTTCAAAACAGGTGAACTTAAAGAATAACAAACAATATAATGCAAAAAAGAAAACCTTCCAGTTGGCAGAACCTCATGACGCAATCAGTCACGTCATACTCCCATTTAAGCAGGAAACGCTGGGTCAGCCTTTCCCATATACCTCCTCAGACTGTAGCATCTAAAGGGGACAAACAATGGTGAGTGAAAAGAAAAAAAGTAATTACTAGAAATCTATCTTGAAACAGAAGAAACATTCATGTTAGAAGTGTGAGCTTTAACTAAAACTTATACACACATATTAGACTACAATTTATCGTCGCAACAAACAAACCCAGAAAAGTGAGTGAAGCAAAGTTACAACAGCAATGTTTAAATTAAAGTGTCATGATCAACTATAGAAAGATTAAATCAGTGAAAAACACAAACTGAACCACTTTGTCCCACACATCAGCACATGATCACTTAGTTATGACCTTAGATCAATTTAAAATTCAGCTGTACAAGCAAAATCTGTTAAAATGTTCAGTTGAACTGATTCCTATGAACCAACTCGAATATACTATGACTCCCTGCTTGGCCTCCTGATTGTCTTCCTCCATTACCAAAATCAGTGGGAAAATCAAACATCTGTGAGCACTTTAAAGCATTTTTTCCTTTACAACATTCCCTCTAATGGTACCATGATCATATAGACCAGATTGTGAGCAGTATTAGACAGCAGATCAGCTAAATTGCAAATAATGATCTACTACAGTACCAACCTTCCTGTCTGACCTGATGCTGAGCGTGATTTCATGGAGACTCTGAAAAAGAAAAATCACCAAAACTTGTACAAGTATTTCTAGAGTGGTGCAAAAAAAAAACAACTTATGGTTCTTTGCAAAACCATGTACTGTATATACCTTAACTGGTTGGTAACATTACAACTAAAAAACTAAAATGAGTGAAAAGTTCAATACAAGTTAAATAGGAAGTAGAATGTTTGTTTTTGCTTTTTATAAATTTTTATCTTTAAACATCGTCAAACAAAGTGCTTTACTTGTTTATTTTTCATAGCCAAAATTATGGAGGGAGTTGCCCGAGAAGTCTGTGCTACTCCCTGGTCAGTGAGAATATCCTCCCATGAGTCGACAGTCATCAGGTTTCATTCAGATAGATGCTGCAGCCTCGGGGTATCTGACTCACTGAGTTGTCAGAGTATGGCATGGCAATGGTCAGAAACAGAAACACAGCAGTCTGTAATGTGCTGGTCAAATTATTCCACCAGTGAAATAGCTGTTTTGTCACTGTCAGTATTTTCTAAAAAGTGTACATCCTGTTACATTAGTTGACTGCATTTAAAAATGTAGCATGATACCTACAGTCCAACATGGTGGTAAGGGTGTTTTTTATATAAACAATAATAGCGTATCTTTCAATAAAATAAATGTTGGCACCACATCAACTAATCAAGAAATAATTCAATTGTGAAAATAACTAACGTCTGGATTTATTTTAAATAATCTATAATCGTCCTTTTAAGCTGATTCTGCTTCATTTCTTTCATCTGAACAGTTTTTTTTCTTTGAATTTGATTGGGGCTTAGATGGAACGCTGTGATTCTCACGTTTCTGTGAAAAACCTTTGTTTTCCTTAAATGTGTCAAACGTTTCAGGATCTCTCCACATGACGGCTCTGGCAGGTTTCATGGAATGAGTCACAGTAAAAGGTGAAACATTGTCAGAAAATTGGCACGCTGGCTTTTGTCAGGCCCACACACTGCTCTTCTGATGCCTCCAACACATTGCAAAGCTCCTCTGGGGGAAACTTGAAGGGAGATTGCTCTGGTTCATTCACGGTGATCCTCAAAAACACTACTCACTTATATACACTCATCTGCAAGGCTGTTCCCACTCAGCAGCACACCAATCAATTGTGAATAAGGGCTGTGGAATAATCCAATTGCCTCAAGAGCCCTTGATGAACCTGAAGATAAGGGAGAATAATGGCTTTCTTTTTCCCTGGTCTCTGCTGCCCTTGGCTTCCGAGTTCCTCTGTGACAGAGTAGCTGTCATCCTAAACACTCCAAGCAAAATCATCACTGTGTTATTATTTATTATTATTTGTTAACCTGCGGTCAAATGTTGGGCACACAAACAGGGGAGGGCACTGTAATCCCTGATGAGAGCAATAACTCTGGTCAAATGAGGGCGTCGCAGGGTGACGTGAGGGAGGAATTCATTTGGAGCGAAGTCGAGTCGCGCTTTTCAGGTGGGATTCAGCTCTGTCGGGGATCTCTCTGCGTCTCAAACTCACTTCCTACATTTTTTACTGCAGCATTTCCAAACGGAAAGCAATGCAGTTCAGACCCACGTTGAAGCATTACCTTGGACAATATATGGCTTTATTTTTCATGTGTATAATTGCATGACAACAATGTAGCCACACTGAAAAATATTCAAGGTGATCCAGATTTTCTACGGTTTATGTTACAACTTTTATCCAATTTGTATTAGACCAAGAATTTACATTTATGCAAGTATTCACGACCTTTGCTGATACTTTGTGGATCCACCTTTGGGAGCAATAACAACATCAAGCCTAAGATCTGTTTTTTATCAGCAAATATTATCAGTTGTGAGTAGATCTACAGTAGTACACAGAAATATTTACTGTTTAAAATTGGTATTTAGTTGCACAAGTTTCTCCAAAAAAACATCTTCATCTTCAGTTCAGCTCGCATGCTTTTATCATTTTAAAATCTCAGTTCTGTTCTCTTCTGTTGGAAACATGTTAGGGGGAATTAAAAGAAACCTGCCTATGAACTTCTTCTCAACCAACTTGGTTCATTGAATCATTTTCTCCCAGTTCACTTTGTATTCCTCCCCTATCAGGGTGTAATTCTGCTGATTATACAGTCTAATTGTAATTCACCTGCTGAAAAGAGCAGATTTTCTAGTACTCAGGAATCTTGTGTTATGCCTATTTCTACAGCAGAAGAAAAAAAAAAGTATTTCATACCATAAGCAGAGAAATGATTTCTTCATATTGGAGAAAACTCTGTTAGGCAGCGATTAGACCCAACCTTTGGAACATGCACCTGCGCTTTCACGATAACCTTTCAGCCTGAACATCAACTTGAAGGATTTCTGCTTTTGGTCCACAAACATACCTTCCTTCAAAGATCTTCAGATAAATTCAGTGAATGAAACATTTTCACGACTCAGAATGAACAGCTGACCTTGACCTGCATTGGATTGTCATGGGCTTAGGGCTGCAGTATTTTTTTATTTTTTTTATTTCTTTGGGTGACAAGCTGACCTTTGCTGAATTTTCTCATAGTGGAGCCTCATGATGTCCTCAGTTGGTTTTGTTCAAACTTCCTAATTGAGATCAGTATATTGTTTCTAGTCAAACAAAAAACAGATCTGAATGAATTTGTTTTTCAACTTTCAGTCATTGTTTAGGCTTAAGCTTGAAGTCAGTTGTTCTTCTGTTTGTCTAGATATTTTTGCCATTGAGTCACTGAGTTTTCATCCTGATTTGGTTATGTATAAATATGTATCCCATTTCCTGTTGTAGTGGGGGTTTTTTCCATTGTTTTTTTTTATTTATTTTTTATTGCAATTAGAATATTGATATGATCTTTGCTATTCAAGCTACCATTTTGGGAAAGCAGAAGATAGCACTACCTCTCTACCAATAAATAAATGGTGCATGAAAAAAGTAGAAAACAGAAAGGACAGGGGAGCATGAATGTGTCCTTTTTTGCTTTTATTTGCCAAGTTGCACCATTTCATTTTGGTTTTGACAGAAAATCTCTCCAGAATGTATTTTTAATTAGCTAAAATTGAGACTGATCACTTCAAAGACTGTTCTTGTTCAAAGCTGAAAATTAAAATCTAATGATAATTGTGTTTAATTAAAATAGCTACTTCATGAAAGATCTCCTAGTCAAACTTGTGTGTATTGTGTATAATTATTTTCATACTTAGACCACTTTACTTATATAAAGTTGAAATTTATTTCAAAACACAAATCAACCATAACTCAATCTGTATGAGATTCATCAGCAAATAAATCAGAAGCCTCTACTGTATCGCCTCCTCCTGAACAAAATGATTAAAAATAATTTACTGCAATAAGGATTTACTTTCTATGTTCATAACCAGCCCAGAGGCACCACTTATGGGCAATGTTACGTGATTGAGTTGGCAAATGAGGAAGGTTTGATAAGTTATACCTGCTCAACAGTACAATGCTCCAACCTGTTCATATGCTGTTCCAGGTTCTTTCCAAAATCTTGTTAAATCCAATTATTTTATTCTGGAAATGTTGCCTATTTGTTGAATTTGTGTTTTCTTCAGTCTGTTCTTACCTGGTTTTTAAAAAATAAAAAAAATTAACTAAAGCAAAACTGATAATTACCACTTTTTTTTCTTGTCTGTAAATGTTTGAAGACGAAACAAATTCCATGATGATGTATTTAGAGTTTAGTGAAAGCCAGCTAAAGGTTAGTGATAAATGCTTTGAATGAATGTTTTGTGTTTATAATATTTTTGTGAGTTAGATCCTTTCACGTTCTGGTTCACTTCCTTCAGTTTTTCCATCTGCTTCTTCCCTGCTACATTAGACCATCAGTGTACATCTGGTTTCAGATGTGCAGTGTTGTGAAAGCCAACTGTCCCTTGGCTTTTATAAATATCTTGCAGAAGCTGCTCTTAGACATCAAGACTTACTCGGCATTGGCTTTGTTGATTCGCAACGTTTAAAAGAACATACCACAGAAGGTCCTCTTAAATGTTTTTTTCAATCTTGGAAGTTTGGTGTTTTATTAACAATGTTTTCAGTTTACACCTTCATCTGCAACACTTGAACAACGTCTCTTTTTAAAATGATCAGAACGTCAACAGTTTTACTGATAACTCCCGCAAACTTGTGCGGGACAGAGCAGAAGATGACAGGTCATTAGACTTCCAGTCAATTTTATATCCAGGCCTAGTGGTGTCTTTTAAATAGCTGATAACTGAAGTGGACACATGCTTGGATTTTAAGGTACATGCAGACTGCACCCATTAAAAGGCACAGCAACATTTTCATCTGGTTAAAAACTGAGATGTTTTAGTGATAGGAAGGAGATTTTAACTTTGGTTCATAAATCATTAATAGAATCCATATTTTCCTTCAATGTTTGATCCTGGCTAAAAGAGAAACACTCTTGTTTCTCTCTCTCAGCTAAGAGAGAGAAATACTCTTTTCTTAACTGTGACCAGGGAGGCCACAGGGAAATCCCACTGCACCAGAAAAAAAAACATCCGACATTCATTCCATTTACAAAATCCTTATAACGCCTAAAAATGAGAACAACTTCCCTTTTTAACAATTTAAAGAGGTACTTTTAATCATTTTTATGTGCTTTTTATCTGAATTAAGGAACCCATCATTTTGAGAGAGTGCTTATTGATGGAGCCTTTGCCACAAAAGAATTTCTATCACCACTTGGGACATTTTTTTTATTTCCATTTCCAATAGAATTTAAATGAACTTTGAACATCCACTTTGCAGCTAAAAACAGTTCAGTTCCCTCGTCTTCAGCTTTCTCTGGACATGAAATTTGATGGACAATTCAATAACCTGCTATAGTTGTTTTTTCACAAAGCTCAACAGCCATGCGATTAAAAAAAATCAAGAAGAAACTAAACGAAACCACAACGTTGCTGCTGGATTTATCTCTGGCCTCAGGCATGTCAGTCTCCGTCCACCTCATTCTGCACCCACTCTTGTTTTTCAGAGTTAGAAAAAAGCCATTTCAGCTGTGACAACTTGCCTGATCTTACAACGAGAGCAGACACACTGACAAAAGATTGACTTTTGTGTTTTCGGCCTTCGCCTTCACATCCAACCAGTTATAATTAAAGATCCGCTGATCCAGCTGCATTAACCATAACAGCAGCTGTTGGTCCAAACTGATTTTTCGTCTTTCCTTTTGGTCTTACTGTAGCCTCTAGAACAATATTTCTTTCTCAAGATGACAATTTTGATCTGTGGGTCAAAAAACAGAGATAACTTTTACAGCTGAAAATCCTTTTGATCAGCAGGTTTACTTCTACGACTGTCTTACAAAGCTTTTTTTGACGGAAAAGTTGTCAGATCTACATCAGACACTTGTGTGCCAGCGAGTCTTTGCATGCAGCACTGTGTTAGTATCTCTTTTCAGCCCCTGGCGTCCTAAATATTTTAAGCATGTTTGTTTTGATAAATAAACAGCCCAAACCCGTTAAAAAGTTTTAAATCAATTAAAGAATATATTTATTTGGCCTTATATATGCTTATCACATAAATGTTTTGGTACATAAATATTTAATCTTATATATATATATATAGTTTTTTTATTTTTTTATTTTCCTCTGTGGACTTTTCTGTCAGGCAAATGTTAAGATATGTTACAAAATAGATAATCTGTCAATGGAACTAGTACTTTTTCTAAGGAATTATTTACTTAAAACAAAGCTCCTACACTTTGCTGTATAGTTACTTGTAAGTTGTACTGAGGAATTTGCACTGGAGACTGGACCAATCATGCTTGAGTTTGTGTTTTTTGGGGGTTTTTTTTCAAAGTGAAAACTGCTCAATAAATAATAATAAAAAGATAATTACATAACCCCTTTTTTTCCTATTCAGGCACCCAGTCATATCTATAATTTTGCTTTCCAAGGTTACTAAGATCAATTCATGTTAAAAAATACTATTACTACTAAATTTCTACTAAATGCTATTTACAAAGAATACAAAAACACAGGCTGCTTAGAATAAAAGTGGTGGTTCGAAGCTTTTCCTTCAGTTTGTTTTCTGAAAACTCTGGTCCAGTAGAGTGTTCTCATTTTGCCTTTGCAAAGTATTCTACCTGATTTTGTTTATGGTATCTACTCTTTTGCTTTTGTCCTTAATCCTCATTATAGGGTTATTATTCCTTTAAAAGAGGCAATTTGGATCTTAATTCTGTTTGAAAATAGATTTTGGGGTAGCGCATCCAAAATCTGTGTCCATGTCATTGGCGTGGACAATCACAATGCCATAATTGGCTAACGTGTTTCTAATGCCTCTAATGAACTCGGCTCATTTGCATGCCTTTCTGCGCCTGATATGCAGAGCAATTATCATTTATAACCCGCCATGAAAATTAATGCACAGTAACTAATCTGCACCTATGATGTGTAAAATTATTGCACAATATTTGTTTCAAAGCCCAGGAAAACCACAACACTCTGGCATGACTGATGGTGTTCCTGTTTCAGTTTGGTGCATCTCGGTTTGGAAGAGCAAAAATGGGAGCATAATGTTTTTCTTTCTTTTTTATGAGCTCAAAATGTCGCAACAGCTTTTTTTTAGATGGGAGAGTGGGGGAAAAAACAAAGTCCGTCTCTTCCAAAAGCAGCATCTGCTCTGAGAATTTCCATTTTTAACACAGGCCAACACCCTTTGTGCCGCAGATGCTATCTCATAGTCTCAGAGTGGAGATTTCAAGTGCAATAAACAACAACTCATAAAAATAATTAACACATCCTGGATATATCTATTGATCTGTTTTGGGTTATTTGTTTCTTGCTGCTGGAAACAAACAAACAAAAAAAAAAAACAGTGAAAGCTCCTGAAATCCTCAGTGCAGACAGTGCAGCAAAATTAGATTTTCTCTTTTTCCCGGAAAAGGTGGACAATAAACTCAGCAGCAACTGTTAAACTACACGAAACATAAACTAATTTGCTTAATTTACAGAAGGGAGGGACAGCAGCTGTCACATTTCTGGGAACATAAACACATGACCTGAGTTTATTTTAACGACACCTCAGAGGACATTTCACATCTGCTGAATGTTGCACACTGACATGTGTGAAGAATCTGTCGTTAAAATCTTCAATCTTCTCAATTTCCTCTAACTGTAATTCTTCGTCATTGCAGCTATGATTCCTGGTTTATGTTCCTCTGAGTTACATACACTGTATGTTAAGTTGAGCTTCAAGAACATGCTGGTCAAAATAGGCAGAATTGAAATATTAAAATAAATTATTGTTGATATGCAGCAATAGAGCCAGATTTTAGCATTTTTGTGGCATTTTTTCAATACTTCCTTATTTGTAGATTTCAAATGGCCCAAAACGACATTCAGAAAAAAAGTAGTACAAGATCAAACAATAAAATAATTAATAACATGAGACATGGACAAAAGTTAAAAGCCAGAAAGTTTTCATTTAGCCATATTTTTTTCCTTTTATACCATCCCACACAACCTGGTATCCTCACTCTCAAATGTCTTCCTCTCGCCGTGCGCTGTATCCTCCAGCTTTTCTTCGTGATCTTCATTCTGACAAAGGTGTGCAACCAAGCTTACACACAAATGCATGCACACACAGTAACCCCCTGACAAAGAATGACAGACCCTGACAAATCAGAGACTTTATGAATAAAATAGTTGCAGAGGTCCAGACAGACTGTCAAATCATCCATACGTTTGGACTCCGGGGCATTCAGTTGAACTTCTTTGAAATAGTTCAAAGGTAAATTGTACGACTCTTTCATTCCCAAAAAACACTTTACGATCTACTGAAGCAGCTCTTCATTTTAGAATGAAATGTCAAGTGATTACAATTTAATTTACTGTCAGTGTATTCAGAACCTTCCACTGAAGGATCAACTACATTCCTGTTACCAATTTATGCCACCAGGTAGAAGAGTTTGACTAGTTGGAAAAGAAAGGAACTAACTTTTTTTCTATCATTTACAAAGTCATTGGTAATTGGATCTGAAGAAGGATTTCTGCTTTTTTACATACTGTTCAGAAGCAGTTCACCTCAGTGATTTCTTGTTATTGAGAAAACATTATTGACAGATTGAGTCCCGAAGATTTCCTTCCCTTTTAGAAATATTCATAGATGAAAGCTGGATCACTAGTCTCAGACTTTTTGGGGAGTGACTGGAGTGTACATGAATTCTCCATTTTTTAATCAACCAAAGGACACAAAACATGAATTAATGGTCTTACACATTTTTACCAAAGTGTTCTGTATGTAATCTTCTGTTATTATTCCATCTCTTTATCATTTTGTTGGACACATATTCCTTTGTGTGCTGGACGAAAGGAAGGAAGGAACAGTCTGTTCTCATCTCAGGGCATCAAAAGCTGACACATTATCAAAAACCTGAGGTGACAGTGAAGGATGAACATCTGAACTAAAAAGGTTGCATGGATGACAGAGTAAATACGTCAGCGTAACCTTGGTAGTGGCTTGAAAAGAAGGGAGTTGGAATTTCTTTGTTGGTTCTTTAAGATGTCAGCTAAGAGTGACATCTTTTTAATATTTACTACAAAACCTGATGGAAGGTTTTGTAGTAAATATCCTACTTTTCTTAGCTTTACTCTATCTCTCTAAGGCTTCTGAATTAAGTTTTGAAGTGTCAACAACTAAAACTAAACCGCCGTATCTAAAAAGAGTGATAAGCTAATATTTTAAAGGGGTTGATCTAGCATTTGCAGAGATTCAATTAGGAGTCAAGAGCTCATCTATCTTGGTACTTTGCTTGATTGATGGCAAAATGGAGCAAACAATAAACTTAGTGGAGCTGTGTGTCCAGGAACTTGGACATTGCTGAAGTCATTGTGATCAACAAGCATTTGATCACAGTGATCGGTATTGTGATCGGACGGTAAAGCTCTCAATTCACCCATGAAGGCATGTTTAACTTTTCCTCATGGTCATGTCAAAAACGATGATTAAGAAATCAGCGCTGGTTGAAAATGAATTTTTGACTTTTTTCACTCACTAATATAGTTGTTGACTTTATGCCATCTGTGTAACACAATTGACTAGTACAGTGTTGGTGGTGCAATTCTTGTTATTTATGCAACCAACCACTTTCATAAGAAAAATGTGGGGTTAAAAATGTATTTTCTGTATAAACAAAACAAAAAAAAAACTCATCAGAAGGTGCCAAATTACAGGCCTTTATGCACAAGCACAGACCCCGGAGAGAAAAACCTTTCCTGACCAAAGAACTGGACATTAGCACATTAGTGTTGAGGTATGATTTGAACAGCTAGAAATGTAAATTACGTGTCCTCTTTTTATTATAGTCACAAGTCATTCACTGGTAAATTTGATGGTTTCAAATTATTTAAATCTTCTATTTACTGTGGAGAAATAACAATGTTTTCCAATAAAACCTTTAGCCTTTGCAGTTGTCAATACGGAACGGCTTGACATGTCCTCAGAACACCCTGAATATTTCTTTAATAATCATAGAGGGACGCAAATCCTCTCTGTAGCTGTCCATGGCAGTTATTATAGCATGATTAGGATGTGGATTACTGTGGACACAGTGAACAATCCGACATTCAGAAGAGCCTTTTTCGCTCAGGCTGCATTGAGCTCTGGTTTGGCTGTTTTATGTATCACTGACACATTCCTCCTACTCCCTATAATTGTGCTCGTTAGTTTTGGTGTTACTACAGACTGATTTTGGCAGCAGGAATTGTACTCTGCAAGAATACTTTGTGGAGTCTTTCAGAGATGCCTCAATACACACAAGTGATAGTGTAGGAACCTCTGCCTTTCAGTTTAAGCTTCCCCTACAGTGCATTCTTAATTTTAACTACTTTCACAAGGTGGATCTCTGTTATCAGCACAAAACACATCCTCTCTTCTGCTGCTGGTTAAATTTTATGAATCAAGCCTTAAACCTGATGAAGACGGTCTGGGGTTTTTTTACACATCCCGATGAGACATTGCTAATTGATCTAAAAGTTGTAATTAATCATTTTAGATTATCTGTTCTTTGTTAGAAATTAACTCAGATGCTTCAACTGCAAAGAAAGGAGACAAAAGGTGATTTATGTGGCTCTAAAACAATCAGCTTGCAGAAAGTGTGCTTTTCTTCCCTTCCCCATCTTTCTAAAGAAAACCAGCATGTTCAATTTGGAAACAGCAGCAGGGACTCAAATCTATTTTCACTTACAACAAAAGAAAGAAATCTAAGAGCTGAGATTCTATGTTTACTTTTGTTGCCAGCTTTTGGATTGATTGTTTGAATTCCATCATTAAAAGTGCATTTCAGTCACGCACAATGCAAAGCAAATGTTGACATCTCGCTCCAGTCCAGGATGGGCGTCTGCTTGACTGACAGACCAGAAATGGATTTTCTGACAATTAGATTTTTAGTGGAGTCGGGGTGGGGTGAGGGGTGGGGGGTAGATATTCGCCGCTCTCTCACGTAGTCGTTCATACTGGCGATCAGGCTTTACTGCTTTGATGATTTTTCAGGCTGTAAGCTGTTCCCCGGCAGGCGTGAAGGTCACTAGCCCTTCCTCCACATCAAAGACTGACAGTGTTTCAGGTTGTCTGTCTCGCTGGATGATTGGCACAGAAGGTCCTCCACCGGGGGACTCGGGTGCATTCAACCCCATGAGGGTCGGGTCTATTGGGCAGGAAGCTTACAGCAATGCAGGTGAAGGGCTCGTGGTGTCCCTGGTTGTTGATTACATGACTCGTATTCCGGTGTGTGATTAGAGATGTGTGAGAGGTTAAAAACTGACACCTTGCCTTCCACATGACAAGGTTTAGTGTATAACGACCTGTCTCCAAGATGTTTTCACTGCTGTAGTTGGCCATAGACAGTCTCCATACTAACATAGAAATCCTGCGTAAAGGAGGTTATGAGAGGCAGAGTCAAGCTTTTTTTAAGTTGCTAATTGTGGGAAAGTCTGAGTTTGCACATTCTTCTAATTCCAAAACTGGAAGCAAAAGCTAAAATGCTTCTAAAATATAAAAAGGTGTTTCTCCACGTTAACACAGTTTACCTAGATTTAAATTATGCATGCCGCATGCATTTCTGGGGAAGCCCGCCCATATTTATGTAAATTATAGCCACAGCAAATTGGTTGGCATTCTCAAAGACCAGAGTTAGATGCACAATGCATAAGAAAATTACTGTGTACAGAAAGCTGGCAATAACTTTGGCACAATTAGACGTGAAAGAGAAAAGAATAAGCTGCTCTGCTGTGGGCTTTAGAAAAACGCACAACAGATGTGTCGACCATTGAAGAGTTACCTAATGTTGTCACTGAAAATGACTCCCATTTAAATAAAATAGTGTAAATGCAGTTAACTCATTTTTTTGTTGTTTAGAAATGCAGAAGACACAGACTGGATGTTAACAATGCTGAGGTTGGTGGATCGGTTAAAGTGATAACAGGTACATGAACACACATACCCTTTTCTGTTAACTTATTACCAGAAAAAAAATAATATGCAATCATGTCTTAAGTGCTTCTTATTTAGTCTGACATGATTACATGAGGTAGTGCAATTTGTAGTACAGGATGTCACAAGTTATATTTCTACAACCAAAGGAGGTTTGCAAAGCAGCCAAACCATGAGTGCATTCATTTTACTTTGCCCTGATTGGCTGGACCCCTAACAGAGAGATTAAGATTAGCAGATTAGATTTTCACTGTCAGGGGTATTTGATCTTTTAAAACAGCCAGTTTTAAATACTTGAGGGGCTCTCAAGTATTCATTAAAGACATCTGCTCTGTTTGGTGGGATTCAATGACACTTGTAACCTGAAACAAAAAATGGCACACATTGAAGTTGAAGGGCAGGATTGCTTACGATGTCAGAGATACCTAAATCCAGGCCTCGGGCATCCTTCCTCCAACACCAGAATCAAATGAACAGCTAATTACCAGGCGCCTGCAGAGCTGAACCACATGCTGATGAGGAAATGCAGTAATTTGATTCAGGTGTGTTAGAGAAGAGATGCGTTCAAGGATTTTATTATAGTATTTCTCAGAGTCTAGAGTCGGACACCCCTGATTTAATGCAATCTGTCTTTTGCACAATGATAGAAAATAGCAAGGAGTGGGTATGAGTGTGGGTGAAGTGATGGCAGAAATGCAGACGATTGCAGTGATTTGAAAATTCTCTTCTGAGATTTGCAACATCACAATGAAAAGAGATCTTTTTTTTTTTTTTTTACTTTCTTACACCATTTGAAACAATCTTCTTTTGAGACAGAATTTTTAAAATCTTTGCTTAGCACTAAGATAGTATCTCACCCAGGAAGCTTTAGGATACAAACATTGTAAAAAATTGTATACATCCCTCTCATGCAAGAGTTGACACATGTCAAAATACTTTATAGTTTGCCCTGCAGATATATGTTTTGGTTTGCAAGCAGAAATTCACCTTTCTTCGTTTCTGCTTGTGCCTTGCTACCATCCTTTGATCATGCCGACTGTCAGCTACTGCAGTTTGGACAGTGACCGCTCATTCCTACAACAGGGAACCCCATAAGAATGTCAAGTCTGTCAATGAAGACTTCAAGCATATTTAGTTTAATCTTTTCATTCAAATGAGATGGGCCCTTATTTTATGTAGTATAATCGGCGCCTCTTTAGTCTTTTTAACTAGCTCAGCACAGTTTTCATCACTTCAACTCTTCTTTGCAGATAAAATACAAAGAAATGTAAGAAAGGTTTCACTTCAGAGCAGATTGTGTGGGAAGTGATTACCATTTTCAAGGTCAGGAGATGGACTTTTAAGATCTGAAGCTGGAACTGATTAAAGCAGTTTAAGTTAATTCAAAGTGGAGCGGTGACTGTAAACTCCATGAGGCTGCCACAGAGCGCTGAGCATCTGTCAGTAAAGGAAGCTCAGCATTATTACGGTACAAGCCAAAGCACCTGGCAGCGCCGACCTGAGATTAATCTGGTTCATCAGCCGAGGTCGCAGAAGCTGTGGGTAATGAGACTGTAATTTAGGAGGAGTAGAGGTATTGTTCTTTGCAGCTAATCCAAAACTATTGGGCTGAATATTGAAATCAAATCCCTCCATTACAGCAGGGGGCAAGTTCAGCTTTGGGCAAAAATCTGTTTAAAGTGCAGCCGGTGCGAAGAGTCTAATAAATGTTAATCCTTTTGCATTTTTGTACTTCTCTTTGCATCATTTCCCTTATTTTCCCTTTTGCGCTATCCCCCCTAGTGGATTGATTCGAGGATTACGACTCCCCACCTACCTGCAGCACAATGCGAGCTGAGGATTTATCCGACGCAGCACTCTATGAAAAGCAGCTTTGAAATGCTGAGCTGAAGTATCTGCTGCAAATGACTGAAATGTGTGACAAAACTTGCACACTGTACACCTCACGAGGACACAAGTTGCAGAAGAGTACATATAAAAATGGCTGCATGAAAATTAGGTTAGATGTGTGTCAATGACGAAATTGAGTGAAAAGTAAGCAATTGTGAGCACATATGCAATTATTGAACACCATCTTTATTTGACATTGTAATTCTTTGACTATAATATAATACTGCACACTGCAGCTAATGGGAAGCAGATGCTTTTCTTTGTATCTGGTGAAATCTTCGGTCCTTTTCACTAGCATTAATCTGCACTCGCATCGCAGAATTTTTAAGTACTTGACAACCTTCCTCTGAGAATTAGATTAATCAGAATATGACTCTTCACAGCATTAACTATTTCTACTTCTTGCTGTTCCAACCAATACATTTGTGCATTTTTTCAGGGGCTCTAAGCTTAAGCAGAGACTGTAATTTGTACAATACTGGGATATATATAGGGAGCTTTGTAAGGATTAACCAGTAGTAGTGTATTTATGAATAAAACTAAATAATTGCTTCTATGACATTTACACGTAGTGGTAGTATAATTGAGAACTAAGTCAACTGAGAATTAAATTAAACACAAGTTATTTGGCATAGCATCCAAGCTGTTCTACGTTTGTGCACCTCACAGCTGGAGGGACCGAGTTTCTCCATATTCTGCTTGTTAACATGCTGTGGGTTTGAGTCTGAAGTGTGGTGCAGAGGGAGTTTCCTCGTTATGAGAAGTCCTACAGGATATTTGTGGCCCGTGTGAGCAGGAGGCTCAGGTGGGTGTCATTCATATCCATAGGGGATCAGTCGACAATATTTTCAGCTGGCCTAGGATGCTACTGCTGATAATTTCTTTTTTTTTTTTGTGCCAGGCAAAAAAACACTCAGGAGTAAATCAGTATGGATCCACAAGAAGAACATTCTCTCCTGAATTTTTCTTGGACATGTCTGGGTTCTAGTCCAAATGTTAGGAAAACTCCAAGGAGCTTAAGTTGGTGTTTACAGTTCCTCTCTGTATGCAGGTTTTTTCATCATCTCTTCAGTCCTGCAATAGTTATGTCACCTACTAATTTATTAAGGGTGTTATGAGAGAGTTATTTGAAGCTATGCAGTTGTGGATGAAGACCGTATAAAAAGTTAAGCTGAAAGCCTTGGGTAATGCCAGCACTGAGGGCTGATGGTAGAAAAAATGAAGTCGATTCAGAGGCACTTTTGATCAAAAAGTACTTGATACATGGTCCTTGAATTATTGAATGTGGAAGAAGTGTAAGAAAGCCTAAATTGTTAGAGCCAAATAGAGAAATTATGAAGTGTAAGGTAATTTTATATGTATGGCACATTTTCAGCAACAAGGCAGTTCAAAGTGAATAAGAAGGAAATACAAACAAAACAACAAACCCAAAGAAAGTCTAAATAGTAAAGGCATAAAACTACATACTGGTTCCCCAATAAGAATAGTTGATCATTTATAAGCTTTTGGGGTTTCTCTGGATCTTAAGTTTGTTCTGGATTAGAGAGCTATAAACCAACTAAATGTTGGTTCTCCATGTTTGACTCTTGTTCTGGATGGCTAAATAAACTAACAGGAGTTTCTCTAGTTCTTGCTCCGATATTAAAAGTGTAAAGATAACAAGACTAAATATCGGTTCTCTGTGATTAATAAGAATAATAATAAGTACCCCATCATTTATAAGCTAATAGGGGCAAGGAGAACAGCTAAACTAAACATCACTAAACACCAAATTAACAAGATGGACAACCCCAAAAAAGACAAAGCAATTCAGGAAGTAAAGAGAACAGAGGGAAGTTGACCAACCAGAATTTGATCTTATTGAGTTTCAGCTCATTGTTTTTTTTTTTTTTTTTTTTATATTATGAGCCTTGTATTCATATTTGACATTCTTTCAGCTAGAAACTCGTTTTACCTGTGTACTCCACCACCTGTTTCTATCACAACTTCAGCTTGAGTTCCATTTTTAAAGAAAAATGACTTGGGTTTGATGGATGTGGAAGAAGTAAAAAGTTCATAGAGTCAAAGAGCCTCATTACAAGTCTCTTTCTGCCTAATCATTCTTGATCTCAAGCTTTCTCATGTAATGAAAGTGTTTTATGACCAGGGCAGCAATCATTCACTCTGCTCTGCTCTGTAGCTCTGCTCTGTGCTCACATCATTCCATCATTTCTGAAACGTATCTCTCCAACGCCCTATTTTTTTTTTCATCTCCATCATCCGGTTTATTTAGATTTGAGAAAAGAGCTCAGCTGTACAGAAATGAGACCTTTTCCTTGATGAATTTTGAGCTTTAAATGAAGTTGAGAAGACAGCAAAATTTCAAAGTGTGCCTGAGGGATTTTCATATCAGAACAGTCAGGATGTTCCAACATTTCGCAGACAGAAGCCAGTGTGTGTTGGCTTAAATCCCTGATTTTGTTTCTTCATCAATAATAAATGGGCATTGACAATTATACTTACAGACAATATATATTTCATGCCAAGATGTTTTAAAAGTTAGATTTATCAGTGTAACATTTGTAGATTTGATGTTGAAAAAGAAAACATGCAGAGAAAAATGAATGGAAACCAATCTGGGAATCACAAGAGTTGCATTTCTTTGTTGTTTTTTGAATGCTTTTGTGCTTCTGCAACTTGTCCCTTATATTTTATTCTTCCTAAGTATTTTATTACAGAAGATATTTTTCATTATCCATCCATTCATCCAGAAAAGAGATGACATCTTAAAAACACTTCAGTCCAGGAAAGTTGAAAGTTTTGACATGAAAAATGTGTAAAAAGTCATGAATCTTAAGAATTTGCCAAATTTTCACAATTCATAGCTGAAAATACCAATGCTTTGAGACCATCCGTTATTACAGAGTTATACCTAAGGTTTATTTAGCAAATTTTCTCTATTTACAAAGATTAACAATAACTATAACTAGAAGACAGAAAAACAGAAACTGGTACAAAATAATTAAAGAAGAAAGCTTATATTTCTTTTCAAATATTTGTACAACTTGAACAGCTTGTCAAAAATGCTTTAGTAAAAGGCAAGTAAACCTCTCTTATTCCTTGAAGATGTCTTGCTTCTCATCCAGCAGCTTGAAATAAGATTCATTCTGTTCCCTCAATTCCAGATCAGGAGCAAAAACTGGACTGTTGTCAACGAAAGGAGTTTCAGCGCCCTCTCCAAAACTACTGAACAACAAAACAGAGACACAAGCAGCCTTCTCTCTGTTGTATTTGGTACATCAGCAAAAGCTGAGACAGTAATATGTGCCAATTTGAATAATGCATAACAATGCCTGCGTCTTTTAGGGGCAATCAATTATTCAATGCCGCAACTGCTCCCTCTCACCGTGTTTTCTAATAGTGCTAACTAATGTCACAGAAAAACTGACACCGCCTTGAAATATTCCTTTTGTTTGGGGTTCATACATAAGCAATTAATCGAATCGAGAAAACACAAGAGAAGAAGACGGAAAGGTAATGGCAAGCTTTTCTTTTCCTTTTTTTTCCCCATCTTTGTTGAATGAAAGGAGGTTAGGCAGGTCCAATTTTCAGCTCCGCTCTTGTGGATAAACGCAAGCAAAAACAAAAAGATTCCCTGTTCGTCTGTTCGCCTGATTAAACTGTAATTTGTGCAATTATGCAAAACGTGCCAAGGAAATTTTAGTTGGTTCTGGCAAAGTCATAATAATATATGGGAGCAATGTTTGGATTTTAAGACTGTAAACTGCAAATGAATATGCATATGATTTATATCTTTTCAACACAATGCGAACTCACAGCAAGTCATTAAACTTCCAGAAAAGTAGTGATTGGTACTTTTAAAAAGTTTTCCATTATAAGTTTGTCACATGTTAAAATACAATATGCCAAGTTTCCTTTGTAGCTCTACAGACATTTCCGGTCTTCAGCTAACAGACTCGTATTATCTTGTAGAATCAGCAGTCAGTTTGGGCTCAGGAGGTGGGTACGCTCCTAACTTTTAAAACCAGGCTAAACACTTTCCTCTTTCACAAGGCTTATAGCGAGAGCTTGCTCAGTTGTCCTCTTTAACCTGCTCTACCCCTGTTTCAGAATGCTCAGACTAACTCTAACCTTTACCTGCTACACTTTCTGTGTATTTCAGCATCAAAGAGTTAAGGCCACCTTTGGTTAAAGCTTTCATTCTCTTCATACTTGTAGAAATCTCCAGAGTTACATATTTCTGATCTGTCTGCTGTTTTTGTCACGGACTTTCTCAGACTAACTGATCAAGGCAGACGACTGCTGTCTGAATCTTGCAGAGCCGCAGGGATTTTAACCTGTTTTGCTGCTTTATTTATTATTTTCTTGATTCATAGAAGAACAACCCAGATGTGACAGTTTACATACAGCTACCATTACTGCAATAAAATGATTTCTTTAAAGCAATCTGCTTCCAGCGAGAAAAAAATAATAAGAATACATTTGGTATTTCAATCTTTTAGCATGTTTTTTTGAGGGACCCAATTTATTTCAACTTAGGCTAATGCCTATTAGCCCATAGCTGAAGATCATGTCTGAGTTTACTTGTTTGTCACATGAAACAAGGAGACATGTTATTCTGTTATTCTAATAAGTCACCAGGTGTTCAGGAACAATCCAACAGACACAAAGGCTCAAGTCTCCTATGAGCACAAACTGCTGGAACACCATGAACTGAGAAGTTGTTTACCTCAAACAAATATTCTTAATCAAAAGTCAGATTGACAAAGCATGTGATTGGAGTCAAAATCAGGCTTTCAAACCAAAGTACCATCTGTTAATCACAGTGGTTGGCTTTGCTCAAATAAGCACTTTCTGCAGAGATATAGAATCATAATGTGGCTTTCAACAAAGATTTTAAAAGATGCACAAACATAAAACACAAAACTGACACAAAACCAAAAGCTCTTTTAAAAACGTCCTTAACTGAAAAACACTTTGCTTTTTAGATGAGTCAACAGGATTTAGGACACAAAAAGACAGAGGGAGCACAATACACAAAAGCTTCTGTTTGAAAAGCTCAATTCCCCCAAGTCCTAAAATGTGCAGGAGGTTTGGACACATCCAGTATTTCTCTGGACCTACCTTTGTGGAAATTTGTATCTTCCAAGCTGTTCAAGTCATTTATAATTCCCACAGGAGTGTAGTTTAATTTTAGGGATACTTTCATTCTCCACCACTTGGCAATTAGTTGGGATACCAAGAACTTAGTTTTTTGTGTAAGGCTTTTCAGCAAATCAAGTCAAATTTGTTTGGATATCACAATTCAGCAAAATGGCATTTAGAGAGTGCTAAATACTCAAATTTGGGGGAATCCTAGCAACCCTAGCCATACAACCAGAACTGAAGTGGAATGTGGCTTTGATGTTAAACGGACTTAGTTGAAGTCCAGATCAAAATCAAATTCACAAACTTTGGCAACTGATGCTTGCATATGCTATCCAGGCAAAGCAGAATGGACAAACATTTCTGTCCCTACATTTTAGATCTTGGAAATTTTACATACAGTAGCAAAATAATTTGAAAACAATGTATAATTTTCCTTCCATTTCACGATTATGCACTGATTTGGGTTGACTTGTAATGCAAGTGAGTTATTTCAGTAAAAAAAGTATTATTGTAACATAAAACAGGCTTTCCATTCCTGTCGTTTTAGGAATTGTAGATCAGATTATCATGTTACTTCCTTAAACATAACCCAGATTTCACTACACCTCTTAACCTACATCTGAAATTAGGAAGAGGGAGATGAACGAGGTGACCAACTCTTTAAGATTTAAACTATTCCAAAGGATGGCACAAGTGATTTGAAAAAAAGTTATATTTTTTGTCTTTGATGTGAAAATGCTGTCCTGTTTGGAGCAGCTGGGCATCTTTCTATGTACACTGTTTGAATATTAATTTTTGGAGATTTGAGCAGTGTATGGATGAGTGAGGCAATCTTTGATGTCGTTCCAGGAACACAACAGGGAGCTGGAACACATAGCTCCTCAAACAAATAAAGAATCAGCAGGGGCATAATATTGTTCTATTTTTAAACTATTCATATCTGAGCTTGTTTCTTTTCCTCCTGGGATTGTCTTAAAAGGGAATCTTAGTCCAACACACATTTTGACGTTCATCTTAATTTCCTGTGGGAGACAGCAGCAGAAATGTGGAGGAGCATGGATGTTGACATGGATCCGTGTCTAGTTAATATAAATACACAAACCATTAAGGTTTAAGGTAGCAGTGAGGCGGCTGAGTGTTTGATTCAATCTGTCTTGATCTTTAACCCCAGCTCCACGTGGAGAAACAAAGACGGGATGATTTACTTTGACCTGAAGCTCTCCTACCTTACAACAGCAGGTCCTTTCGCTTGTTGGTGCTACCAAATCTTCAGGGGGCCGAAAGGCGCTGACTCCTCACACAACAAGGTTGCTCCCCTCTAACAGGAAGCTGAAAATACAGGCGTTTCTTATCATACCGATGGCTTGAGAAAAATGGGAAGGGCAGGTCTGAGGTAAAGACTGGATTATCAGCACACAGGAAGCTTTATTGGATTTCTGTCTTCAGATGGTGGCAAAGACCATCTAATTTAGGAAAAAAAATAAATAAATAGTATAGTCTTCCATCACTTAAGCAATGCAATAGTAAAAGTTGTCCATTCATCAGATAATTTCACATCAGCTGAGCATCTTTGCACGTCTCATTGTGAACCTTCTGGCTATTTGTTGTGTTCATTGGTATTCAATGCAGTTTTGTCCCTAACAGTTATGTTTTCATTGAGATTAAGTTACTCACAGATCAACAATATTGAACAAATTGTTATTTTCCTCTGAAGGCAATTGATTGCACTGGAGGCATTAGAATAAAGGGGGCTGAATAAAAATGTGTTTTTATTAGATTAAATAAAAACTGTATCCCTTTATTATCTCTATCTCGCAATTATACACTACACTGTGATGATCTAATCATAAAATCCCTTTAAGAAAGGTTAAAATCTATGAGGCTGATGTGACAAAAATGGGAAAATATCCAAATGCTTTAAATCCCTTCACAAGGCAGCATACACTGGATGCCACAGGAAACAAGTATTTCTTCTTGGTTTGAAGCTTTATTGTTTCCACTTTGCATAATGAGCGTGCAGTTGACCATTTGGGTAGTATCCAGGGCAGCATTAGAAACTTTTCTGCTGGTTCCACCTTGTGCAGGAGTTGTTTTCTTTTTTCTCTCTCTCTCTCTTTATTTTGCACATGTGCAGTCAATGGGGCATTGCTTGTTGCTGAGAATGAGAAGACTATTTTAAGTGCTTCACATGCAGTGTGGGACTGCACTGAATGTTGTTGCACCCAGAATTTAGATGATTTCCTGCTTTAGCCGATGTTTTTTATTCGGTGGGGGAGACAGAAAGAGCAGTTTTCCACGATTCTATTCATGCAAGAAACGCCACAGATCACAACTGCAACCATTTATTATTTAGTCCAAATTGAAAGACATAGATTCCAATATCAGTCACAAAATATGGCTGAATGTTTCACAATAAAGTGTTTTTGAGCCTTGCCAACAATTTTAGACTGCTACATGGCCAACCTCTATTGTACTTGCAGCACTTAGTGATCCCCAGTGATTTTGAGATCCTCTTTTATGCTTGTAAAGCTAGTTTAGATGTCAGCATGGGTAATTCTCTGATACGTGTATTGAGACCGACTTCAAACCTTGTTTGGTGAAGGGGAGGAAAAGCTTTGCCCACCAGCTTTTCGCAGATTTTCCCTTGATGGCATCATCACCATCACACCTCCAGAAGTGATGCTATAATTCAGGGCTCTATAGAGCAGAAAATATTCTTCGAATTGGACATCAACCTTCCAACACAGTACTTGTTAAAACAGTCAGACATATATGTATCTTTTTTTTATCACTTTTTGTACCAAGATGTTACCGGATGATTTTGGAGGTATTGAATGTCATTGAAAATGGACTTATATATATATATATATATATATATATATATATATATATATATATATATATATATATATATATATATATATATATATATATATATATATATATATCTTTTGTGGTATTTACTTTGGCTTTGAATTTTCATTTCATCCCTTTCTCTTCCTCTCTGTCTTCTCCAAACATGCTTCATAGATAGCTGCAACTGTAGAGGATTACAAAATCAAGACATTTTGGATTTCTGTAACGATGTAAATGTGACTTTTTGGTTCCGCAGATGTGCATTAATCTGTTCCCATTTTTGGCTATGAGCAGAAGGAATTTGAGTCCCGTGTATTTCTTTATTTATATATTCCATGACTTTAAGCACCTTTAAATTCCTCCATACAACTGATCTAGTTCATTAAACTTACCTATTGTTTGTTCCACAAACATCCTCTTCTGAATTCAAACACCATGACCTTTTTCTACTATTTTTCTGAATAATCTGTTCTCTTTTTTTATTATTATTATTATTATTTAATTAATTAATTCAAATGCACTTCAAGTGATCTTGCTTAACTCCTACCTGTGCTTTGGTCCTCAACAAACCATTACAGAAGAAGGGGCTTGAGTGTGTTTGGTTCCTAAACTGTTGTTGAGCATGATAAGCAGTTTCATTTAATATTTTTGTAAAAGTTTGGGTCAGAGTATTGAGTTTAAGATACAATGAAGCGTTCCAAAATGGCAAAGGGGCATACCGTACCAAAATTGGTTTTAAACCAGATGAAGCATGCCGACATTTGTGGAATGGCTCCAATTTAAACCCTACAAAAATGCATTTAGTTTTGATGAACATTGGGTCTCTGCCAGGTAACCAAACAATTTAAAAGAACTCCGAGGCCTACTCTGTGAAGAAGCAGAAAATTTCCTGTTGGATACAAAATCCTCACAGTTAATCTGGAACAATAGGGACACACTTCACAGCCATCACAGTTTATACTCATTTAAAGAAGACTTGGAAGACACACTACAAAATAGTTTCAGCAAAAATTATTTTAAAAAGTGCATCACAGAACCCACTGTGAAAAGACCACAAACAACATGGTCAAACCAACTCAAAGCATCAAGGTCTCAACAAAAAAAACAACTGCTTAATTAGATTACAATACCTACTAACACCACCAGAGGGAGATACTATGAGCACTCTAAGGAGCCATAACAGGATTTTGCTTTATTTCAGCCATTTTATTTTGGCAAATAAGAGTTGAACAGCAACAAAACAAAAATTGAAAATGTATTCCATTATCAGACACTTCAGGCTGGTATAGACTGATGCAGAAGAAGAGAAGAAGGACAAATGGGTTTTTTTTTGTTTGTTTGTTTTTTATATTTAATGTTATGTCTGAGCATATGGGTTAAAGAAACTGAAAATAATATAATTTATTTGAGCCATCTCTTGTTTTGCATAACTTAGGTGGAATTAAAAATGACAAACCAAAAAGATAAAAATTATAAAGGTATTTATTATGTAAAATGTATTTTTGAGCGTTATATTATGTTATAGTGTTTTCCCTCATCAAAAACATACTTGAAGTGTAAAAAAAACTCAAAAGAAAAAGAGCTACCATCTCTGCAGTTGCAGTCATGCAGGCAGGCATGTTTTAATGTTACAGACCACAGTATTTAGCAAGTAGCTCAAAATTTAAACTGGTATATTTGTGTGTCTAAGATGTAAAGTTTACCTTCAAGCAAACACCTGCAAATAATGTTCTATGACTGTAGAGACACTTTCACACAGCATAGAGAGTGTGCTTTTTTCAGTCACAGTGTTTGATATCTGACAGCATGAAGGTTGAAAAGGCTTTATTGGTGGTTTTATCATTCTTAAAGTTCAGTTTCTGTTTTGGTCCAAGGTCCTCAGCCTTCTATTTACTTATCAGTGACAGAATTTTAGAACCTCCTTGTGTTGTGACAAGGTCGAACTCAGCGTGATATTATCTGCAGAGTGCAAACATGAAAGTGTGCTTGTTCACAAACCACATAAACAAGTTTGTATCTTTGTTTATACCTCTCAATAAGAGGTATAAAGCTGCAGACCACCAATCCATTAGCTGTGGTTATTGGGCCACCTTCAGCTCAGTTAGGAAAGTGACCAAAGGTTAAATATAGGAGAATAAGGGAACAAACATTTGACACTACCTGATCAGCTCAAAAATTCATTCATTCAGTGTTTGAATGAATGAATGTACTGGGCACAAACCTGCTGACTGGTTTGTACTGGTTTGTACAATTGGGAATTGTGGGTAAAATATAACATTGTTTCCTCAATATTAGTGAGATTGTGTCCAAATAATAATAATAATAATAATAATAATAATAATAATAATAATAATAATTGGGGTACTGGGCATGCATTTCTATCAGTGTGACTCACTTTGAGCTCATGTACCATAATCATAAAATTCCTCATGCTGTGTCATCTGTTCACAAAAAAATGGGCAAATAGTTTTAGCTCATAGTTTTTGCCTATGCATTAATAATAAGCCAAAACTATGATAATTTACATGCTAATGATGACTCGATGTGAACTTGTGAACATGGACTGTTACTAAAAGCAATTATTTTGTGTTATCGTCAATGTTTGCTACATTGACCAATGGAAATAAAACATTCATCGATGACAATTATTAAAACTAAAGGTTTTTAAATACCTAATGTTTTCAATAACCCTTCATAATCTTTTTTTGGCTGCTGTGCAAGTCTCAGGAATCAGTTGAGATTTTTCCAGAAAAGTTCAACGTTCTAAAGCCCCCATTTCTCAGTAGTAGTGCCCTCTCAGACATGTGAATAGATTCACAAATGCACCGTCTCTGAGCGCTGTAGTCCACCACAAGGAGCATGGAGAGAGGAAGGCATGTGAGGAGACAGCCATCAAAACGACTGAAGCTCACCACACTGTTTGCCAATCGTGGCGTACACACCAGCTCCGCAAATCATTCTTCAGGGGAATCCGTGCAGAGGCCTCAGTGTGGAGCAGTTTAAGGTAAACAAACACCACTCCCTTTCCAGCTGAAACTGCTGCCGGCTATGTACATGTCAAATAAGCCCACTGTTTCCTGCTGCTATTTTTAAACAGCAGAGGCTGTCTCCTGCTGAGAGCCAACTGACAAGTAGGTTTTAGCATTTCCCTGTCCAGCTGCTGCTATTGTATGCACAGCGATGACTGAAGCCTAATTAAAAAAGCATCTAAGGCACTCTGTTGTAAAAGCAGTGGAAACGGGTACACATGCTGTTTCTTTGAAATAAATGTCCTCCAGGTTTCGCCTTAAGGTGAGGCCTTTGCGTGGCCTGCCGTGAGTAAGAATTGGCCCGTTCCATTTTTCATGAGGCTGACAGGTACACACCAATCTAATTTTGTCCTTGGAGACAGTTGCAAGGCCCCACACGCGATTTATCTGCAGGTCACTGGCAGGGCTTCATAGAAGGGGACGGCTGAAACGATAACAAATGACGGCATGGATGGCTTGACTTATGAGCACGCCTGTCGATAAAGTCCTCTACGCGCTGCGCTTCAGCATGTTCCAAGAGTGGATCAGTGAACGCAAATTCCCATAATGGAATGTGAGTGCCAGCTTTAAGATGGAGGGAACCCCCCGGTGATGGACAGAGGAAGAAGGGGACTGACTTATTGTGTACTGCTGTGATCTAGGTGGTCATATTAGATCTATGCATCAAGAAGATTAAACTTGATGACAAGGGAATGTGGCGTGCATATTTACCCATGACATCATTACAAACCAAATTGCAAGGCCTTGTAAAAATGATGCAATTTAATGTTGCACCTATGTGGGCCTTCACATATATTTGATCTAGCATGGATGGAGGATGAGATGTTTCAATCTGTTTTGTCTCATGAAAAAAACATATCCATGCCAAGCAAAAAGGCCATCCGCCGTGAAGTGGCTTCCGATGTCTTCAGTGATATAATCTCATGCGTCTCCTCTGGGATGTTTGAGGCTTCCTCTCACAGACAGATTAGCCTGCTTACCTACCACTTTGATTTCCCTGAAACCTGCAAGAAAACTGTGGCTAAATCATTATAGTGCAAATCAAGGTGGGGAAAATCAATTAGTTCTCTATCAGACTGCAATCAGCATCATCATGACACGCTGTCGCTTCCCTGCTTAAAGGGTTTCCATCCCAGGAAGAATTAGGTTATGGTAATTAAATCCTTTGCACAAAATATCCTCTTATTAACTTCAAAATTCTGCGATAGAAAAATCTGTTTAATTAACCCCTTAGTTCATTTAGGAGCTTCTTGTGTTTTCAAATATTTTTAGGCATGAAATATATAATTTTATTGTATGTGGACGATATATCTTAAACAACACTGCATTTAACAAAAAATAAATTAAAGTAGTCAATGAATTCATTTATAAACAACGCAAGTTAAACAAAAAAGTAATTTTTGAGCGTCTGAACAGCATCCAGAGCTCCATACCTTCCTCAGCATATTAGCACCACCTGCATAACATCCAGTGGATTCCAACCATTTCCTTCCTGACTTTCAAAGGAACTGTTGCTACTATTATACTAATCTAACTTACAGTACCATGGAAATGCATGTATACTTTCAAGCATTTGTGATCAATGTTAATGAGTCGTTTAGGTTCCTGAAGAGGAATGTTAGAATGTTATTTCTACCTGGTCACGCTGGAGGAGTTTTGAGCAAGAGCAGGGTAAATCATGACTACACATATACATAGCCAAATGTGATTATTCATGATTTACTGGGTTGGGTGATTATGTTTTCGCAGGTTAACCTGGGTAGTCGTTTTCTGTTTAGCTTTGCTTGACATTAAAGTTGTTTACTCTGAATCTTTTTAATATGACAGAAGCAAAAACAAAAGAAATCTGTAAGGGCTGGACTTTTTCACGGCACTGCGGAAGAAAAACAAATTACTGTTTCTGGCAATAAATTTAGTTTAGAAAAAATAAATGAATAAAAACACTATATATAAAATGAAACTGTCGAAAAACAAAACACAGTTTACTCCAGCTACAGTTTCTTTTGTATGACTACTATTGACTAAAATGCTTGCATGATGTTCACTTTATTGGCCAGATGATTTATTGCAATTTCTTCCCAACAAACATATTGCACCTTTGAATTTGAACAGTTATTATAATCTTGAGTTGTTCATTAATTTGTTCAGCATTTTAAGTTAGACAACGCAGTCATGTATAGTTTATTACAGACATTTGATAAAAAGTTTTCCATTTAAGGACACCTAGCAGACTGCAATGTATCACTGCAGCAATTCCACCTCCTAAAACACCTAATGGCCAATTGTGGGAGCGGAGTGGGAATTATGGGAATTCACCACCTCACCATATTAGATGACTTTTCAATCAAAATTTGATGCATCAGTGTCATGAGACAGAAATCCAGAGGAGACAAATTCTTTAAATAAAACATAAAAAAAAAAAACCTGTTAAATCAGGATTATCCCCCACTAATCTGGTTTGTTCTGGCCTGGGAAAGCAGTGCCCTCTCAGCTGGAAAGGCTGCAAACACACATTTGAGTCAGAAGTCTGCCAGAGGGGGAAAAATAAATATATAAACTTTAAAACTCACACAATCACATGCAGAAAACTCATAATCAGAGGAGTTTCCCTCAGGGATTTGATTTGGATGCTGATTGCGTGCTCTGTTAGGATCAAAAGGGACAGAATGACAACTGATGTGACGCCTCAGCCTGATTCACAGGCCACTCTGTTGAATGAAAGTGGGGAGGGCCAGAGCATCTCTCCCTGGAGGACAACATTGTTACCTTTTCCAGTTCATCAGCGGCAGCTGCCCCCAGGAAACAGTCGATACCGAGTGTTTGGGCACTTAGTCACCGCTGTCAGCTGTCAGATATGGCAGATTAGAGCTCACTTGACTACACATGGCTGACAAATCATTGGGATTGGTTACAGGCGAAAGTGCTGCATGTGTACCGCTGCAGGTGACTGGAAAGGTTTGAGGAGCGGCGAGGCTTCTAATAAATATAAAACACAATTACCTTTTCTAATGTCAAAATCACCTCCGGCTTTAGGGAGTTGCTAAAATGAATCCAGGGAGACAACTTTTTAATAATCTGGATAGCCATTAAAAAAAAGTACTAAATATTCTATCAGTCATTCTGAGAAAACTGTTAGCGAATTGATAGTTGTCTTTGTCCAGGTGAGAGCCCAGAATTTTCAATTAAGTTGAGAAATTGGCAGGAATGATTTGAGTATCGCTGGTATTATTCCAAAAAAAAAGAAAAAAAATCAAAACAATAAAATTTTGATGATGACAGGGTACGTTTGGAAAAAGAAAATGAGAAAAAAAGAGTAAGCTGAAAGTTATTGAAAGCACTCAAAACATTTTCATTATTACATCCACTTCAGACGATGCATCAGTATCACTGGCGGCCAACAACATCATCAGCATGACACCACCACCACCATGCTTGGCAATTGGTACAGTTTCCTTAAGAACCAATATGATGGTCACTTATGAGTGTATTTAGAGTTGTCTCATTCAAAGAAAAGAGACAAGGGCATTTCATCTTCACCATAATGTTTACATAACCTCCTCAAGTTTTTTTGCTGATTAGACAGATTTGGGATTCTTGAACATAGCATGAGCCACCATGCTTCACAGTAGAGCTGTGCAATATACAGTGATTTTATCATTAATCCAGTGTTAATGAAAACAATATGCATATCATTTACACCCACAGGATGGAAGCAAAGGAAAATAAAACACAACCTTTTCAAACATCTGGGGGCAAAGTGATGAATTAAGAGCTAAGACTGCAGAAACATAATTTGCATTACTGATGCGTGACCTCACTTTAAAAGAGACAGAAATCATAGATTATGACACCAAAAGTGATGATAGGAGCCGCAGAAAATTTTACTTAACATGCCACAATTTAACTTCAGAATTAAGTACTGTGCTGAGAAGCAAACGCTGCAAAATTTCTGCAAAATGTTATTATATGTCAAAAATATAAAAATCTATTTACTTATTAACAAAACCAGACATGGGCACAGATAAATAGAAATGCTACAAAGAAAAGAAAAAGTGAGAAAACAAAACATGAGCCAGAGGGGTGGTGTCCCTCATCTTTAGTTAATGGAGAAAAGATACCGACTTGCAAGAGCAGGTTGTTTTTGTATTTTATGTTATTCACAACATAACATCATTAAAACTGCAATTTGTGTTTCTTTATGCTTCTAAGAATGATTAAATGTTTGTGTTGCTCCCACATACATTTCAGGAAATGATAAAAAAAAAAAAAAACATTCAGCTTTAAAATTGTCCTCCATATCAGCACATAGCCACCACTACCGACTTCGACAACAGAATGAAAACAAGCCCCAGTCGAATATTAAATGTGTTTTAATGACACTATTCAATATAATTCAATTAGGAAATTTCTGCTCTGCTGTAAACAAGCCTTACACAGGCTTTTAGAATATATTAGTGTGTCCTGTAGCTAGTAGAAGAGATTTTATGCTTTTGGGTTTTTATATTATTTTATATTAAATTAATTCCAACCAAAATTAAAGGGGTATTATAATGATTATTAAAACATTTAACTATAAATTGTAACAAAATTACACCATTAAAAACACTTGCAATAAAATTGCTTGCAAGGGCCTGAAATGAAAAAAAATTAAACTTGACACAAAATAATATATATATTTGTTGCTGGCACTCAAAGGAACCAAAAGCTGCTGTTTACAGAACCTAATAACAAAAAAAAAAAAAAAAAAAAAAACTGTTGCAGAACTTGTTAGAAGCACTTACTGCTCAGGTGTGTGTGGAGAAATTGTCATGTGTGGTGTCTGGCTGTGTTCTATATTGCGTTTTCTGTGTCCTGAGTCCTCCTCGTTGTCCTGTCTTGCCCCTTGATTATCCCCAGGTGTTTCTAGTTTCCCTGATTACTCTCTGTGCATTTAAGTCCTCCTGTGTCTTGTGTTCCACGTGGGGTCCTTGTCGTCGTTAGTACGTCAGTCTGTCTTCGGTTCAGTTCAGTTCTTGTGTGTGGCATTATTTTCCGTCTCCTGTATTTCAAGCTTGTGTTTGCTGGTGTCTACACATTAAAATCATCATTTACAACCTTATCCTGGGCCTCCTGCCTCTGCATCATCGCCTCCTCGCCACCGCTCTCCTGACCAACCCTGACAGAAATGTCTGATGTTAATGTTAAAAACACCTTGATTAACAATTTCTCACTGTTTTCAGATCACACTGAAAAGAAAATGTTACTTCTACTCAGACTCTGTTTATAATCCTTAGCAAGATTATATTCAGCTGAGAATTGTTGCTACTTTGAATATGGTTGTATTTATACACGTAGACACATAGACCCACATATACACATAGACCCAAATATAACCCTACGTGGTACAATTCTGGCTGAATGTGTGACCACTCTTCTGATGAGAATTGGTGAAGTTTGTTTAAACTGGCTTGCCTTGTGAGGAAAGCACACAAGGTAAATAAAATATATATTTGGTGGTTTAAAGTCACAAAGTTGGTTCTGGTGTTTCTTAGGGGAGATAATCTGCTGCTATAATCAATAATCATTCTATTTTTTGTTTATTTTTAGTTAAATATCCTTTAATTTCGTCAAGGTTATGATCAGACTGAGCTCAGTATCAAGCAATAATTGCCACAACTTGAGCTCAAACAACTATTGCGATTGAAAAGTTTTTCATAATAACATGCTGAATTTGAGAAATAAAGTCTTTTTTTTTTTATTTCATTATTCCTTGACACAAAATTCTCTCAATAAATCAACATCAACACTAAACGATTTTTTGGTATTTATGGTTTTATAAAGTACTAAGCACTCGTTTCTGCAGTTTATTAAAATGTCAAATCTGTCCACAAACCACTTATATAAAGATGTAAACAAAATATTGAGCCCTTGAGAAATTACAGCATGTCAGCTGCATAGAGGGACATGCTCCCTCTTCATTCAGATGAGTGCTTTTAGTGTCAAGATATCCTGATTTGCTGATGTTGGAGCTAAAAGCATTACTTTTCTTTCAGGCTTTCGAAATGCCTGATTACTTGAACATCTGGATCAATTTGCCCCGTCTATGGTCTCATCTATATCTTTAGTGCAGCTAGTAGAATTATATTGGAATTTTGTGTTTCACTAAGTCATTGTTGTTTAGAATAAGTTGTTCCTCTAAATTCATAAATGTGAGCAGAACAATCATTGCATGTTAATCTATTTCATTTTAGGATCTTTGCAGGACTGATGTTCTAATTCAATAACCGACTATTGAGTGAGAACATCCTCGATTTAAGAGACAGTGTATTGAATTCCCATGTAGCCACACTTGTGAAGCAGCAGCAGTATAATTTAATAACTTCCCCCGCCATATGTGGACAGGTTTTATAACAGGCCTGTGTGGGTTTGACACTTGGCCATAATATCTGCTTGTTACCGTGGTGGTGGGTATTGTTTTTGTAACACTGTCAGAAACTGCTGAGAAAAGAAAAGGTCTGGGGATATATGAATAAAGAAACTGAAATCTGAAGCTGTGGTCAGTTTTTGTCTGACGTTTGATGTTGGAATAATCTGCAAATAACATTAGGTATTTTGGTGTTTGTGTAGACCCTCTGCAGCTATTCAGACCCACCAGGGGGGCCTCTGAATGAATGTTTATACTTCAAATAAACAGCAAAAAGAAACTCCTAGCAGTTTCCCAGTATTGATTAAATATTTAGTTTTGTTTTTTTGTTTTTTTTTACATTTTCTGGGGAACCTCCAGAGGGCTAAAGCAGTTTTCCATGTCTTCTGGAGATTGGAGATTAGTAGATACCCGAGGCATCAAAGATATTTTTGAAAGTAAACAAATACCTCAGCATGTTACTTAATTAACTACAATTACTTTTCTTCAAATGATCAAATGTTTGTACCTACCCTTTTCAAATAAATCCCCAAATTTCAATTACAAACCCTGCTCACCTTGCAAATATATTACCATCAAATGTCAAACATTTGATTTTCTCTCATTCCCAACCAATTCTACTACTATTATTATTATTGTTGATGTTGATGTTGTTGTTATTGTTTCTAATTATCTTGATGTTCCTATACAATTTCTTTTCATTCCATTTATCATCAGGTATTAATAAATAAATAAATTAATTTTAAAGTAAAAAAGGTTTGCAATTGATTTATTTTGGATTTTATTTGTGTATTTAGTCCCGACCCCGTTAGGGAGAATGGTGATCAGAAAATGGCTGGCTGGCTGGCTGGCTGGCTGGCTGGATGGATGGATGGATGGATGGATGGATGGATGGATGGATGGATGGATGGATGGATGGATGGATGGATATTTAGAGTGTTTAAAGAAATTTACAAACAACTTGCAAGTTTTTTTTTTCCTTCCGCTTACATATAGTTTATTAATTCACTAAACTTTGGAAGAATGTTCAGAGAAAGCCAAAAAAGAACCTTATTATTCTATGATGCATTATTCATTAATCATATTTTCTATTTGTGAACTTTTGATCTACTCCTTTGCAACCTTTTTGATTATATCCTCTTTATTTCATCTGTAGAACAACTTTTTATCTTGCCAATAATTCTTGTTCCGTTCTTAGGACAGATCCTCCCTTAACAAAAATGACTTGCTACTCATCGTATAATATCTTGTTTTTACACCGTGCTCCGACAGTGAAGAGACAGTGTTGCTGCCTACTGATGTAAGTATCCACCATACAAGCTGTCCTTTTTACACACATACACCCACGCAAACACACGCACACAGCTCCTCGCCCGGCTTATGTTAACACCTCTCTCCTCCTTCATACATTTTGAACATCAAGGTGCAACAGTTCTACTTTGAACAAGCTGCGAGAAAAGAGTCACATTTTTGTGGTTCAGAATGATAGTGTTAGCAATATTCTAACATTGTTGGTTTAAGGCAGAATCTCTCAGAAACGTGAGATGAAATCAGTAAATTGGTTACATTCTTTTGAGCTATGACCTAGTAATTCTTGCTTTGTTTGGGACTAAACCGCATTTAACATTTTCTTGTCCTTCTTTCCGCATTTGGAAAAACATTTTTCTTTGCTTTGGCTTCCATCCACGGCAAACAAGATTGGCTGTTTTGTGCCACACTTTGCAAATGTAGCTCAAGTGCTGGTTAATTTGTCACCATCTTTACTGCCAAGTGTTACCCAAATTCACAACATTCTACTTGCAGATTTTAGTAAAATATTAGAAAAGGTCCCTCAATGAAAACAACTTAGAGGGGCAGCTAGTTTATTATAAAACTGCCGCAGACAATTAACAGCATTTATTGTGATGTGATTTCTCTGTGTTAAATACCTGGACTGAGACCTGCTTATTATGTTCTGTGTTTCAGAGCAGGATAGGCCAACCACTTGTTTGGGAAACATGAGATTTAAAATTATTTCCTGTTCCACAATATGAGCAGTTCACTAAATTCCTTCATGAATAAGAAAATGGGACTGGAAATGTTTTGCTTTGGTCAGATGAGACTAAGATTGATCAGAAAGGGTGTGGAAGGAAAGAAAACCACTGCAAGGCACAGTGGAAGATCTGTGAGACTGTGGGTCGGTTTCTATATTCCTTTCATGGTAGACATGTGAAAGTGAATGGCATGGCAAATTTTTTGAAATTCTAAACCCGACTAGATGTTTCGGAATAAAACTCTGGTGAGAATCAGTCATTGTTGCATCATTCAGAACCCGACCCGGCTGTCACAGGTTTGAGTCCCGCCCCATTAATCTTCTGTGAAATCAAGACCAAAAGAAGATTTTGTTAACTATATGTATATATATAAGAAATAATAGTAGGTTGAAGTTTAAATGCTTTGATTTGCAACATCAGAAAATTGGTAGTCATGCTGAAATAATGAACAAGTTGATTGGTGAACATCCTTGTTGTTTGATGGTTCCAGGAAAACTTTTACTCTGTTTTAGTGATGGGCAGAAGGTGCTGTAAGCAATCACATTACTTTTACTCAACATGTTCAAATGCAGATCAGCTTGTACGAAGCTAACTGCCTTTTCAAAGTTATGCAGCATGCAGAAAGTCAGAATCCTTCATTCCCTGGGCTTCTTTCCGCTTTGACTCCAGCTTACTGTCTTCGATTTGCTTCATTCTTTGATTTCCCTCACAGTCTGCCCAGGCTCCCCATTGCTGTCTCGTTGCACCTGCTGGGGAAAGATTGAGCAATGTTCTTTCCACTGCATCAGCGCTTCACACAGTCGCCAGCCAAACCTTTTCTCTGAAATGCTGAGCACATGCATCACCTGCATACCAATTAGACTACAGAAATCACGTGGTTCATATTCAGGCCTAAAAAAAGTCCTGGAGAAATCCCAGAACATCAGCACCCCGGAGTTGGCATCTAACATCATGTCTTCTCTGGACAGAGCTCTTAGTAGCCATCAGATTTTTTTTTTCTGCAGCACTGATTATCATCACAACTAACACACATGTGCATGTGAAAGCCTGTGCAGCGTTTTGTGAGATGTAAAGAAGGGTGCTTTTAGTCCTGATCCAGGTGACCAATAGACGACTTCTTCAACTTGAAAGCTTGCTGATTGGAGATGCTGCTGTGAAATGGTTGGCCTGATGGTAAAGCTGTTGACTTTGTCATAGCCTGTTCTCCTTATCTTGAATCATTTTTCTTGGTTCAGTACTTTGTCAATTTTTGCTGATTTGGTGTGTGAGAATCAGGTATTGTTCTCTTCCAACATACAATACAACTATTTACTATTTTATATTGATTTCTCACATGTGCTTATGATTGCCTAATTGCTACCTGAATTATATTGCTCTATATAGGGCTCATGATTGCACTTAGATATTAAAAGAAATCTTAGTCTTTTGTTACAATATTTACTGTAACTCAGCTCTTTTTAATGAAGAGCTGCGGCAACACATACATATGCATAATTCTGTCAAACTGTGTGTAAGTGTGTGAAATGTAAGAGAAATGCTAAACGTTTAGAAGGTAAACCTAAAATTCGAGCTTACAAGATTCAGTGATCAAACAGCTGGGAATCCTTTGACTATTAAATCAAACCTCACAAACAAATTAGCAGCTAGGTGTCAGACACAGCAAGTTTTAATCCTGTAAACTGGTAAAATTGAAAATGTACAGTTTAAACAACTTATTAGGAGTCAAGATTTTTCTCCCATTGATGAATGAATATGAGGACATTACTCTTTACAAACCAACCCCTTTATCATCACTGCAGTGATACAGTGGTTAAAAGAGTCAAGTATTCGTCTCTAACAAATATGGAAAATGATGATTTAGGTAACTTTACAAATAGCTAAGTACATGAAAGGGGTATCAGTAATTAGTCTATTACCATGTTGCATGAACCAAAAGTGAACATCTATTAGCGTTGTTCAATTAGTCACTATTCACAGAGGCTACAGAGGGAGAACAAATGGACCTCTTTTGTCGACTCGTATGTAAATGGTTTAATTAGCACAACAATAAATAAAATTCAGCCTGAAGCCTGAATTCTTCTTTACAGCAGCTGCCCTCCATTGCAGAAGGACCATTTTCAGTCACTGTGAGACTGGGCAAAAATCCCAAATGATTCTTTTCTGTATCTTAAAAAAAACCCCAACAACATCAGACTTACCTTAGCAGTGTGCGCTATCCAGTTAAATTTGAGAAAACATTATAAACACCCAGTCTCTTTGGAAGCCATGCTGTCTCACTGCCTTTATGTTATTTTCTATTGTCGAATTGTGATCCATTCCAAACCCATTTTTCCCTCAGTCACTGTGCGTTTAGCTTCGTCCATCAAAAGAATGCCATTCTGGAGCTGGTGTGTCTTTTGATCATGTTTTTAGAGAAGTCCTTTCAGTTTACACCTTGTAATAAATCCTATTGTTTTTGCTCTGTGTATTCTGCTCTCTGTGGCAGACCTGGATAATAATATGTTTACCTCCTGCAGAGCGCTCTTCACTTTGCTGGATGTTATGAATGGGTTTGACTTCACCACATAAAGCATTGTGACACTATCCAACCCTGCTATGTGTCTGTGTGGTTCGTTTTTCACATAGACAAATATGGCATTAATCTGTTGCGCTTCCCTTTTCCTTTAAGTGTTCCTGTCTCAACTATACATTTAAAAACTATAAGACCACCCAGAAAACACCACTCAGATTTTGCAGAATGTGATAATTATCAACAACTAAACTCAATTATTTCTTCTGCCTGAGCAGCAGCTTATTTATAGTATTTTCAGCGCAGATATTGGCTCACTGTCAGGACCAAAACGTAACTTGTTTAAAACATCAATAAAAACTCTCCAATTAACACATGTTTTGACCAATTAACATTTTGAAAGCTCTCCAATGATTTCTTGGAGAGCTTTAACAGGAAGAACACATTTGATGGCCCTGGATATGAAAGAAAAAAACACACATTGGGAGGTTTTTTGGTTTTCTTTCAGCAGGGATATTTTCTTCCTTTGTCTCCTTTACTGTGACATAAAACATCCTTTTCAATTTACTGGTGAAAATTTCAAGGTAGCAAACAATGAAGCAGCAGCTTGACATTAAGATTCTTTCACTGTGTTAAAACTTTGTGAAGTCTACCAGTTATGTCAAGAAAAGTTGTTAATTATACAGGAGGACTTATTCATTGGAGATGTTGATGACATGAAAAAAAAAACTGTTAATTTAAAAGATTAAAACCCTCAAATGTAAATGGCACTATGAGTGAAGGTTAAGTGACAGGAAGTGTAGATAGGAGATACAGGGTGGCTTAAAAAGTACACCTTTGAATAGATCAGGGATTGCTGCAGAAATCTTCAGTATGAAGAATGACAATATTTGACGGATGATTCCTTTTATCATGCTGCAGAAAAGTCCTCCTCTGTTGTTTGAATCTTGGTGAAAGTGAGTAATGAGCTGTTTTGTTTGCTGAAACTGCTGTTTCTGCTCCTGTTTCTGATAAGTGAAACTGTTTGTTGTTGTTTATTTGTTTGTTTCTGAAATCCCGCCTTCAAATAACCAAAGGACGAAACCATTTCAGGCTTCAATCTTTAACCTTCACACAGAGAACAACCAGAATGGAAAACACTCATTGTAACTAGTAGAACGGCTTCTTATAGACCTGTAACCTCTTTTTAAAAAAAACTGCTTGATGTCAAATATAGGTTGAATTTCCCCGGAGTGTGTTGGCGTTTTCATCTCTGATGCAAGTTGTTTCTTGGCACTATTTATCTTCTCCCCCAGCATATGAAGAGCACTCTAAACTGTCTGAGTTTGTGCCAAGCATTTGGACAGGTGCCTAAAGTAGCGGCGCACCGGCTCCTGTCCCCCTGGGCTCTGAATGTATTTGATATGCTACATTAGATGCCTTGCAGTCAACTATGCCTTCACAGGCCAAGCTCTGGGACTAAATTGTCCTCTCTGCGCTCTGGGAAAGGCCTTCCTTCGGGCTGGTAAACAAGTCGGCTTGTTAGTGTGGCTTTCTGTCAGAGGAGTGGGGAAACAAAAAAGTTGCTTCAGCTCTCTCATCCCACAGGCAACTCTCTTCATCAGAAGGTGCGTGCTGCAACTTCATTGTACTCTAATTTATGAAATCCAGTATTTCTCTGTGGAAAGAAAGTTTCTTGTTCCAACTTTTGCAGCTTGCATATCTCCGCTGCGTTTCTTCTTATCGTACCAAAGCCTTCCTTTTAAAACCTGAGGGAATGCACCTAGTTAGTTAAGAGCAGTGTGGAAATATTGTGCTTCTCCTTTCAAGAAAGAGAAAGCTTTCTTCTTTGCCCCAATTTAGGCTCCCATGAATAATGGATGTATTTATAAGGAAAATATCAATCACACTAAATAGATATATGTATGTATTTCTATATTTGTAACTTTACAAAGTTTATACAAACATAAATCAGTTTGAAATACACGACACAGCAAAAGCATGCATGGAGATAAATTAATTGTCTTAGAAGAAATCATACTGCGTCAAGTGTCACGTGTATGGAAACCTAAAAGCAAACGCAGTTGTAGCAGATTACTACATGCTCCCATTCTTCTGCAGTCCTTTGCAAAAGCTTTACAAAAGCTCCAGTGAATCAATACTTTATACAATCACTTACAGCTACAATTGCAGCTGCAAGTCTTCTGAGGCATTTCCCTGCCCGCTTTGAACATCTACAGACTTAAATTTCTGCCCACAAGGTTTGCAGAGAAGTAAAACACCTCAACTCAGTCAGACTGAAAGGAGGGAACGTAAATGTTAACTCCTACATGAAGGTGAACCTCCATCCTAGTCTGTAGAGCTTTTGAGCTTTAAAATATATTTTCTACTCATGTGCTCAGCTCCAACCATCTTCTCATTAATTCTGGCCAGCTTCCTTTTCACATTCTTGATTTTGAGTTTAATCAATTTGCTTTTAATTAGATATGATATTTTCTCAACACATATTAATGTAATCTGCTTCTCCATTGCTCAGTTAGTTTATCTTGTTCAATGTTTCCTCATGTAATCATTTTGTTCAAATAATTAATTCCCCCTCAGTCCGTGCTCCTAACTCACTTGCGCAAGTTTTGCAATCAGACTAACCTGTTTTTCTTTTTTGCCTGTCTTCCAAAAAAAACAAACATATTTGCAGAAGATTATTTATATTGACATTGTAACCCTCTTAGCTATTTCTCATACAAACTGAAGCACTTCTTATTAAGTGGTTAATTAATTAATAATTAAAATTGACTACTCTAGATTCTGATTAGTGGGATCAAAGTTATAGGAATCACCAATTTTTTAAAGCATAATTATATACTTAATGGGCAGCCTGCTCCATTTTTTTTTCATCTTAATGTTTTTGTTTTTATTTTCACCTTGACTTCATTTTGAGATAAAAAAAAATAAATTAATTAAATAAAATTAAAAAAAATGTGTTGCTGTTTACAGTCCACCCCATCTGCATTATCCAGCAGGAGCAACTTTGTGTATTTGCATTCTTTAATTACCTCTCAGTGGCTGTTGTTACACTTAGTAGCAGAGTCGGCAGTTCCTGCTCAGGATTCAAATTACCTCCACTCACACGGGGATTAAAAGGAAAACGATGCATGCATGTAATCCACTGTAACATTTTTTCCTCATTATTATCAGCCTCGATGTTTACAGCTGCAGCTGTGTCAGAGCTTCTTGTAGTTCACATTAAAGGCACTGAAGTGAAAGACTGGACTTAGAGGATAATTCTCGGATTATTCCACCCCGTCGTGTTTTTCATTTGCAGAGAGCCTTCATGTATACAAATCAAAATGCTGGATGGTTTCATTTCCAGATGAGCATCTCCCAATGGGGAGCTGAGATTTAAACTGAAAGGTAAAGCAGGTTTTACTTGATTTCAACAGATGTTTTAATGATAAGGTGTATCTTTACTTCAGAATCGCTGAGTTTTCCACTCAGGATGGATGGAAACATTACAAGTATATAGACAAGAAGAGCTGAATAATGCAAGCAAGTTGGACAATTTCCTTCAGGTTCCTGCTGTTGATTGATGATATGAGTAGAAATCATCAGCTGCAAATGGGGCATTGTGGGATACAAGACAAGATGATACCATGAAAACACAAGATCACTCAGGGAGCATGACGGTGTGAAATATTCCTAGACTGAGGGAGAGTTAATGGTAGTATGGTCAAAAATAATTTCGAGCGAAAAGCATTGATCAATTTTTTCTTGACATAAGTTAGTACAATGAAAAGCTGGGGCCAACAACAAAACACATTATCCTAACAAATTATATTTAAATGTAACACTAAAAGGAAGATTTCTACTAATTATGACATTTTAATAAGCCTCGTTATTTTGCAGAACAAAAATAACACTGCTGAAATTGCAATTTGCTGCAAGAGATGGTAGGGTGCCTTCTTGTTAATTTTGTTGTTGTTTATTCAAATTACTGGTTTTATTTCAGTAAAATCTTCCCGGGAGCTCTGATGGTGACTATCAACAACCGCAGAGATAATGAGTGCCATTTACTCACCCACGTGACACAGTCACTGATTGGTTGTTTTTCTTCTAATTCAGGGATGCAGAAGTCTGTAATCTGTATCCTACAGGAGAATAGCTCCTGAGCTGAGAGTAGATGAGCTCTCCAGAGGAAGAACTAAGAAGTTAGAGTAAAAGAAGAAGGAATTCAGCCATTTCACTAGGTACCATTTATTGACAATTATAGTCAAGTACTTTAGGCATCCTTCATGTAGAAGAGCAAGTGACACCGCTTCAGTTATCTTCAGGCTCGAATAAACAAGGCAGAGGTGACTTTCAGGAATGTTCAGTCACAGCTATTACCCTGGAAGTGCATCTTTACTGTCCCCACAGTCTAAAACATGCTCTCTGTGAAATTTCATTGTTTTCTATGACACAGTCTGATTGAATCTGTGCAGCAATAGAAAATCGATCCCAACTGGCAACTTCTTGAGATATAGAGCTGTAAGTGCTTCCCTAAAATCTGCTCACAAAAAGAGCACAATGCTAAATCTACTCCGTAATTTGGATCAACAGCAATATCGATTCAGATCAAACCTGATAAGAAGAAACTAATTTTATATTTGCATTTTCTAACACTTTTTTGTCCTTTTATATTCTATTGGACCAAAATAGTTGAAACAAATCCTCAAACTTGCATATTTCAGATGTTTCTATGGTTTAACACAACTGAATCAAATAAACGATTTATTATTAGGCCTGTGTAAAACATAATAGCATATAGAAGGAGGTGCTTCAACAATTTAAACTAGCTGTTGCAGAGCAGGGACATCTTTCCTCCTTTCACATCATGCATGCAGGACACCAGCCTTCACCGACCGGAACTGGACACCTGCCCCACAGACCCATTAAATAAATTAGAATGTTATTGAAAGGCTCTTTTATTTCAGAAACTTTATCACTAAGTGTAGCACATAGTGATAATTACACAAAAATAAATGTTAGAATGACTTTTTTCTGTTAATAAGGACAATTTTCCACTTTCAGTTGAGGAAAACACATTTTAGAGTGAAGCTTTGTTAATTTATGTTTTATTATTTAGCGCACCATGTTCCGGTCGGAACATTGTTTCTCTGACTTTTGCCCCTGACTTGTTGATGAAAGCTAAGAGTTAACAGCATAACGTACAACCTTCCAGTTTGGCCCGTGGGGATTTTATTGATTGATGATAATGCCCAGGCTTTCATCGTTTTTGGGGAACCAATAAGCAGCATCCTTAAAATGACTGGCGTGATGTCTGGAGTACTGCAGCCTTTCTCTTCTGGGTGCTGCTGGTTCAGAGCAAATGGTGGGAAGAGCACTGAGGGGGTCTTTATACAGGTGAGTGGATAGACTGAACATGACGGGCAGCTGAGCAGTTGATGCTTACAGTGTAAGTGTAGCTTTACGGACAAACCGCACAATAAATTTCAGATCTTCCCAGTCTCGACAAACGAGTGGCAGAAATCATCGTGGCGGTGCATGGCTGGTAGATGAGTTTCTGAGTGTGACGAACGAAGGTGGCCCCCATTTTTATGTTTGTCCTCAGGTCTACTGGTCGTCTCTCCCCCTCCTCCACATTAAGTTTATTCGTTCATCTTTCCACCCCGGACTTACGGTCGACTGTCTCCTGATGTATTTCTTCCCCTCTACCCTCATCTTACCTTAATTCACAAGATTTTATTTGAATGCCTTTTACACAACTTTTCTACATAATAATTGTGAATTAGCACAAATCAACACCTCTTTATTGAGTTTCAACATTAAGTGCTCCATTTATTTTTGGATAAAGGAAGAGAAAATTAAGATATGTATTAACTATTTAGATGTCTAAGAAGAAATTCTTAAATTCTCACTGTAGTTTCATTTTTTTAAGATCCTTGACGTGAAGGGAGGAAAGAACTAGTTTAGGGAACTTAACTTGCAGTCCAGAGAGGTCTGTTCTTGTCTACCAGTCAGCTCAGCAGCTGTATTGAGCTTTGAGCATAATGCCACTGTCTTAATTTGGATCACTGCCAGGAAGCGACACATCCTTAATGAGACAGCCGTTGCAGAAATCACGCCTACAGACTTTTCCTCAGACCCTTCCTCTCTCTGTGTGGCCTTTAATGCATCATTTCTCCAACAGCTTTACTTTTTACTTGTACTGCTCTTTGGGAGGATGTAATACCATTAAACTGCCTCATGAACCCTTTTTTTGTTCATTTTCTGTCTGTAAGAATTATTTTCTTCTGTCCGACCATGTTCTTTATTCATGCAGCCACCACTTTGGTCCGGAGGATGATACAGTTTCTGGGGAAATTCTATTATGCTGATTAATGTTAATTAAACTTCAGCGCATGCCCTTGCTTTTTACACAGGGAGCTGGGTTTTATCAATATATGCATGCATGAAGGCTTGATGAACAATAACAATGTTTCCTTATTTTATTTTTACAAATACACAACTAGCTTTTCTACATTTTTATTACAAACTTGCAGTGTATTTCACTATTTTACATTTATTAGCCCATCCATAAAATAAAATTAAAAGTCTTACAATCTCAGATGTCGTTTTGCAAAAATGTTCCACTGACATTGTAACTCACAGAAGAAGATGGCAAGAAAACTGATTGGAAGCAAATGTTTGAGACTTAATTGCTTTTTACACTTTTCAGAAAAACAGCTTCTTGGATATATTCACATGATGGTGACCATAAAAAGATTGGGGTAGAGGTTCAGGACGTTCATCAAAAAAATGATGTATGTAAATATGTAAATATGTAATCATTTTACTTTGGAAAAAGGATTAAAGTCAAAAACTGATCTGACTGAATATGAACCTCCATAAGCAATTGTACTTACAATATTGATTACTTGTTCTTAGTGGGGTTGAGATCTCAGTAGTTCCTTAACCAAAAGCTAAAAAGTTATTGATTTGATTGTTAGGATACTTTTTTCTCTTGGAAAAGAATAAAATTAGACTAATATAATGCTTTTAGTAGGACACTCAAAGTTACACAATGATGATGACTGAATCATAGCCATGGCTGCCCTGGGGCAGGCTGACAGAGGACAGGCTGTAAGATGGTCCTGTCCACAGTGGACCAAGACAGGCTGTTGAATGTAAACCTTTTTGCATTTATTACTTTTTCAAATGTAGAGGTCTGAACATAACTCTCACCACTCGACTATTATTAGGCTCAACCCTGAACTCGTGTTTAGTCTTTTATTTTTTAGATGAACCAGATTCCCTCTGAAAGTGCTGTTACCTTTAACATGGACTGGAGTAGAGTGTTGGGTCAGTGACTCACTTCTCCTAATTGCCCCATTAGTGGCTTTAATGGCCCTTGATTGTTCTTACTACAGTTCATAAGCCTGTTACATTCACTATGCTCAGTACAGAAGATGCTTTCAGGATGAGAGGTGAAACCTTTTCAAGAAACCAGAGTAGCAGTTTAGTTGTCTTCTAATATAGAACTTTGAATTTTCACATCCTGAATGACTGAGAATCTAAACCATCATAACATAAAATTAAATCACAATTGTTCATTTTTTAAAATTTTGTTTTGCATTCCACTCTACCATGATGGTCAAAATGTGTTTTTTTTTTTGTTTTTTTTTCTTATTATTTCCAACAAATCAATATATGAAAACCTCAATGTCTTATCAAGCTTCGGATGTACATCACACACTTGGCCAACTAAATTTCTCTCATGAATGAACTAATTAAATTAAACCAATAGCGACAACAATACATATCTACACAAATGAGTCCAATACCCCAAAAATCTCTGGAAACCAACTTCAGTTTCATCTAAACTCCTGGACTTCATTGTTACCTTGTAGCCCAAGCCTTTGATGGAAGATTTTGACAGATCAACAAAAATCATGGTGACACTTCAGGAACAGGAACCATAAAATAATGAAATATATATTTAATGAATTACCTACATAAGCTTGTGTAATTTTCCATGTTAATGATTTAAACATTTTCCATGTTAATGTTTAATAACATTTGTATATTTACAAAATGTTATTAAATATATAACATTTGTAATAAATATATAACATTTATAATATATATATATATATATATATATATATATATATATATATACTAATCAAAAATCAATTATCTGTTTAATAAATTACTTAAAAATGAAATTAAACATTTAATGGTACATTCAATAAAGGATTTAATTATGTATTTATTTATTTGCGTTACTTTTAATCTTCCATAGATTTGAAGACATTAATATTAATACATTTGGGGATATTAACATGGAAATTACACCAGATGTTGGTAACAACCTCAGCATTCCCTACATTGAAAGAACACAAATTAGCCCATATGGCAGAATTCTGTATGGACAAACCAGTGTTTTGTATTCCATTTTGAGCCATTCTTCCTCATAAAACTCTGATATTTCTAATAATCTCTTCTATTCATTCTGCTATTTATTCGTTATAAATTAGCTTGATTAAATCCAGGTGAATGAATGTTGTGTTGCTTGTTTGTTTTTATTTTCCAATTCATATAAAATATTTCATGTGTGGTTACTATGTATTAGTTGATTTTCCCAGATATATTAACTGGGAAGTAACATGTGTTTATTACTTATTTTCCCCGCTGTAACTTGACAATATCTCAAAATGGAAAATATGAAAAAAAGAGCTTTCAGTCTATCAATCTGAAATAATTATCTAGAGTATATGCCTCTAGTGAGATTGTGTGATTTTATTTCGTTGTTATCTTTGCTGCTCACAAATATTTTCTGCGTTTTCACTCCATATGGCACACAATCCTGATATCTCACCTCTGTATGATGCTTGTGCACTTGTGAAGGCAGTGATTTGAAATATGTCATTGACATGCAAGGCCCCGCTTCCAGTGATGGCCATCTGCTTTGGCTAAATAATGATGACAAACCAGTTTGCATATCCGACATGACGGAAATTTCTGGCTTAGTTAAATCAGTCGATGAAGCTCTGAGCTATCGTGGGAGTTATTCCTTATCTCTGTGGCTGTAACATATAGCAGAGCAGTCACTGCAATCTGCTGAAAGCTGATAGGAGCCTCTCCTTTTCATGTGCAACAGGCATGACATCCCCATACTGTATCAATACAGATGATTCAACACAATCCTGCCGTGTGATTGGCTGCCCTGTCTTTGATGGCAGTCTTACGGCTCTTTGTGCATTCATGGTGAGTTGGTTTGATTCAGAATCAAAAGACGCATCCAGCAATGTGTCAGGTTTCATTATCGTTTTTCAGTGAATTGATCAGAGCGAGTCCACAGAGTGGGATATTTGCCTCTCTGGCACAAACACTTACATGCATGTGTGTCCATCCATTCAGTAAGATCGACAGCATGCTTTGATTTTTCAGTATAGTTTACAACCTCAAGGCAGGAAGTTAAATAATCCTTCCTAGGTTAATTATAGAGAATCTTCATAGTTGAAAATAAAGCCACTAAAATTCTTTAAATTCCTTGATTTGAGCACAAATCTTGTACTATTATATTTTTGGACAGGTAAAATGTAAAGATTTAAGTTTTTGATGATCATTAGTACAACTGAAACTTTGTAATTATGCTTGAACTTGGATCCCATCATAGCTATATACATCCCATGTCAGAAGTGAAGACATAATTTTAAAAGGGAAAAAGAAACAAAAAAAAACATGCATGTGAATTCCAATTGTATTTGTTTAATCAAATAAGACAAAGTGTTCAGTAGACGCTGATTGAAGTGGGAATGGTAACTGCATCAGTTTGGTCTGTAATACATAATCTTTTGATGATTCTTTCTCTGTTTCTGAGGCATTTCTGCTTCATAAAATCTTTTAAAGGTCACAATTTCAAACTTATTCCACTTGGTCCTGGAACAGGAAAAAAAATATCCTCACTTAATTTAAATGTCAGTTCACTTCTTGCAGTGGGAGTTATTGTGTTGGTACAGGCAGCCGCATTTGAGAGGGTTTATTCGTCTTCGGTCATAACTATTTATATGCAGATGTATAAATAGTGTTGGCAGGTGGGAATATGAAAACCTAAGAAACTTGGAAAGATGAAGCAGCAAACTAGTAAGAAATGAATGTCGTAAATCTTTGCTGTCAGGCATATATGTTTTAAGAAACTAAGTCACTTGGCACATTTCTAAATGAGATAACATTTGCCTCTTAGGTGTATTGATATTATTGTACTTTAGGCGGGACTTGCACAGATACAATAATCAGCTTTGACAATTATAGATAACTTAATAGTGCATACACTTTTTTTTTATCCTGAGGCAAATGTAATATAAACTGTGGAAAGGGAGCAGAAGCTAATATGGTAGAAACTCCTTTAATTATTTTTTTATTTAATACAAAAGGAAATAAGAAAGAGAAAAAAAAACATTCAAATTCTTCAACTGATAGGACTGTCTTATTTTAAACATTTAAATTGTGCATGTTGAACTGTTACTTTTCTCCTACAAATAACAATAATGTCAAAAGTATTGCTTTTCTATTGAAAAAGCTGTGTGTCTTTGTAACACAGGCGCTGGGCATAAACGAATTATAAATCCTAGGTTCATTATTCTGGAACAATTTTTCATTTTCTCTGCATAACACAAAGCGACACAGGACTTTGCCTCGCTTGTCTTTTGTGTTGAATTGAAGGTTTCCTGCTATGTTTTCCATAGACCATTTCCTCGGTCATTCACTTCTCTCTACAGACGGAACAGCAGTCAGCTTTAACCTTTGAAAGTGGAAATAATAAAAAAAAAAAAAACAATCTGTCTATCTGTGGGATTTATTCAAGGATTTTCTACCAGGCTCTCTGCATAGAGGGAGAAGTCTTCACAAGTTGGAGAAAAATCGAACTGAGACATCTTTTAATCACAGGGGTGGTTTTGGGGGGGTACTGGTGGCCGGGACAATAAGAAAGGGACAATAAGAAAGGTGGATCTTCCCCATCTCCTCTGTTGATTGTTTTAGTCATTTCAAATTTAGAATAACATACAAAAGGACCTTAGGGCTTCTATAAGGTCACATTTTCACCACATTTAGAGTTAGTATTATATGAGACAAAGAAATAAATCAAAACAGAAGGAGGCTGTGGCCTGCATGTTGTCTAAAAAAAAATATTCAGAAAGGATTACTGACAAGCTACAATTGATACACCAATTAAACAAAGGTTCAGTTTTGAGCACACTTGTCTAAAATATGCTTTCCAAAAGTGATTTAAACAGGTTAAATTCTCATATATGGCCAATGATTTTGAAACATCAACATTGATGTTTCAATGATTATATTGTGATTATATTGTTGTTAAAATCAAACCAAATTCAAACCAGTCAGTTCTATACGTTCCACTTTTCTCCATTTTAAAATTAATTTTAAAAAAATGTAAAAGATTCTTTGTAAAATTCTGAGCAAAGTAAAAAAAAAAAAACAATAATTATGTTTTTATACCGTTTGCATAACTGAAACATACCAAACCATGTATTTTGGGGGAGATATTTGTACCGGTATTCCCTTAACTGAGAACAACCTGGCCTTACAATGTAATACAACAACATTTTACTCCTTTTATATGTGAGTGAAAACCCATCAACGAGCAATGACGAGTCAGTTTAGGACAACACAATAGAGATGAACCCTGTACCCTTAGTTGGTCTGTGAGAAAGGCAATAATATTCTGCCACTGATGTATTATGAGGATAGAAAACCCATGAGTGACTTGGATCAGCAAAAAGACTGTGTTTTATGTCCCAGAGCATAAAACACATTCTTTTTGCTTCCCAACATTTTCAAGCCTTGAATCGTGGTGCATGAGTAAGATTGATGTTCCTCAATGTTAAACCAAATCTCACTGGCTTAATTCATGGGCAAAACATGACCAACTGCAGGAGAGTCTGTGCAAACGGGTCTGTCTTAAACAGCTGCTGTTCTCCAGTCTGTCATATAAAATACTTGCAACTGGCAAAGGCACATTCTAGAGCCTCAGAGCTAAGTCACACTACAGATGTAAACCAGCAACATCATTCATTCTGTTATGAAGTAATATATTTCGATTTCAACATAAGAGGTGTACTTTTGTGCTGTCCTTCAACTAATCTCTAGTGGCTCTCATTAAAAACGTGTCTGCTAGATATCTTAATGGAGTTAGAGGCTCCACTTGACATCCCACTGTGTTTTTGCAAAGCCATGTTGCTTTTAAAACACCCAATGAGGGATAACTAAACTGTGTCGTGGACAAATGATAGTCAGATTTGTATTTAATTAGGCCACAGTACTCAACAAAGTACTAACCCATTTTTTGTTGCAGGTGAGCTCAATGAGTTATACAAGACATGGAGACAAGCGTCCCTGTTAGACAGTTTACAGCCGATCCCCGATTCCCTTTTCTACTGGCAGCATCACCTGGAGAAAAACATCAGCAGATGCGCTGACAGCATGTTTTCTCTTTGGGAAAATGTATGGCCAGTGATGTGTGTTTGAACAACAAAAAATGGCTTCAATCACAGCTCCAAAGATTAGTTTCACAGCCTGTGTGACTATAAAGTTGACCATAAAGCTCTTTAGGCTCTTATGTTTGCCTCCCTGTCTGTTTGATGTGTTTATAAGGTGTTGTCCTGGGGCAAAAATCCAAATCAATAATGCAATTAGTACATCCCCGCCTCTTGACTCTCACCAGGCAAGATTTATTGGTTGGGACTGCAGCCGTGGCACATGGGGACCTCATCACTTCTTCATGGCTGAGTGGACAGCACAAGCAAGTAGGGCTCAGGTCCACTGGCACATTCATCCCATCTGGGAGGCTGGGATATCGAGGCATCCTCTCTGTGCAAATATCAGATTAGCCTGACCTTTACCAGCTTCTCCAGCTTTCCACTGCAGAAACGCAGCTCACTTTTAAAAAACACTGACATTAAAGATCTTACTGTTGTGATCTCAGTTGGATAAAATGAAAACAGTATGAAAAATGACATTATTTACTTCCAGTATCAAATTTGTCAATGGATTAGATTAGATAAGATACTGTTTTCACCTGTTTTTTAGTTTCAATTTTGTAGACATTTATAACCAAAGATAACAAATCCAAAAGGTTTATGTGCCTACCTCCCTGCCTGCCTGACACACCTTGCCCACTAATTCAATGGGAATGAGAGTAGAGCTTTGTGGTAATAAATCTAAAATATTGACTTTGTTTTCTGACACAATATTTTTAACTAATTTGTTCCTATTTGTCCCCTTGGAATATCCATTTACACCTGAGCTTCAACTTCTTGTCTAATGTCTTGAGACATTAATTTAGCAGTTCCAAAAACATGCTTTTTCCTTGGGATGCTAACTATTAGCTCACAATATTTAACTCACAAACAGTACAGGATATGAGTTTAATGTGAGTTTTGTGTTTTTTAAAGGTAAGAAAGCATTCCAAGCCATATCTGAGTTGTAATTTTACACCACTGTGGGAGTTTCACCGTCTTAAAGGCCGAAGTCGTTTTAATAATAATTCTAGTCTGTTCCATTACTTCTGGACTTAACAGCAGTAAAAGTCCTTTTTTCTCGCTCTTTGAACAAAATAAAGGAAAACATCTAAACGATGGTAGTCCTTACAATGCGCCCAGTGATGAATGATGTTTCCAGAAGCTCGACTCAATAAAAAGACAAGTCCAGACCTGAGTGCTCTCAAATGTTGCTTGAAATGGAACGACAAAGATGGAAACAGCTGGCCACATTTTTGAAGAAAATTTAGAAAAAAAAGCATTAGATTTAAGTTAGTTGCTACCTTGAGGTTTAGTTTGGAAGCTTTCATTTTCAATCTACAACTCTTATGTACACCCAAATCTCCAAATCCTTTGTCAGAGGGCATCAATTTATGTAACTCTTCATCACAAAGTGCTGCCATTTTCAGTCAAAGTTTGATGTAAAATGCAGCAGATGGGTCTTATTTCTGACACAAAATAGCACCCTACACCTGAGGATTATCTTCCACACGATGAATTAATGTGAATAACCCCGCTACCTCCTTCGAGAAATCACTGCTAATACGGTACACTGAGCTGGGCATCGTTAATTAAGTCCTGTTGAATAAATAACACGTGTTCATGGGAAACCTTGGAGACGGTAACGAGAACAAGTGCGCCAGTCTGTCCTTTTCCTTGTAGGACTTTGAATGGGATCCCAGAGGTCAACATACTTTTAATGTAATACAAATCCTTTGTATTTGTTGTTTTATCTTCTGCACTCATCTCTCCATTAGTGAAACAAGACCGAGTGCTCAGACAGCAGTCTCGCTTTCTCTGTGAAATTATTCTCTGGTAAAATGGACTTGTCATTTTTTACTGCACGCCTGATTTATTGTTTAACTCCAGATCTTTTAAGGAGTTGTCTTTTTAAGATCATTTTCTTCCCGGAAAAGGCAGATTATTGTCCTGTGTGTGAGGAGGCGGTGAGGACTTCCGCTGATAAGGGCTGCTGATATTCTACTGCAGTGAATAAAGGCAAAATCCACTCCTCCGTGACATCAATCAGGAAAAAAAAGCTTCAGAGCCACAGACTGAGCCCTGTGTGTTCAAAAAGCAGACTGCTTTCGTACTCTTTAAGATGGCTGTAGAATAGTAACGCTCTGAATGAAGGAAGTAATAGAAGATATAATGCAGAAATTATGAAGGAGGGACTGAATTCAGAACAAAAGAGTTGCTTTAGAAACTTAAACTACCTGGTATTCAACTGATAAAATGCAGTTCTTCCCTAAGATCAATGATAATCTTAATTATTTTTTACACAGCCTGTGTACATTGTCATTTAACTTGAATTTAAAAATAGTCCCTTCAAAGATGACTCCTGCTAAGATCTGTTTCTGATGTCACAGCATTGCCCTCATCCAGTGTGAAGAACCCTGACAACTGTAACTGAAGCAGAGTTCGAACACAGCATCTCAAATATCGGGAATCTGTCAAAACACTGTTTAATCCTTCACACACACGGAAAGGTTCTGTCTATCAATCAAAACTAAAAACCCTAATCGTACTAGAGCAAAGATGTTCATATTAACTCTAGAGGAGCAGCAGAGATCCACAGCTCAGGTGTGCAAATGTGTTGGTAATGGAGGCCTTGAAGGAAGAGTGAATAAAAGAAAGACAATGGTAAAAAGATGCTGTGAGAAGTTCTGTTTGGAAACCTTGTAGGGAACCCAGCAAATAATGGGAAAAGGTGCAATCTGGTTCCACAGTGGTTTCAATCAACCATGTTTAAAATGACCCAATCAAAGTGTAGCTCTAAATCCAGTTGTAAATCTGTTAGATTTTAAACTGGGCACACACAGATTCTCGTCCTCTATGACAATTTGTGTGTTTTTCTTTACTTTACAAAGAAAAACAGGAAAATATTAAGTGTCTGAATTTGCTAACCGGATAGACAAATGAACTACAAAACTTTCAGCTGTAACTTATGTTAACCAATCACAAAAATATTAGCAAAATACATGGAAGTTGGTGGATGAGTAAAATTTGACAAAATAAATACATTTGAGGGCTATGAACACTTTTGTGCAATGCTAGGAGTTGAGCAATAAGTTAGAAGGTGGGAAGATTTTGTTTTTATAATTTCTGCTGTGTGGATTGTTGGATTATCTGCCAGGTCAATGACTGTTCCAGATCCTCTTTCACGGTGGCACTTTGTCTTTTGTCATGAGCCGATATCCGACTACATCACGAGTGAATCAGATAAAACAAGCAGAACTAGTTATTTAATGGTTTTTTTCAGCCACAAAACAGCCTTAAGCTGACAAAGATGGATTCTCTTCTGCTTGCAGTCCCAAAGCTCGTGGGAATTCAGCTACTTTATAAGAAAAACAACCACTGACAAGTTCTGTTTTTCTCAACAATGCTTCTTTTACCACTGTTGACACTGCTGATGCTGCATTACTGCCACCATGCTAAACTGTGGAGTGTAAACACAAGATGATCCCATTAAACAAAGATGAGGCTTCAGCCACAGAAAAGGAAAACTCAAGTTGTTTGCTGTTAAACCAAATCAGTGAACTGAAGGATATGGAAATGATCTGGAGAGTTCGCGAAAACAACAATCCTCAGTGGATTTGTCACCACAAACAGACTCATTTGATCTATTGTTTGTCGTTATACTGTAAAAAAAAATATATATATAAATATGCCACTGTCAGTGAGCATGTAACTGCTTTAAAATCTGGCTGAGAATTTGTTTGTGCTGTCTGTTCTGATTATGATGTCCTCATAAAACATTTTTATGACTTTGCTGAACACTTTTGCTGCTTTATCCCACTCTCACATATCAAGCTGAATACTGTGAAAGTGGCATATCCCAGGGTAAAAGGAGGTTGCAAAATCTCTCAGAAGCCTTGAGCATCGCTGTGTCTGTAAATCCCAAAAAAGTCTGCTTCCATTATAACATGTGTGTCTGATGTGTTGGAGTCTGTTAGAGAAAACAGGAAACACAAAGACAACAAACCATTAAGCTATTTAAATTAGGATTGAACAAATAATTTGTTTGATAATTTTTGTCTGGGTAGTGAAGACTAATAAACGATCTGGTTGTAGTTTCAGATAAATGCTTCAGGCGTTGTAGACAGTATACCTCTGACCTTGGACTGTTCTCTTGAGACAGGACATGGTGAGCCACCATTAGCACCTTATCTATCCAGAAAAGAAGACACCATCTCTCATTCTCTTATTTGCTGACAGCAGTGCACTGGTGCTCTTTCCAGAATCCCTTTGCTTTTATTACCAGAGCATCAGACGTCTGTATCCCAGGGTAACCAAGTAGCAGATCCCCCAAACTATCCACTCAGTAGAGCTGAGTGAGGGATAAATGGACACTATTGTTAAAAGTTTTTTTTCTTTTGTTTTGTTTTTTGTCACACTGAAACTTACCTGATCTCTGTCTTAGAAATAGATAGTAAAATTTGGGCGATTATAGTTTAGTAGCAATATATTTTTTTAAAATGTGTAGAATTTTTTTACTCTTTGCAAGTTCACAAAAAAGTCTTCTTTTCTCATGCTTTACATAACTGCAACTTATGTTACAATTTCATGCTTGTCACTTCCTCTGTGAAACGAAGCGAGAACAGACAGGGAGTGAAAAACTTTATATCTGTGAATTATTTTAAGCATAGTGATCTGACTAGAAGATATGGAACAATTCACCAAAATGATGGGTTGTTTTTATCTTGTTAGAGGTTTATCTGGTTGGAGATATTTTCTGACTAAAATAATGAATCTTGTATTTGCTTACAATGAATGAGTTTACCGGTTTGACCCAGTGTGGACCATGGTTCAACTGTCAGAAACTCAGATCTGGATCTAATCAAATGTCGATGATTTCAAAGTTCAAAGGTTTTGTCGTTGTAAAACAAGAGAAGATAATTAGCCCTGTGCTGCCATGCTTGTTTTCTATGAAGGTGATGCTTTGCATTATGACCAAACATTTCTTCTTTCGTCTCATCTGTCTAAAAGATATTGTTTAAGAAGTCCCATGCTTCATTTAGAGGAAAAAAATCAAGAATCACTGTCATGGTTTATTTTTGAGGAAGACGCTTTCTGTTTTAACCCTTTCAGACAAGTTTGATTAAGCCTTTTGTAATTGCTGTAAACTTCAGCATTAGACATACTACCTCATGCCTGTTGACTCTGATGGAAATCCTGTGTTTTTGAACATTTCTCTGAGCGTTTAACCTTGTAGAGAAATTGCTGGGATGAAAGATCTGAGGAAGATGGGCATTTTTCTTAGACGTATATCAGTGGTGAATAATTCTTCTGTATAGTCAATGAATTCAAATTGTTTGTAAATAACATTTTAAACCTGTGTTAAAAAGTTATAAAAAGGGTTATTGTTGATATCTTTCCACATTGACATTTTGTTAGCACACACATGCTGTGTCCACATATGTGCCAAATCAACTGGCAAAGTAGCTTTCATAAGCAGCTGTTGTTGATCAGCTAATAGTGAAATGTCTTTGTCAGCACTGCCGCTAATTTCTTTCTCAAATCATACATACAAATTACGTATGTATTACGTAATTTGTATGTCAACAGAGAGCATTTTGTTGACCTGAAATATGTTAATTTTATTGATTTTAGATCATTCTTATGAAATCTGAGATGAAAAATGACCAGAGCCTCAAAGAATAGGATTCTTACTATGAGTAAAAATTTAATAAAAACATTTCATCCTTGTTTTCCTAATTGAATGTTGAGACTGAATTTTAATGTTGATTACATACCCAGAGACTAGCATCCACTTGTGAAAAAAACACAAGTGGATGAAACACATTAAACGTAATGCTACGATGGATGTTGAAGATCAATTAATAAAAGAAAAAATCCAGTTAAACCAATCTACTCTTGTTCTTCAGCTAAATTAGTCTTTAAACAAGAATTCAAATTGTTTTAAAAATCATTTTACTGAATACCACAGATTGTAGAGACCTCACATGTTTAGACTTGAGAATGCATGAGGGAGGATAATGTGGCGTAAAGCTGATTGACCTGGCGTAGGAAACTATTGCTTGGGGAAATTATCCAGTCTTGGATGATAATTTTGTTCTGCCGTAATGGTCTGGCCTGGTTCCAGTCAGCTGCAGCTTTCTAGAGGTAAACACAGAAATGAAATAACCAGTGCATAGGACCAATTTATAATAAAACTAGATGAAAAGCTGAATGCTTCTAGGAAAAAAAAAATGGTTTTACATTTTTGATGCCTTCAAGTGATCTTTTGATGTGATCTCACTAAATGACTGTCTGAAACACACCAGTGGTTGGGATTTTAGGAAGTAGTCACTTGATAATGACAGAGAAGGTTTTTCCGTCAAGTCCCAAAATTGCACATCATCCCTCTTTCCTGGTTCAAACAGCTCCTTCCACTTGTCACTCCCTGCAGGCCAGGAATCCAATTATATGGATGTATTCACACAAACCTTTTGCCAGTGATGAGGGAAGAGGCGGAGGCAATGGGGCGCAGTGGTGTAAGAAACTAGAGCCCTCTCCTCATTTTAATGGAGATCTTGGATTCCTTCATGTGTATGTGAGAGGCACTGCTGACTTCTGCCAGCTGATGAAAAGCAAAGGCAACAGGTTCACATCGATCTCATTAATAACTGAAGCTAAAAATATGAAGCAGTTATGCAAACATTCTGAAACTTAGAAGGAAATATGATTATTGTTTGGTATTGACTTGTTGGACTTTATCTGCTTTAAAACAGCAAGACCTTTTATTGAAAGCTCTTTTTAATATTAACTCACAGAGCTTTGCAATCTCTCTATGTAGATTTCATAGTGAAACTAGTGCAGAGTTTTACACGACAGAGACTTCTTAAGTTGGACTGAAGTCAAACTGCACACGTTTGGTCACGTGGTTTCAAGACATTTGTTTTCCACACACCCTTCAAGATCCACAAAAAGTAAATGGGTTGAACTTATATTGTGCTTTTACGGTCATTTTAACCACCCGAAGCACCTTACACATTTGCACTCACAAACCAATGCCTTCCCAGGGGCACATTGACATCTGACATGAGGAAGCTGCAATCATACCTACAACCTTCTGATTGCAAGATAATAACTCTAACCATTGTGCCACAATCGCTACAAGACAAACCTGCGAAAGAAATGAAAAAAGCTCATGTGAAACTCCACCTGCTGCAGTGTGCATTGTGGTGTTTTCTCATGTGTGTGGTTTACAACAATACAGTAAACACAGCTATCATGGCAGAGACAAACGACTGTTATGAGTTTACAAGTTTGAAGGAGGAGGAAATAATGATTTACGGGGCAATCAGACTCAGGCTGGAAGTGATGTATTATTAAATCAGAGTCAGCTTTAATCAGCGTTCGTGTTCAGATCTGCCTGAGACACTCGTGCTCTTACCAAACCATCTAATTTTATTTTCTACGTTATAGAAAAACAAAAAAGAACAGATGGTATCAGTGGGAGTCTTTGCCCACTGCATCGGACCAAAACTGAGCTGAAAGAGGTTAATGTTTTGGTTGTGGTTTGTACATCCTTATGGCCTCAGACAATTTATTCACAAAACTATCCATCACACAACTGTGACAGAGCACCGATTTCAGAAGTTCAGCCTGACCATTCAAACTTTTCCACAGAAACTTCTTCCTCCAAGACACAAACTTCACTTTAATGGAAGCAATGTTTGTTTGTATTGTTCATTTTCATTCCTTTATTTCCAAACAAGTCCTTGGAATGGGCACATTAGAACACAAAACTGCTCTTTGTGTTTAAAATGCAAATGAAAAGGATAAATTTTACGCTAACTGTTTTTTTCTTGTGTGACCCTTAACCTTAACATTACATCCGGCTTAACAAGCAAATCATACAGATTTTCCATTCATACACAGAATCATTCTGCTTCGTACTTGTGCAAGTAGCCTAGCAAAGGCTCATAATGTGTTTTTGTTAGATTTTCTGTCAAGCTTCTGTAATTTTTTTTCCAGATGAGAGACCATGTATGCACAAAGGGAAACCATGAGTTATCACTGCGTCAGAATTGGTAGAGAAAATGAGAGTAATCATCTCTGCTTCGACGGTCACCTCTTAAAGGTCCCATTTTATGCGGCCGGGTGGGAACAAGGCTGTGTCACCTCTATGCTCTGGAGACAATAACGACGATGTCATTTCAGCGCTATAGACACTGTCACAATGAGCCGGATGATCATGCGAAGTGACTATACATAAAAATCTCATGCTGTCTGCAGAACAGCGTCTGTGAGTGGAGATGACAGAGGCTGTTGGAGGACCATGAAAGAAGTGTTGAGCCTTTCAGTAAGAGCACTAGTGTCGCAGGCAGACCTGAACATGAACACTGATTAAAGCTGAGTCAAATTTAACAACACATCACCGCTTCCAGCCTGAGTCTGAACCCCAGAGGACATAAAACTACTTAATGAGCAGTACTTCCTTGTTGAGACTAATGCAGCAGACGTTAAAACAGTGTTCTTCATAAGATGCATGGCTGTTCCAGGACATGTGTAGGTTGTTAATATAACTCGGTGGATATTTTTTGCCGGAAGGCACACAATCCACGTGACTAATCATCATAAGCATTCTCATTGCAGCATTCTCATCAATACTGCGGTCAGAGCCTGCAATTTTCTAGAACTGCTTCATCTTTTCCAAATTGTTTCACCCCTCTATATTTTTTTACCCCAACATCTGACAGCCGGTCAGCATTGTAAACAGTCTTAATAAATCTGTAGAAACATTCTGGGAGCAGTCACCACAGACTAATGACGAACAAGCTTTCTAAGTCATAACCAGGCAGACGTGACAGAAGCTGCTTTGTGACTTTAGATTTAAGACATTGTTTGGGTTTAGAAGATGGAGATTCACACAAAGATGACAAAGATCAATCCTCTTTTTATTGTTTTGGTGAGCATTTGGAAGACACTTTAGCTGGCTGCTGGTGACACTCTCCTCTTATTCTTACCGACCTGAGGCAATTTTCCCTCTTGTATCTTTGTCATTTGTGTCATCTTTTCCGAAACATATAAATCTGTCTGAGGCAGCAGCCGTTTTCACAACACCCTTTAATGAATGGTCTGAAATGAATCATTCAGCAAGTAGAGGAAATGTTATTTTTTGAACTGGGTAAAATGTTGATTCATAAGCTTGAGGTTGGAAAATCTATGAGGTATCGAACACCAAATAATGATTTTTTTGGAAATACCTTTTGAGCTGTTACTTTTTTGTTACACTTGCTTGCGTGTTTCAGATTATCAAACAAGTTTAAATAAAAGATGATGATAGTTTAAAAGCCTTCAAACCAAGATGGCCTGTAAAAGGTAATTATCCTCTAGACTTGCCTAGTTAGCCAAACAACTGTCATCAACCATTTGAAGTAACTTGTAATGAGTCTTTGGTGGAGGAATTTTGACCTACACTTCCTTGCATAATTTTGTTTTTGCCAATATTGGAGGATTTTCTAGCCTGCCAGGGAATCGAGATTGCTTTCAAGTTTGGTTTTTGGCTTGGCCAAAGTCATCTCCTCATGTCCTTTTAAATTTCAGATGGTGATACAATGTGTTATTATTTAGTTCTGCTGATTTACTTCATGTTCTCATACAAGTTTTGTTTCTTGAACAAAAACCTGTCTGACTAGTGAAACTTAAAAAACCCATATATTACTATTTTCCCCATACAGCTTTAGGCAGCTTCTTTCCCTAAAGAAATGAAACCATCATTTAAAGACTATTTTTAAAGTCAGGCTATATTTGTCCAATACTAAAAATGTATTTGATGATCTGAAATCATCAAGCATGACAAAACAGAAAACATATACGTTTTAAAAAGTAGATGCTGATGTTTTCACCACATGATTGACAGTCGAGGAGACACTTGGCTATCAACAAAATACAAACATTTAGGGCAAATTTGAACACAGGCACATTCTCACCATTCACTTGATGGTTTTTAGTCAAACACAAAAAGATGGCTTCGGAGACCAGAGTAAAAGCTCATAAATTGTGTCCAAAATGTATGTTTTCTTTAGGAGACGATTCCCATAAAAGTGCAACAGCTCCAGAGCTGCTTTGAATCTAAGACAGATGGAAGGAGCAGCTTTCGCTACCAGTTTGCAGTTAGGTTTCGTTCATCATTAGTTATACATGTGGATAATTTACACATGAAGCATCCTTGTGTGAATCATGTAAAAATTTAAAAATTTATTTGTCAATTCCAGTTTTAATTTTTTTGTTTGTTTGTTTTTTGCATTTGATTGAAAAAAACAACAACTCAACATCACAGTATATTTTTTGTCTAACAGCTAATAGTTTAGACTATAGCTGGTAACCAGGAGCCACTGGTTTCACCAGCTGCCCCCAGTTAATTCCAATCACTAAACCCAGTTTTGAGCGTTGTTCAAAAAGACTAAGAAAGTGCCAGAAAGATTTAGGAACTTTCAGATAAAGGTCAGCAGCACAGAACTCAATCCACTGTTCAATCCCACTGGTCAGGGAAAGATGAAGGTAAAGTGAGAAATAAAGGGCAACCCTGTGCAGCCTCTTCTCTTGCAGACATGGTTCCACGTTATTAAACCTCGTCATTTAGACACGAACATGACATTAACTTTTTAGTAATCGGTTTTTGCCCGGCAGTAAACAGTATAACTGTCATCAGCGAGACAAAGCCTGTTTCCAACAGGCTCTCTCTGACTCACACACCCAGGAAACAAGTGGGTTATCATTCTTTGTTTGTGAACTCTTATCCGAGTTAATATGTTTTCCATCCTTGGGGCATGTTTTTCCAGCCATATGTGATCCATGGGACTTTTGTGTTACATTTGCTTCTGGAACACAATTTAAAGTATCATGAATTTTCTATTGACCTTCTGCCATAGTGTTTGTTTCACACTGGTGTAAAAGAAATAGACAGTTTTTTTTTTTTCTTGGTTTTTTTTTCAGATCACTTCTTTTTGCTCCAGGCGCCAAGTCTTTTTATCACCATAATCATATTGATTTTTGGAGATTACTTATATCCTTGGCACAAAGGGACAAGAGTATTCTCACAAAGCCAGCATCCTCATAATGTCTAGGTTTACAATACAAAATCAGAGCACTACAGTCTTAAGTTTAAGGCTCTTTTCTGTCAGAAAAGACCAATTCAATTCTTCAAGGCCAATTTTTAGATTATATGGACATGGTTTGTAGGTAAGTATTTGCAATTAAAATCAAATTCTTATTTACTTCTCTTATAAAATGCCTCATTCTTAACAAACAGATGTCACAACGCCTAGTTTGGCATATTTGTTTATGCTCTTCTATCCTTTTATAGCGTAAATAAATGCTCTCGATAACAAAAAGTAAGAGGTTTTCAAATGTCCTCCAAACTCCTCACACGGCAATATAATGGAGTCTGTAGAAAGCAATCAGAAATGGCAACCAGTGGTTTATCTGCTGCTAATGGACACACTGATTGACTTTATTTTGGGTCATAAAGTTTTGCAATAGGATAATAAAGAGCAGAAGACAGATGTGCAGATGGAGCTTGGCATGTTAGAAGGGTTTTTAAACAGGGTTTGAATCCCTGAAGGAGAGGTTGAGCCACCTGTCATCTGGTGGTGGAATATTAGAATGATCTACAAATACTCATTGCATTCTCAAACACATGCAAGGTTTTCCAAGATCACAAGAGCAGTCAAAAAGGGGTGATAGGTATTAGCAAAAGATGTACTATGACATTGGCAATCACATTTTTACATGTGGCAAACAATTTTTTGTCCACCTATGAAAAAAACTATGTCATAAAATGTGTAATAGCATGTCAAACCGGTTGATATTTTAAGATATTAAATGTGGTTTCAATGTTTATCATATTTAGCAAAAAATGCCATCAGTTGAGCTTCAAAAAGTTTAGATTCATTATTCTGGGATTAAATGTCCTCTTATATATGTGAGAAGAGGAAGTGGAGACTTGAAGATCAATACGGTACAAATGGCCATCTTAATCCCCCAGGAGGCTTGTGATGTGTAAAACGAAATCGTTCCTACACAATTTATTTCAGGTTATCATGTTCTTTTCATCTATCCGTATCCTGTGAATGTTGTCTCGTCTCTATTAAGGCGAGAACAACAGGAAGCTGCGTCCTAAATTTCATCAGTCTTTTATCAGTCTGGTCTTTCTTGTGTCCCAAGTTGACTCAAAATAACTCAAAGGAGGTGTGCAATTTCCTCCAATTCTGAAAATGACCGGTTGATTGATAACTTGATGCAAAAACAAACTGACAACAAAGGGAATTCTTAGATGTTAAGGGCTAAACTTTGAAAGGATAAGATTTTTTTAGTCTTTGCTCTTTGCTTCCTCCTTGAAATAGCTTCCACTAGGCTAAAACCTTATGGAAGCGTAACAGATATTTAGGTAACAGACAAAGGTAACAGATATTTTATTTTGTGTTAACTTTGTCAGCTTGTCGATGTTGGCCTTGCCACAGTGTCTAAGATACATCTTGTGAACATTGTGCTGGTTTAGGTCAGTAAATCACTGTTCAATAGCAAAACGTCTCCAGACTTTCTCCTAAATCAATAAACATAAATACGTGCTTGAGGTACAAGTTTGAGCTTGACACTGTCCTACCTTTGTCTTGGGTCGTCGATTTGTTTTGCATTGATGCCCAAGTTTGTAATTCATTGATCCACAGACCCAGAATCATCTAAAATCCAATTAAATCCCAATATCACTCAAATATTAGTTAACCACTTTTGCATTGGTTTACTATAATAATTAATTAATTAATCAATGAGGATAATACTCTCATATAGTTCCCCTCATCAATGTCACCCAAGCCTGCTGATTTGGTGTTCACCTCCATGTCTATTGTCCTCAAAATGCCCAATTTCTCACCACATTGTCATATCCTCCCCACAGCTGAGGATCTGCTGCAGGGAAGCCCTGTAAATCTCCTCCCTGAGGCTTTAACCCATTAGGATAAATAGACTCAGCAGAAGACAGACTTCTCTAACAGCTCATCCCCCTTCAGCCCCAACGTGCCTGCAAGCAGCCCTGCATTGGATCTGACGTGCTTTTATGTTCACAGCACATTTCCAGTTGTTGTACAGCATTCATCAGCAACTATTGTCACACAAAGGCCTCCCAAAGGAAATCTGTGTATTAGACATCAAGTGGTGCTCACAAGGGGGAAAAAAATAAATAAAACTGATATCCATAATCTGAGTTGTGTTGTTGTTTTGCTGAAGCATTCTCCCTCAGAGAGGAGGAGCCTGAGTTACAGAAAGGCCTTTAGCGGCTCTGTAATAACACCTAATGAATCTTCAGTTACCTTTAATCTGAGTCCAATTAAGAAGATATAATGAGTTTAGCTAAACAAGAGACCTTACAGCTTTTAGCTCAGGTTTCTAAACAAGAATTTTTAAAAAGCTTTCAGTCGCACTAAGCATATTGTCTTTTGTTTGTTTTTTTTTGTATTTTTCATTTTCAACCATGAAGAAACAGTGATAGCACCTGCAGGTGTATTAAATTTTTGCGTGACAGGAGAAGCAACACCGGTCAAGTTCATGCCTCAGCACCTGTCAGTCATCAGGATGAGCAGTCCACCTTAAAAAAGAAAAGGTCAGAGCCACCGCAGGCTATAAAGAAGACGACAAACACAAATATCCATCGTGCTGTTGTTGTTTGATATTGTGTCTTCAAACTTTTTTATGATATTCATAGCACATACAAAGATAACTGCAAGCAATTTTTTAAAAAAAGAGACCATTTGAACAAAACTGAAAACTTACACGGTTTTGAAAAGCAGTGCAACAAGCATCTTTATTTTGTTTTTAATGCATGAATCTTATGTCGTATGTTATCTTATGTCCATCATATCAGACCTTAATTTTAATTTATGTGAAAACAAAGTTAAAGTATCTTTATCCTTTCAGTAAAGGGTCATTAAAAATGTCTTACTGAATCATTAACGTAATTCCAATGCAACAATTTTGAAGGCCAGAACAATAAATGCATTCTTCCTGGCACAGACCCTGCTTTAAGTATAGTTTATAAATTTCAAATCAGGTTTAGGTCAAGGCCGTTAAAGTCACCCTGCTTTATTTATTTCAGAATCAATTTTAATATTTGTTTGGAATATAGGTTCTGTTAGATCATCCAAATGTGTTGTAGAGTTTCCCTAATCTGGTCCAAACAGCCTCCCACAAGCAAAATAAATTTGGTTAGGATGCTGAAGTACAACACAAGAAACACCAAAACGCATTGTCAGAACTGATTTACAATTATATAAAAATCATTATTATTTGTACATTTAATTAGTATTTAATTAATAATTAAGTTTAGTAGTAAATATTTATCTGAATATAGTAGATGCAACAGACATTGATGTCAGTACTTATTGTGAACATTTGTGAAACTGATCATAGTGCCATTTCACAACTGGCTTGGAAGTGATGGAAAGAGCTTCCAATATGACCATCACAATAGGAGAACTCTGTTTCATCCATTATAAGACACGTTTGAGATAACAGTCTTTGAGGAGTTAAGTTGATCATTAACTGGAAGATGTTGGGTTACTCACTGCAATGCAGCCAATTTAACATCATTCACTTATAGGGTGCTAGAAAAAAATGCCTTCAACGAAAATCAACACCTTGAACCTCCACTGACCTTTGCAGCTGTCCACATGTACATGCCAAATAGCTTCTGGAGAAATGTTTGTGTGAGAGGAGGAAAGAGCTGAGCTGTTTGGCTACAACAACAGGAGGAGTGTTGAGATGAGTCAACGTGAATAGTGAGCCAAATGTCAAGCATGGTGTTGGCAGCATTAGGCTCTGGGAATGTTTTGTTCTACCATGAGAATTCAAGTATCCAAAATGAGTGATGTGAAACATTTATCAAGGTGAAACTTATAAAGAGACATTTAACAAGAAATGTTAAATGTCTTGTTAAATGTCAGCATATTGTATGTTCATACAATATGCTGTAGTGGCTGTAAAATCTAAAATAATACAACACTTTCAACCTCTTGCTGTCCTGCTGTTTTAAACGTTGGACCAGTGGAAACCAAATACACTCGCCCTAATTCAAGACTGCCTGACAGTATTTTGTGAGCAAGGGTGAAATGTTCAGGTAACATTGGCCTCATCAGTTCGATCACCACTGCATGCTTATCAGCTTTGCAGAGTCTAAAACCACTCATGTGTGTCCAGCTGCAACCGTGACGCACCATCAGGTCAGAGAAAAAATATGAAGCACGACGGCCCCTGAATGGATAATCATCAGTGTTGAGCGTTGGTAGTGGCATCGCTGATGTGACCGCAAGCATCCAATAGATTAAGACAGCATCTATTTAGAAGCCTCTTTTATATGGTCTTTGAAAATATGTTGAATATACAATGACATACATTAATGCCCAAACAACACATAAAGGCCTGTGTCCATATTTTGCAAAGAACTATAAAAAGCGTTTCATAATACACACCCTATGACCCATTTCAAAAGCTAAACAATTACAAGGATGAATTTTAAGATTAAGTAAACTACCCTGCTTTGAAAGACTTACACAAATGTAGCTATTGGTTAGCTGTGTCAAATGAAAACACTGTATTTCCATCGGATGTGACTATTCCTTAAAAAAAACAGGATTTTGATTTCTATTGCTAGTATAATTGCTATGACTTTACAAAAGCAATTGTTGTAGTGTGTCAATCTGGGACTGATTGGCCTCTTGCACACTTTTTTAAAATTCATCATTAAAGCTATCATTCACTATTGGAAAACATGTGAGACAGCTGACCCAAGAGAGGATATTCCAGCAAATTATGGTCAAGGTCAATCCATTAAACAAATTGCGAAACACCCAAGAGCTTCAGTTCAGATGTTCAAAGCCTCAGTTGGCATAATAAATGTGAAAGTTCATAACACTAAAATTAGAAATTGGGATTTGTTTTCTTACCATGTAAAACCTTCTGATTGCCCTGAATTGCTCAAGTAATTAATTTATTTTGTCAAATCAGAAAGTGGATCAAGTTGCTGTCAGTTGGAGCCATGACATTTTATCACATGAAGGAGATTAATTTAAACAGTGCAGACAAAGCATCTACCCAAAGTATCTAATTAGATAACTGTATTATTGGCACATTGCCTTGGTGTGACATTCCTGTTGGCTTTGTGTTACTAGTGCATATGTGTGATTCACATAATGAAAGTTGAAATATCAGATGTCTAGGAATGCGATGGAGCATTATTCACCCATGGCACCATATCTTAAGGAATGACGGCCAGGATAGATACATGATACTGAGATAGGAGAATAAAAGCAAAACACACTGACAGGCTTTCAGAAAGATCCACACCAAAGCTGAAGGTGGCTCTTTTATTGAGAGAAGGACACTCTCAATAAAAGAGAGAAACTCCTTAGAGTTTCCAAAACTGAAGAAAAACATCAGAAAAATATTACAAAAGGTTAAGTCAGAAACTTTAAATATCTTATGTTCTATAGCCATGTCAGTTTCTAGGTTTCATTAATGGCATTGGTTTTTCAAAATTATTTTTCCAAAATCTGATTCCTCTAAATGCCCGATTTTACTTTTGGTGTGAAGCCAAACTTTTCTCCTTCTACTTCGTGACAAACTCGTGTTAGATTTTCCTTTCAGGCTCAATCTTTTAATCTAGTGATTCATAACAGTTGGCGATTATTATTGAGAGGTTTATTTGCATACTCAACAACTAATCCTCTTAAGTTACTAACTGTGGACTTATTTTGGTGCCATTTCTCATATACAGTTGCAGTCATGTGTTTATTTGAATTTGTAGCTCTGCAGACATGTTCATAATTCTGATCCAATGAATAATTTATCCATAAACTGTAAAATACACACATGCAAAAACTCTATGTGCTACTATGAATCTTCTGCAACAATAAAGACAAAATAAATTATGAAAATTTTACTCTGTCCCTAAAACAGCAAAAGGCCAAATGATCCTTTACCCAAAAGTGTATTGTCGCAATAAAATACAGAGAAAAGAACAGAGCGAAGACAGCTTTTCTTTGGTGACGTCTTACACAGACTGCAGATTTTTTTTTTTCTTTTCATGTGTCATTTAAAAACATAAGAAAACCAGTGAGAAAATGTATCCATCCTCCTTGGGTTAAGAAAATTCACCTTCACCTTGTGAAAAGCAAACACGCCTGAGGAAGACAAATACTTCTACAGAACCCATGTTAACTCTAAAGCACACATTCAACTACCTTTCTGCATAAAACAACACGAATGAATGTAATGCCAAAAGACGAATGTTTCTCACGCTGAAACACTAAAAACATGTCAGAAACAAATTTGACTCTATGTGAAGCAAAACAATGCAGAGATTCATTGATAAACTTTAACAGGATGGTTTAAAAGAACAGGGCCAGTCAATGTTATTTAGATATGTTAAGGCTTTTAAACGTTATGGTTTGCCTTAAAGTATCATCAATAATCTGCTGAAGAAAGTCCCAAAGATGCTTGAGTTTTCACAAAGAAAGCCTGTTTCCCCTCCCTCACAAGATTATGGACCATGGCAGTCAGCTGCCCAAAGGGCTTTTGTAATTTAAACTTACTTAAAAGAAAGAAAAAGTGAAAAGCTACACATTACTGAATGTGACAGAATGCAAAACATTTTAAAGTGCATTTGAATTCAGTAGTAACCCGTCCCAGTGGTAGTGAACATGGTGATCAGAAAGCTCCTCTTTTAATCAGGACTTGCATAAGACGTTTGGACATCTAGACCTCTTCAGTTAGGATGCCTGAGCCAAAAGAAAGTTGCGTTTACCCAGTGAAAGCTGGGATTCACATTTCCAAATGCCAAGATATGATTAATGTTTCTGCAAATGTCAGGAGGGGAAAGAAGTAGGCTGTAATTTGTGTTGTTTGAGCCATTAGGTTTTCAAAATAGTTCTCACACCTTAAGTGTGATAAATATGTAGTTATAGTGAGAATAAGAATGCACAGACCAAAAATTGATCTTTTGAATTATGGTGTCTACAGAGTGTAGCATTGATCACAGAAAATACTGCTTAATGTAGACCATAAAGGCCACAGGTGTTAAATTAATTTTAGTACTCCAGCAGAGTAAAGAACAAAAAAATCCCAAGCTTTATTCGCTTGTAATTTTTCCCACTATCTAATATGCCCTGCAGTGTGTTTTATGTCAAAAGATTTTATAAATGAGTTAATTAAGAAATTATACTTTCTAAAATAACAGCCTTTCTTTCTCATCCCTGACTTCATTATCATTATACAAGAACAAGGTTGTTTCTACGCTGTACCAATTTCATTTACTATTATTGATTTGAGAGGTTTAATCCCAGATTTAACAAAATACTGATAAGACCTGCTATTTGTAAAAAAAAAAAAAAAAAATCTTCCACAGCCTTATGGCTTCCATATGAGGCCAGACTTGGTTACCCCAAGCTTGCTTCTTGAAAACAGATGCTGTTCATTATTTTGTAAATTAAGTTTACTGTCGAAATATAAAAAAAAACAGCAGCTGTTTGCTCTGAACCAATCAATCAAGAGCAAATAAAGCAAGCTCAAGTAACATTACAAGTCTGTCCAAAGAGAAACCCTGACTGTTACTTTAAATGCATATGGCAGCCTTAAAATTAGTCAACCGCTTCATGTCAAACATCTTCACGGAGCACCCTTTTATTCTAATGACTCGCTGCAAACAGAACTTATAGTCAGACAATAACTTGTGGCAGAATTCCTGAAAAATTTTAGACATCACCTAACTTATGTGGTTTTATATTTTCAGTACAAAATGCCAAACCAACACAACAAAATGTTTATTTATGAGCAGGATAAGCCTGTGCACTGTTCAAACACCATTCGTCATTAACGTTCGCACAGCACATTCTTTCTACAGACGTCTGGAGTTGCACTAGTGGCTTTCTGTTATTCTGGGAGCCAGAACCTACGACGCCTGTTTTAGTGATTCTAAATCTTCACTAATAAGCTCAGCACTTGTCGACAGTTTTGAAATGTATGAAGGAGGTGACAAAAAAGAAGCAGAGCAGGAGAGTTTTAAAGTACTGATGTTGAGTGAACTTGCTTCTATTTGTATTCTTGTCGAGGGGAGGGTATTTATCTTATCTTAATGTTGTCTTAATGTTGTTATCATTTATTGTAAAAATTTCTAATGATTATGGATTTTGATTTACTGTTGTCTCAACAAATTTCAGTTAATGAGGTGTATCTAAAAAATTGACAGTTTTATCAGAAATTTTATTTTTACTATTTCCTCCTGTTTGTTCCACATGTCAAAAAATATCTGAACATTTGAAAACATTATTTGAGCATTATGTGATATGAATAACAATTAGTTAAGAAACTGGCATCCTGAAGAAGCATGTTTCAAACTGGAAAATTTTTCAATATCAGTGGTTGTTTTTGTGATGCTATGAATTTGTGCCGTGCAGTCCCAGCCCCAGAGTTACCTAAAAAATACATAATAAATAGTTTTTCATCGTCATTTTTATTGTTATCACAATAGTACCAGAAATATTGTGATAAAATTCAAAGTCCAAATAAAACACACACACACACAAGGATATGTATATATATATATAGGTATGTCTTGATATATATGTGTGTGTGTACATATATATGTGGGTGTGTGTGTAGTGCAAGCAGCATAAGGTGACAGCAGTCACCCCGTATTACTAGCACCGACTATCACTTTGTTTGCCTGTCACTCCCTAAGTCCCGCTGGATCAAGGTTTTCCACGTCCAGAATGAGATGCGATGTTGGGAGTTACCATAGCAACTACAGCTCTTCCCCTCCTACTGCCTGTTTGTGCAATTTGATCTTGTTTATCAACTTGTGCTCTTCATCGAAGCAGCTGAATGGAAATACCTACTGATGCCACATAGTAAGTCAGATCTGAACAGAAATTGACCACAAAAAAATGGCAAAGGTCTGATTCTAACAGCTAATGTGTGTCACACTTAGGAGCAAAAGTCAAAACGCTTTGATCAGAACTATGCTATTATTTTTAAAAATTGTAGTGTACTACTCTCTTCTGCTTAGTTCAGGTTTTCTGTAGGATTTCCAGTTCCGAGAAACGAGAAGATTGTAGCTGTCTTTTGTAATTGCTTACCTGACCATATGTATCGGATCAATCAGCCTAAAGACCAGATGATCCATTTTTAGTTTTGTATCCAGGTTTCTATTGATGTTTGCTGTAAGCCTTTTTACACACCATTTCTAGATGGAGACAATAAATGTGGAGGGCTGTATTTACATGAAAAGTACAATGAATATAATGCATCACTCTGCTTTCTATGACATTACATTATCTTGTTTTTTTTAAACATGGACACATATATAACTGATGTTAAATATTAGTGTTTAATTTTAATGTTGTGTTATTAAATTGTCCTGAAAGGACTGAGTGTTTTAGGCTAACTCCAAATAAGTCCAAATTATTTTGGGGGATATTATCCCTTAAAACCTTTTCCAAAAAAAACTAATTTCCTTTTAAATTATGAATTTCCTCTCATTTGATTTTAAAGCTGAAAATCAAACTTAAAAATAACTCTTCAATATACATATCTCTTTTCATGCTTCATCAAGCTTCTTTTAGTTCTGTCTACGTGCTTTGAAACTGTCTGTCTTGGTTGCAACAATAATTTCCTTTCCGAATGAAAGTGAAGCATTGAAACAAAAGGGGGCTAAAAAGGAACATTTTTACCCCAGAAGGTTTTTAATTAGAAGTTGCTAAACCGTTAATTTTTTTTAATTATTTTTTTTTAACTCATGCACTATTTCAACATCTTTATGATAGTTTATGCTCAAAGTTCATGTGAACACAAACAAAAATGAGTTTTGTGCAAACGTCGGGATGCTTCTCCTGTAAAGGGACCGAACTCATTACAATAAAGATAGGGGGCTTTAATAGAAAACCATAATACAAGTGTAGAAGGCAAAGAGAAGTTAGCTGAGCCTAATTTCATTCTCTCCTCCTTCTCTGGCAGCAAAACGTTATCTCGGCTTGCACATTTAAAAGGAGGAGTAATTGAATCATTTGTGTAGCCGAGCCATTTGAAGGCCACACAACCCAACCCAGAGAGTGTACACCAAAAGAATTAGAGACACAGGTTTTCAATGACCTGTTTCTGAGGGTATAAAAAAGCAACTATGGCTTCAGAATATATTTTAAGGAGTAAATTCAAAGGGATTTCATTAAACTTAACATACAGTAATTATAGAAAACATAACAGTAACTCTGCTGCTTGGGACTAAGATATTGTGACCAAATGGCTGTTTCTGCAATGACAATTATTTTTAAATTAATTTTTTTTTATATCGTTGTACTGAAGCTTTGGGAGCCTATTATTTGTGAATCTCTGGATATGCCTTGCTAATTAGCTCAAACTACAAATGTTTGAGGTCTGTCTTTTGGCAAATACAGTGAGTCATGGTGGTGGCTGCATGTGTCTGCTTTAAGGTTCAGATAAGAACTTTTTCAGAGGCTATAAGATTTGGAATAGAATAACAAGAGACCAGACACAAATCTGAGAAAGAAAGAGGATGGGATCACACAAAATTACAGCTTTTGAGATTTTTTTCCAATGTTGTTTAGCCAAACATCGTCCAATCAAAGAAGGCTGAATAAAAAGGTTAAGTATGTGCACTCTTACATAAGTGGGTTACTAAAGTTTTGTTCAGTGACAAGTGTTTGTTATTTTTGAGAAGCATTTGGAAATTATTGATCATGATCTCACTCTTTCGCGTAACACAAACCATATATCTTAACATGAGTGGGAACACCTTCGAGAGCAACTGTGTCTCTCTCTGCAGACTGAAGAAGAACATCACGTGATCTTTCAGCTCTTCAATGTCCAACTCTGGGAGTCTGTTTCATTTCCTGGCCATTTTTCAGCAAGCAGGCAGAGCAGAATATATTTTTCTATTCAGTTTTCATTTCAGGAGGGTTTTCATTTTGCCAGGAGGGTGAATTTTACTCAGTCAATTTTTTTTGTTGTTGTTGTTTAATAAGAGGCAGCAAAAAGCAGCAGCTGCAGTTCTGTTTCTGAGGGGTTCTCGTTAGACACCGTGTAGAAAGTTTTCTCCGAGGTAGTAATGTGACATGCACCAGAGAGGAGACGACGAATCAATAAGGTTAACTTGACAAACGGCGGACCCTTTGTTGAGACTTATTACCGCAGACTCAACTGAAAAAGAGAGCTCTGAAAGTTCAGAAACAGGAAACAAAGAGGACCCACAACGGGGATGGAAAAGGAAAGCTGCTTCCAGATGCTGATGAGGTACAACAATGTACTTTTTTTACACCTGACAAAGTGAACAAGGAGAAGCACTGAGCTCCCAGCATGGGATCATCTGTGACACAATAATTAGCAAAAGAAGGCATGAAAGGTCCAGAAGATAACACATTTCAGAAAACTGAAGTTAGTTTCCTGGCTTTGAACAAAGTAATGACTAAGTTAAGTCAGCTAAGAGTGGGAGTTGAGCAATCAACTGTCACAGGATTATGACGAGGATGATGATGACAAGGAGGAGGAGGTGGTGTGATAGAGGTAGAGAAGGAGACGTGTTGCTTTCATGTTTATGTGTCTGGAAAGAACCTGACTTTCCCCTTGAAGTGCGTTCAGAGGCAGGGGCACCGCCACGAATCTTGGGCTCCATGACAAAAAATTAAATTGCCCACGAGCAACAGTCATGAGCAACGTGTAAAATATACATAAAGCAATCCAGACTTCTTAAAAAAAATGCCATGTAGTTGCATTTTGTTCAAGCTGCAGTGTATAACTTTAATTAAAAAAATATGTTTTTTCCATATTTGTTAAAGCTGGCACCAAGTCGTGCCAGTTTGCTATGAAACAGATAATCTGTGAAAACAATCAGTCTCTTCCCCTTCCTCCCTGAACTACTATTACTGGCTAAAGTATTGCAACGATCCGACCAAAACAACCAATCAGACCAAGAAGGAGGGTCTTAGCGCTGTCAATCATCCTCATTCACTCACTGCTAAATGTGCTAATGGTGGAAAAACAACTTATCATTACAGGAAAAATGTTTATCTGCTGTCATTTGTAGCTATGCTAACTAGAATGAGGATTCACAACAGGCTGCGCTAGCTGCAGCCATAGGGATGAGCAGCCACATAAGATTGTGATTGACAGAACTAAAATTCTCCTATCTCTGATTAGTTGTTTCTAGATAGCTCTGGGAGAAGGCAGTGGAAATAGATTTTTCTCAGATTACCTCTCATGCCATACTGTCACAACATTATGACAGTTTTAACAAATATGTAAAAGGGGTTTTATAAAAGTTACAGACTGCAGCTTTAATTTCACTTAGGAGAGGACAGGTCAGGAGGGACGAGGGTTTGAGCTGCTGCTGCCTGACCTATCTGTTGTTAAGGGGTAAAAGGTACAGGGACACATTAAATGTATGAATATGTTGCTAATTTCTTTTCTTAATTCATTAAATGTTAGTGAAAAAGAGGCAAACAGGAGTCTGAGCTAGCTAAGCAAACTATGCTGAATGGTTGATAGTCTCACACAGGCTACCCACTTCTCACAGAAAAACTTGGTTGCAAATTGACACATCTACCTTTTTCTCTCTCTCTGCCTCCCTAAGTAACTGCCACAGTCATTCCTGTCTTCTGCTGACTGCAGCTGAACACCGTCACCATCAAGTGCTCCAAGCAGGAAGATCCAGGGGGGTTCAGGGCAAATGTGTGCTTCTTGGTCTGGGAGTGGTAACATTGAATTTTTACTTCTAAAAACAATTTTAGAATACTAAAATTGACAGGGCCCCTTTTTTTTATTTTAATTTCTATGAACAAAATGAAATAAATAAAAAAAAATTGTGGAGGGCCCCCTGTTGGTCAAGGGCCCTTGGAATTGTCATTACTCCCCCCCCTATACTGCGCCCCTGCTCAGAGGCAATTTCACAGGAGGATTTGGTCAAGTTTTTATCACTTCAAGCACTAAAAATCCTCAACAAGCCACTCTGCTGCACATGTACAGCTATGGAAGGAAAGTCAACTAATTCCTGTCATCTGTGAAAGGTGCTGCATACATCAAAACAAAAAGTGAATGTCACAGACTCTGTCAGAAGCAAAGATTTGCACAGTCTAAAAAGTGTTTGACAGGCCTGGAGAATGTGTTGAAGCCCAGAAGAACAGGATGGGATGGAGTAGTATTTTTGCTATCGAGTGTCACAGCTTCACAACCACAGCGTGACACATTGATAAAAGCTCCTGTGTCAGATTCCACACAGCCAGACTCCAAAAACAAAGGTGGATCAACCCAGTAGCCCGTCTCTTTTTTTCTGGAACTGTCGCTGCGCAGGTCTTTTTAAACCCGATTTGACTCCTCGGCCCTGATAACGTTAATATAAACCTTTCACAAAGCTTTTTCTGTGTTTTCTGGGGTTGACGTTCACGTGATCAGGAGTATTGCTTTTGTACCAGTTATCAACTCATCTCTCAACAGCTTTAGAAATAACTTGGTATATTTGCTCTTAATAAGTCAAACTCCTTTGCTAATGAAAGTTGTACTCCATGCAGTTTGTTCTTTCTCAGTGGTTCTCTCTTCGATGGTCACTATGCATGAATGTAGCCACAAAGTAACCCTAGTTCAGTGGGCTTCAGGTTTAATTTTTTTTCTTAATTTTAATCATTTGAATAGACTCAAAGTCTGAGGCCTTAATTTTTATGTTAGTACTGAGTTACCACCCCGAAGTGTAATTAGATTACACTTCGGGGGATAAGTGTAACTAGATTAGAGTCATCCAGAGGGGTTCACAAGTTATATTATCAGGAACAAGTTAAGTATCGAGTCTTTGAGAGTCTGTCTCAAGTCCAATGTCCCATCCATCCATCCATCCATCCATCCATCCATCCATCCATCCATCCATCCATCCATCCATCCATCCATCCATCCATCCATCCATCCATCCATCCATCCATCCATCCATTTTCTGTACACCCTTGTCCCTAGCAGGGTCAGGAGGGGTGCTGATGCCTATCTCCAGTGAACGTTTCAGGCGAGAGGCAGGGTACATCCTGGTCAGGTCGCCAGTCTGTCGCAGTCAATTGAAATCTCAATTCTATACAACTAGAGTCCAATTTAAGTCACAAGTCTATGAGAGGCAAGTTAGGCTGCATGTCTTTCAATGGCAAGCTTCAGTTATGTTCGGTATGAAGAATAAAGCTAACTCTAACTCTTAAATTGTAAGTCGTGTACTGTCTGCTGTAAGTTATAAACCTTTGAAAAAGTCAAGTCTTTTTTGGGCAAGTGTAAGTCAAGTCCACAGTCTTAAAGTGTCAGGTCCACATCATGTCTCAAGTCTTTGAGGGGAAGATTGTCCTCTGGTCTACAGTCATGTTAAATATCTTGTTTTGAGAGGTAAGTCCAAAGCAAGCCTCAAGTGTTTGAAGGACAGGTTCAAATCTAGTCCCAAGTTTTTGAGTAACGGGTCCAATCTCAAGCCTCTGAGATTGGACCTGACAAGGTTTAGTCAGGTTTCTGGTGACCTGCAATTTTCAAAGGCTACGGTATCATCAGGAACAATATGGACATAGAGCAAGGAGATATGAAAGGACCTATGAAAGGTGATGCAGCACATCAACTTTGCAGTGCATCACCTTTTATGGTGATGCAACCTGAAAGGTGAATCACTTTCTCTTGGTTAACAGGCACAAGGGCACAGTTGTTGGAATAAAGTCCAATGTTTCAGCCTCAGTTCTGAGGGAAATTTGTATTTTCTTTCCAGAAGTGGATAGTAACTCATGTTTACTCAATTAACTTTTTGAAAAAGAAATTTACTTTTAGGTGTAGTTTTACTAGACCATATTTTTAACTTTTTGAATAATATTATCATGAAGCATTTGAGTAAAATTGCTGCATGTCTTACTCACTGTGAATAACTTCACCAAATGAAGAAGAAACATGATTTAACCAAAAATGCACCACATACAGACTGTTCTGATCAATTACTCTGGACTAGAGGTTTTTTTTTGTTTGTTTCTTTTTACTTCTTTCACTCCGACTTCAGTAATTTCTTGGATAGATACTTCTTACATGTTAACTAGAGAAAAAAATATGCTGAACTAATGCTAGAGCAAACGTTTTGAATACTCAACCCAGCTACTATTCTTTCCAGCATGTGCATGTTCACTGCAGGTAATGTGACCACAATCAAAAGCATGTTGGGTTTGTTTGTAATTTTGAGTTTGTTTGTGCATTGTTTCCTCTCCTGTCTGTGTTTCCATGGCGCCTAAATTTCTCAATTCTCATTCTGAAGAAAAAGAAAGTAACAGAGTGAGAAACAAGGCACAAGTAATTTGCAAGCACTTGCAGAAAGCAGCAGCTGTGTGACTATTTGCTACTGACACCACTAAAGCTAGACTTTCCTGTTGGTGACAAACAAACAGGCTATTTCATTGTTTTTGATGAGTCTGGATTAAATTTCAAAATTTCTATTTCAAATAAGTGATTTGAAACACAAAATGTAATTATTCTTGTATTCTTAATTATTCAGCCTTTCATTGGAAGACTGACTTTTCAGGATGTGAGAGTATTAGGACTTTATAACATATTATCCTGCTATCCAGTAAAGTAATGTCAGTATGTTTTTCTACATTTTGCCAAGGATGTAAAAACTGTTGTCAAGTAAAGGGAAAGGTATTTGGAGACCATTTATGTGGTCTAGTAGTTGAATCCCTAAGACTTTAATATTAATACTAACTCACTTGCATGGATTGAATTATCAGCAATATGAAGAGGGATTAGTAGTCTGACTATTGTCTTCCTCTGCAATTCCATTTGATTCTAATCTCCCTTCAGTGCTTCTTTAGAGCTTTCTCTTACTGATCTCAATTTCTCCAGTTAAATTTCAGAAAACTGAAGAAGTTATCAATGATGATGATGATTTTTATGGTGTTTTAAAATTGTAGTCCACTTACATAGGGTTGTAGTTTGGCAATGGCAGCAGGGGAAGAGAACGAAGAATTCAGTCTGTGTTGGCCACGCTTCCAAACATTGAGCAATTAAAGTCAACAATTAAATGTTTAAGACTTTTTATCGCTGGCAAAGATGTCATACTCCCCATCAGGTTATACAGTACACAGTGTTTCTGGTAAAATTTTTTAGAGCTGGTGCATTACATACTTCATGGCCAAATATGAGGGATTTGGTCAAGTTAAATACTATTGTTTGAATGTTCACATCTCAAACGAGATGCAATTGTTTCTCCGTAGCTGATGGTTCAGGCCTTCTGTATGAAGCAACCCATAGAATAAAGGGCTGGCTTTAGTTTTTACATGTAAAACATTCACATTGCAAGACAAGAACAGCAAATAAGACTGTCTTAACCTATACAAATATATCCTTAAGATAAGACCCAAAGATGCAAAGAAATGTAAGCATGTGCTACATTAACTAAGAAAACATTTATTTTTTATAAACAGTTGTATCTTCATTGTTGTTTACTCTTAGTCATCAAACCAGAACCTTTATAGCTTATTTCCCACATGGTAAAAATGGCACAATGTCGATGTCCTTGACATTCTAAAAAATATCCTAAGGTTCTCCTTGAAAGTTTTGCTTTATAACAAGTAAGGTAGGTTGGAGTACTGTGACTAAATACTTGAATGAGAAAAGCATCTGAGGAGGTGTAATTTCTTATGTTCTCTGCCCACTAAGTGACTATTTGTTTTGATTTCTTTTTGGTTTTGGAGGCAACTTGTGCCTAACATATGGGACAAATTCATTTCTTCCAAGGACAAATGATATCGCCAGGAATTTTTTCGCATTTTGACTCATCTACAGGCAATTTTCTGTTTCTGGCATGCAACAATTTGTGTCAATTTAATGAGTTTGAAGACTATGAGCTCATAATGTACAACTCATGCTGTTGTTAGGAATTCTTCATAATATCTACCTTCACCTAAAGTGCTTCGAGAGCCTCATGTTATGACTTGCTGCAATGAAATGCAAAGATTGGTGCACTGACCCCCTAATTTTAATCCTTCTGTCTGCAAATGCAAGCCCTGAACAACTGCTTGCAATGACTGACAGGCAATTAGTCAAATAAAAGGCAGAATTATGAGGTGGATCAATCAGAAGAGGGTGAGATTCAGAAAATGAAGCAAGCCTGCAGAAGTGTTTCACATTACGAGGCGCAAATCCTTGTGATTGTGCTCTCTGTGTTAATTCCTTCTTTGATGTTACAGTGCATTCCTGCCCAGACACACAGAGACATGGACACAACAGCAGCAGCAGCAGCAAGCTAATTATTGCCCTGAGTTGGGGGAATGTATTCATTTGGTAGCATCTCAGCAGCACTATGATGCCATGAAGTGTTTCTCGCTCAGAAGGCTTTGGGAGTGCCCCGGTCTCTGTGGTAACTGGATGAATGCAAAAAGAAAAGAGGGGGAACAAGGAGCTGAAGAAAGAAGTGCAGCTGCGGTTAAGGAGCAACACTGCCCTCCAATGGCAGACTGGGGAAATGTTAATTAGTCAGTGCTGAGAAAGGAAACATCGCTTGGAAAACTGTGAAGCATTTTCATTTGATTATTTTTAGGTGCGTTTTCAATGCTTTTTTCCCTGAATTACTGTTATATCTGTTGTAGCCACTGCTCCAGTTTGGGAGTGACTGCCCTGAGGGCCCCGATGACCACAGGCACCACTGTGGTCTTCACCTTCCAGGCCCTCTCCAGTTCCTCCCTAAGGCCCTGGTATTTCTCCAGTTTCTTGTGCTCCTTTTTCCTGATGTTGCAATCGCTTGGTATTGCTACATCTACCACAACGGCTTTCCTCTGTTGTTTATCCACTACGACAATGTCTGGTTGGTTCGCCATTACCATTCTGTCTGTCTGGATCTGGAAGTCCCACAGGATCTTAGCTCTGGCGTTCTCCACCACCTTTGGGGGTGTTTCCCACTTTGATCTCGGGGTTTCCAGTCCATATTCTGCACAGATGTTTCTGTACACTATGCCTGCCACTTGGTTATGTCGTTCCATGTACACTTTCCCTGCCAGTATCTTGCACCCTGCTGTTATGTGCTGGACTGTCTCAGGGGCCTCCTTGCACAACCTACACCTTGGGTCTTGTCTGGTGTGGTAGATGTGGGCCTCTATTGCTCTGGTGTTTAGGGCCTGTTCCTGGGCGGCCATGATGAGGGCCTCTGTGCTGTCCTTGAGTCCAGCTTTTTCCAGCCATTGGTAGGATTTACTGATATCAGCAACTTGGGTTATTTGCTGGTGGTACATCCCATTTAGGGGCTTGTCCTCCCATGATGGTATCTCTGGCTAGTGCCAAGCTATTCAGTGACGGGTCTTCTAGCAGAAGAATGACCCAAAACACACCAAAAATAGTGAACGTAACGATCTTTTGAACAGACAAGTGAACCAAAAGCCTTACTTTGATGTCTGGCAAACCAACCTTGTAACCAGCTTTATTCAACATTTTAATAAAGTTTAATAAAGTTCTAATTGGTGTATTGTTTTAACAGTTAAATAACTGTTTCTCAAAATTCTGAGATTAAAGTCAGAATTTATTTGTTTTTTCAGTGACCCTCATCCTCTTCTGTAAAATTCACATAAGATTTTAGTAAAAAAAAATATATATATATATATATATATATATATATATATATATATATATATATATATATATATATCAAGTAATTCACAAAAAAGTAAAGCTGTCCCTAAGAGAAAATATATGTAATAATGTGGAATGCATAAAGTGCCAAATGATGTGCAAAAAGGCATAGCAAGAGAAGTAAATCTGTGTTTAAAAAGCATTTTCATTACACATAAAATTATCAATTACTTATTTCTCACCGTATGTCAGGGCTATATCTGCAGGTCAGATATTGCACATCTAAATCAATATGCATGACTTTTAAATTTGTAGTCTTCCTATTTTAAAGTTATTTAATACACATGTACCTTGTGGTGAGGTACATGATTTCACATTGATGACGTTATTGATTGTTGACTTCTAGTTTTGATTTTTTCAAAGTATTAAGCTCAACCAATAGATGAAGAGATTAATGGGCTCCATATTCAGACTCGTCTGCGGCTTAATTTAAAAATGTTTTTGCCACATCGCCCAAAAGTAAATATCCATCGATTGACTCAGACTGCTGACGCGACTGTAATCAGTTTTCTTGTCTGAACGCTGCAGTCAAACGGCTTCATTCCTGTCACATCCCATATGTCTGGCCAATCACTTCTTTTTCTAAATCATCATCTCATCATTTTTATTTGTCTCAGATCCACGTGTAGAGGCTGTTTAATGGGATTAGAATGAATCAGAGATACTACTTTAGGATCAGCATTACAGAGAAACTTTAAAGACCTTAACTGCCCTGCAGGTCTCTCTGAGCTCGCTGCAGAGGTATTATCCCTCATTCTGCTCGCAAACATCTCAGCTGGAGAGATTAAATTTCATGGCAAATGAATGGGTTTGCACCTAGCCTGGTAATTAATCATTTGCTGGGTCCTTTCTTTGGCTCTCAGCATGATCTGGCCCCACTCAGAGACCCCTGCTTCAAAAAAGCAACATCTTGACATTTTTATAATTACACCTTTTTCTCTGCAGCTCAAAGCAACTCGCGAGCTGTTGACAAACCGAGGAGGTGGGTGGCTACAAACGTTTTGCAGACGCTGGAATATGTAGTCGATTAAAATCACAAGTACGTTCAAGGGTTTAGAATCCAAATGTGTCATTTTATGCTTATTTTTACAGAAAAAAATATCTTGGGTTACTGTTTCAGAACAAAACTCGTGAGCTGTTAGGTTTTTCATCAAATGTCTTTTCAGGGTTTTACATATCAGAGCCTGTAAATTTTTTTTTATTTTTTTTAAATAAAAAAAATCAAACAAAGAGGAGGAAGAAAAGGAGGAAGAAGGGGAGGAGGAAATTTAGCCCTTTAATTAGCATCATCTGGCTGATGTGTCATTCTTAAATCATAAGGTACTAATAGAGGAGCACCTCAATTCAAACTTACAGACCAGATCATCTTTATTATGTATTGTTATTAACCCTTAAATTAATAAAAGAGATGCTTTTTCTTTTTTTACCTCCCATGGTTTGAGTAGGGGAAAAATCTGGCAAATAAAAAAGTACGGCCTTACATGGGTTATTGGTGGCAGCTTCCTGAAACATAATGGTGAGCATCAATCATCACACCTGGCACACTGTCTGGCCAGTCTTGGCACTATAATATTGAGTTTTTCCAACATATTCTGGATTACTCACATAGATTTCCAGCTGTGTCAAACCACCACCTGGCTCTCACAGCTTTGCAAAAAGCACGAATCAATACCTCAAACTGAATATCAATAGATATACGACACCCATCAGCACTTTCCGGGAGAACAGACTATTACCTGTCCAATTGTGAAAATGAAAGGGGTCCACACAAAAGAAAATCACTTGCATTCAAGCAGGGCCCTGCTCATTCTGGATGCAAAGTTATGCATTGCATAATTAATTTACCATTAAGGCTGGATTGATGTTGCCTGCACGATGCAAACAACCAGGCCATAATTGCTTCTGGTGTTGCATCCGCAGCTTTGCCTCATTACTGAAACAGACGCTAATGTGGTGAGGCAGCTTCAGGTTGACAGGAATGTTGATCGTTTCACTGTGTTCGAATACCTGTAAAGAGTGCTGCAGAGGGAGGGAACGAGAACCCAGGAACGCTTCATATTAAGCAAAGGAATGGGGAAAATAGTAACATTTTAAATTACTGTGCTTTTATTGGTAATATATGGTATTTGAGGATAACAAAAAAAAAAAATGAAGTGTTCAGATGCCTTTCCAGTTCTTTCATATTAAATTATAAGAAAATCAGCTAATCTTTATTCCGTCATATGATTGAATAAAAACAACCAGAGAAGCAAAAGATCACAAAGATCACCACAGAGTTGCATCTGAGTCAACCACACTTCCCCTCCCTCTCATATATATTTAGAGATATTTTCTTTCCTGCATCCTGAATAACTAAACAACTGTCAAGCATGGTGGTGAAGGTTTAATGAATCGGGTTTGTTATGCAGCTACAGAACCCTGGTAATTTGCAGTCTCTGAACTTCTGCATAGACCAAAATATTCTGGAATTCGAATATTATAGAGTAATATTCTCTTTTTTTTTTTTTTAACCATGCATAAGTTTTCTAGTTTCCCATGAAACCAACTGTGAGAATTCTTGTGCAGTTTAATAAAAAATCTTGACGACAGAAAACAAACAAGATAGTAAAGAAAATGTTTTTTATTTATTAACAAAGTACAATAATTACATTTCACAATTATTTCTGAGAAATTAGAAATAATTCTAAAAAACAAAAGTACAAAATTTCACACACTCTTCTGTCTTCACCGTGGAACGATAAAGACAGACATGAAGATTCTCTGAGTTTTAAATGTTCACATCTTCTTAATCCGTTTCCTGGGTCTCTGGTTAAAGACCGGCGACGTTCCCATCAGCGAGTCAGGCGAATGCGAAGCGTAGCTGCCTTCAGACGCCGCCCCTCCTGGTGAAGGCGCCATGGCTCCTCCAGACTCACTCATGGTGGACATTGGATCCCCCTCTTCGAACACGTCTCCACTCAGGACGCCATGGTGATGATGATGATGACCAGCACCCTGACCTTCATCACCGTCCTGGGGTTCCATCTTTACTTGGGGCCAAAGAGGGGAGTTGTTGGCCGCGCCACCACCTTGTGAAGAAATTAATTTAAAACTGTAGTTATTGTTCTTTAAAATGCTAGTAACACCCATCTTTAAGATGCAACAAGCAGTGGTCTCACCTGAAGTGTGAGGGGAGTGGTCAGCATCCAAGCCTGCTGCCAGCCTCTCTGCATGGGCCCCGAGGACTCCCATGGGTAAAGCCTGGTCCCCAGAGGCCAGGTCAGCCTCCAGCTCCTCACTTACAGGGAAGGGAATGTCACTCAGAGGCTCGTCCTTGATCTTTAGAGGTTTGGAGTCTTCCATAGCTTTCTCTGGATTCACCAGCCGCTCATATTCTTCTGACAGCTCTTTGGTAACCTAGAAGACAAACACTGTTGTTTCTGTTTGCTGCTGTAAATTAAAATAAAAAAAAAAAAGAGCTAAATAAGCTTGAACTCATCTCACCTGCAGCATGTAGCTGTGATAGTCCTTGATCCTGACTTGCCAAAAGCGCTGGAGGGCCAGCATGCTGCCAATGCCCACCTCGTGGAACACCTGCTCCACCACGTCCGGGAAGGGCGTGGCTCCCAGCCTGGCCTCGCGATCCACTGCTACTCGCAGGAGCTGGGTGAGGCGCAGGTAGTGTTCATGGACCAGGTCGGTCAGAGTCTCCAGGACGCTTTCCTGGGCGGACTCAAAGCCGGCATGAGCCAGCACCGTGGCTACTGACTGATAGAGGAGCTGCCTGCAGGAAGGCCAACTCAGCTCTGTGACTGGTTCACCTTTACCTCTGAAAGGGTGGAAAAACACAAAGGGATTCTTCAGCACAGTACCACAAGTCTTGTCTCAAAGTGTCTTGAGAAACTATACAGACTGAATAAAGAGAATAAATGGTTTGTCATTTTTCTTGGGTATTATAGATCGAGTCATGAGCTCCCGCTTTGCCTACCAATGGAATATTCAGCCTGTCTGACAGAGTCCCACAGCAGTAGTAGCTTAATGCAAATGCATGCCACATTTTTCAGATGTATTTGTTGAAAAATATTGAAGACTATGCAGTATTTCTCTTTGACATGCAAGTTATTCTCTGGTCTGTGTTGGTCAATTATATACAATCCCAGTAAAGCACACTGAAGTACGTGGTTTGAAATCTCGAAAGGTTTAAGTATGAATACTTTTTGCAAGGTATCCGTATCTGTCATTGGTACAATGTTGAATATTAAAGACGTGACATCTCAAACTTACTTGTAGAATTCACTCTCCGGGTCACTATGGCGAAGCTGAAAGGGCTGGTGGGGGTCTTTGCTGTCTACAGGCAGCAGATCGTCAGGCACAGCGGGTGGAGTGGGAGGACGTAGCGGCAGGTTGGCTTCGGTCTCCTCTGGTCGGCTGCCGCCCTCAGAGGATGCCGAACTCTGACCCTGAGCCTGGCCCTGGGCTGCTGCCAGGAGAGCCCGCAGGCGGCGGGCGTGCTGGCACAGCTGCACCGTGTGAATGGTGAGGCTGCACGGCTCTGAGGGGATATCCAACATCGTGGTGGGCCGGGGGCGCTGGGCAGACGGCTGGTGCAGGGGCGGGTCCTGCATCTCCACAGAGCGAAACTCGCGTTGCAGCAGGTCGAAGGAGCTGCGGCTGGGGGGAGCCCCGGATGGCCCAGGGATCTCACCCCAGTAGCGCATCATGATTGATTCAGACCTGAGCCGAGACTATACATGCAAGATAGAAGAAGAAATTTATTCCTTATCAGATAAAGTATTTTTAGGTTGATTAATAAAAAAATAAATAAATCTGACCAAAATAACTGACATGCAGTGCCTACAAGTGTCAAAATATTAACACTTGTAGGCCTCTTAACATTTTGTCACATTGCAATCACAAACTTCAATACATTTTACTTGGATTTTCTGTGACAGACAAACACAAAGTATTGTAAGCCTAGTATCTATTTATATTCAGCACCCTCTGCTCTTGTATCTCAAATTAAAATGCAGTGCATCTAATTACCATCCAAGGTCCGCTTATTACTAAAGAGAATACTGCATGTATTCTGTGAAGGCATGGGAAATTTGCTGGGGAACTTCAGTGAACAAACATCATCATGAAGATGAAGTGACAGAAGTTTAAAGTGGGCTTACAACAGTTTGCCAAAAGCCACGGCAAGGCAACAAATTAAAATACGCTAAATCCATGCATCCCTTCCATTTAGTCATTATTTGCTACTTTGTGTTGACCTGTCTCAAAAAGAAATCGCATTCAAATTCACTACATTTTACATTGAAGGTTGTATTTCACGTTTCAATGTAAAAAGTATCCAGATTGCACTGGAGTTTTTGTTTTTTTTTGCAAGGTATGTAACCAACTCTCCAGACAAACTGCTTTCTGTAAGCAAATTAGCTAAATATTTTAATGAACCACACATTCTGCATTTCTAATTCAAAACGTGCCTATTTCTGTTAACTAGTAAACTCTCTCAGCTAGTTTAGTCCAGATTTTTATAAAGTGTCAGTGACTGGATCCTTGACATGAAAATAGAGACGGATGACAGTCACAGAATATAACAAAATGAAAACAAAATGACATATTATTTTTTGCATTAAGCAAAGCCGAAATAAAGAGCTCCTCTCGCTAATTCAAACGAACTGAAAAACAAGATTAAAGAAATCTTTTGCATCTGTAAATGTTGAATAAAAGAAAAATGGTCACATTTTTGTTTGGAGTTTGTGCAAAAGAATACAGAACAAATCCGGATAGTACGACAACATGGAGCTAAGCTAACATTGAGGCACTTTTTGTTCGTATTTCGTTATAAAGATAATAATTACATCAAATAAAGCTTAGAAGTTACCCTCAGATAACTTAAAGCCAAAACGTCTTCGGTTTCGAACGGAAGCTGAATAGCAGCTAGGCTAACGGCTTTGAACGACACTGAAGTTCGTATCTGATTCGATGCTAACAAGCGAGTTCTTTGTTAAAGGGCCATGCCGCAGGTTTTAGAAACCTATTTTTCCAAATTTTCAATTTCAAAACTTTGTACACTACAATGGTCAAATCTAAAGTGGATTATTTGACAAGGGCTAAAACTTTATAACATATCTTATTTCTAAAGCCAAAGAAATATTGATATAGAGCATTTTCAATGCTGACCATGTTCTCAAAAATTAGAACTCCAATACACTGAATGTTCATACCTGAATCAGTCTACGTTGAAGTCAAATTATTTAAAATACAAATTATTATTTACTTAGACCTCTTCTAATATGACAAGCAGTTTAATATGATACAAATGAAATGGTAACTTCAGTATCGTTTCATTTTCTTTTGTCCGTACTTTAAAGCGGACTTGCAGATTAGTTCCGTTACAATTTAAACTCAGTCTTTGATTGAATAAAAATAATATTTTTAGTGATTTAAAATAAAAATCTAATGTATGTTAATAACTCGTTTTTCTTGTGTTTTTGCGTTGAGAGTGTGTTTTATACTAGGCAGTTAATATTCGGACTAATTTCTCAGTTGCACCAAATTAACCTCGACGCTTCCTCCGTGCTAACAGACTTGAGGTAAACATGGAGGAAGAAACACAGTCAGAAGTGGAAACGAAGGAACATTTAGACACCGAGGAGGGGAACAAGCTCACAGAGAAAGAAGAAACTAAATCAGATACAGAGATAGGGGATACCTTTAAAAAACCGGCCATTTTCGCGGCACCTTCTCTTGCTACCAAACGTATAAACAACGCAGCAGAAAACCAGGTGGACAATGTGTGTGAAGCTGCCACCGATGCTGCTGCTGCTGCTGCTGCTGCTGGAGAGAAAGAGCGGAAAGATGACAGAGCTGTCGGCAAGACTAAGAAACAAGAAGTTAAGGCGAAGGCAGCTCCTGTCAAAGCTGGGACGTTCCCCCCTCTGCCGTACACAGAGCCCCCCTGGGGAGGTCCTCCACCAGAATCCCCCTACGCGCTGGAGATCCTCAAAAACGGCACCATAGTGGACACTGTTACCCTGACCCACCGGAGCTACTTTGTGGTCGGGAGACTGCCTGTGTGTGACGTCTCCCTGGAGCACCCGTCCATCTCCAGGTACCACGCGGTGATCCAGTACCGAGGCCACACCGGGGAGGAGGGCTGCGTGGGTGAGGAGAGGGGCTTCTATGTTCACGACCTGGGGAGCACACACGGCACGGTGGTCAACAAGAACAGGGTCCCCCCGAAGACCTACATCAGACTGAAGGTGGGACACGTGTTGAAGTTTGGAGGAAGCACCCGGCTGTTTATCCTGCAGGTAGGTCCTCTTCTACAGATTAGTAATTCCAGAAAAAAGAAATGTAATTTATGTGCAGTCAGATAACTGACATTATTTCCTTGTCTTTAAAGCTCTTTGAATACTCTATAGTAAATAAAAATTAAACTCTGGACCATCAGTCAGGAGTCGATTGTCCAGCAGATCGATATCCGAGGTTGTCCCCACCTGGAGGTCTTTCGCTTTTTCTCCGCAGGGTCCGGAGTCTGATGAGGAAGAGGAGTCTGAGCTGACGGTAACGGAGCTGAGGGAGCGAGCCCGCAAACAGAGAGCAGAGCTGGAGAAGAGGATGATGGGAGACCTCTCTGATGGAGAGGAGGATGAGGAAAATGGTGAAGGCAAAAAGAGCCAGAGTGAAGCATCAAAGGAAGACTCTGGATGCACGTGGGGAATGGGTGAGTGAATGTGCTTTCTTTGAGTCAAATGCCCTGTTCGCTTCGTTTGATGCTTCTACCTCTACAAATCCATTCTGCAGAAGAGGATGCAGCTCCAGAGGAAGATGAGAACGAGGAAAACCCCTTCTCAACGGAGTTCCACGAAGATCAGGAGGCAGCTTACCTGAAAGACCCGAAGAAGGCTCTGCAGGGATTCTACGACAGAGAGGGTGACTTTCTGCAGAACCCAGCCGTCTCTCTGTTGTTGTATTTCATCTTGGTGACTAACCTCGGGTTTCTGCCTGCAGGCGAGGAGCTGGAGTTTGAGTACGAAGACAAAAATCATGGCACGTGGCTCTGCAGGATAAAGTTAGTGATCTGATGCACCCGTGTCATGAGTTTCCCTAACACCTTTAAACTTTACACACGTTCGTCCCATCAGGCTGCCAGTGGACGACGCCTTGGGCCGACAGCTGGTTGCAGAAGTGACGCACACGGGGAAGAAGAAGGAGGCAGCCATTCAGTGCTGCCTGGAGGCCTGCCGGATGCTGGAGGCCCGAGGGCTGCTGAGGCAGGAAGCAGGTGAGAGCTCGGCCCAGAGGAAAACATCCGCTGGAGCCTGCTGCTACAGCTGCCTTTGGTTTCAGTCTCACGCAAACGAAAGAAGAAAAACTGGGAGGACGAGGACTACTACGACAGCGACGATGACACTTTCCTGGATCGGACCGGCACAGTGGAGAGGAAGAGGCAGGAGCGAATGAAGAAGGCCGGGAAGATCGAGGAGCGGACCGAGACCTATGAGTCCTTGGTAAACATGACTTCCTCCAATATGAGCTGGAAAATAAATATTTTTTTTCTTTTATCTGAAGAAAAACCATTTTACTGTAATTTCTTTCAAATTCAATTAGAAGACATTAAACATTTCTATTTACTGTTGCTCAGGTGGTTAAACTGTCCTCTGTGGAGAAGGAGATGGCGGAAGCTCAGAAAAGGCTCAGTAGCGGTAAACCAGGTGCGTCCTCTCCACCTGCAGAAAGCAACTCTACATTTTTTTGTAGACTTCTGCTTTGAAAAGTCGTTGTGTTTTTTCACGTTTCCTCCTTGCAGGCTCTTCGGCCTCCTCGGAGGATTCGCTGGACGCCTTCATGACGGCGGTGAGGAGCGAGGCTGCGATGGACGCCGTGGAGCGCAGGAAGCTCCACGTACATGTGGCCGACCTGCGCAAAGAGACCCAGCGGCTCCGGAAACTGGTGGATCTGACTCGGCCGGCGCAGATGCCCTCGCTGCTCCCCAGGTCAGATGCTTCCCCATCAAAAGCTTAACTGTTCGATTCAGATCTGTTTATAAAGCTGAGGTTGCTGTGATTTCAGTGGAAGCTCTGAGGCGGAGAAACCCAAGAAGAGTTTACCGCTGTTTGGAGCCATGAAGGGAGGAAGCAAATTCAGACTGAAGACGGGAACCATAGGGGTGAGATCTCCAGCTCCTTTAGATAAGTCTCGTCTTTGTCCTCCGGTTTCTGCTGCTCAGCCGCTCCTCTCTGCTGTAGAAACTGCCTCCCAAGCGGCCCAACCTGCCCTCTGAGCTCTTCAACATGAAAGAGCTTCCGCCCGAAGGGGAACAAGAGGAGGATGAAGAGGAGGAGAAAGAAGAGGAAAAAGAGGAGAAGGCGGCAGATAGGAGTAAAGATGATGGAGATGAATGCAGCACCGCCCAAGCTAAATCTGACTGTGTAGAATCCAGCATTCCTCTGGGTCAGCAAAAAGACTCAGAGGAGGTCAAAGGTAAAAACAGCTGTTTGGTCCTGCTTTTCAAACTGGTTCTGATCTTTTCATGCCACTAGGTGGCAGCATTATCTATCACCCTTCTCATAAAAATGGACATGGTTCCTCCTACCTTGTTCTTTCACTACTTTGGATTTTCCACAAAGGTGATTTCTATGTTTTTCAAACACTTTTTGGACATCAGAATAAAAATGTTGTAAAAGAGGAATTTAAAACCCAAAACAAGGATGGTGAGCCGGTGATGAACCGAGTTCAGTATCAAATTTTATGCGTTTCCATGTACATAAGCAAAATAGACATGGAGAAATATTTGTATTTCAAGACTTTGTTCTTTATTCCTCTGTACAGAAGTCGTCTTTCCTTCCCTCCTCCCTTCTGTTTTGTTCTTTTTTTTATCTTTGTCTTTTCTTTTGTAATCTGGTCATTTTACATTCGTTCATTATCAGAGCAAAAGCTGAAGAAGAGCGATAAAGCAGAGCTGCAGGTTCCTCTGAAGCCGTCAGCCACCATTAGCCCAGGTGAGTCTGTCAGTCTTCCATCCTGCATTAGGAGGATGGTTGGTTCCCAGGGAACCAGGGTGGCTTAACTCTTAGAAAACGATTCAGACTAAACTGAACCTTCAGCCTTTTTGAACCTGAATTTCACAGAACATTACTGAGCACCAAAGGGGAATCTTGTGTAATAACCTCCAGCTGCTCAGCGTTCATCATTGTGTGAATTTGTTTCTTCTCTGTAGAGCTGGAGGTAACCTTAAAACTCCAATTTCATTTGTGTTGTTCACAGAGTCAAAGGCAGGGGGCGAAGCAGAGCCAGCAGCCGCAGCAGCAGGGCCCATTCCCAGGAAGAAGAGAGTGATGGGCCCCAGCAGGGTAGGCCCCTCACACCTCCCATGTGTTAGCTGGGCGCTCAGTATGAACTGACTCTAGTCCTTGATGTGTCTCCACAGCCTCCAGTGCAGCTGTCAGGACAGTATCCACAGGATGACCCTGATTACTCCGTGTGGCTGCCGCCTGCAGGTAAACAACCGGCCGGTCAGCTGACCTTTAATCACCCACTCAGCTCATCAGGCGGCACTGTGGAAAAGTTGTTTCCTCACATTTTTAAACATTTCCATAAAACCTTCCTTTAAATCTCTTCTAAGGCTGGATACATGTCATAAACAAGCCTTTACAATTTATTTGTGCCGCTGAGGAATGCGCATCAGAATTTCTCAAGCGTTAAGATAAACATGGATAAGAAGAGTGTTGAAACAGCTGCCAGGCAGGAGCTTTTCCTCATCTGATTGGATGAGGAAGTGATTCACAGCCTCCTCTTTTCTCACAGGTCAGACAGGAGACGGCCGAACTCATCTCAACGACAAGTACGGCTACTGAGGAGGACCAACACAGACGTCACCGAGCAGGAAGCTCATCGTCAGCCTCGGTGCTGGAATGGAAGCGGTTGAATTTACCACTGTTTATTTGGACCAGAGGAGACAAAGCAGCATCTGAATCATCCAGCGTTTCATTCTTTAGCTGCTCTTCCTGCAGACGAACCAACCCGGCACCCAGTCTGCGACCCGCTCCCGTTCGGCTTCAGTCGATTGTTGCCGTAACCTTTAACCGTTTCTCCCCTGCAAAGGGAAGGAGTGTGTGTGGATGCATGTGTGTGTGTGTGTGTGTGTGTGTATCAGGGAGAGAGGGAGTGCATAGCAGCAGCTTTTCTGACCATCTGGACACTTGGATGGCGTACTAGATGAAACGTAAGCTGATAATGACTCAAGCTAAGTGGAGTGTGTGTTTCCGTGAGCGTACCCACACACACAGTCCAAACCCAACCCTCTCGAAGTTCTCTTTTTAACAAGATTGTCTCTGCGAGAGCTCGGTGATTCCTTTCTCTGTGAAATCCCACTCAGTGTTTTCTTAAACTTCGGCCACACGTCCCACCCTCTCTGCTACTGTCTTTTAAACACAACAACAGTAATAAATGGAAACTCTATTTTGTACAATAAAGTAGTACATAACTACAAAGAGTAAAAGTTTTTGATTCTGTCAGCTGTCAGGAAAAAAATCTGCTCATATACGCCATAGTGCAAGAGTCAAGAACATTTTTGAGCAGTTCTGTTTTTGTTTTGCATTAAACTTTTATGTTAGTTGGTTAGTTGGTTGCAATCTTCTGTTTAAGATTGCAACCAATCTTAAAGGGATATTTCATATTAACATGTGCTTGTGGAGAATCAAAGACTATTTGTTTCATATGCATGGTTCCTCTGCGGTATGGAATACGATTTAATTATGTCTCAGAACTAGACAGTCTTTGGATGTTGAGAAATTGGCTTTTCCATTAAAAGTTTAATGGATCTGTTTGATTATCCCTCCACTCATTCAATCTACTTCTCTATATGCTAATCTTTTATTTCAAAATTTTCCATCTGTTGATTCATTATTTTCACCATATAGTTTTATCCCCTCCAGGCTTTTGGTATTCATCCATCTATTTTATCAGTTTTTTTTCTATACATTTATATATTTTTTAATCAGTCCATTCTCTCCTTCTGTCTCATCCAACTAATCATTTTTTCCCTCCATCTATCATTCCATCTCCTCACCCTTACTCGCATACCTACACTGGGGAATGAAGGGACGACAAGGTGGACAAGTTGTGGGTTTGAATCACACCCTGGAGCTTTCCTTCACGTTGTTTGCATCTCTGGGCACTCTGGCTTTCCTCAAGACTCCAAAAACATGACTAAGGTTAATTGGGTTCTTTAAATTGCCCTTCGGCACAAATGTGTGCACGACTGTTTAACATGTGTGACCTGTCTAGGGTGTACCTCTCACCCAATGGCCGCTGGAGATAACCGGTTGCCCCCAGCGACCCTGTAAGCAGGTGTTGCTGACGGATGGATTTCTCCTCAATTGCAGTTGCATGTCTTAGATTTTCCACATGCGGAGATTAAAGCTTTTGCACATTCTTTACAAAATAGCTGAAGCTCAGTCAGACTGAGTGGAAAGCGTCTTAACAGGAGTTTCTAAGTCATGCCACAGATTCTATCACATAACTATGCTTTGATCCAAACTTTTCCATTCTAGCTCTGGCTGTATGTTTAGGGTTAGAAAGTGAAACTCCATCTCAAGTCTTTGTAGCTTTTAGCTGGTTTTCTTCAAGTACCGCCCTGTATGAAGCTCTAACTGTTCCTATTAACCAGGAATCTGCAGCCTTTACAAAAAGAGCCATTTTTTCCCTCAGCACAGCTAAAGAAAACTTCAAAACCATAAATGATCTTTTGGAAAAAAAAACAAAAAAACTTAAAATGTTCAAGAAACATCTTCTAAGGAAATGTTATTTTTATTTGACCACCAGTATGTAATTCTCTGACTAAAAAGTTAAGAAAAACAACTTCAGCACAAAGATGATGTACATATTTTTTGCTATTTGTGGAAAACGTAAGAAAACATCTAAAACAACTTCAGCACAAAGATGATGTACATATTTTTTGCTATTTGTGGAAAACGTAAGAAAACATCTTTTCTAATATTTATATTTTAAAACATTAAATTTTTCATTTTAGCCAAAACTTTTAAAGAGCCACAAAGCCCTAACAAAGACTCTGACCAGCTGTAGCGTCTCTGCTAAGACAGCCTACACATGGCATGATGCTGCCACCACCATGTTTCATAATAGGGCTGGTATGTTCAGGGTGTCTCGTGTTCATTTTCTGCAACACACCTCCACCCTTCTTCCATCTGTCTCTTCTGCTAAATGGAAGACTAAACCGTGCGAATGCTTTTGCAAGGTGTTGCTTTAAACACATTATGGAATAAAATGATACCACCTCATAAAGAAGAGGCCACAGAGCATTTATTGAATTGTGTTTCAGTGCAACAATGGACGAAAACATGTCACAATGTTACATTCATTTCGGCGAAGTCTTAGTTACAGCGATGACGCGTTTGAGCTCGTTTCAGGGTATGGGAAGTACCTCAGACCTTAATATAGCAGGAATGTCATTTCAAGGCATTAAGTAATTTTTAGATAGACCAGTGGTCCTCTTCTATCTAGAATGTAACCGAGGTACATTACTGGAAATAAAAAAATAAAACTGAAAATGGCACACTACAAGTAGGCTATCCACAACAACAGATTAGCCAAATGTGCAGCAACCCTACAGTCATAAATGTTTCCCCAGATCTCAGTTTCTGCAGAGTTCTGGGATTCATGCAAGAAAAGAGAATACGAGGAACTCCCGACGTCATCGAGAGTCGTCTATTCAACTACAGACATACATGTTGGTTATAGCGCGACCTTACAGTACTGTGTTTGCAGCAACACATCCAGAGAAGTAGTTTCAGACACATAAATGCGAGAGCCATCTCAGTTTAACAGTAACAGGACAGAGGAGTCTTTTCTGTTTAGATAGGAAGAAACCCTGGAACCACTTGATTGTCTAACATGCATCATTCCCTTCTGTGTGTGAGCCAAACAGTCTTCAGCGAGGTTAACCCCTTCTTGGTCCGTGTTTGTGTAATGAATGATCCTGAATTACAACTATACAAAGTGATTTCTGCCGAGTCGTGTCCTGGCTCTGGCAGAGATCAAAGGGGCAGGGAGGGATTACCTGAGAGTGCAACAGTTCCACCTTTAGATGAACACCTTTCCAAAGCTCAATCCTTCACGTGCCACAGAGTTTAGAAAAAAAAAAAAAAAAAAAAGAAGAAGAAGACGGAGAAGCGGTGCGGGTCGGAGTCTGGTGGAGGTGGTAACGACGTCTGCTTAGGAGCAAGGAGGGTCCTCGGACGGAGTCAGGGATCTACAGGGGGGCGCTGTGCTCAGGGAGCGGAAGGCGAAGATGGCGGGGTCATAGGTGTACCTGGGTGGAGGACGACTGCCGGTAAGATTCTAAAGACAGAAAAAAATGATTCATTCATAAACAACAGGATTAAACGTCTCTGATTCCTTTGGAAAAACACTTTTACAGATTTTGTTTCAATCTTGGAGGTGGTTTAGGGGCAATAATGCTTTCCCCAATTGCAGAGAGTCCCCCATCTCTCCGCACCACCACCACCCCTCCTTTCTAAAATTAGCCAGAGTCATTTTCCTCCCCACAGGAAACAGCAGGAAATTACTTTGTTGGATTTGGCAGTGAGGCTGCACTTTCTCCAGGGCTGCGGCGAGCCGATTCCTCACAGAGACTGAAAACTGAGATGGATGTATCGCTGTGACCGACTGGTTTCTCTCAGATAAATGCTTCGTAGTGAGGCCACAGGTGTAGCTTTATAACTTCAGCCAACAGCTTCGGGGATCCAGCTGCTGTAACTCAGCAACAATTCCCACAACCCGAGGAGAGTTGAATTGTGGTGTTGATTTAAACAGTTTAAAAAAAAAAAAAAAATAGAAAAAAAGAAACAAAAAAGAAGTCGAGCTGTGGGAAACTGAGAACATAAAAGCGAATCCTAAAAAGATCTTCTCCATATGGTGGCTGCAAGTCAGCCATATTACAATGAGGTAAGCAGGACATTTCTGAAAGTCCAAACAATTTTAACAAAACTCAGCAGAGGCAAAGTTTGATTAAAACGTCTAAACACACTGCCAACATTTTCTGATTGAACATTCCCATAAATCAGAACAAAAGTCCAGATCACTGAACACACTACACAGGTATGTTTACTCTGCAACACTGTGTTGCACTGACAGCAACACTCTTCGGCGTGCAAGCTGTTACAGAGTGAAGACCCTCTAAACTGAACTGTTTTACTATCAGTTGAGGTGATTTAAGTGAAGGATTCAACATTTACTAGTTTACACATGGCGACTGCAGCCTCGCTAACTAAAGATGGTAATGCTAGCCTGAAGTGTGAACTCTGCTTCTAATTAAATAACAAATGAACACTCAAGACAGAAAGATAATAAATCATTTAAATACTGGTCTTATGTCTTATATTATTTGTTCATCAACCAAAGTTTGTAAAAAAAATAAAATAAAATAAAAATAATAAAATACATCAGTAGAAATTATTAGAGTCTGAAAAACATGCTTGTTTGCTGTCTTTGTGAGATTGAGGACTGACATTCTAACTTCAGGAAGGTCCCTGAATTTCCCCGCTGTGCTCATGGTTATAAGAACAAATGGTGCTATTACTTTGACTCCTAGCAGCCTGGCTGTACTGAGAGTTAACCTCTTGCTCTAAATATAAACTTATTCTGATTATAAAACGGCTCCCAGGATGTGATCCTTATCTGGTTTTAGATATCAATGCTGCTCTCTTTGCCTTTCGAAGTAGCTATAAAGACTTCAGATCATATGATGCTTGCGCAAGTATCTGTGTATTTAAATTTAAGATAGGGCGCTCTTTCTGCATCAGTGATTCAGCTGCACTGTGTGACCTGCGGGAATCACAGAGTTGCCCCATGACCAATGTGGTGTCAGTTCCCAGATGAAGAGACCCACTGTAGCATCCAGGTCTGACATGATGCTCTGATGCATCATGTCAGATGCATCAGAGCATGTAACTAAATTGATTTAGTTACACGTATTCTGTGGGTTGACAACAACTGCGCTTCTGCAGCAAGTTGTCAGGAGTGTGAATTGTAAAATGACGGACGGTCTTCAAACTATTCAGTCATTGTTAAAGAAAAAAAAAAGGCCAAATAATGGAAAATATTTGGTTAGCAAAACAAAGGTTCTCGTGTAGAAAGTTGATAGGAATCCATTTCAAAAGATTTGCAATTGTAATTGCAGGAAAATGTGAGTCTACCAAGTATTGATTCTAGGGGTTTTAAGGAACAAAAGCATGCCACACTTTTGAGATTTTTACTTGTAAATATTCAGAATGTCTTATTTCCCTTTCCTTACTCTTCAAAATTATGTGCTACTTTGTTTGGACGTAAGGTCCCATCAAAAAATGTCTATGTGGCGGAAAAGTGCCACATTATTATTATTTTTTTAAATTACAACAAATTATATATTTTTGCTAAGACCTGCGTCACAACCTTGTAATTAACCTCAGCCCAAACTGAAGTAATGCTGTGCAGCATGTTCTTTTATCCACTGTAAGCATAACTGCACCATTTCCTCCATTTCCATCAGTCGTCACTCTGCCAACCAAAAACTTCTCATGGCGGCTGAGTCCAGCCGCCATCAGTTCTGCTTCCAACATGGTGTTCAGTTCACACAAACACACACACACACACACACACAAAAAAAACAGTCAGAAGCAGCCAAATCTGTTTTCCAACTGACCCTCCTCTTCATACACACCACTGCCGACCTCCCTGACCCCTGCGACTACCCTCATGCTTGAGTTGCTTGAAACGTAGGGCCCCGTCAGATCCAGTGTCTCTTCTGGTCCGCAGCCAGGAAATCGAGCGTTTGCAGATAAAAGGCGGGGAAACAGATGAGTGGCACGCACAAAAAAACTGTTTCCAAGCTGCTGAAAGACTTGCTGTGTGCAGCTACAAGGAAAAGAAAAAAAAAAGAGAAAAATCTAAGTGCTGGAAAGGACCCAGTGCCTGCAGACGTCACCGACATGGACAACACAACCAGTGAGAGAGAATGAAGGATAATGAGTAATACTTGTGTGTTTCAGTGGAGCTAAACAGATCGCAGCCGGCCCAGGCTATAAATGGAAAATGACTCCATCCCTGGAAAAACACCACAAGGGAACCGCACGCACTCCACCTCCTCTTCCTCCTCCTCTACCTCTCACCGCCACTCTCTCAAAGATCATCCTCGCTTTCCATCTCCACACACAGAGCTGGTGTGCATGAAGCACACGAGCTGCAGCCACAGTTGGTGTGTATACATAAACAAGAGTGTGATAAGGCTCCACTGACACTATCCCACACAACATGATAATAACGTCACTTCTCTCAGCACACTGCGCGTCCTTCTGGAGTGGGCTGCTCTGCGCCAAGAAGCCGAGGCTCGTTCCAGTCGAGCTTCCCCTCAAACAGCATCGAAAATAAAAAAAATAAATAAATCTTTTTTTTTTACACAGTTTAGTAGATGTTCTTCAGATCCATCAGGACACTTTGCAAAGCTTTCAGCGCCCTCTTAAAGCAACTAAGCCGGGCAATAAAGGTCGCTGGGTGTGATAAACCTGACGAAGGAAGCTTGAAAGCAGCGCTGTGGTGTGGAGCTGATGGGGCTATCAGATTTTCTGCAGCTAGGAGGGCATGGGAACAAACGTCAAGGCCAGATGCCGTCCCAGTGTGGAGTTGGATGGAGATCAAGGAGCCGGCCACAGGACCGGCTCGGCTCGGCAACAGAGCAACTTATCTGTAATGAGAACCACTATCCTCTGCGTCCTGCTTGACAAGGAGTCCTTCCTGTGCAACCTGCGCCTGCGTTTACATTCACCTAAAACCGATTCATTTACTTTCAAAAATTAAACAAAGATGGAAAAAAGAGCATAGCTTATGTTTTCTTGTAGCGAAAAGAAAAAAGCTTAGCGGAGGAAGAAATAACTTGATAAGCTGGTTGTGTTGTGCATAAAATCACATTGACCTGTTGCTAAATGAAACACAAATTAAACATTGTAATTATGTTATTTTGTTAATAAAAAGATATTTTGCTCTGCTTTTTATAGCCTTCTTATACTGGAGCAAAAAGAAGTGGATTATTTAGTTGGGCTACCTGCAGGTTGATGACCTGCAGTTCATTCCTTGTCAGACAAGCTGCTTGGTGTCACTCTTCCACACAATGACTTAGTTTGTTAGTGGGCAGAAAAAATTCCAAATAGCAATGCTTATCATTTTTTGATGAGAGACAGAAAAATAGAGGTGCATCAAACTGCTATGAAAAGCAGAGCTGGGATTCAGAACATTTTGAAACCTTAAGGAACAAATCCCAAAGATAATTGTTTTTACAGAGATCCAACCCCTCTTGATCTTGAGAGCAATACTAAACTTTGGTCAAATGTCAATACATCCTCATAAGTATACAATACAATTTTGACAAGCGACCACTTTTCACCACAACTAACAAAAAATGACAGGAGAACCATGTGTAAATCACTACTTTGCTTTTCCAGGAAAGTGTGCTACGTTAAGTGAACCTTCTGCCAAACCACTTGCATAGATCTCGTGTCTGTGTGTCTGTTTCTACAATTTTATTCAAAAAGAAGATATATTTCTTAAAATTGAAATTCCAAGTGATTTAATGAGTAATTTAGCTTAAATTGGCTATTTTGTAAAAATGTGGCGACAAGAAACTCACCCGAATCTTCATTGTCCGTGTTTTCCCTCCACAGTTCTTCTTAAGTAGCATTTTCTGTGGAGAACAGACATGTTCAGCAGCATGAACAGCTTCCTGAAAAATGTTATTTATACACACATACATATATAGAGTGAACTTTACCACTGAACACTACTGAGTACAGAAGATTTCAGAACATTTCAGTCGTGAAATGTGATATCTTAGCATGACAAAAGGGTGAATCAGGATGCAAATCCAGCTGTCTGACTAAAACTAAACACTTGAGGCTTATGCAATATCCTGTCTCCCTCTGCCCTCCATGTCCACGCAGCTTCGCCATTCTCAGAAAAAAAGAAAAAGAAAGACACACAGTGGGGGCGGAGGGACCACACAATCATCAAATTGTCTGAAGTTTGGGGAGGCAGCTTCCAAGGACCTCGGGAAAGAATGGAAACACAAGACTCCTGCTGTTGTGATGTGGGACAGAGAGCTGCCGTCCACTTGCCCTCATCCTCACCTCCTGCCAACCTTGATCTATTCTGCGTCAGTGGCACAACTAGGAGAGCAGACCACCTAAACGTGAATGTGGAAACAGAAATGAGGCTCCCTGCCTGCCAAGGTTTCAAAGTACACTCTTGTACCTTTCTATGTGGATTTCACCCAGATGTGACGTGCAGATGTGAAAAAAGGAGGTTTTTCACAACAATCTGCCAGATTAAGAGTCACAATTTACTTTAGTTCAGATCAGCAAATGATTTAATCTGGGATCTCATATTGTGAATTAATATAAACCTAAACTTTGCCCACTTATCAGGACACAGATTTTGTTTTGTCTGTTTTTTTTTTACACCATCAACCACATCACCTTTTTCAATTGATAAGTCTCAACTTGATTTGTCTTAACTGCCAAAACAGTAGAACTACACTATCCTGAAAAATGATTCACATTTTCTCATGTTACAACCAACTTGCGAAACTTGCTGGTGGCAGCATCATACTGAGGTAATTCTCCCACAAGGACAAAAAACTGGTTAGAGTAGATCGGCTGACGAATGGAGCGAAATACTGAGAAATACTAGAAGAAGCAAAATGTAGTTGTGCAAAAACATGACGAAGGTGAGATGAGTATTTAAGAAATGTGATTTAGGGTATTTGAGTGCTTGCATTTGTATTTGCTAGATAAAAATGCAAGACAATTTTTTCAGATTTTCACTGGTCAAACATTTATGCTACTTTGTGTCAATCATCATCTGTCAAATAAAATCCCAACAAAAACATTAAAGTTTACGGTGGTGATGTAACAAGAAACAATCCTCCGTAACTGGAGAGGTTAGATCAGAGATTGATCTTCGTGCAGGATCAAATTTCAGCCAACCTTAAGTTAAAATCCAAGTGATATAGTCTTCAGTGTATCTGCGATTATGGTCCAGCTGCTCCTAATAAAGTATGAACGCCCCTCTTCCGAAATAAATCACACATGTTCAAATGTTTGTTTACAAGAAAGAGGCAAGAACGGTCAGTTTCATCCAGAAATCTGCTTGCCTCTTTCAGCGGGTTCTCCAATTATAGGTCAAATTTCAAGCCTACGATGCCTTGCTTTGTCTACTAAAACACTTTTTTTGTGTATTAAACATGAGCATTAAGTATACACTGTATATGACCTGCATCTGGCATGAAAACTGTTGCTCTTCCGTGGATAATTACAGTAACAAATGGTTCAACCTCATCTGTGACGTGAATTATCGAGGGATTAGTGGGGACTTAAAGAAAGCAACTCGTTGACCTTTTAACCTTCCTTTTCAATGAAATTATGACGCGCAAAAATGCAGCATTTTGTTCTTGCTGTGGCCAAAATCTGGGGACATGTGTAAAAAAAAAAATTACTAATTTTTTTTCAAGCTTTGCATATTTTTCTATTTACCAAGAACAATTATCATTTAAAACTTTTGCTTTCTTGCACGCTTCTATAAATTTGTCATTTCTTAACTCTGTTCGACAATTTCTCCTCCAGGACCGTTCATGTAAAGGGTTAATCGGGGGAAACTCCGGCTGAGTCTGCTTGCTACCTCTGCAGGCCCCCTTTTGTATACCCAGCAGCACCTCCCATTCCACTTGACTGAGCGTGCACACGCTCACAGACACACACGGATACTGCAAAAGGAGCAGGAAGATGTGCCCATGCTGGCTGGATGATGGATGCACACACACTGTTCGATCAGCGCTGCCCACTGTCTCCCATCATCTGCTCTTTCCCTCAAAATAAAAAACAAGACATGGACATATGTAGCCCTGAAACCTGCATCTCCCTGCACACATACTGTCCCGTCCACGGTGTGGGCCAACAGGTCTATTGGATTTTAATGATTAGCGGACCAGCTTCTCCATGACTCATTAGCGGCTGTCGGTTTTCTCTTGTTTATTTAATCCTCTCCTTCTGCCTCCCACCCCTTCGTCATTTCCCCTCGCTCACTAGCCTTTGTGAGAAATGAGGGCGGACATCTGCCATCCGTCCCTCCCTCTCCTTCATCCCTCTCCAGCAGGACCACCGAGGTGGAGAGTGTCCAGCTACAGAATTGGAAGGCTTTCTTTGCATTTTGAGCTGTCCTGCATGCTTCTTAGTGTTAATATTATTCCTTAAAAGATTTCCTTTGTGTCGTAACATGTTTCTGTGGTATACTTAAGAACAGAAAGTCCAAACAATTTTTTAAACATCAAATGCCAGCATTGATCCCGGTTCTTCATAACTTCTATAATTCCCAATGACAGAGTGGTTTTTATTTTTATGTTTCAATGTAGGACAACCCAATACATTGGTTGAGTCATTGCTTTCTTGACAGACAAATAATCTTCCAATCAAATGAGGAATTAGCAGCTAAAATATGTTTGGACTTCTCTTCTGCTGTCCATCAAGTCAGTTTCTTAGACATAACTGACTTATTTGCTGCCAACGTGTAGCAACCTCTGCACTGCTGGCAACACAGTTCTTTAGCGTTCTTCTCAAGAGGAGGCGATCTTCAAAAGTCTTCATCACTGCTAGCAGAAGCTTTCAACTTGAAGTCATTAAGGAGCCAGAAAACTGTTGTATTAATTACCGGCGATGCTCTTTGCAGTGGTTTCCTCCATGGGACGACATTTTAATGCAAAGAGATAATGGCTGCAACTCCAGCTCATGCTAAAACAGTGTGCTCCGTGTTTATCAACGACAGAGTGCTACCCAGATTATTAGAGCGATTCACTTGGAATGACGATATATAAAATCTAACATAAAATTGAGCAAATAATATCAAATATTTAATGAGAAATGCACAATATGTATGCATTCTGTAGCCAATTCTGCCACTAACTGATGAAAAAGATCATTTAAAATTTTTACTTTACATAAAAAGTTTGCTTATTTAATTTAAATAAACAGAGTTTTAAAAAAAATGTTAAAGCAATAATAATAATAATAATTCAAATGGATGTTCATTTTCTGTCAAACTGTACACTTTGCCTCTGCAGTCCAATTTAAAAGTTGGAATTTGAATTAAAGCAGAACTAATAACTTAACATCTGTCTTCAGAGATACATATAAACTGTATGTATACAACATGTTTCTCCCTGCAACATGTTGTATTGACTTCAAACTAAAGTGCTGCTCCTACTCATTACTGACTTTCTTAGACAGGTTTTAAACACCTATAAAAGGAAATAAAAGATGCGCAGAACCACAACTAAAACCTGTAAAGTTCCAAAGTAGCTTTTCCATTTGGTGAGTAATTTGTGAAAAGAAACAAGCAAACCGTTTCTCTTCCGCAGTTTGTAATTCTGCAGAGTTGGCAGACTTTCGAGGACAAATTGGGAAACTAACCTGTTGCATTTTTTCCAGGTCCAGACTGGGTCTCCCCTGTTCGCCGCTGTAGCTGTGCCGATACTTTCTATAAGGTGCTGATTGGTCGAAGTGGGTCAGGATGATGGGCCGTGCGAGTGGCTGAGCCACCTGGAGCTGAAACCTCATTGGGGGTGGCTTCAAGTTGCGCGGCGGGCTGGAGCTAAACAGAACAGGGCTGGGAGAGGCAGCCAGGCAAGCAGCACCGGGCTCAACCAGAGGTCTGACTGAGGCCGGGGGCGACCGGCAGCCACACAGGTCCCGCACTTCTTCATCGCTGGAGGGGCTACTGTGATGGTCGCCGTGGCGCTGGGGAAAGCCGGACACCCACTTCCTGTTGTCGCCGCAGCTGATCCGCTCCAGCTCTTCCTCTGATGAGTGACGGTCCAGATTGGCATCTAGTAGGAGACGGAGGCGTCGTAACCGGGCCGGAGACACGGGACCCTGGTTGTGCTGCTGGCTGGTGGCCAAAGGGGTGAGGGCACAATTTCTCCGTCTCTCTAAAGATGTTAAAGCATGGATGAGCAGGAAGAATCCCAGTCAGAAAAATCTAAGAAATCCAAATGCAACTATCTATGTGCATTTAGTAAAAACAAACCTGAATTATGTGAATCATTATTTACAAGAAAAATGTCTTAGATGGCTCATATACCTCTGTCAATCTGTGCGAGCTCCTGGTTCTCGCCTTCTGAGTCATCACTCTCCCCTCCCTCTCCACTGCCATGATAGGAAATCTAAAAAAAAAAAAAACATTCAGCTCGTCACATATTACAGGCGACTACTACTGTATTACATTGTTAAAAAATTAAGTTGCATTTCATCTGCTGGAGGTCTCCATATAACTGGACCTATCAAAACAGTTCATTCTACTCATAATCTTACCTGATATCTGCAAAGATCAACAAGTTAACAAAAAACAAATGTAAATGTAATGTGCAGCTCCTGGTTCAAGCTCCTGGTTGGACCTGGAGGGAACATGAAACCTAAACTCAAGTGCGAAAACCAGTGGAATTTGCTGACTTGTGTTCGATGACCAGGTTTATTGCCGTTAGTGCTACAAAGACTAGTAAATTTCCAGTAAATTTCTCTACATTTTGGTAATTTTACACACTGTATCAACATGGTCACCAAAGGAGGCTGTGTTTAACAGCTTTAATTACAAAAAGAAACAAAATTGGTGGTGTTTATCACATTTTTATTTGCAAGGAATTAGCTGTAACGTTATTCCCAGATCAAAAATCTATCAAGACAAACTTAACGCAGAATCAGTAACTCAGTGTTAAGTTGTCCCAGACTAATACACAGAGCAATTGGACAAATTTAAAGTGTGCACTGTACACCTTCATCTGCAGAAAATACTTACATACAGATGAACATAATGTAAAAAGCAACATTTCAGACACGTGAAACAAATTATCTTTCTTTGACTGTTTTTAATGTTTTCTTTTTAGCTTTGCAGCAATAAATCTGCAACAATTCATGTTGAGCTCCAATCAGTAAGAGCAAAGCAGATTTCATTCTACAATAAAAATAGACACATAAAGTTGAGTCATCCTGTTGACAAACTGCAGACTTTGTTTCCCACGACCTCGAGGCCTGTCTTGAAAAAGAAAAAAATCAATTCCTCTTTTACAGCAGCAAAAACAATACAGATAGCCTGCAGTATGCAACGCTAAGAGTTAAGTAATGCGCCTCACACTCAGTAATTACCACTCAGAGGCTTCGCTGAGCAGCTGCCATCTGTGCATGTGCGTGTGTATATGCTTACAGTGTGTAAAACACACACACTCTTCGCTCTGAAGCTTCTCAGAACGTGTGAAAAGGGGAAACAGGAGCCAAAGCTCCAAATCCCAACAAACCAAAGGCTGTACTCAAATGATATTAAAAGGAAATTCCTCTGTTTGGTTTCGCAGCCTCTTCAGCAAAGCTCTGTTTTGACAGTCCTACCGCGTCACGAAGCCAAAACTTCCCCGTTTTCATGTTTGAAATCAGATTTGATATATTTAAATAGTAAGTATGCAATCACAAGAGAAGATGGAAGACTTATTACGTAGTGAGTCATGTCAGAGTAAACCAAACAACAGATCGCAGTTAATTAATCATCAATTTGGATCAAAATATACTTAAATACTGCCTACTGATTTCCATGTCCTAATTAATTTATATATGTAAATAGGGTTGACTGTCCAGAATTTTCAACTGGGTGGTATTTCTACAACGCACAGGCTTTTCTGAGCTATTTACATTCAAGGGGTCTTGATAAAAAAAATAAATAAAAAAATTACTCTGAGCAACACCTTCCTGCAGGGAAAGTCTTGTGGCACAATGCTGAAGCTAAACTGTAAAGCACTATTAACTGTTGCCAGCCATCATCAATAAAACTGTTCAAATTCTTCTTTTCTAACACAAAAGTGCAGGAAAGTAGCAATAAAACTACAATCATTGCTCAAATACTTATGGATGTCCTCAAGAGAGCAATGTGTATTCCCCGAAATGAGTTCATTTTTTTCTACCATATTTAGCTTTTGGAGCTTCTGTCTGGAAACTTCTCCACAGAGCGATCACTGTCTCTCTGACAACAAGTTAAGCTGACAGTAATGACTTGGCATTTCCTTCGCCCCGGGAGTCACCTCAAAGGCTGCTGCTCGTGGATCAGAGGACCCTTGTGTAGGATATGGGCGTATGTCTTAGAAATACTGCATCTCTGACTCTAAACTGGACTGGCTCACATGTAGCCATAGTGAAAAACACAGAGATGAACCAAAACACAACACTAAATCAACATAAACGCGAGTTTAAGTCGGTACACAGACACACTGCAAATATATGAACAGCCAGTGAGCTTGGCTCCTGCATATTCAAAGTAGGGTTCTTGACAATGTCCTGTTTTGGATTCTTTCCTTACCGTCTGTTGTATATTTACAGCATCTGACAGGAGGGATTGTTACTGTGGAAGAGGGAACCTGAAAACTTTGCATGTGTTTTTCTGTGACCCACATCTGATAATGTTTCTGCTCTGGCATGGTGTCACAGTTTGCTGCAACAAAAAACAAGATCCTGCCTAACTGACAATAAGTTTATGGTTAGACAGGTCGTCTGATGGTAGATATGAAAAACAGGTGAGAAGGAAGTATCTTGTTCAAACTCTACTGTAGTGCTAAAGCATTTTAGCACTACAGTAAAATATGTATATATTCAAAATTAAAAGATAAACTTTCAGCTGCTGTAATGAGGTATAGTATCTCCATTAGGGTACTATGCATCTATTTTAATAATATACGTATATAATTCACTACAAAAAGGAGATCTTGTGTTAGGCTCATTCCATTCACATTTTATTTTACACTTTTTCCTTCCACTCAACTTTCTATTTACAAGCTTGAATACAGCCAGCTTCTTTAGCAATAATCCTTTGTAACTCACATTCTCTGAGGTGGGAGTCAAGTCAGCCATCTACATAAATTATTTATGCACAATAAATAATTGTATTACTGGATAATAAGGCAATGACATAGGAAAAAGTATATTTAAAAAAGAAAATTATTTTTTGTATTTTTTTCATATTCAGAAACACAACGTTCTATATGACTAAGTGTGCAAAAGCTGCATTGTGACCCAAAGTTCTCAGTACTTTAGTTTGTAGCAGTCAGATGGATGTTTTGTACAAGTTTTGACTTCTTATGGTTTAAAAAAAAGTTCTACGATGTACTAAGTAGGGAAATATGGTTATACAACTGCTATGAATAATATCTAGATCTGGTCATAGGAAAACCTAATCTCTCTTACTTCATAACATTCAACTGATTCAAATGGAAAAAAAAAAAAATCACAGTCAACAGAAATGGGATGTGATACAAAATCTTCAGATTTTATATAAATTTAATTCATCCTTGGATTTAAGCATTTTATATTTTATTAATTGTTTAATTCTACCACTGAGCCACATGGCAATTCAACAAGAATGACATATAGATCATATTTAATAATGATTTCAATAGCTAAGTATGCAAGACTTTATATTTTTTCTTAGAGAATCCAATTTTAAGAAAAAAAATTTAAAAATAGAAATGCTACTTTCCTATTTTCTATATCACCAATTAAATGTTTAAGGCCCAGAGGAATAGAAACCGGGGTCTAAATATCCGTCTCAGATAAATATGACTCTAATCTTTACAAAGTTTGCACTCTCTTTCGGCTTCCTTTTGGGCTATGCAGATGCAACAAAACACAGAGACAAAATGACAATCAATGGGATGGCGTTTCTTGGACCATAACAATTATTGTCTTTGCCCATCCTTGTTTAAGCTGTGAGGAGAGTTCTCTGATCTTTATGTTATTATCATCATCATCATTATTATAATTAGCATCAACTCCATGTGATTTAATTAAAGGAAATGTTGGTCGTTGTGGTTTTAGACTAAAAATGGTAATGTTTTTCATTAATGAATAAAACTGATGATTTTATCTTAGTTCTTGTGTATTTGACCTGCAATGGAAAACTCATCAATTCCAAAAATGTGCCTGGCTTAAAAGACTCAGGTGTGGCTGATTAATACAATTATAAAAGTAATATTTTTATAAAAGTCTTTTAAGCAAGATACAAGCACCCTTTTTTTAATTGAAATGTATAAATTGAATGCTCCCGAACATAATCCAGTGGCACAACTGTCCTTTATTCATATTAAAGCTTCATTACTACGTATTTGGGCAGCTAATTGCAGAGTACTGCAGAGGTCAGACAAAAAAGGTGGACAGAATAACAGATTGGATGAATTAAGCATTAAAAAAATGACTTCTTATTCATGCACGCTAACTTGGACAAAGAGTGGTGTGTTTGTGTGTCAAGAACAGTTGAATGAAATCCTTGTCAGCCCCCTGCATCACTGAGCAGCTTGCTAAGCTGGATCAATGGCAATGTCAAAGCGTACTCACACCACCCAGTTCACACACATATCAGCTTTGCTCCGTCCTTCCAAACTGACACGGACACTGCCTCACAAAACACACCGGTACAAGGTCAGAGATGGTCGATTTCTTTTCTCTTGCGCACACGTGGATTTTTAACTCAAGTTAGGCCGATTTTTGATCACCTCGAGCTCCTGGATTCCTGCATGAAGACCAAACTCCAATTTAAAATCTGTGTGCAAACCAGCCCTCAGAAACAAGAGAAGTAGTCTTCATTTCAGAGAAGTCTGACTTTGGTTTGCCATTTTTAGCAATAAGCAGCTACTTTTAATGATCAAGATGGAACAACATCAAAGAGAACCTGCTGTAAGCCATGCCGATTTAAAAAAAATATGGGCTCACTTAAGGAGTAAAACCCAATCAGTGAAAGTATTTGAAAAATGTGCTTGCTTTCTGTGCTGGAAGTAATTTTATAAAATACCAGATTAAAGGCCATCTTGAGTGAGCTCTGCATGAGCAGAGCAACATTATAATCCGAGATACAGCACAAATCACAAGGATCTAATGCTGCTTCAGATGTTCTTCCCTGCAAATCAGCCTCCATGAAACTGCTGCACATGTGCACCAGAAGCATCAAAGAAAAAACATGGCACAAGCATGCATAAAGTTGTAATACAATAAGAGTTGGCCAACTATATTACATTGGGTAACTATCACCAACTATATTGGCAACTACTGGCCAACTATATTACGAGGAAGCAGAGTGCGGATATATTGGCTTTGAAATGTAATGGTCCACTAAATATTACATCTAAGCAGTCCTCAATAGTGCTTCACCTGCTAATATTACAATGACCACTGCAATTCAATATAAAGTCATCTCCAGCATATATCCTGGCAATTGGCTAATAAATAATGATGGGAGCTATATCGCATTCACGTTTGTTTATCAGATCGTTTTATTTTATATCTTAGAAAACCTGTAAAATGCTTCTTTGTGTCATGCTTCTAAAGTTTTAGGAATGACTTAAAAGCCAAGAGGAAGAAGTCCAAGTATTTATAAGTTATTAGTATTAAGAGTTGGTATCAAACTCAAATCTCAGTACCTATTCTTGATCTACTGACTGATTTTATACCAGCTGTACAGGAAGCAAACAATCCGGCTGTGGATGTTTGTTTTGTTTTTTGTTTTTTTCTGTGTGTGTGTTTGTTTGCAGCCAAATTTTCAACAGTCATTACTATTTTCCTGTGCACAGCTTGCAAATGACATTATTGCTTATGTATATGATGTAGCAAATCTAGAGTTTCCATAACAATCTACATGTTTTAACCCACAGTTGTACGATCAATCCCATTTGACCGGCTCTGAACTTTGCTATTAGAATACATTAGGTGTCAATCCATCAACTGATCACTGCACAGTGAGCTTGCTATTGATAGCTTAGCACTTTGGCAAAGTGAATAAAATTGTCAACTGGATCAAAACATGAGCACAACTATAGCTCAATGCATCATGTCTGCTCAAGCATGGTGAAGATCATGGGAATAACTGTAATACTAATGGAAGACAACTTTACTAAATGATATCATCTTTAATAAGCAATCAAACATGAAAACTGTATGAGCATATGCCTAATTTTGAAGGAGTCAGATCTCCAGGGTTTGTGGCCCACCGCTAGCTGAAGTCGTAATTTTACTTCTCCAGTCGGCATGAAAACAGTAACATAAAATGCTACAATGCTAGAGTCAAATGGCCTCATGAAACTATATTTCAGGATTTTGTAATCATGAGACGTCCATTCTCATCTACCCTGTAATTCCCAAATTAATAAACATAAAGTAGGCTGCATGTTAGTCACCATGCAACGAGAATTCGGTCCTGGGATCGAATTCCAAGCCTAGAGTCTTTTGCATCCAGATTGCCTGTTCTTTCTCGGTTCTCTGACTTTGTCCAACAGTCACAAACCATGACTATGGTTAGGTAAATTGGTGACCACACCTAAGAACATTATGAGCCCTGTGATGAAGTGGTGTGTACTCTATGTATTGCCATGTCAGCCAAGAGCATCCCATTGCTTTCTTAGCAATGCTTAGCAGTCTGGCTTTTCCTGGTTGATGCCAAGTTCCTGTTCTCCTTGAGGTCTGATGTACTAAATCAGTTTTATAAAGTCCAAACATAATAGAATGTACTACAGTCTCTTGGATAGTGGCTGTAATTTTGAATCTAACAGAAAATAAAGGGATTTCAAGATTATCTCCATTCACTACCCACATCAATGTCCATAAATTTTATCTGTTTTTTTAATTCAACTTAAAAAAAGTGCATCAACCTACATGCTGTGAGTGATGCAGTTATACACTGAAAATTAGAGAGTTCCATTGTTTTGATGTAATTAAGACATTAGGGGGGAAAAGTATTTTCTAATCCGAGCCGGTCATGGAAAAACTGGCTGAATGACTTTTAAAAGTCTCAAATATCCACTGTCATTTGGGTACCATAAAGAAGTGGCAATTTACTCGCTTTGATACATTTCTTTGACTCACAGCATAGTGCTCAGTAAGACTTTCCCAATCTTTGTATGGATCTTGTCTCTGCAAAAGGTCAAATAGTTTAATGTGGTGTGCTGGGTACTGCTCTAACTGGAAAAAAAAATTGTTAATAAGCCAGTGTGTCCAGTTGTGGACAAAATGAGGGGGTTGTTTCCATCATGATTTGCAGTGGAGAACTTCATATTTCCCATCATCCAGAGGACAGGATTATATCACTGGGTGGGAACACATAAACATAAACAAATGTGGACAATAGAGGTTGCACGTTTTCAGTGCAATCATCCTCGGCTGGGCCTTTGAACGGGAGCAATTTGGCACAAAATGGCAGCCATGCGACAGACATACAGTCGGTTGATGCACAATAGTATAGATGGAGCAAGTTAGTGACCCATGCAGGACACCATTCACTCGCCTCCCAAGTAAAAAAGGGGCATTATGCAAACTGAGCAAGCAGTGACAAAGGAGAGCACGTATGTGGGTTCAGCAGTGGAAGACTGTAGATGTCGGGATAATTATGGCTCAGAGGAGTTTCTAAAAGTACAATGTTTGTTTTTTCTAGTCTGTCTATAGATCCAAATTGTTGTTCAATGTTTGTCTTGACACGTAGAGCAATTATAGAGCCTGAAGAAAATTAGTGCAAATGTGTTACTCTCTTTCTCTCTCCTTCACTCACTCACTCACTCACTCACTCACTCACTCACTCACTCACTCACTCACTCACACACACACACACACACACACACACACGCACAGCATAGCATGAGTAAAAGCTATATTATCCACATCTGGAAGAGTGGAAAATGCCTTCAAACATGGTATTGAATGAGTTGTAATGAGCACAAAGCCAGAGAAAACTACAGATTTGAGAAAACAAAAGTTAAAAAAAAAATGAAATACCGAGGCAAAATGGAGAACTGAAAAAGAAAGAATGGTAATCAACTCATTATTACCCCTTGTAGGAGTTATTACAAGGACATCAATCTGACTAAAGTAAAGCCAAGCTGCACCCACTCAGGCTAATGTCTTTCTCAGATGTTTTCCCTGCAATGACAACCATGTTTTCTAACAGAAACTGATTCCAACTTACCTTCAGCTGGAAAGGATGGATTTCATTGAGTGAATGTCTTCTCAGCTTTTTCGTCAGTGTCTTTAGCATTTTATGGAAAGTAGCTTCTGGTTATCACCAATAATTAGCTACTCTGATGTCTTTTAAATAACGATTACAAGTTCATTAGCTAACCTGAGCGACCTACAGAAGGCATTTTACTTGGAAACCTACTAGTTTCGACAAAATAATAAAAAATAAAAAAAAAATCAATCTGAACTTCAGGTTAGCCGATGTCGATGAAGATGTTAAACCGAATTTAGTTAAACTGCGTAGATGCGTCTGTGTTCAAGAGCTGCACGCAGCAAACTACTTCTTTACCACTTCATCTGAGTTCGTATTCTCCACGTAGGTTAACATGTTCTCCTCCGGAAGCCTTCCTGTACTCTAACACAGTTTTAATTCAAAGATGTTCCTTTAAAAATAATAAAATAACACTACACTCGCTCGCATTCAGACACGCACACACTCTCACTCTCACTCTCACGCACACACGCATACACACAGCCTGACTGATCATCGGACACACAAACACAGAAATCCTGCTCCGGCTCTGGCCGTAGTGCACGCCGATTGGCTGAGTGTTTTTCTACGGGCTCGTAGTGTTTTGCGATTGGTCCATATTGAGCCAATGGGCGGAGCTAAGAGTTAAAGCCACACTGCGGAGAGAACCCTGTTGACATTTTTAGTTTACGACCATTGAAACGACATAAATTAATAAATACATTTTAAAATGGTAGTTAAATCAAAAATTACTTACAATTAACATAAGTAAATAATAAATAAATATATAAATAAATAAAAATGTTTTTCTCCTCAAAGACTTTCACAGTGTTTTCAAGCCCTCATTTATTTTTCTTTGGTAAGCTAATCTCAACTTTGAAGAGTCTCTTTTATTTTTGAAGTCTTAATGACAGGGGACAGCACAGTTGCGCTCCTTTCCAGGCGACAAACTGTTATTTACCATACTTCATAAGAAAGTTTCAGATAAACAGAAACATTTTTCCCAAGAAAAATTAAAATGTTCCAGCAAATTTTGTCGTAACAAAACAGATCAGCAACCTACATTTTCAAATTTCATATGAGAACTTCGACTATCTGATGCATACATGTAAATGATTGCATTTAGTTGCTTACATTTAAACAAATACATAGATACATTTAAAACATGTTACAACTCATTCGTATGTGTCTGTATCTGGGTTTTTACACCCGAACACGTTTATTTATTTCAGGAAGGATTCGTTTCCTCAGGCAGTCTTTTATGTTAATCTTATAGATGATTCAGTTGTCATGGAAAATGACAACTCCCCACTGATAGATTTCCCATCAACAGTTCAGGTTAACAGAATAAAATAATATTACTCCTAACTAGAAGCAAAGTTTCATCTTTCTCAGACATTGCTCATAAAACAAATTATGTCACTAACCTGTATGGAGTTTGCATGTTTTCCCCTTGCATGTGTTTGTACCTCGTTCTTTCCGGGTATTCTGGCTTCCTCCCACAGTCCAAAAGAATGACTATTAGTTCAAATGAATACTTAATTTGCCTTAAGGTAGTGTTTCCCAACCCTGGTCCTCAAAACACATGTTCTGGTCCTGCATGTTCTAGATCTTTCCCTGCTTTACTACACCTAATTCAAGTTATTACAGTTCAGCAAACACCCGTCAATCAATATCACTTGCGCAGAAGCAAGGAAACACCTAAAACATGCAGGGCAGTGTGCCTTGAGGACGAGGGTTGGCAACCACTTCCCTGAGTTATGATTGTTGGCATGTGGCATTGATTGTCCTTTGCGTCTTTGTGTTTCCCTGTGAAGGACTAGTTGCGTGTGTGGGTTGTCCCCCACCTCTCATCAGTCAATGATAGGCACCAATCCCCACTTCTCCACCACACCTGCAATCCTACAAGTTCTGCTTGTAGGATTGTTTGATTAGATCTTTAAACTTGACAAATACATATTTAATTTTACCCAGGAGAAATACTGACACCGATTACTCTGGAAGTAATTGTGAGCAAGAGTTAAAAACCAATTCACTGCTGATACAGAGCGTGACAACATCCTTTAAATATACCTCAGAACTTCCAAACACACAGGCCTTTCTTGCTTTCAAAGAGACAGGGATGTGAAGAGGAGGAAATTGTCAAATGTAATTGGTGTAAGTGAGGTATTCAGTTTCAGTGATGTCATCCTAGAAAGCACATTCTTCTCTCTAGATGTCGATGCTTGTGAGCACATGTGGCAAACTTGGTCTTCACAACAGCAGTTTGTAAATAAAACCTCTGGGTTTTTTTGCAATGCACTGCAAATATTGATTTGTATTGCTAAATATTTGGGGTTTTTTTTAAAGGTTATTCACTTTTTCTGGCATGGTTAGGGAGATTGCTGCATTTTGCCTTATGGAAGCATCCTTGTCATTCTGTTAGAAAATCTTTGTTTTTCTTAACATGTTGTACCTTTTGCCTTCACAACAACTTTGTCATGTGTGTTTGTGTGTGAACAAGAGAGGCTTTCTCCCTTAACTCCTCCGGTCAATGACCTGGTAAACTTTCCAAGTAACCTGTGGCTTGGTTCCAGGTCAAGCTCAATGCAAATCCAATTTAGTTCTGAATATAGCCAGCAGGTCAGCTACACTCAGGACCGGCGTTCCTTTTCCTAGCGAGCAGAAACTATCTGACGTAATGCTGAGAGAGGAAATACGCACACAGCATGTAAATGCGTGTTGAGTGAAGTCATTAATACGGTATAGCAAGGTGGAATTTTTCTAAAATATAATCACAACATACCACATGAGGGCAGCATTTCCCTTCCGATCTATACCAAGTTTTTAGAAATATGTCAAAAAAAATTGTCTAAGATTCAGAAAGTCGCTGGGTCAACACTGCTTGTGAGAAATAAATGCTTATGAGAGACAATGTCACATCGTCAGACTTTATGAAATGCATTTCAGGAGTTTAAAACCTGCACCCAAAGATTATTCAAGTAAGCTATATTTATATTTCAGTGCTAAGATACGTTTCCTCATCATTAGGATGAATATCATAGGAATTTGGAGTAACTAATGTCTTATTTGTACACTTCTTTTTTGCGACTCAAATTACAATATAACATCCATTATTGACTTTCAGAATATAAGAATTCGTGATGAATCTGAATTTAATCAGGATTTTCTCAAGTCAACAATGAGCCTCAAATGTGAGGCTCTTCTCACAATTGAGCCTATACATACAGGCTCAAATGTGTACATACTTGTTAGATCAGGTCTCCTTTGCACCTCGAGTCATATGTTTTTTGAAGCCACCCAAAAAGATGGAATTACTCTGGTTCGGTGTTTGTCATTTTTTGACTGCATTTACAGTCAAGAAATGATTGCAAATGGTTCAGACTAAACTTTCAAAACACTTGAGTCTGAACCTTTTTGTTCAAAGGCATTCCAAGATATGAGAGGAAGCCTGAATCACCTTTTCCAAAACCAGCTTTTTCAACATTGTCCTTATGCAACACTCCATTGTGACCAAGTCTCTATTACATAGCTGTTGATTTAAGGTAGGGCTGAATATTTTTAATATCATCCCATCCACTTTGTGCATTGCATCAGTGTAACTAACAGAAAACCAGTCTCTCAGCATGATGCTTCCAATACCATGCTTGACAGTTGATGTTCTCAGGTTTGAAAGTATGGCCTCAGATCCTTCAAATACAGGGTAAATACCAAGTAAAAGTAAGAAAATCAAACATCCCAAAGTTCAGCGTCCAATTTATCCTCAACATATATAAAACATTATCAAAATTGCAGATATTCACTTATTTTTAGCACCTGTTATAGTTAGTTTTGTGTTACAGCAGTGCTACATAAGATGTAAAACAGAGAATGTAAAATTGAAATAATTTCACTCTCAATATTTTGTATTGTGAGCAGTAGTTAACGTCTCCTTGGGTGTGACTTGGGTGTAAACTGACCTCAGGAACAAATCAAACACAATTTCATCTTGTCAGTTTTGCTAAACAAAACTTGTATATTTAACTAACCTCTCGCTGAAAGTAGCACACCATATTGAAACCATTTTCACAAAAAATAATGCACATATAATCTGAAATGTCTTTATATTTTTGCCCTTCTGCCTGAACTACACATTTTTTCAATTTAATAACCACCATAATTTTCAAACATGCCGACTTTGGGTTGAAATCAGGTGAGAGTTTGGAAAAGTTTATGTGCTTTTTTGACACATTAAATCTAGCAGCACTTAATTTACAGCAGGGAACTTGAAGTAAGCTCAGATCCTGAGTTGAGCATTAAGAGCTAAATCAGTTAAAAGGGTCAAAGTTCACATTAACACAGTAAAGCAGAACAGAATAAGTGTGAGTTATTCATGTTAGGGTGTTAGAGGTGTTAAGAAGAGTCATTCTTGGAAAGGATGAATCTTCAAGACACGCTCTTGAAGCGTTCAGGCTGTGTTTGAGATTATTAACTTCCTGAAGAAATAGTCCTCCTGCACGATTAAACATAGAGGATGTCTCATAGGACAAAGTTCAGATGACATGTTTCCACCCATTCAGTTCCAAACCTGAATTTTTCCATCTTTATGGTCCATTCTTATTTGAGACACATTTTGTCATTTTTTCTTCTTCCTGCTGTAGATCTCCTTATACGTACCCGTCTGTTGCTGTTAATAATCTCACAATAGGATTCATCAGTAACAAGGCTCTTTAAGACAGCTGTTAAGACAGGAATGCTGTTGGGGCTTTATCTGTCTTAAGCGTAAGGAATGGGTTTACTTTGGCTCATCTAATGCTACTATTGTAAAGTTACAAAGCAGATTTGGATGACGAGTTCAGAGGAAGTCGCATTTGCAACAGTTACAGAACCAAAAGCAGTGGAGATTCAGTCTGGCAGGGCGGCAATGCAAGGATTTAATTCTGAGCTTTAAAACAAAGAAGTTAACAAAATGGTGTCATTTGACTTGTTTTATTAAGTTAGGCAGAAAACCCATTGATTTACAAGAAAATCAAGTCTATTTCCAAGATCAAGAACATTTTAAATCTGCTGCTCATCATCAGGTATAACAGAAACTCCATTAACAGAGTCAAAGTTTGGAGTAACTAAAATAAAGTCAATAGAAATCTCTAAAATGGCTAGAAGTAAAGGGAAAAAAAACTTTCTACAAACTTTGTATATGTATTTTATTGCTTATGCTGTACTGTGGCAGTAAACACAACCGCAACTTTTCTCCCTCTGGTGGCCTTTAGCTGTTACTACATATTTCATTCGGATTTGGCAGGCTCTTCCTGCTTCACCGTAATTGTGTAAGGGTATTTGTTTATTTCAGTGAGATACAAAAAAGTACATATTCTTGTAACTCTAACATACTGAGTTGTGCAAAAATAATTTCCTATCAAATATTACTTTAGGATATTTGACCCTCAAGTCATCCTGTCAATGATTTTAAGTTCTCTGTTCTTTTTACATGGAGGACACACAGGAGGCCTCACCTGGACATTCTGGCAGCTGTTCTGAGTGCAACACTACCAGACAGAACACATTAATAAAAAAATAAAATTAAAAATAGAGGATGCTTTACAATTGTCGTAATATTTGTGTCTTTCACCTCATTCTTATTCTAGGCAGAGTTGCAGAGAGAGTTTCTGCTGTACGTTCGATTCTTCTTCTCAGAAATCCACATTTCAAGCTCTTCTCTTTTTCACTATATTTCACCCAGGCTCCAACAGTTTCTTCCTTTTAGAAAGTGTTCCAGGACCACTGTTTTCTGTTTTCTCTTTGATCACATTTTGTCTTCTTAAACCTCAAGGTGGTTGCACCAGAAAGCTTCTCAAACTGAGTCTGGTTTGGCGAGAGGGTTTCTTCCATTTTTGTCGTGTGTTTATGGAGGGACTGGTGCAAAGTCAACGACTTCAAGTTAGTGGCTGAGTTATCTTAAAGAGAGAATTTTTCTCAGTTGACAGCATTAGATGTTTTACTATATTTTAAATCAGAAAGATTTGTTTGTAATTTAATGTAATCTGTTCTTATTATTTGAATAGACTGAAATGAATTTTACTCATGTATTTCTGTATCATTGGGAATGATTTGGAGCTTTTTTTTCTGTTAGTGCCATAAGAAGAATTTTATTGTGAATTTGCATTAAATAAATGCAATAAGATCATTTTAAAAACCATTAAAATATTCAGGAGATAGTTTTTTAGCTTTAAATGAGCAGATCTGAAAAACATCTTCAGACAGATGAAAGGTTAAAAGATCTCCATATTGACAACAAACCCCACTAAAAGGTGAATGAACAAGCCCAGTTTTCTGCTCCTTTGACCTTGCACTTCACCAATTTTTCACAGCATCACATCCAGCAAACTGTATCAAATTTGTCAGCTTTAACAATTGCATAATCAGAAAGCATGTGGGTGAAAAAGTGATGCGAGCACTGTGATGTCAACATTTTTCCTTCCTTCGTTGCTGAAATAGCTCATGACGAATCGTCCGACTGACCTCTGCGCGTCATTATGTCTCTTTTTAGCGCTGTTCACAGTATACCTCGGCCCACTTGGCCTTAGAAGTCCTTGTGTTTCTCTTTTCCTGCTGCCCACTTCGCCCACGCTCTCCCTTGGATGGCGGCACACAGCCACAGCCTCTCCTCTCCTCTCGCCTCCATTCTTCGCTCACCCACTGACCCACTGGCGGAAAGCGTGGGGGCCATCTGTGGTGGAGAGGCTACTTTTAGTCTTCCAGGCCGCTATTTTCTCTTCAGTCTTTTTTTAAAATCACAAAGTACCGGCCTGCTTACGCAATATGTGTCTCAGTCTCTGTCTCTTTTATATTGCTTCACAGATTTTGTAAACACAACAGTGCACTTGAGCCATGGCAGCACATTTATTACATAAAGAATGACCAGAATGAAGAAAAATTTACAAAAGTTTTGTTTCCAGTCATTTTATTATAAAGAGCCCCGGGATGTAATTTTATTGTGATTTGGCACTAAAGAATTGAACAGTTTTAAATATTTTCCTGAAATATTTAAGTCTTACATTGAACAAGTAATAAACTAAAACTAAAAGCTTTCTGGTTTTCTGAAGCTTGAAAAGAACATTTATTGACTTTCGATAACTGGTTGAGGAATGGATTTTCTTTATTCATGGTAGAACTACATGTAAATGTTCATATTCATACTTTTCAAAAACAAATGGCACACATTGCCTTTTTGTAACCCTACTTTTCTGAAGTTTGACCTCTAAGAAATGTCATAAGTCTTTTGGGGTGGAAAACCTACACATGCTTTTCTTCTTTTACACTTCTCTTCTTGTTGCAGTAAAGAGGGAACCAAGTGTGACTAAAAAAGAGTGAAGTTATCATTTTAAGCATTATGTCATTTAGAATTGTGATGACTGCTGAGAAAAACAGAGACTATGGATCTAAGTTTTAGGTTAAACAGCTGATGCTGACACTACCACCAAAAATAGCTGCCTTGACCACAGGTCAGTCTTTTTCCTTAAACCATGATTATTTTTATCAAATGACGCCACATGACAAACAATGAGACAGTCCTCCCTTTTCACAGAAAAAATGCACAAAATTAAACAAACATTTTATGTGCCATGGCACTCCTTAAAGGTGTAACTTCAGGGATTAAAATTGCAATGCAAATGTGTAATCATTTGTATTAGCCACAATATGTTGATCTTTGAAAACATTTTTCTTCTAAAGTGAGTACTATTCCAGGTATGTTCTTTCCTGCTGAAGCAATTTGATGGGAATTTAAGGGTAAGACACACTCCAAAGGGAAAATTATTGTGAAAACACAGCCTGATAGTATGAAAGCATCGAAAGTGTCCATTTGTTTGCTAGGTAGCAATTCATGATGACATGACAACACTTCCGAGGTTTGGTTTCCATTAGAGCTTCACATCACAGCATAAAGAATGGTTCTCCTGTACTCTGATATTCTACTGCTTTGTGTTTGGCTTTCTCAAATATAAGCAAATGAAGTAATATGCTTGTTGATATTACTAGTCATCAAGAGTTTAATACTTGTGACTTGTGAGTAATCTTTTGAACTGTAATGTTGTTTTTTTCCTACATGATATTGGTTGAAATGATGTCTCTTGCCACCAACTGATGCATCTCATTTATAGCATATATTATTAGCGTGAAAGGCCATTCAAAAGGCTAACATATATGTCTTAACAATTGCACATAGTGAAATTTCCTGTCACATTTTCTTTTGCAGAAGAGGGAACTCATCCAGGCTGATCATTTTGCAAGAAACTCCACGGATGCGAGATGTCCAAACATTTGCTCCAGGCTCTTTTGTTTGATATTTCTAAAAAGAAAATAGTAGAAAATGACAGCTTTGGAAGGTATGTCTATCAGATTTATGCCAAAAAGCATAAATTTGGCACAGAAACAAAACTTACTTTTGAACAGGAAATAAATTTCACTTCAAATGCTAAAATCACTTTCACTTCTAATCCTTGATTATAATTTACATCATGGTGTGAAGCACTTTCTAATCAGTGTTCTTAAGGGTTACACCCTTTTAGTTTTATACAGGCTATCAGATTGTGGAAGTCATTCTGTGCATTACTGAACAAAAGAGGGCAGCAGAGAGTTTCTGTACAGCCAGTCGAGTTCTCATAGACGTCCTCAGCAGACCACTGCAGTACAGGAAACAGACGATTTAATGAGAGCGGCAGGAAGCACAGCCTGCTGCTATGGCCCTCGTCACTGGCCTTGCATGGAAGCACTGCGCTTAGATGACGGATGGAGCCAGGGCCAGCCAAGATGAACAAAGGCGGGGGGGGGCTTAGGGGTGCTACTTCCTCCCTTTCCCTCTCTTCTGGCAGGGGCATAATTGCTGAGGTTGCCTGGAAACAGAAGGTGTCGCTTGTTACATCAGAGCTGCTTTTAGCCAAATTGTAAAATAGCCATCAATGGATCATGAGGGGGTTTGGTTACTAAAGATAAGCAGCAGAAGGCAGGAGGACTGGGGAGATCAGAAAATAGACAGAGGTCAACGCGAGGACCATTTATTCTTAACTGGGAAGAGCTAGATTAATGAAAAACACAAAACTACAGGTAGGAGCAATCTCAAAACAAAAGGAGCTTTTAGCACTATCACTAAGTATTTGCCCATTTATATTTTTCCAGAGTTTGTCTTTCACTGAAATCCCATTTAAGATTTAAAAGATTAAAAAATTTTCAACAAATTTTAATTTCAAAGTTAACTTGAATAAATAAAAGAAATATATACAATTTTCAAGTAAATATTGAATTTATTAAAGAAAAAACTATCTAAACCAACCTTGCCAAAATTAATTGTCTCCTAAATCTAACAACCAGCCGTGCAACATTTGCTAGGGCTGCCATCAAGCCGACTTTCTCTGCAGAACTGTTTCAGAAAGTCCGTACAAGGGAGTTTTTAACATGAACAGCCTGCGTGATGTTACACCACATAATCTCAATGGAATTTAAACCCAGACTTTAACTAGGCCATGTCGAAATCCCGCCCTTTCTTTTTTTGTCCAGTCTGAGAGATTTGCTGGGTGTCTCAGATCATTGTCCAGACACAATTAAATCGGATCAGCATAACTGAATGTTTTCATTGCATTGTGGAAAAAAGGTTCACTTAATGCACCATAACAAATCAAGTCATAAAACCAAGTAAATTACATGAGAATCAATAGCAATGGCGTGGTTTGTGATGTTGTAGAAACATCACAAACCACAGGCAAGTCGCTGCCACTGAAAGATAGTTAGATAATCCAAATGAAATATAAAATTTAATGAATAACACAGGAGGCAACCCAGTGAGAAATCAGCAGAAAATAAAATGGGCAAAGCACACCAGTATACCTACTGGGAAGGTGACTGTTGGAGTTGAAACGGGTGAGTGGTTACAGCAACTGAAAGAGAATGACTGTTGGGAATGCACAAAACCAGGTAAATACAGGAGAATACAAGGATCATTAGTAGCATTGACTGAACAAAGCATAAACAAACACCAAGCTGCTCAGAATACAAAACACAAGAATAGACAAAAAAAAAACACAAAAACCCAACCTTCAGACAAATTGCTCAAGAAGAATGGCCAAGGTAATTATAGGGGGAATACAAAAAATGTACACACCCACTTTGTCCAACTTAAATGTGACATATCCTGTATAATTAAACTGAAAACGAGCATTAGAACGTTTAAAAATATAAAGCTATTACAGTCGGGTTACATGTGTACAATTCATCCGACTAATTCTTTGGTGAATCACTTTTTAATTGCGCATTCAGTCTTTCTGTGTTCACCTGTCTCTCAAGTGAAGTTAATCTGACTGCTGTCTAAGTGTTTTGTAGCACTTGATTATTTGGATCATTTAGCTACTACTTTGCAGAGAGGTTGCAAAAGATTAAAACAATCTCATTGTGTAAAAATGTTATTCAAGACAAGGGCACACACACACACACACAAAAAAAAACAGCTAAAGAAAGCCATACATAAGTAAAGACTATTTAGGACATCGGAAACCCATCAAAATTTAAAATAGCCTTTGAAGGGTAGGTTGGTCATAAAGTATGGGTCATCCACAAAAATGAGTCTGGATGAGAAAATGTCTTATAGCCTAAAACAATAAATTTATCTACATTTTTTTTTTTACTATAAAGGAATACTTAATGACATCAGAATCATGCCATTCTTTAACATTTTCACATGATGAGATATTTTTTGATGTAACCATAAACTTTACAACCAAACTTTATATCTTTGCAGAATAAAATAAATAGGTATTCCTGTGAAAACTGTCACATAATTTGATCTACAAATGATGTATGTGTTGCTTGTGCTGTAATTAACTTTTAAACTGAAATAAACACAAACGTACAAAGAGCTGTTCTTTTGGCAGCAGGATTAGCCATGGTTGCATCACTTCTTCCCATTAATCACTTATTACTTTCTTTATATTATTTTAAGCAAGCCAGTTTGTTTGAAGTTTGGGGGCGGGAGAGGTTTCTTAAAGGGTGACTTGTTCATTTCACAAAGCAATGTATGGAAAATTAATGACTGGTTTATTTGGTATCAGTAATTAGTCACAATAAAAGTATTAAGTTGATTCTAAACCTATAAAAAGTTAACAGATATAAAAAAGAAGCTTAAGAGAAGCTCTTATGTTCTTGGCTTTATGGTTCTGCTGTCTTACTAATTTGCTATATTAATGCTGTGTGTTTCTTCAGACCCTATCATATTGATTCTGGATTATTTTTTAAGATCCGTCTTCTTTCTTTGCTTCATGTCCTAATCTCCTCATTAAGCTCCTTCCTCACTCTTCCTATCCATCCTCAAATCCTCCTTCCTTCCCTTTAAAAACATCCTTCAGTCTGAGCTATCATTCACTCTCTCTCCTCTCCTGCGTCCCCATTCAATCCCATTATTTGTCTCCCCTTTCTCCTCCACCATGTCTTTCTCTTAGGCTTTCACTCACTTTTGTTCAAAAGCCTACCCCCTTCCTCTCTACCTCCCTCCTTCCTCACTCTCCTCTTTGCCATAAACCTCCATCTCTGGCTGCATCGCCGCTGCGTACGAAGCGGATGGCGGCAGCCCACTCAGTCCTCTCGGGGAGCAGAAGGTTTGTCCACTCCCACTCTTGCTTTGCGTCATGGAACATGGAGAAATAGAGACCGAGGAGCGAGAACAGATGGGAGGAGGACACACTGGATGCCTGTTTTATAACATTACTCCTGAAAACACGGTGGTCATCACTCTGTAAGGCAGCAGCCGATTATGGACTTGTCAGGCAGATCTAGGCTAAATATGGAAGTGGATTAATGTATGGTAACACCTTTTGACCTTCTTTACGTTCTACAAATCACTTCACAGCCATATCCACAGTTTCATGCAGCTTTTCTTTCACTTTCTGTACCACATGGTTTCTTTTATTCATTCAATGATCAAAGACGGTCAACATAGATAATTTCATTTGACAGAAGTAGTAATGTGATGTAAAAGTGACACAAAATCATCCCAAGGTCATTAAACAAATCCATGAAGAATATTAAATATTTTTGTAAGACAGAGTTGAGAAATCTGACCAGCCGATTGAAGATTTGATTTACCCCGTGACCCAGTGGTGTCCAAAGTACAATCCGGGCTCTGAGGATCTGAGGCTCTGAGGCACACAGACTTCTTAAGGTGTGCTGTGTTATTTAGCGCTAAGATGTCAGCAACAGTTACTTCAAATTTTGCAAACTGGGAATTATGGCACTTCATCCATCGGCTTTTTTTTTTTTTCCCAGAATCTGGGAAAGTTAGAGGCCAAATAAAGACCTCAAACTCGTTGTTTTACTCCTCACACCGTTAGAGCAGCTTTCTCAAATTGATTTACTGGTTTCCCAAAATTATAAATTGTTTTCCAAACTTCTGAACTGTTGTTTTACCATTTTTTCCATTATTAATATTTTACATCTGCAGTCGTGTTGTCCTTCAGATGCCCTTTCGCTGTAATATTTGTTCCACCATGGCTTGCTCCCATGGTTACTGGACCCTTAATTTCTGATTGGCTGATCAATACTTCCTCAGATCTCCTCACCCAAAAGTCTGGGCTATCTTCAAATACACAGAGAAAATCAAGCTCACAGAAAACATAGTCCATTAGAAAAGTCACACTGCACTCAGTGAAGAGGTTCAGTTTATTTTATGCGGGTGATCAATAGGTAATAACATTTACGGCAGTGTGATGTAGTCATTTACTCATTCTTTCATTAGTCATTCAAGATTTGATTTTTGACGGTGACCTTTATCACATGTTTTACTCCCTTATCTCTGCCCATTTTCTGTCTGATTACTATGCATGAACGCCATTACTGCCACAAAAGTTTATTTAAACTTTTGTTTTGAGAAACATTGGAAAAGTTCAGATCGGACCATTAAAATAATTTTCTTCTTGCCAACTGAGAGTCAGGCTGTTTGTAATGTTTACATTTTAATTATATAGAAAAGTATGTTTGTCTTAAAGAGATGCAGATCAAGTTTATCACTTCCTGTTCATACAGTTCATAAGCAATGAGGACATAATAATTTACTAGTGTTACATGTTTTCTCTTCTTTTATATTTATTGAAATTTTCATCTAGATTATTTCAAGAAATACTAATAACCTTCCTCCCAACCCAGAAAAACATCTCCTCTTCTTTATTTCAAGCATAAAGGCTGAAGTCCTCACAAGGCAGAACTCAAGCTTTTAGTCAAAATATATATTTCTGACCACTTGTGAGACTTAAACTTAAAAACAAATGAAACTCATCATTTTATGAACACTATTTCAAAGCTGCTCACATCAGCTGAACTCTGACAAACACTAGGTCAACTCTTAAGCAATGTGTTGTTGTTACGGTAAACTCTTTAAATTAACATCTTAGACAGACAATAAGCCTATCTCAACAGACCTTGTGGAAATGCAATATGAGAACTTCATTATCCAGAGATTGGTGTAACCATAGCAATCAGATGCACATCGGCGTGTGACATCATTAATGACTCAACTGCTTCCATTTACGCAAGTGGGGAGACAATTCAGGCCCTTCTGCTGTTTGTTTTTGCCTTCACCAGCTCTTGTTGATGACTTTAAACAGGCGTTGGATAGGATGCCAGCTAAAAAATGATGGCAATAAATAAATCAGCTGTACTGGTTTTTAAATGCCACACGGGATGCTATTAATACAGCATGTTCAAATGCAAATGTTGCTCACAGGATTTACACAAAAACAAAGGAGAAATGAGACTTCCAGCATAGTGTACACATGAGATAAGATCTTCTCACAGCGAGGCAGAACACGAACAGTCAAATCTGGGTCATCCTTAAAGCAAAAACATCCACCGTGAGAGAGATTTTTCTTGTGCTTTCCCCAATGATAGTGGACAGCTGAATAAAGATGTTCAGACGCAGATGAGTTTCTTCAAAAGCCCCAGTGACAGCCAAGACAAGGGCAGGGTGTGATGTGATCATGCAGCATTTTCTGGAACAGCCTCACTGGTAATGAATTGAAAACAGAAAGTGAGGACAAGCTGACAGAATCCCCAGAGAGAATGTGTTTTGCTTCAGCACTCCAATGGAAGTAAAGATGTGGGTGTAAAAGTGTCCTGAAAGTCCCCTCACCCCCCAAAAAACAGCATTATGAGAGCTGCTGTTTTAATTAGGATTTTCAACATTAAATGTGTAATTATTCTGAGCTTCTGCTTTTCCCTCTGATAATATACATACCAAGTGATATTTTATAAAAGAAGCTGGATATAAAATGCTCCACTGGGTACTGTAACTTTTAAAATAACTAATTTGTGCACAAAAACTTGGGGGATGGAAGAAATTTTATTAAGACTAATATAACCAGAGATTGGTCAGAAGTTATAATCAAAAGTGTTTTTTTATGTCTCTGGTTCAAAAAATAAAAATTAAGATGAAAAGACGATAGAATAGACAAAAGTTAATATTTTAGTCATATAGATGAATTTAGGATCTATACAATATATTACAGTCTGAAAAATATATATTATAAAATATATATAAATGTATAATGTTTACATGATAGCAAAAATTCCGGTGCATGCCTACAATTGCTGAAGAAGGGGACCCCAGGGTTTGGGACATTTCCTTTAAATTATATAGCACATAAACCTGGGAAAAAGAGCCAGACCCAATAGATATTCCAAGTACAAATGGCTTCTTTCTTATTTTTCTTCTTCTTTGTTTTCATGGAGGTTGGTAAACAACTATGGGAAGCATTACCGCCACCAATGGGTTAAGCGTCTGGACCACAAAACTGCATACAAAAAAAAATGATGTAATTTATTTTGTTTTAAGAAATAATTATAGTCTGATAGCTTTTTCTTCCAGAGTTTTCTGCAATAAGTCATGCCCTCTTCTTTGGCAGTAAAAGCTGTTTTCCCAGTCAAAGCAGAACAACGTGAAATTTTCTTTTCATAAACTAGGTGGAGCTTTACCACAGACTGCAACAGTTTCATGTTTTGTCATGACTGAAACACAGCCATTCCACAACAAGAACATTTATAATGATATTTAATGATTGAATCCTGTTTAGAGAAACAACACAATAAAAACATGACAGTTCAACATAACGTATATTTATAAGATGAACAACATCTCTGTTCCCAATTTCTCACTGGTGTTCAGAATCTGATCTGTTTTCTACCATGAGCTCCTCAAGAGGTCTTAAGAGGGATTACATTTTCTTTTTCACTGTGTTTTGCCCTTATCCTTACTGCCCTCAACATTACAGGGACCTGCCACACAGATGTGCCACCATTGTTGGTAGGGCTCCGGCTCTCGCTAATCCGTGCAAATCTTTTTGTTTTCCTTGATGAGTCAGCATTTGTCTTCTGAGATTTTATTTCCCAGCAGGGAACTCAAATGATTGTGACTCATTTCACTTTCTGCATGTTTCTGCAGGCTTGTGAGTCACAGCGAGGCAAAGAGTCTACCCAAAGAGTTAAATCAGGTACAACATCGTGCTCTTCAGCATGTCATCACCGCCCTCGATGGTGCTGAATCTGGGGACCACCAGGGATGACATCGCTGTCTAGGCTACTACTCCTCGCGGATTTGTTACCTATAAACCTTTATTCCACTGGAGTCGCACTGTGGTGTTGTAATTATTAAACCTGTGTTTAGTAAAATTGGTGATTTAAAATAAAGTTCTCTGGACTGAAGGAACTTTAGCCCTGAGGATCTTTATAGCCTGTTCCTGTGAACTTCCAGAGATGAGCAGATAAAATAGATCTACATTAGTTTATTTCATTATGCACACATAAAGTCTGCTTTTGTAATAAGTATGTACAACTTCTAAGCAACAAGGAGTATTGCCTGCTTACCACTCTGGAGCAGTGGCACTTTCTTATGCAGGTGACATGGGCAACCGCCCAGGGCAGCTTCTTGTGGGTGGGTGCCCTTATTTTCTAAAGGAATACATTTAAGCTAATTATCCAAGGGGCAGAAAATTTACCCCAGGGAGGATATAAGCCCAAAGACCTGTAACTCAGAGAGACCTCCTGAGAGACAATCATAGGCCCTGTCACTAGCATCACCCTTATGTCAGCTATCCTATAGGTCAAGTACTGCACTTGTAATCTTCATCAATTAAAACCCTTTAACTGTAACCCACACATTCACACCAGTCTGCAAAATGGACGATTTGGTAGAAAACTGCTATTTTACAGTCTAACAACAAAAACATGCTTTTTTTATGCAGCAGACTTTAATGGTTTGTAAGAATAACATAGTCACACTACTGGTCAATATTTCAGATAAAATATTGACAGTGACACATGATGTCCATGTTATTGATCAGATGAGTTATTGAAATACACACCGTATAAAAACAAAACTTCAATGTTTTACTAATCATGTTAAGCTTTTATCATAATTCTGTTATTAATGTTTTTACTTATAATAATAATATTACAGATATTACAGAAGGTCTGGAAAAATAGTCCTGAGGTGCTCGACATTTCTGGACATGTTGGTTGAAGGACATTGTTTGGAGTGGTTGCCCAGAAACTGCAGCATTTGGATTGACACTCTGGATTCCACTGAAAAGGCTTATATGCAAGTGTCACTTCAGTGCCAACACACATACAAATATTAAATAGCTTATCAAACCATGTCCACCCCAATGACCTTATGGGATTTTGTTCACAATCACACACTGATTAAGATAGTGTTCAAAATATCAGACTTTTCATTATATCTTGACATGCGAAACCCTAAAGGCAACAAGTGCTTTTAATTTGAGTTTTACTGGGGCAAAGATCAGCTTTTTTAATGTTATTGCAACAAGTCTTGAGATCAGTTTATCAAGTGTCCTCTCTTTTTCTTCCTCTCTTTTCATAATTACTCATTAGATGCATCCTGGTCCCTCATACATGCACTGAACGGCATTCTGCTTTTTTGCTTCTGTAGCTACAGATTTCTTGCTTCAGTGCAAATTCAGATGTGAGATTCAGATGTGATCTGGAAATAAAGATGAAAAAAAAAAAACGTTCCATGAGATGAGCTCTTGTTATTCATCCCATCCTTTATATAATAGTTAATAGGACATTGTGCTGACGCAAGCCAGGGAGTTGTGAACCAGTGCAAAGTGTTGGTGCCTCAGAGTCTGTGCATGACTCACTATGTCACCTGCTGTGATCAGGTTGGTGGGTCAAAAGAACAGCAAACAGTTGTTTTGACAGTAAATGGGGGACTTGTTAGTGTTTCTGAAGCTGTGCGGCTGAAATGATTAATAATCAGCTCCCTATACTGGAAGTAAACACTTATCATCTCGTGTTTAATCAAATCAGACAGCTGCTTCCCACACTGTCAGACGTAGAATACTGTAGAAGTGTTTCATGCAAGGACAAAGCAAGAGTTCAAAAACCTGATGGTACACAGGTAGTCTGAGCTGGCATGGGGGCTTCAGAGCAATATTCTGGGGTTATTTCAGGTGAGCTGATATGAAGAATTGAGAAGCAGTAAGTTGCCACAGCAAAGTGATGCTCTGAGGAGGGCCATCGAAACATTTAAAATAGGCTAAGCTCAAATAAGTGCTAAATATTGTGGATTCTTGCACACTTTTAATTGTGCATTATAAGCATTTTAATATACAACTTGAATTGATAATCAGTTGAATCAGTTTTGATAAACATGCTACATGCCTGATCCTTAAAAAAAAGAAGCAACAGTGAACAAAATAAATTAAACATTGAATCAAGAGAGCTTATAAGACACCAATTTTGTCCACATAACATTTTCAGTGTTCATGTACTAATTAAGCATGAATTTTAAAGAATGTTCTCCAGAGCATTCTTACCTTCGAATCATTACCTTCTCTTAGGAGTTTTCAAAACTTTATTGCAAAAATATAACTGTTTCAATTGAGTTTTCATGCATGGACCTATGTGCTTGTTTTGTCTTGTAGTTATTGTTATATTTGTTTTTAGTTAAACGTTATCAATATAAGTTTTTTTTATTGATTTCTCAGAAAAAGTACCCTTACAGCCCCAACCTCTGGCATATTATTACACTGTGGATTGCATTTTTTTAATGAACAGGGATTGCTTTTCATTAGGAAATAGTTATTAGATAACTACTGATGTAGTGTGTGGTCTAACAGTGGAAGGGGTTTGCAATATGAGAGCTTGTCCTTGTCCAGCTTTCAGTTTTTATCCCATTTTCATTTCAATGACTCTGACCAAACAGCTATAGTGCTTTAAAATCTAAAGAGAGAAATATCCTGACCCTGACAGCTTTTAGGTTTTTAATTTTCCTGATAAATTCAACAAATCATGCAACAAACTGACCTATTAGAGTAAACATTCCCATCTAGTCGAAACTTTATTGCATTGTTTTAAACCAATCACTTTTTACAGTACATGTCGTTACTCAAGTTTAATGTATGCTAAAAGAATAATTGATTCCTTATTTATTGACTAGAGCAGCATGGCCTCGAGTTTCCGATTGGCTAATTGGGTGCCCATGATGACTTCTTCCACCGGAAACTGGCAGCTTCCAATGCAGCTGGGGCCTTATAAACATTGAGAGAAAATTGAAAGCAGAATCAGCAAGAGTCTGAATCCCGAATCAGAACTGGATCACCTTCCTGAAAAAAAAAAGATGTTGCTTTTGTCAGTTTTCTGTGTAAAAGTCACATAAAGTTAGTTTTTTTTCTTCACGTTTTTGACATGATCATCAACACTTTTGTCCATTTCCAATTCACCCATTGGGGTGATGGAGGCTGGTAAACAGTCCAAATATCCAATGACTTATATGGAGGCTTCATGGCGACATTTACTTCAAACCATTCAGATTTGTTTTTCTGATCAGTCAAGCACAGGCAGATTCTCTGTGTGAGTATTTGATATTTGTTTTGACAGGACATTGATTTAATACTGGTAATTAATAAACATCATGGTAAGAATTTATTGACACACTTACTCACCTGCTGTTAGCATTTACAGCTACAGCAGGTGCATAAAAGGCTAGGATTGTAAGGTGAACACATTCAGCTGACAGCTTTATGAAGTACATGGAGACCCATTTAAAGTGAGGAATACTTTCAATGACATTTGTAGTTTTTAAACCAAAAGCTATTTATTAAACTTTTCATTTTTGGTAATTCTTCATCAATTAAAACTTAGACTTTGATTTCCCAGAACTGGCTTGAAAATGAATAGCCAAATACCTGGCTATGCTGTGCCCCTTCTAGTTATTAAAAATAAAATAATAATAATAATAATAATAATAATAATAATAATAATAATAATAATAATAATAATAATAATAATAATAATAATAAAGCAGAGGGAAACTGTGACATAACTGGATTATGAATGAAAAGGAAGAGCATTTGAGACAGAGTGATGAGCATCCGTCCATGCACTGAAGTGGGAGACGGAAAGAGGACCGAACGTCCGGAGCGGAGAGTGTAGAGTGGGTGGGGTGTTGATAGAGGAAGAGGAGGATGAGAAGGAGAGACGAAGCTTGTGGTCTCAGCCTCCTTCTCAGAATTATCCTTTAGTGACGCAGGCTCCTCCACACACATCCTGACAGCTGCTCTCTGCCTGGTTACAGCGCCGCTCGGCCCCGTCCAATAACATTCATGTTCATTTCCGCTTTAATGCCTGGCTTCTCCCCCTCCTGGGTTCACTATTACAGCTGCATTTTGCCTCATTTGTACCTGTTTACTTAGTACTTCTTGTTTCTATCTAATCTCAGTACCTGTGAGACCACACTGTCACACACACTGGAGCTTCCGTTTTAATAAGGATGAGCTTTGGAGAGCATAGCCAATTAGTGCAAGGTTGTTTTTTCTTTTTTTATCCTGAGAACATAATAAAATGAATACTTGAATTGTAGCCAAAGGGCCCTTTGTGATTGAACAGACATACTTACCCATATTTTTAAAATGGTTCTTAAACATTAAAGCTTTTCTAATAAAGTAAAGACATTATTCCCTTTCCAGGAACACATCAATTTGAAATATAAAGAGGTGAATGACGTACTCGAAGGGTGAATTAGCGAACCATTGAAGGAAATCACAAAAACTGCATTTGGTTTCATAGGTCTTAAAGAATATGCACAACCACTTATAAATGTTGCTGTAAGCACAAATGAGTGTACAAGAAATGTTGTACAAGGTAATTTCTAGTTCAGTTCGTGGAAATCTGCTTACCTGCATTTATGTTCCCTGAAACTACCCCAAATTCTTGGTTTCCATAATACAGTTAATCTTTCTTTTTATTACATGCTCAAGGTTTTTTTTTTTTTTTTAATGGAGATGCTCTCGAAGTCATTTGTGAAAAATATTTTTAGAATTGCGGTGATTTTTCTCATGGTTTTGAACCTTTTGCCCAGCTCCTGTTTTTCTTTTCTTATGAAGTTTTTTTTTAACCTCCACATGCATCTGGTTTAACGTTTCTACTGCTGTCTTGAACTTAAAATTGACATAAATAATAAATAAATAAGTACGATTGGAACGTAAATTTACTCAAACACACTTTTAAGCAATAAATGAATGAATAAGTAAAAAACAACAACAATAAAAACTGTATGTTTAAGTGTCCTGAAAATGTCTTCCTAAGCAATAGTTTATACTACAGGCTTCCATAAAGACTGATGTTCTGATTGCTTTTCAAGAACATGTATTAAAATATTCAGTTTTTTTTAATAGATGTCTTGATCAATGAGTTCACAAAGAAGTAAAAATGCACGAGTGTTAAAATATCACCACAGAGTTCTTATAAGCCATACAATCAACCTTGAGGACAGATTCAAACACTTGTTGCACCACTGTTTCTGTGGCTACAATATTAACTTACAACACAGCCAGGAGGTTTCCATGGTGACATTATTAGTTTCAGGCCAATTCATTTTCACTGGAGTGACATGATTTTACTGAAAGTCTGGGATATCCCAGAGTCTTTTTTGTTTGTTTTCCCAAAGTTCTTACATTTTCTTGTCCTATAAAATATGCAATTGATTTCCTGCAGCTATTTTTTCCTCAACCCCTTCTTAGCAATTGGTGACATATTTCCATTAGTTTTTAGATCTGTTTTCTATTATTGTTGATGGATTTGTAAAGCATTTTAACAAATATCATGTTCTTGCACATAACATTAAGCTCACTAAATATGTCCTCGTTTAAGACGAGCATGCTTAAACGCTCTCCTGTACTGCGCCTTTAAGAGATACCGGAAGTGCTTTTCTTGCACTGGATGTACAACACTTCAATGTGACCCCTGTTGATGCTAACTTTTTTGATCACGTTATCTTCGTAAAGTAAATTTAAAAAAATGTTTCTTACCAGCGTGAACTGTGAGTATGAAAGACATATTATAAAGTTCCTGGTTTTATTATTCGCTCTGAAACAAACTTATTGTTTACGGCAATATTTATATCACATTTACGCGTTAAAGTTAGCATTATGTATGAGATATAGCTCGATGGATATTCCCACTGGTTCTTTAAATGTAGCTTTTACTTGCAGTAAAAGCTACATTTAAAGAATGTAGCTTGCTTCACGGCTAAGGAGAGTGAAAAATAGGGAAACCGCTGTTTTTCTTCCGTAAGGCTTGATATTAAAGTCAACATTTTCTGTTCTTTTTTTCAGTGGCTAAAGCAAAATCCAAGTAAGTGAAACGATTGTGTTTATATATATAAAGCGTTGAGATGTTGACAGATACTCATCAAAGACACGAATGCCTTTTTATAATGAGTAAATAGTTGTTGTTTTTTTTCTGATCTACGAAAGGTCAAAAATGATGCATGCAGTTATTAACATTCACTCCGAACGCACATTTTTGTTGCCATCACTAAACATCTGACATAATTTCCTGAGCTCGACTGTTTTTTTTTTTTTAAGCATAGCCCACCACTGCACTGGCCTGACCAAATATCAACACCAGATTGAATGTTTGGCTTCAAACACAAAATAAACAACCAAATTCAGTCAATCATGATTACCCGCTGGTGGTTATCAAGCCTTGTGTCAAATTAATGATATTTTTGGGAAATAATTTGAAAAAAGGAACAGTTCAGTTAATGAATAAAAGGTGAAAATTAATGCCCATGTCCACGATGAGTGTGTAAACGTCTTACCAAAGTTACACGTGCATTACATCTGCAGTGTTCAAAGACATCGGTAACGAATTCACCCGTTTCTTTTTCCCTCAGGACCATCTTGGTGCAGATGGTAAGCGCTGCTGGGACAGGATACGCCTTTAACACGAAGAGGAATCGGCTCAGAGAGAAACTGGTGCTGCGAAAACATGACCCGTTTGGTAAGATGAGGCCTAACCTGGAACTAGGTTGCTGGTTTGCTTCACAAACAATCCCATATGTAATACCAAAGGTGAGGAAGAGTTCTTCCTTCAAAAGTACCTGAAGGAAGTCCAATATCTATACTCTCCCTCAGCCATACCATTGGATCATACAGAGAATGTGGTTTCCCAATTTTTCTCGCTAAAAAATACATTAATGCACTAAGTTTGTGCTGGATTTTTCTGCATTATTGTCGTTGTACCTATGGATTTTATTTAATAAACTTGATAAGAGAGCATCATAGTACATACTATTGGTTGATTTTTTATTGATTCAAATTGTGGGAGTTACTATATTTGGACCAGCTGGTCAAAGAGAATACATGCCAGTTGATCTCTGGACATTGGTTGGTGGAATTGTAGTGTGATTCCATTTTAACCACAAAATTCCAGCAGAAGAACTTCATTTTCAGAACTTCATTTTCAGAACTTGTGTTATTTTGACTTCCAGTTCTGATTCCTTCGTCTCTCATCTGGTTTCATTCTGTTTCTCTGTCACTGCAGTGAAAAAGCACGTCTTATTCTTTGAGAAGAAGAAGATCCGATCGATTTAATAAAACAATGAATATGGACATGTTATGAACAGACAGTTTTATTTACACGGATTATACAGAGCAATAGCTGGAAGAGGATTCTGATTGGCTGCTGATTAATGGAAGCTCTCAAATATTAATCAAGACATCTGGAGGAGTTCAACATAAAGAAGAAAGGACCAAAAACAAGCATCCTGTTGTATCGAATACGTAAAATTTTCAAATATGTGTAAAATTTTGTCAATTTGGGTTAATTCAATAAATTATGTCCACTGAATACATTGTTTCAAGTTTCTTACTGCAGCTGTGATTTCAGAGGCTTGAGTCAATGAAGTTGGGGTTCAGTTAGAGAAAAGTCTCAGAACAAATCGGCCGGAAGGTCCTGTTTGAACGGGAATGATGTCTGGGTGCCGACGGCCTGCACGCTCACCGCTGCCACCTGATTGGCTCTGCGTGCCATCTCCTCCAGAGGCATGTCAGGGTGGTGAGCCAGGTAAAACGCCAGTGCTCCGATGAAGCTGTCGCCAGCTCCCTGCAGAGGAACAAAAACACTTATGAACATTTTGACTCAAAGAAGAATTATTTCACTGGGTGCAAAATGAAGTGGAGCCAAGCTATAGATGATGCTTAAATTTTTTATTGGTGACCAGAGGTGATGGTTTATGTACTATTTGTTTTTATTATTCTAAAGGCTAACAGGTCCAAAATAATATGTTTATTGTGCATTTTAAGAGACAAAAAGACTAATTCACTTTATTAGGTACACCTGTTTAGTCGCGAGTTATGATAGATTGCAGTTCAGCCAATCGCATGGCAGTAATTCAATGCATTTGGACATCTAGACTTCATAAAGACAACTTGCTGAAGTTGAAAATGAGCATCAGAATGGGGAAGAAAGAAGATTTAGGTTTGCTTAAGTGTGTCAAAAGATAAAATACAGACTAAGCTGCGGTTGCGTGACAAAAAAACCTCATTGATATCATACATCAGATGAAAATAACTAATAACTAAAAGTCAAATAATCAAGCCTCACAGGCAGGAGATACAAAACACCATCTGAATGCATAACATTGAAGCTGATGGGTCTCTGTTCTTATACAATATAAATGTAAAAAAACAGATTACAGTTGACTCTTCAGTAAAGCTCAATGTTTGTTGGTCACATAATGCTACTGTTAACTGCAAAATAAAACTATATATGATCCAGTTAGGTTAATTCTTTACATATAGTAACACATTGTACAACAGTAACTGTACATTACTAAGAGGCAATGTGGGCTTTTCACATATAAAGTCATTAATTGTGTGTTTTAAATTGGATATTAGATTAATTTGATTTCTGAATGCTGTACAATCTCTTCTTTTCAAACCACTTCCCTCATACAAATGTAATGTTTCTACATTGAAAATCACACAAAGGATGCCTTCAGGGTTTCTTTTCTCTCTAAGGCCTTTGAGCGTCTGTTCAACAGTCATCACATTTGCACAAACTTGTGGTGTAAACAATTTATCAGCAGTAGAAAACAACTTAACGTTTTTAGACCAGCTATTTTCAGAGGAGAGAAAATGGAAAAAAAAGCTGATGTTTAACAGCATGAAAACAAAACGGGAGAGGCTTGAACAGTAGGGGGTGCTGTGGCATTTATCTACTTCGTTTGCACTCCATAAACCTACAACCAGTTATAAAAAAAATAATAATAAAAGGAGGGGAGAGAATGTCTCAGTCAGCTTTTTCTGCACATCATTGAGAACTTTGCCATTTAATGCTTTATTTTTAAATATTAAACTGAAAAATGAGTTTTGAATTGGTTTAATGATGGCTTGTTTTTTACTGATAAAATTGTCAAGTTATTATATTAAAATATTTAATAATAATAGATTATTAAAAGAAATATGGCAGCACAAATTGCAGAAAGAATGAATTTAAAGTTCAAAAATAAAAAGGACGCTTTATGAACTGTTAACAGAAACATGTGGCTTCACTGTAAAAGGCAGAAGTTTTGGTATTACCTCATAAATCGTCCCTTTTTCCATCGTGCCCTATTGATAAAGACGGAATGTGCTGTCTACGCCCTGGAGGGGATTGTCTGGTGTAAAGGAGGGGGGGGTTCGCTGATGGGAAAAGGAGCAGTGGTATGTAGGGACACGCTCATATTTAACCGCAAACGGCCCCCCGACGCTGGTTCTCACAAGCCCATGCCATTACTCATCACCACAGCTCTGAGGAGTTCACTGCACTCTGTTTTCACCCCCCCACCACTCTCCCTCCGTCTTCAGAGTAACTCTTTTGTCTGGGGATAAGTCAAGGAGGGAGACTAAAAACCACCAATCGTGACCTGGTCAGAGAGGAGGAAGGTTCTGACAAGCTTCTATGTTCCCAGCATTCACAAATGGTGCTGATTTGACATTTAAAAGGCCGTTATTACTGCTCCCCCTCTCCCATCCTCCTCTGCGAGGAGTGCAGGGATGCTGGAAAGGGTGAGATCAGAAACGAAATATTTCACAGGCCTGTTGGATTTCCACGTTTAAACCCATGGAGTGTTTATGTCTGTCTTTCAGCTGGGCCAGGCTATTCTGCAGTCAGTGTTTGGAGGCTGGGCTTTGTAGGAGACGGCCCCCGTGGTTCGGATCTGGACCCTTTCCCAGGCAAATGTGTCATGGCTGACACTGGGATGTTACTTGAGTGGATTTGGGCAATCCTCTGCTGTAAAGCATGTTGTGAAGGACAAGTTGGACGATGCGACCACAGAAACAAGATCTTAGTCTTTGTCGTCGTGACAGCGTTATTTAACATGTCACCTCAGCCCTCTCTATGATTCACTCTGTCTAATACACCTGTTGTCGTGTCAGTAATCTGCCTTCGAATCCCTTTTAAAACAACTGGCTTTGTCTATTAACACTGTGACAAGGTGGGGCTGGAACAGGTTTCTGTTAGCTAAAAGGGAAATCTCTGTGGTATTTAAAAAGGAATCTACATTTTAATGCTGTACTAACAATTATTATGACAACGAATTACACAGATGTGGACAAATATTTGGTAAGGTTGTGTAAAACACAGTAAAATAAATTCACCATTTATTGCAGACGCTTCATCCCGCGCTGAAAAGTTAAATGAAATTGGTTTAGTTTTCACGTCTAATGTTAAAACAATATAATTTTTTCATAATATCACAAGTGACACGTATTGGCTCCCGAAACAAGCCTTGTTAAAAGAAAGTGACTAAAGCCATTTTTATCTTTAGCTTACGTTTGCCCTGGGTTATAAATAAATACACCACACAGAGGAATTTTTTTTAGAAACTGGACAGGATCCTCGTTTGTCTCACCTCCTTTACCACCCAGTGAGCAGGATGGTGAGAGAGGTAGAGACTCACCGTCAGAGAACTGCAGCAAAGAAGTTATCAAGTTTCCATAGCAACTATTGGACACCATCTATATACCATATATCATGTTTTGTAGGCATGGAATAAAAAGCCTCCTCTGTCCTACTTCAGAAAGCATAAATGTGAGTTTGTTGAACTCTGGGACTTTGTACTTTGGCTTTATGAGTCTAAGATTGGACTTTTAGGCAGCAAACATTCCAGGTTGTGTTCAGTGTCGTTCAGTGTGATGAAAACACTTAAATATGCTTAATAAATGGCACTTTCCACCTACTGTTAAGCATGATACCAGGCTTCTGGATCATGGCAATCGTGCAACAAGGAATAATCAAAGGGTTCTCTTTATATCTCCAAACCTTGTAAAAATGTGACAAAAAATTACACAAAGTATTATCACAGTATGGGTATCACAGTATTATCAAAGAAGCAATACTTTCATGTAATATTTTAAAGTGGTTTTGATCAATAGCTCTTCAGACTTTTGCACAGCACTGGATAAGAGTCGAACGGAATGATGGAATAAGGAGATTTAGTGAAACTCGGCGATGTTGATATATTGGGAACTAAAAATGACTGTATCTGTATGTTTTAAAATCTTTAAAGCTGTTAATTGCCACTCTACAGAAGCTGGAAGGAAGTAGGCCATTAGCCATTTTAGTACAACTTGATAGTCAGAGAATAAAATGGATAAACCACGACTGTTAAATTCCAGCAGCGGTAGAGCAGGCAGCACGTTTATAGGCTATTGGTCCTAGCTGATGCAGCCTGGGGTTCGAGCATGTCTTCTGTCTTAGCTCATTTCCTGACTGATTGCTGAAGTGTACTGGAATAAATTAGAAAGATTCAAGCTGAGATTGGAGTGGACTGAATATCTCATTGTAAGAAAAAAAAAAAAAAACAGGCCTGTTATATATTACCAGCATTAATGCTGCTGACAAAACTGAAACAAACTGATCCACCACTTTAAGCAACTGTACTGTAGAAATAAGATTAGTTAAGAAAAGTGACTTTGTTAGAATCAGAATCCAGCCTAAATGACTGAAGAGAACCATTAAACCTTCCTCTGTCTTAAAAATGAAGTTTCCTTCACTGAGACTGGCATCTGACGCTCCTGGAACAGCTGAATGAAGCTCAACGGGGATGACAAGCGCTACCCCCTTCAGCTCCCCACCAATGCCCTAGACACACTTTGGCGAAGGTTAGATCTGGAGTCCTGTCAGTCAAATGACACAAGCACTTTCTGCGGATGAGCCGTGATGCTGTTATTGGTCGGCCCCGTCCGTCGTGTCTTGACCTCCGCTGCCTTCCCTCTGCCTCTTCTCTGCCTCTTCTCTGCTCTGAAGTAGAAATTTATGATGGCAGGCTTACAAGATTAACAAAGTGAGCTTCGAGAACTTTTCTGCAGCACAGTTAATTCTGAATACGCCCCATGGAGCTGAATCCCAGCCAAGTTGTCGTACTCGTACGTGCTGGGAGTCGTTCCTTAATCAATGTTTTTCCATCAAGCGTTTCCTCGTGTTAAGTTGGGTTTGACCAGCGGTCAGAATCTCTTTTCACTTCTGTCTTTTCAATAAATATTCTATGTCATTGAACTGAATATGCAACAACCAAACAGCAAGATTTAATGAATAATAGCGTCTTTTTATCCAATTTCAGAAAGGATTTAGGATTTACTAGAACTTTTTTTTCATTTGGACCTTTAGCTAAAGAGAACGTTTGCAAGAAAATGTGTAAGTTTTGTAAAAGTAAGGTTGCTCTTCCAAAGGAAACATATGGCTAACATATTCTACAATCAATTGACAAAATGTGATGTAGCCTGACAAAACCAATCTTGAACTTTAGATCTGCAATTCCAAAAGCAACGTGAAACACCATAAATATGTCAAAACATGGTGGTGGCAGCACCATGATTTGAAAGTTAAGTTTTTGAAAAGATAGATGAAATTCTAAACTCAGAGCCGTTTTTGACCAAAACCTTCCAGAGACTTACAGATTTTTTATCACAACTTCTCGAGAGTGTAATTAAAGGTGAAAGTTTTCAGATTGCCATTATCTGGACTCCAGGACTATCTGACAATAAATACAACCGCTTCCCTGGAAAACAAAAGAGAAATTAATGCTTACAGTAAGTCAACGGGTTCTTAAAATATGTAGATATATGCAATTCCCCACTAAATGATTTTCTCTTGAGCTCTGCACAAAATGTCATAATAAAGGTGGAAAAATTTTAAATCATACATTATGGTCTAACTTCCACATCACAAAAATATGTAACGCTCTTTAACAGTGTTGTGCAAACATTTTTACATGTATATGAATTCCTTGGTCCAGAAGCTTCTGTACAATTTACTCAAGGATGAAGATGCAGCTACTGAAAATCCCCAGAGATTTTCAAAAGGTTTGTAGCATGTAACAGAAGCACAACAGAGTGTGCTTGCAATAAAGAAGTACAACAGAACATGTCACACAAGCAGCAGTTGTTGTTCTGGTTGCAGACAAAGATGAGCACAGAGAGAGAAGTTTCATAATCAGAAGAGACCTGGATGCGCCCACATGTTTTGACTGACATGAGATTTTTGCAGAAATAAAGCGCTTGGATGCCACAGCAGTCGCCAGTGAGAACTAAAGAAGGACAACTTATAGAAAATGCAGATTTGAAAAAAAAAAAAAAAAAAAAGAAGAAGAAAAAAAAACTGAACCTTTCCAGCCTCCACAGCTCCCCTCTGAGATCCTGCCTGCCGTTCCTGGGTGACAGATGGAGCTGTGTTCAGTTAACTCCTAGCTTACTGCCTCTGTCAATGGAGGGCTCCCCGGGGAGAACGGAGACCAACTGAGGGGCAGCAATGACTCACATCGGCTTTTGCGCCCGGAAGCTTCCTGTGGCACTCGGCCGAGGACTCTGAAGTGACGAGGGAGGAAGACTCAGAGATCAAACACACATTTAATTGGACCAATTAGGCCCCTCACATGTTTTATCCCTCCTCTGTGCTTTATCTAAGCCCTCTTCTCTGAACAACCCAGAATGACTGACATGACTATGAAGTGGCAGAGGTATGGCCTGACATCTGTATCACTGAGCAGCAGATGGTGGGTCACATACAGCCCACCATGCATGCTGATGTGGCAAAATACCATAACCAGGAGGTTTTCCCTTGCTTCAGTCTTCCAGGCAGGAATCTGTACTTTCAATCCTGCTCTCCTCAGAGAAGACTGGGAACAATTGGCCGCACTGGGCCCACCGGACTACTGTAATGTCTGGTTTAGAGAGGATTGTCTACCTTTTGGACCTCCCAGGGCAGTGGAAACCAGGCCCACCCAAGTCCTGCAGGAGCATAGAGGCTCTGTGTGAGTGTTTGTGCTCCATCCACACAAAACTGCCCCGACTCTGATCTCAGTGAGGGAAACCTGAACTCAATTTGAGACAAAAGCGACGGGGGAGACCCAGCGTTGGATGATTTGCTTTGTTATTCATCCAGATTCATGGCCCTGACTCAGACCATAATTGCTCCTCCTGTGTAAAGTGTTATTCAGACAGATGCAGAAGGAGAAGATGATGAAACAGCGTGTGTGAGAAGGGTGGCAACTGCATTCATACTTGATTACTGGAAAACACAAAAAAAGCCTCTTGAATGAGAGGTAAAGCAACTTCAAGGATGGAGATAGGAAGTAGACACTTTTTAATCAAGCACTTAAAAAGACAGAGCCACAGATGCTTGGAAAAGCAAAGTGACAGGAAGGACTCAAGTGCTCCAAATAAGATCTACAGGCCCAAAGATTTGTCATAAAGTGTGTTTATGAATTGTAGTTAAAGGCAGTCAATATCTCCTGTAGATATCAGTCAGAGTGAATCTTCTTTCAACTGTACTGTTTTTCATCTGTAATTAGGTTTGCACTGACTCTTGAAAATATGGTTCAAAATCCCTTCCAGACTGTTTTGGGAAAAGATACTTCTGTGTGTTTCAAATATGTGGTAATTCTGCAATAAAAAAGGCCGTTATAATCTGTCCTTAACCCAGCCACTTAACACAACAGAATGAAGTTGTTTGATCGGGGGGAAAAAAGTGTTTTAACAACTACCGTAACTAATGCAACAGTAATACTGTGGTTTTCTCCAGCTGCTTGAACGGTTGAAAATGACTCTTGATTTGGCCCTGTGATGCTGTTAACTTCACTCTTTCATGACAAGTTTTCTTTAATTCTCCAGTATTTTCCCTTACTCTGAAGATATTGTCAGTTCATAACCTAATCCATGTTTTTTCTCTTTAAAATACCCAAATTTTCCCTTTGATTAGAGTTTGTTGTGCCACCTGCGGTGCAAAGCAGAACAGTGGCCTGGTTAAAAGTTGCGAGAAACCGCACTTGAGTCAGCTAGTTGTTGTTCGTAGTTGAATTTATACTTCACAATAGTTCTTTTAAAAGGGTTCTCACTCTTGAAAGATATAATCATCGGCAAGCAGATTGCATCAGCAGGAAAAGTGAGTGATAACTTGTTAAATTTTTTGCCTCAGTGAAAAAAAACAAAACAAAAAGAAACGAGGACTTACTGGAAGAGGGATTATGATGTCTAAAATACTTAAACACAACGAGATTTATGGGCCTATCAAAGAACAGAAGAAGTGGGTAATGAGGGCATGCAAGCAGGCCCGACCGCAGCTTTCTGCTGACTGGTGAAGGCCTGAGAGGTGAGTCATGGAAGAGAGGCTGAGGGGGGCTCAAGGGCCATTATCAGTGCTAGTGGTGGTAACAGACAGAGCGAAATCGGGGGTTAGTTCTTGGAAAGTGACGAGTAGATGCTGCTGTATACTTCAGATGCAAACACGCAAGCCTTGTCACTTTTTATTTGTTGCTTTTTCCTCTCTGTCACAATATCTGTTGTGGTTTTAAGTGCACATCTCAGTACGCTGTGTGAACGTTTATCTCCAGTTTAAGAAAATGACTGCAACGTAAAAGTCCCAAAGGAACGTATTATGCACCAAACCATTGCACAAACAATAATCCCCTCTCTCTCAGGTCTGATTGAAGATGTGATTAACACCGCTGTGCAATGACGTGCTTGGCTTGTGCAACGCAGACCTCACAAAACCCTCAGTGGCAGGAAATATCGAGTTCAGGCTTGTGTGACGAAAACAAGCCACAGAGGCCGGTGTGAAATGACTCAACGACTCTTTTAAAGATTAGAGGAAGCTGATGGTGGTCACCACATCCACACATAAATCTACCAGAGCAACGGATTAGTGTTCGTCTGAGGTGAAGAGGCAGAAAAAACAAGTGTGAATCTGAAGATTTCCTGCTTAGGAGGATAAACTATCCTGTCAGATTTCATATGACAGTCACAGAACTTAACTACAAAGTTTTCCATTTAATGGTTTAGTTTTCTTAGGTGGAAAGCGTCAGTACACTCTGGTGGGTACTTGTGGAAACATTAAAAACAGCTGAGCTCAGGGCTGACAATACTTACAGTAATTTAAAAAGAAGGAGTTGCCATCTAAAATGATTATTTAATTTTCATTGGCCCTTAGTTATTGCTGAGGGTAATATTGAAACTGATTGAACAGATTTCTTATAATCAGCCCCTCATAATCTAAATAAATAAAATTCATTGCAAACAATTGCCTTTAATTGTTAGGATTAAGTTATAATATTGAAGTCCATGATGCATTATATGGTGTTGGCAGCATTATGCAGTGAAGATGATTCTGAGGAGAGCTCATTGGAAGATGGATGGAGCAACTGAGAAAAGTTTGTGGCTACAAAGATCCCAAGCATCCAGCCAGAGCAACAATAAAATGGTTTAGATCAATGTGATAAAACGGCCCAGTCAAAGTCCAGACATATGTCCAATTGAGAATATGTGGCAAAACTTGGAAATAGATGTTCAAAGACAGTGTCCATCTTATTTGACTAAGTTGAACTGTCTTGCAAATAAAACAACAACAAAAATCAGTCTCCACAGGAGAAAAATATGTTGCATTAATTTCTAAAAAGCTTTTTTTGGAGGGGGACTAAATAAACCTAAATGTCTTTTCAGATTTTAATTGAGAAAAAAAATGTTCAGTCATAATTTTTGACATAATTTTGAGTTGGTCAGTCACAGAAAATCTTAACAAAACACATAAAACTTTGAAGTTGGGAACCAAAAAAAAAAAAAAAAATAAATTAAGCACAAAACAGTTTAAAATCTATTATGGATCATCAGCAATATCTTAACCTCATAGGAGATTCTTATTTCAGGTTGCATATTTGGCACTGTAAAAGAAAAAAAACAGCTTAAGAGTCATGTGTTTTAGTGGGCAAAAAAACTTAATAAGACTCACTTTGTAATTTACATTTCTAAACTATAAACCTGCACAACTCTACATGAAGAAGCTTGCAATTAAAAAGATCTGGCAGACCTCAACGAGCTGCTGGTGCTGATTGACAGGAGACACCAGAGCTGTCCGCTCAGACGGCAGTCCTTCCCACAAAGGAGGGAAAAGGAGATTTTCTCATTTCATTTGATCAACTGGGTTTGTATGATGGTCTAGCATTTCCAGATTCACACTGTTTCTCTCTCCACTGAGCAAAAAGTTTTGAACTTCTTATTTCCAACTAAGTGACATGAACAGTGAATACTACACGCCCCATTCAGACTAGGCCAGTTATGTGAACTAAAAGAATAAACTAAAAAATACTATGTCCTTTTAAAACCGACCTATCAACTGATCCAGGAGTCTGATATTTCTAAAGATTGAATATAACACCTTAAAACTGCCCCAACAGAAACGCAGGAGCAGTTGTGAGTGTCAAAGGGTTAATTTTGGTTTATGTGGTTCTGAGTAATACTTCTATCATTTCCTATAAAACCATTTGAACAGTGAAGCTGTTGTGTTCAGTTCATGTTTTCATGATATATTTGACTCAGACAGCTTCTCTTTGATATTTATTCAACATTAATATGATTATTTTTTTCTGATAAAATTTTTTGAAACTGAATGTTTAGTTTGTAGTTTTGAATAATTAATAAGTTCTTTTAAAAAATGCAGTGACAATGTCTCATTTGGACTTACAATTAACAAGAATAGTGAAAATAACAGTTGTTCTCTAAAAATAAATTATTTTATTTTATCTTTACATAAATGTATTTATTGATGTATAGTTTCCTTCAAAATGGCAAAACTATAGAATACCCATGACGCCAGGATTTGAAAAAAAAAAAAACCAAAAAACTTATGGTATACTGGTTTAAATCCATTCACATGACAAGTCATATAACTATGTGTCTTTTCCTTACTGTTGTGTCCACTGCTTTGACCGCAGTAGATGGTACATGCGTCGAAGTTTTATCCTGTGCCTTAAGCACCACGCAGCCTTGGGGTCCCAAAGTGATGATGACTGCCATGCAGCCTCGTCTCAGAAGCTCCTGAGCGGCGTGATGAGCATCCTCCACATTATTCACCGAGTAGCCGGTCAGCAGCTCTGCCTGCAAGGAGCCAACCAGGAGAAATTGGACAGCTTTTAGGTCAAGGAGAAAAGTTAGTCACACGTTAGGAATCAAAATGAAAGGCCAGAAAAAAACCCATATTGGTGGGGGATACTGGGAGGATAAGTAAAACTCTTGGTTGGGGAAATTCCCCGAGATAAAACAGCAAGGCAGCAGTGCGTGGTGTTTAGTGTGTAAGTTAGCAAAGCTTTATTTTCTGCCTTTTGTCATTTAATAAACACAGTGAAATATATTACAGTAGTTTACGTCAACATGTCTCTAATTAGTAGCAGCTCACTGTTATGAGTCAGCCTTTTAATTACACAGTGGTCGTGGTCAGAAACACCCATAAAACACTCTGTGGAAGGCTTTCAGAGCTGGACAACAGTCTGCATGCCTCAAATTCTCCCAGGGAAAATCCTGTGATGTCATTCAGCTCCAGAATAATAAAACAGTGATAAAGCAGGACCTGATGACAATCAAAGAAGGCTGGAAACATGGCAGGCATATCTAGGATTGTTTTCTGCACAGACAGAGCTCCTGTTTGTTATGTTTCCCCAACAAACTGGTGTTTGTGAGTAGATTAAGACTGTCTTGCAAAAAAAAAAGAAAAAAAAAAACATGTTAAATGACATGCAAAGTCTCATATGCTGAGTTCAGCATGTGTTTGTCATTATTTCCCTAGTGAATGGAGCAGCACTGCAACATAATTACTCAATATTTCTATCATCGTACTGGATATCAAATAGAAGAAAGCGGGACCATAATTCAGGTGTAGTTATATCACTTTGACACTATGAATCAAGATAAAACTTCTTTGGGTTTAAAAAAAAAAAGATCAAAAGATGCCAGAGGAATGTAATTTCAGATAGTTTTGGTTCTTTGAAGCTAAACTGAAGGAGAAACAGAGAATTCACTTTTCACATTTTGCCACAGTTCAACCACAAATCTGAATGTGATTTACTGGAATAAACCAACACAGAGTACATTATATCTGTGAAGTGGAAGAAACAGAATGTGCAGTGTGGTTCGAGAAATGAAAATCGGACCCAGTCTCACTGAGCGTAAACTATTTAACGGAGAAAAATTAAGCTGCAGTGGCTCTACAAAGACATCTTTATATTTTTAAAGGCACTATTGAACAATCCTGCATTTAAAAGCAACGACTTTGTATTGATAAGCTAGAAAAGAAATTTTATAAAAATGGTGTCAATATTCAAAATAAATTTGACACTGAGTTGCAGGTGAAGATTGTTGAAGGATTGCTTGTGACCACTTTACGACTACATATGAAAGCGTGTGTGAGAGAATCTGTGTCAGACTTGATGGTCCTCAGGTAGAGATCAAAGGTGGTTTCCCTGACTATTAAACCCGTCAGCATGGCATGTTGGCTGAGGATCAAAGGGTGCCTTGTACTTTGTCATTCCAAAGCCTTTCTTTCTGTCCTCCGTACCCCGAGCAGGGGCACGTTACTGTGACACATGCCTGTTTGTGCACGGTGTGTATCGGCTACAGCGTCCGGACGGGAGGGTCAACCAGCAGCTGACACGTGGGGGGGGATCTGTCCGCTTAGATTCACCCAACCTGAGATCTGTCAGAGAGTCAAAGTAAGCGGTGATCTGGGACAGCTCAAAAATAAACCGGTGCTTTCAGAGCCCGCAGCCAACTCGAATGCCAAAGGAGAAAAAGAACCGTTTTGTTACTCATCGGCTTCACACCAGGGCAGGGAATCAATCTACCTCCCTCTGTGTTCAGAAATATGTGCAGAATTACAGCTCTCTCACTGTTCAGGCATACTGGTGTGTGTGCATCCGTGCACTTGCGCGCGCGTGTGTGCGTGTGTGTGTGTAAGTGCATGTGTTAGTGTGCACACACAAACACAAGAGGACCTGTTCTCTTTAAAGCATATGCACTAAAAATCTGCTAACAGTGTGGGTGTATTTAAAGTAAGGTACATGTTTATGCGTTAAAAACAAAACAAGGCTGTTGTTGCAGGTTTTTATGTCATAATTTTTTGTTTTTTAATCTCACAAAACTGCATATGTAAAAGAAAAATGCTAAAATGACTATTTAGTTGGAATTTAAATCAGTGTGTCTTCATGAAAGGGTTGTACACTTTAATACATTTCATGAGGGCAATTTTTAAAATCACTTCCTAATTAAATTATCCTTCTGAAGCTAATAGATCTAAAAGGAAACTCAGACCTTTCAAGTGACAATCTCCATAATTTAAAGAGCCTGGTGACATATCAATTTGTAAAGACCAGAAACAGCAACACACAAGGATGAAACTGAATCTAGTGCCTTGAAAAATTATTCATATTCCTTGAATATTTTCACAATTTGACAAATCACAGCCATAAACCTCAACTTGCTCTGCATAATTTGATGAACAAACATAAAGCAGTTGTGAAGAGGAATGAAAATGCCACAAAAATTGCAGAACTTTTTTCAGACTGTGATGGGAACTTGTGTTAAAATCTCGTGAGGGATGTCACTTCTAGCTTTGCACATGTAATTGATATTTTTTCCTATTCCTCTGGAAAATTGTCAGCTTGGATGGAAAACATTTGTAAGGAGCAATGGCTGAGCTTTTGGGTCTTGATCCAGGTGAGATTGAAATGAGATCATGAATCTCAGAAGTAATATCCAGCTTAAATCTCAGCAGCATTCACAGTATTTCTGGAATCAGACAACTATTAAAATCTTCATTAGCCTTCTCTAAAAATACCTGCTTTGTTTGGTTCAGCATATTAGTCTGAGATCTAGAATGTCATTGGCTTGAATACTTTAAAAAAATGTGTCTCATATTCAATATAAGACAAAACGAATGATGAAATTACCATTTAATTTTATACTCAAAAATGATTGTTTTTATGTTTGGAATTCTATGTAAATCATCACATCTTTATCTTGGCATATACTCCAGCTTGTCTAGCTAGATCAAAAATGATCTGAAATCATCTGACTGTATGACAAACACCTACTCGTGGGTGGGATGTTTTAGTGCTCTTTCAACCTCTTCCCCCTGCACAGTAAATAATATGACAGTGCCTCCATGACCTGACAATCAGGAGGTGGGGTGGGAGAAAGAGAGGAGACATGTTTCGTTTTCGTCAACTCTCCCTTTCATGTTCCCACACCTGGCGACAGCACCTCGACGCCCCGCATCACCACATCAAATAAAGAAACCCAGTTAAACTGACATCCACCTCATCCCCAGAGGGGGGTGACTAACTCCGCCAAAGAGCACATCTGCCCTGTTGTTTTTACTACCATTCCCATCAATCCCTGCCCCTTGCAGCTCGTCTGTTATCGCCTGACAGCTAGTGTTCAGAGTGTCTTGGCATACATTTTCTGGAGACATGCTTTTTGTCTTTCTGAAAGCTGCGAGTTTATTTGGCTCAATAGATGATTTATAGATGGGCTGACAGGAGTTCATGAAGCAGGAAGCACATATGCATCTGTTCAGAGGTTCATTTTCAACTCACATCTCAGTTTACTTCTGATGTTGCCATTCAGAGATCCTCAAATACATGTTGTTTGAAATGTAAGAGGCAACATTTCAAACAACATTAAAAAAAAAAAAAAATTAAAAATATATATTTTTAAGAGTTTAATTTCTTAAATTATCGCTGTGCACTGGAGCTTTTTTAATGCAACGATAAAGTGGACATTTAAAACCCATTTTCCAGCTAAGAATAATTCAGAATCAGCTGTCCTATTTAAGTAATTAATTTAATTTTCTGCCCAATGTACAGACTTTTTCACATTGCGTGGGCCCAACGTTGTTGCCAAAGTAAGTGCTGTCACAAAGTTTAGGTTTGGACTCCACCGAGGGTTTCCCATGTCACCGATCCTGAATGAGTAAAAAACGGGATTAAGGTGACTTTAACATATTCTGATCCTTGATTCTAAATATGGTGTGAGTGCTTCTGAAATTGCTGATTCATTGGAATTTTCTCACACAGCTGGGTGAACTGGGATTCACCCAGCCAGTTTATGTGTTGCCATTATTCAAAGGGGAGACCAGGCAGAGTTAAACAATAACAGACCTATATCTAAATGATCTGTACTTGACCTTGAATATCTCTGTGTCCAAGGCCCTGGAGACATTCATCAGTGAACAACTGAAGGACTTCCTGAAGCTGAATGACATTCAATTCGATTCTCAGTCTTTTTTTAGGAATATGCGTAGCTCCACTACGGTAGCGCTAAATGTGGTTAATGATTTTATTGATTTTTTTTTGAGATAATGAGCAACACTGTGCTGCTTGCCTGAACAAATTATTTGACCAGCAGGTCTCAGTGTGCTCAAGTCGGGGGTAAAAAATGGTTCTGACACTGTTGTTTGGCTTTCCAAAATCATATAAAGACACAGTATTTATGTATGTATGTATGTATGTATGTATGTATGTATGTATGTATGTATGTATGTATGTATGTATGTATGTATGTATGTATGTATGTATGTATATAATTATGTCTGATTTAATGTCAGTGAGAAAAGGTTAGATTTCCTTAAATGGAAAAATCTGGTTTCATATATGTATCGCTTTGCATGGCAACTTCATTTTTTTTGTGCATGCATGTCTGAGAAAGATGGATTGATGGTGCATGTAGGTAAATAGTAGCATGATCCACAAGTGTTATTTGTGATTCTTCACCTCAGACTCATTACAGCAAAACACATCAGAGACCCTGTAGAAACCGAAATCCAAGTCAGGAACGGCGGGCGCTGGGTTGAAGATCGTCCTTACTGCAATAAGAAACAAAAATGGTCCGTTTCATTGATTACTGCGTCAAATGTCAGAACTGATAGCTTGAGCAGAGCTTGAAAAATGCAAATGTTCAAAATAATCCAGCCGGTTGTACAGCTGTCAGCTTGTTTTTGAAAGGATTTTAACAGTTTCACTTGGTGAGATCTTTTGTCTTCTCCTTTTCTGAGTCTCGCTGCCAAGACATCTTAATTAAACCTTCACTTGGAACAAAGGCTTGCAGGCGACCGCTGGGGATTGCTCTGGAAAGCAAAGCTCAAGTGGAAGAGCTGCTATAAAAAGAAACCCTTTAAACAATTAAATTAGCATTCTGTAAGAAAAAGAGAATAAATGGTGAAAAGATCTCGCATCTAGCAACATTTAGCAGGTTTGCGTGAGGAGAAAAACTTCAACATGAGCTGTGTATATGACCATGTATAGGTGTATGTATCTGTGCGTGGGTGTTACATGAGTTGTGACCCTCTACGCATGGATATGTGAGTGAATTTGTGTGTCACAAGTAATCCTCTGTATGTGTTGCAAATCACTGTCTAATGCATATTCATGAGAGCATTAATGCGTCTAATACCACGATTTCTGTGTATGTGCGAGGATAAGCCCAGCCTGACGAGGCGATTAATTCCGATATCTCTGTGTACAAAATAAAGCCTTGCGCGAGTCTGAGAGTTGGAGGGAAATATACATATCAACGCTAGTGACATCAAAGTCTGCTGTGGAGAAGTGTGTGTGCATGTGTGTTTGCGTGGGCTCAGAAGAGAGCAGAAGCGTGGGTTTGCACAGGGCTTTGGCCACCTGGCACTTTGAGGTGGATGCTTGGCTGCTGGAGAGTAAAAGTGGAAATAATGTCTGTTTCAATGGACATGAAATACTTCTACTGTATTTGCACTCATGCGCTAAGGAGACCCAACTCTTTTCAGTCTTCCCATCTCAACTTTGGACTGACTAGTTTTCAACATAAGAGCACAAACTCTGTAAAGTGATGCCTCTGTGTATGAAAAATGGAAATATCTTTGTGAATCTGTCTGCAGAATTAAATGCTTTTAGAAATGGTCAGTTCATTACTCTGTCTATCCTTCTTAATGTTGCTATTCAGTTGCATTATGATGTAAGTTAACATTTTGATGAAGACAACAGGCCTTCACCTTAAAGATTTAAACATTTGTTTTGGTAATAATAACAGCACTGCAGATACAGTGAGCAGTGAGTGCTGCCTTGAGCCCCTCCCCCCTCCAAGGCATTTGCAGGTGATCAGACAGCAACCTGGTCATGCAGTAAACACAGTCTGCATGCAGAGCATTTGAGGCCCATTATGTACCAATTGACAAAGGACGTAAATATAGTGTAAATACATTTTTCTACGTCGGCTATTTTAATACTTTTGTGCCAAAGACTTTGTGATGCAGCAACCAAAGTCTGCATTAGTCTTATTGCATCTATCTTTAATTTCTTCTGAGAGCATTGCATTTTGGTGTGCACTTTTAATACTCAATGTCTGAACTGATCTTGCTGTTGTTAAGATACACCCTGATGTTCTTGTGTTACTCAGGCTATCATCAATAATCATATATGTTTTGTTCCTGAGGACAAAACAGCTGTTACACACAAGGGTGAGTCACTTTATTGTGCAGGTGTTGAGTATGCATAAGATGAACATATGCAAAACATCCATGGAAGGAATCTGATCAATATTCCCATGGGAGCAGCTTGAATGTAGTCCCTCATCCACTTATGCATGGTGTGTCTTAACGTCATGCAGACTGACGTGTCTGTCTGTCTCAGACTGCTTTGTTTTCCAGCCAGGTGTTAATAAAACCACACATCCAACACAAGCACACGGACACTCACAGCTGCTGGGACAGATGTGGCAATTCTGGGATGTGTGAGTACTGAGTCACGTCTGGCAGCGTGTGTTTGTGTTTCATGACTCTGGGCTTTTTAGTGTTGGCTGGTTCAAAGTCTGGTTGCACATGAGCTGAGAGAGCAGCCAGAGGAGTTTTAAGGAAGCACGCACACACAAACACAAAATTTGTTGACGTGGTTGGTTCAGGACAAAAGGTGGATGGAAAACAAGGCCAGCGAGAAAGCGGTGAGACACACAGTTACACGCATACACACAGAAAAGGGATGAGTCATCAGTGAGTATGTGAAAGGGCTTAAAGAGGCTCTAATTGCATCTGGTGAGAAATAATAGCAGCATCTTGTTAAGGAAGTGGAAGAGACAAAACGGAGTGTAAACGGAAGAAGAATAAGCAGAACTGAGTTTTTTCCATTAACTTCTCCATACTAAATGGTTGGTGGCAATAATTACGCATATTTTTCTTTCAAATAATGGCATAAATCAAACTTTTTTTCTTCACAGGTTATCCAGACTTTCTAGGAACTGGCATTCGCAGCGAGTGTTGCTCGCTGGTGACATTTGCGTAAATTGAGCGTCGCTTCACCCCCGCGTTATTAAACCCATTAACACCCGTTCCCTCCAGAGAACTCCATTTACGCAACGCTCTGGTGGAGCAACGTCGAGGTGGCATCTTTGCCAAACGTCTGCGCTCGCCTTGCATCTCTTCTGGTGCTTCATGCCAAGCTGACATGGAGCGGAGGGTGGGTGGGGGGGGCGGGGCGCTCGGAGAGGCCATCTGGGTATCCCATCTGCAACACGGTTACGGCTGCGACTCTTTGCTACTGGCAGCCTGCAGTGAGCGATTATGGACGACAGTCTCTGATGACAGGGGTGACAGTCTCCCAAGACGTTTCTGTGACGCGGAGGGCTGCTAATAATAGATAATTAACTCAGTAACCTTGTGACAAAAGAAAAGTGGAGGGTTAAGTTTGACAAGACAGAGGGTGGGGATGAAAAATGAAGCTTCTCAGGTGAATACGGTCAAAAATCCTCATCCAGAAATGGACTTACGGACAATGTTATTTGATGCTTTTTTTTTTACATTTGGTACAAATTATTATGGTGAAATAACATTAGAAAGCTGTAACTCTGGGATGACTTATTTTTACATGTTACTTTCATTCTGTTCAAAGTCACTCAAATAGAAAATGTCAAGTACACAAATCTCCTTTTCAACCATTTTTTGCTACATTGCAATGGAGCCTAACCATTTCTATATGACTTAAGTTTGATTTCAAACAAAACAAGTATTCTGCCTCCAACATAGACAAATATCAACCAGGTATCTCTATCTTTGGTATAATGAAAGATCTGCCGAAGACAAAAATATGCTGGATTTAGAAAGGTGGAAAGGGCTTTCAGGCCACCAGCAAGAAGCTCTTCTCAAAGGATAGACTGGGAAACAGAAAGCTCAACATTATACCCTCTTGTCCAAGTTTAGTTATTCGTAACTCCAAAAATTGTTCTCGGGCCAGAGAAGATGGCTCAACCGGGTCGTCACTGAAGATTTGGACAAAAGTAGTGTTTGCACACATATCTGAAAACCCAGATGGCCTCTAGACAAGTGGATTACATTGCAAGTGCCTTCAGACCTTTTGGCTAAGAGTTCTGGACACATTTCTTTTCACTGTCCCAACATGAATCCTTGATGACCAAAAGCTTTCTCCTCACACACTCCCAGCCAACATCACGCAATATACAATGAAGATCTGACTAGTTGATCAAATCTGATGGTTGTATCATACAGTTTTATTACTTAAAAGCAAATTTTATTATCAAAAGCATCATCCTTGCATGCAATAGTTACACTGACCTTTATTGTCATGAGCCATTTGCAGAGCCCGGAGGGAAGTCTGTGAACTGATCTCCAGCTGACACATCAAGACTTTAGCTTTTCTGATTGCAGAAAGAGCTTGCTGCAGCTCCTCTTCGCCCAAACGCATGTTGGCACCAGCCACAATTACAATGGCATTTTCACCTGCCCATGGAAATGCAAAAACATGTGTAAGGATAGGAGCAGGCATATTTTAAACTCAATTCAAACTCCCAAGCCTGAACATACATGGTAAAAATAAATTACACCATCATTAGATTCTGGGTATCAGGAGATATTCCAGGTTCTAAGACACTGTCATTTACAAAACAAAGTTAACTCCAAAATGTAATAATAAAAAAAATAAGCACACTATTAGTGTTTTAGTTGCATTTCAGAGAGAAAATATAAGGTAGGTGCAAGTAGCCAAATTTAGCCACCTCAATAAAAGCTTAGTTTTGACAGTTCTGTCACCATCCAGGCATAACTCATGAGCACCAGTTAAATAGTATGTTGGCTCATCTTTTGCTAAAGCCTAGACCTGTCAAGTCATGGACTCCAATGGACTCCTGAAGATGTGTTGTGGTATCTGGAACCAGCCGATCCTGTAGGTCTTGTAAATTGGTGAGTCCATTGCTTGTACTTGTTTTGTTTTTGTTTGTCCAAAACATTCCATAAATGTTCAAATTGATGGAGCTCTGTGGAATTTGGAAGCCAGGTCAACATCTCAAAACATTTGTTGTAATTTTTTATTTTGTAGTAGGATGCACAATGGTACTGAGAGAAGCCAGAGAGTATGCAGTTCCTCTTAAAGTGTTAACATGAACTCCAGCAATGCTTAGTCAAGCGTTATGTGTCACTTTCCCCTCAACATGAATTGGAAGGTTTTCAAATCATTTCCCAAACCAACATCCTGCTTTCACTAACTCAACTTTTTCATTAGTAGTGCCAATGAAAAAGGCACTACTCATGAAAAGTGGATTTATTACCCACTTAAGAGATTCACATGAACCTGTCCAATCTAGCCACATAAGGTAAGTCATGGTCACTAATCATCAGAGTGACATGGTGACCAGTAAGAAACTTTAACATCCTTGGCAGCTTGAGCTGCCAGCATCAATGAGCACTGGCCCATCCATGATCCCATCACTGGTTCACCATCATTCCTTTTTAAGATGCTCTGCCATCACAATTTGTCCCTTGTCAAACTCACTCTAGTCATGCTCCTGATGCACCAACTCTGAAGTCAAAACATTCAGTTTAATATATTTCACCCATTAATATGTGGAGTAATGAAGAAGTAATCAATGTTAATCACCCCTCTGTCAATGGCCATGAATACAGATGTAAATTGCTCACCTACCGGTAATCTAATTGTATCCAATAAAAATCTCTTTTTTGTTTTGTTTTTTTTTTTTGCTTTTTTGAGTGCTTGACATTCTTTTCCTTTTCAATCTTGAGCAATGAACACTTGCTCAAGATTGAAGGATAACAATTGGTTTTGAAGATCCATTACCGATGGTTCCTTTGAAGAAAACACAAAACCATAATAGTAAAACCCAACAAATTATTTCAAACTTTAATCATGTTGAGATGTAAATATGACAATGAGCACAAATCATTTTAGGCAACTGGGTTTAAGCAGCTTTTAGTTTGCAGGACCCTTCTGAGAGACGCTAAAAATACAATTCAGTATTTCTATGGGTTAAGGATGTAAAAAAAACAATATTTAACTGATTCTGTTTTAGTTAAACTCTCATTTATCAAAAAAGGGGATAAAGATTGAAGATTGAGATCCAAAGATAAGCTCTGTTTTTCAGTAACTGACAATAAATCTCCTGGAACTACTTAAATGTAGGGATATACACGGGTGTATTGTGTGTATGAGTGTGCGTTATAGAAGAAAAAAAGAGTGCTGATAGCCTACAGGTATTCTTGGCTGTGCATGCATGAAATCATTTCTCCATCTCAAAGAGCTTTTTGGATCTCAGCAGGGCAGTACAGGTTAGCGGCACAACCATTTACCTGCATCGTTGACGGTGATTGAAGCAGTTCCTGTGGCTGCATCTGAAGTCTGCCAAACAAAGTCTAAGACAGAAAAGGAGAAACAGTGCCTATGTTTAAATGTATTTAATGTTTGTCTTTACAGCAAAGCAAATCTGTTTCAGTGCTAGATGGTTTTTATACACATATGGAAGACAATGCCAGAATTGCAGTACCTACCACTTGCTTTATGTACATTTGGCTTAAAACATGTTGCAAGGGGGTTAAGACAATATTTGAAAAGCATCTTTATTAGAAATAGTTTAAATGTTTTAGTCAAAAGCAATAGAGCTAAAGCTGCTGATGTAACAAAATGATTAATCCAAAATGCCAGAAAAATGTGGATCCGAATGGGAGTCTTATGTAGCGCTCTATGACAATGGCAACCAAATTTGCTTGAGTGTGGAGAAAAAAACTGCAAAAATATTACCTGTGTGTACATCATTGTCCTTGAAATTCTGGATATAATTGTCTCCAAAGAAGTCTTTCCCAACCTAGAGGATATTGAGAGCAAAACGATTCCAACAAAGAGAGTGTCAAGTTGGGTCAGACTTGGTTAGCGGCAACTTTTGAAAAGTGAAATACTCAAATCTCTGTTGGGCTGGATTTTGGTGTGCCCTGCCAGCATACTGGCATGGTGCCGCTGCCGAAATTGTGCAAAAACGAACAAACAAAAGCCAAGATATGCACACACCCGCAAACACACGACCAGCTGCGCCAAGCCTTGAAGACACGATAACCCCGCCTTAACGCCTCTTCATGCCCACCTCGCTATCGTTTCCATTCCCTCCTTCCCCTCTTTCCTTTATCCGCTTTGGGATGTCCACATCTGTAGCTACTTCGGGTTGTGAAAGGGGTCCCCACCTTGCCCTAAGGCTTCCAATTCGAACCCACGCTTTCTAAAAAAACGTGCTTCAATGCGAGCATATCTAGCTGCCTATGATAGTGGGTTGGAATGGTATTGGCTGCTTGGCCCCATTCTCTTTGAAGAGCGGCCTTTCGTCTTGGATGTTTTTTTGACAAGCCTGGGTGTCTATTTTTGGGTTCTCCCCATGCCCAGAGAACTCCTCCCGCACTAGTTTGTTATCGATTGGGCCTCTTTGTTCTGACTGAGGTGGGGCTTTGGCGCTTTAGTGCGCAGGTTGAAAGGCCGCGCTGAGCTTGCTGATTGGAGACTCGAGGTTGTATGGTTTGGGAATACGCTTGTTTGAAGGAGCGCAGGCGTGGGTGGGCAAATGCATGCGCTATGATATTGATCATGAAAAAAATGAGACATGGACAGTTGATATTGTGAAGTGGGAACGAAGCTAAAAGGTTTGTTGGAGTTGTTAAGTTGGCGGACCATGGTATCTGATGGTTGGACATTTGTAGTGAAACAAAATTGGACAAGTAAAAGTACTCATCTTTCAATTGAGAAGATGAATTATGCCAAAGACATTCAAACTTCAACCCATGCTCAACCAAATTACCAGCACCTGGCTTTGGCTGAAAACTTCATGTCCCTTCCATACCTTGCAGATCATGGCAGATTTCACCCCCAGTCTAGCTGCCTGAATGCACTGGTTGGCTCCTTTCCCTCCAAAGCCAATGAAGAACTTGTGACCATGGATTGTTTCTCCTGCTTTCGGTAGCCTTGGTGCCTGGCTGAGGAGAAAAATAAACATTGCGGCATTCAATTATTACAAAAATGTGTGAGAAACATTTCCAGTGGAATCTGCTGATTGATTGAAGGTCTTGCAAGTCAAGATTCAACACAATGTAAAGAATGTTTTCATGGATGAAGAAATGGGACATAACACAACCACATGTAGCCTGGTAAAAACCAGCCTCTTGTCCAACAGTTTATTTTGGACAGAGGGTCTAGACTCTCGGCTGTCAAGAAACAATTACTTCCTGAAGACATGGACTGTTGTAGTTTTAAATGCAACCAATCGCTAAAGTTTGTATTTGATGTATGTAATCACCAGTGCAACATTATGAAACATGAAACTGCCTACACTGTAAACAGCCATTTTCCACTGAAGAGTGAAGTGCTGAGCAGAACCATATGGCTGTTAATGTGAATTCAATATTTGGCCAACAGACAGAAAGGCTTTGCTCATTTTCTATACTATCTTTGCTAAAACTACAGGCAAACTTCAATTCTAAAATGTACACATTGTACACATCTTTTTCTGTCTGCTGATTGGTCCGGTAGAGGGAATTGAGGGAATTCTAGTGAATGGGAGAAAGCCTAGACTATGCTGTAAGCAAGATTAGAATTGAGCAGAATGGCACAGGAATGCAATGGGCAGGCTAAACTACAGGGGGGGAAATGTAAGCATGTGTATTTGGAAATTGCTTCATCGCTCAAAGAAGCATCATTCTACTTAAACCTGAATAATCCAATGCAACCATTTCAAAATTGGAAAATAATGCAAGCAAATAACATAGACGCCTCAACTTGCCTGGTGCCTGACTCATTGGTTGGTAAAGTTCAAACCTGCACTTCAACATATGTCACAGGTGCATATGGAAGGATATGTCTATCCCCTGAATGCACCAATCTCAGACTTGAAATAGGTGGTGAGTAATGTCGGGGATGAGATAACATAGAGCCTTATGGCTACATGTGAGGGCTTTGTGGTTTGGCCCTGGGCACCACTGGCTTGAGGCCACTAGGACTGTGGGTAGCAAACTGGAATCATAAACTTGTTTTTGACAGCATTGAGGCATTTCTCTAAGCATGTGTGTGAGCATGTTTGTGACAGGTGTGCTGTTACTGTAAGTTTACTCAAACACAGGATTTCCAGTAATTGAGTAGCTTTTTATTATTATTTTTTTTCAAATGCTGGTGCTTTTGCATCAGGGTGCTAAAACACAGGGAAAAGAAAACAAATCTCAAGATTGCAGAATATTAGCCTATTGAGGCAGAAATTCGTCTACTAGGAAAAAGAACAAAGGTTGTAAAGGTAGGCGAACACCCACGTAAGTGTTCAAAGCACACTTGTCCTTTGAACGAACTTTTGTATAATTTGAATGCTACAAATAATTTTACTTTTTTGTAACTTTTCTTTTACATTTATTTTCCTCAGGAAGTTTTGCCTTGCCAGATCACACTGTTTTGAATAGTCTTTTATCAAAAACTTGCTCAAAAGAGGACTAAATATAATCAAAAATGGATAAAACGAGACACAAAAATACAACCCAACGCAAACGTCTTAAGTCTTGGAAAATGTTTTTGCAATATCTGACTAAAATACATTCCTCACGTCTCTAAATCAGAATAGCAGCCATGTATTAAGTGAGTAAAGAGGGAAATGTATTTATTTTTTTTTTTATATCTGGGTGAACATCAATGGTTAGCAATTAGATAGCTTAAAGGTTAGTTAGTCTTTATGATAAACTGAACATTGCTAAACTAGTTAAGATAAAAACCTAATAGGCTAAACGAAGAAAGCTAGGTAAAGGTAAGAACCGTCAGTGACATAAAACAGCAAAAAAAAAAAAACTAGGCTAAACTACATTAAGCTAGTTGGTCACAACAACAACACTAAAACAAACTAAAATAAGCTGAACAAAGTTAAGCTATGCTAAGCTAATAAAAGATAGGCTAAGATACATTGAGTTAAGTACAGAAAACCTAAACTAAGCCGACAAACTCTTTAGGTGAAATAATAGAGGATTTATTCTTCCGTTTGTCATTTTAAAGACATATTTTAGAGTAACAACATAGCATACTTTCTTACACAAAACAGTTACAACTTTGGAAAAAAAATAGCTTTATTTCTTCCAAAACTGCGATTGACTGAAATATCAAAAAAGTGCTTGTTTTTGTTTTTTCTTCTTCAAGCTATATCTCATCTCAAAAAGATACTATTTGTTTTCCTGAAAGTTACAAAAGAATAAAGATCAAATGAAACAACTAAATAAAATATGATGTTCTTTTTCCTTGATGGGATGTTGGCATAAAGCTGGTGAATATTGTTTAAATGAAGTAATTAACAGAAAACAGGGAAAACACTCAGTGTTTCTTTCTGTGCCGCTACTTATAAATGAAGGTCAGTAGTGCTGTAGAAGTTTTAGAAAAATCTTTAAAAGTCTGAATTGAAATGATGAACTGAAAAAAAATCAGGCCTTCACAATTTTTTTTCATTGCTATTTGAATTTTTATGGAGTTTTTCCAACACTAAACTATAGCTATAAATTTATACTTCTTAAAAGGACAGACATTAGAGCTTTAGATTAGAATAATGAATAAACCTTTGGCTTGTTTCCACCTGAAGACATATAAGTGTCAGTAAAGACAAAGCCATTTCCAAATTCTTGACTCAAACCACCCACATCTCATAAAATGCAGAAAGAAACTCGGCTATTGTTGTTTGTGGTGAGTGCACCGGGCAAACAGCACAGTTATGTGCTAAAGTGCGACCTCAGTGTGTTTTCTCCCACGGAACCAAGAGGCCAACGCAGGTGTTCTATGACGTGGATTGTTTGCTTTGAGGCTCACTCTCATTTCCCTCTCCTATGTCTGCGCCTCAGCTGCTGGCAAGAATTACAGGGAAGTAAATGAGGACAAAAACAAACCCAAAAGATTTTTTCCACAATCTGAACTTTCTTTCTGAGGCTCTAATGTGGACCAGAAACTTTAAAAACAAGACCCAGACGGACATCAATGTTTTACCTGAGAAGTTTTCTAGAACAGGATGCATACTACATTATTGCATAATAACTCATTTAATTCAAGTACAATGACCTTTAGATCAAATTATGAGTCACAGAAGTGATTTTTCTGAGTCCAGGAGGCTGTTTAGATCCTTTTGTGCTTGCCCATAAAAGAATGCTGTTGCTGAGGTTCCAGGAAATCAGAAAAAGGTGAAAAGGGGGACGAGCTCAAGTCACCTGACATTGACAACTGGTGAACTGCTTTGCTAACAATAGCCACATATGTGGGCGTTTAATTCTCTATTCACACCATTTATCTGAGCCACGTGCAAGCTGCCATTATGCAGTTAGTGACCAGAGGCAGCCTATGGCAGCATATAACAAGCCACTTATCAGTATACTCATTGTCTGGAACAGCCCTGGATGCATTACTGCTTTAATTTATTTAATTAATTCAATTATAGATGATAATAAGGATTTATAGGCAGATCTCTAAAATATCTTACTGCATCATAAATATTATTTACATGAAGCTTTCTATAACTGACTTACAAATGTTTAATAAACTACCTTTTAACTAAACGATGACTGTTCATGAATCAGTAATTATAAGTCATGCAGCAATACATTATAAGGAGAGAGAAGCTATAAAAGCAACCTTGCTAATGAGTGCCTTTTTACCACTCTCCAGAAAACATCTTAATTCTTGAAACTTGATAATTATGTGCTAATTAATAATCTATAAATTGTTTATTAATTATCAAGGAATAATTTATAAGGTGTAATCCTATTATAAAGAGCAACCAACAAATGTAGTTATTCCTTAAAGTAAATCAACAGAAAGAACAAAATACTTAATTTGATCAGTTGTACACATTTATACAACCTATGAATATGTGGTCTACATAATTATTTAAGTATAAATATCTTTCTACTAAAACATCATCATTTTGTTTTTGATTGATATTCTAATTACATTCAAATTAACTGATCTAGTTATTAAATATCCTGTCTTAGTAACAGAAAACAATAATAATACTACTCCTACTACTACTACTACTAATAATAATAATACTACTACTAATAATAATAATAATAATAATAATAATAATAATAATAAAGTAAAAAGTCTGTATTAAGGGAAATTTTGAAAGTAAAAAATAACTTTCTAAGACCTGGAAATGAAACAAGTTTGATCAAAGTCTACTTATCTTGTTGACATTATACAAAAAAATTTTCTGAGAAAGAAAAAAAACAAATATAGAGAGCCAAATTAAGAAATCTACCAGAAGGGTGGATAATACCACAATCCTTGCAATAAACATAAACTAATCCTTCCTTCTAGCATTAACCTTTTGTAATGCTGCATTCTACAAACAATCTATAAATGTTTTTTTTATTTATTTTGCAATTGTTAATTTATGTAAATAGTAACAAAATTGTCATTATTTTATGAGAACACCTATTTTATTGCTCCCAATTTCAAGGAAAAGTTTATTGTAAATGGCTAGAAAGCTATGGCAGCAGGGGGCGCTGTTATTTCTTTGACAAAGCTTTGAAAGTATGAGAAGCAGATCTGCACCTCCTCCTGTGCTACGGACTGTAGAAATAACTCCTGGCTGCTCGAGTGTTTGAAGAAGTCACAACTGGAAAAAGACAGAGTGAGAAACAGCTGAGCATCTAAAGAAAAAAAAAAAGATAATTAAGACTGTGGGCCGTATTTGACTAACACAGTGCCAAAAACCCTGACTGGATTTTCACCTTCAAAGCCAGATGCATCACTTTGAAGAGCTGAAATTGTACTCCACTATCCGGATTCTGACCTCCATCCAAAAATCCCCCCGCCTTTCCCGCCCAGAACCAGACCGTTTTCCGTAAGCTTATTAAGGCTTTAATTGACAACTCCTGCCCTTCAAAGCAGAAAGTTGCTGGTTGAGTTTCTAATGAGAGCCAAAATTAAAGCGTCTCCCCTCAGTAGGAGAGGGCATGTGTTTTTCATGACTAAGGAACTCACTAAAACATGACATAAACACCTTTAAAAAATAAATCAAAACTCTTCCACATTCGCTTGGCTTCAGCTCTGACATTAAAGCTGCTTTAGGTGTCATTGCTCACAAAGAGGCTGAGAATTTGTTTTCAACTAACACACTGTGGTGCAGGCGATGACTAACCAGTTGTGGGAATGGATCCGACTTGGCTCAACAAATCTCACCACATATCAGGATGATGCAACGCTGACATTTTCAATAGCAGCAGTTATACAAGACTATCTGCACTCTTTAAATCTTTGCAAGCTGGTTTACAGTTAACATCCACATCATCTTAGATCAGCGAATTTGCTTTAGATGTGGGAGCGATCGCAATTTAGAAAAACCTTTAAGATTTCGAGTAGGCTTGCTCTAAAGATTGTCACGCAAACACTGTCAAGCTGTTCATGTTTTCTGTAACATCTTTAGGAAAAACACTGAAAAACAGCAACGCGGTCTAACTTTAGACCACTTCCTCTATTTCTGTGACGGAGTCAACTTAAAAAACTGTGATGGAAAACCCCCTTCAGTCTCTATGCCGTATTTTCCACAGGCATGCATGTCAAAATATAATCCCTGTAGGGAAAAGGGGGGTTGTGGTGGGTGTTAATAAAATTTAGAGATCTGCAGCTCTACTTCTGTTCCCAATGCTGGCAGCAAATTTATAGTTTCAGATTCTTTCTTGCAAAAAACTAATTTACAATCCGGAACTAATGCTACAGGGAGATTTAAACATCCGCACCATTAATTGCTTGAAAATCTTGTCTCCGGCTAACTTTGTAAGCAATAACAGGCCCATTTTACTAGGACACAAACCACAGGACATGTCATCTACACCCCAGTCACAGTCCAGGTCAAACTTCAACAATATGTTGCAACAAGAAAGGACCTAAAGATCCACCTTAAGATGATACAAGAAAGCCCCACTTTGACAGATGGAAAGTACTGTGCATCCAGCAATATCCGACTCATGTTAAAATCTCATTCCAAATTGTATTAAATCAATCTCTTTCCTCAAAATTCTATACACAAGAATCCTACTGTGACATTTGAGTGTGTGTCAAATGTTAAAAATAAAATAAAAAACAAAAACAAAAAGAAAAATCACATTTATGTAAGTATTCACTGTCTTTACCATGTCATTTAATACTAAGCTGTTCACAGTTCGTCCTTGAGACGTAAGTGGGGTCCGCCTATGGAAAATTCAGTTGGATGGACTTGATTTGGAAAGGTACACGCTTGTCTTCAGGCCATGTCAGATCACAAATATCAAGTGTGAAATCAAAGGAATTGTTTTGAGACCTCCAAAGCAGGAATGTCTTTAGGCACAATTCTGGGAAGGATATTGAAATATTATTGTCACCATTACTCCAGTTTGGAGGACATCAGGAACTGGCTCTATATTAATATTTGTGTAATTAATAATCACACAACGCAGAAGTCCACAGCAAACACTTGAAATCTGATCGCAAATAAAACCCTTTATTTATTTATTTATTTATTTATTTATTTATTTATTTATTTATTTTCTTCAACAAAATTTAATTAATATAAACTGTTATGGTTCCCAATTACCATTCCATTTAAGATTTTTTGTTACCACTGAATAATAAAATGTATTCAATTTAAATTGGATTTTTAATTTTTTTTTTTTTTACTTTGAGATTATTCTGTTGATATAAAATTGCATGCGAGGATTTCTTCACAATTTTACTGTTATAGAAGAATCCTAAACCTGATAATAAAATGCATTGTCAGATTTTATTCACAAACCGAGAAGCATCACACAGGAGCAAGATGAAAATGCTGAGAACTCAGTTTTACATTTTTCAAATTCATTTCCTTATATGGTAATTAGAATCTGGCCTGTTTCCTCCTGGGCCAACCAATGGAAGTTATTGAGTTTTCTGAGATTTTATACTCTATTTGTGATTTGTCATCAAACATAATGCTTTTTAATGTGATATTAGGCAACAGGAAAGTAACTATGTAAATGGACTCACCTCACCAAGTCAGTCATGCATGAGCCGACCACAACAACATCAAAAGCCCCGTCGCTCATGATCTGAAGAACAGAAGAAACATTACCTCAGTTATATTTCAAAGATCTGATCACATGTTCATCATACTGGAGATTATTGATTGCTTGGGCAACATAAAAGACACCATTAGACTAAAATGCAGTGGGAGCATCTCAAGGAAAATATGTAAACTAGTTTCTCCGGGGCCATAAAACTCGCCCCATTTATCTCCCACATTAGCATGAGCTTGACTGAAACAAGGAAGAAGGTAAAAATAGAGCATTCATCACAGAGCTGAGTTGGACATATCCCAGCCTTACCGGCGGTATTGGAGGGGGGCGGAGGTGGAGGGTTTGGGGGGGGGGCATTTTAATGCTATGTCCCGTGAATGCAACACAGCCCAAGCAAAGTCTGTAATTAATTCAATCCCCTGCTTGTATTGGAGCTAATGCCGGCGTGTTAATCTCCTTAAATCTCTTCCTATAGGCAGAGGGAGACTTGGAAAGCTTGGCCGCTGGCTGTAGGATGGCTCGATTCTGTCTCCCACATCTCACAACACATTGTCTTCTCTCTGCAGGAAGTAAACTTAGAACCCCCTCAATGAAAACCATGATTATGATGAGAGCCATATAGTCTGACCTTATGAAGAATGATAGCACTCTGTACAACTCCCCCATGCTTACTCAAATTGAGTAATTTTACTTAAAATCCTTTGCAAGATAAAATCTGACTGTATAATGAGAAACTCCTTGTGCCTCTAAAGGAATCCCACCAGTTATATGTGCATGATAACCAGTCTCGAATTCCCTGCATGGGGCTTTTTTTTGTTTTTCTTTTCGTGAATACTTTCAGATTGAGCCTGAATCACCAGTGTGAAGGCAGACTTTCCCAGTCATGAATCAGCCATAATATCCAAGCAGACATAACTGATAATGATGTGTGCACCAGCATCTGTGTTCATTTTTTATGTTATTTCAGAAATTGCTTTGAGTTTGCCTGTATAGGTAACAATTTTCTTACACACCTGTTGCAGCCGATATAAAAACAATCAAAAAGCAAAGACTAAATATCCACCCATGCTGCAGGTTGACATTTCAGATACATTTTTATTCATGACAAAATAAGTATTTAGGATGTGGATATGTTTTGATGTGGTGTAAACCCAGACAGCAAAGAATGTTTGACCCACAAAAACTCTTTTCCTCATCTGGCTTCAAATGAAACCACTGTTGACCTTTGTGCCACACCTGGTCTGTACAACATGTGCCATGACACTAGTCGGGTCTGGCTGCAGGCGTATGAGTCATGTCAGGCTCTCATGGCACAAGTTAAGCCCCTGTTTGCAATCTTTGTTCCAGATCTGGCTACCTAACACAGTTTTGAATTGGAGCATATTTATTTCAGTGCTTAATATAAGATAGAAAAATAATATATATACATAGCCTATATATATATATATATATATATATATATATATATTTTTACAATAAACCATCTTCATGCAAGATACGTATTAGCACTATTGCTAATGCTTCATGAAACTCATTTATGCTTTGAAAGATACCTTTTAGTTTTGTTGCATAAAGAGAGCAGGATCTTTGACCATTCCTCGACACCAGTGGTGTCAAACTGCAGTCCTGAAGGGCCGTGTCCTGCAACTATTAGATGTGCCTCTGCTGCACCATACCTAAATAGAATAATTAGGTCATTAGCAAGGCTCTGGAGATCTTATCTACACAAGGAGGAGGTAATTAAGCCATTTCATTCCAGCATTTTGTACCTGTGGCACATCTAAAAACTGCACGACACCGGACCTTGAGGACTGGACTTTGACACCTGTGCTCTACACAATCTCTCTAAATCATGCATTCTCACATGGATTGCATACCTAACATGATCATACATCCTCTGCTATGTTTAAAGGTGGCCAAGAGCTACTCACCTTGATTGTTTCAAATCAAATGAGTGACATAAAATGCCACTCTTTGCTGCAGTTCTGAATGAGAGAGCTTTTATGATAGGTTTTATTTATACACTTGTCTTACCATACTGTTCATTATATGTGGAGAACAAATAAGATTGGTGCCAAGCCATCCTTGTCTGGCACTTTTTCACTTCATCTTTATTATTATTGTTTTTATTCATTATCAGCTTTTTATTATCACTTCTGATGATTCATTCTAACTAATGATTCATTCTACCTTACTTCAATGACATGTTCTTTTGCCTTTCCTGTTTCGAAGAGTGGATCAGATACATTGGAAGCCCAGGGAAGCAGGGAGTCATGGATTCCAAATTATTAAAAGTTCAAAGACACTGAAAAACTTCAAATAATGTAGAATAAATTAAAGTTTTCGGTTTAGGACATGTTGACATCAAAGAATCCTGTAGAGTTGCAAGTTTTGTTAAATATTGTGATCAGTGACACACAATATCAGGAATAAATCAAATACATTACTACAAACAAATAGCTTTTTAGTGTTTGTTTGTTTCTTTATTTTTGGTTTATTACAAATATAGACCCCATAAAATAACTATGTTCTTCTGACAGTAGAAAGAGCAATATTTCCTTTCCAATTAAATAATTTTAATTAATAACTTGGATCTGCTTTCCGGTGATGTATAAGAATTTCTTCTATGCTGATGCACTTTTTAATGACTTTCCCATAAAATCCTAATGCCCATTAAAAGCAGCAGCAAATAATTGCCTACATGGCATGAGAGCAGTTAATTTACACAACTAACTAATATTTATTGCTGTCCAAGCAGTTCTTTGCAGAACAAATATTGTAATAACAGTAATTATGCAATTTATCATACACTCCTAATTGCGATGACATCAATTCCAATACATATTTTTTCTGACTCCTCTCATGGCATGTGGCCTGATGCATTTGATCTTACAACCGTCTTGCACTAAAAGCTACAGAAGAGCATATGAATGTGTCTAGCTGTACATTATAGAGTGTACGGTATTTTTGAACGAAATAAGTAGAGATTGCAGTGATAAAAAGTTCTGTATAAATATTTAGAATCCACAAGCCTGTGGAGGTTAAAGTAGCAAGGCAGTGACTGAACTCTGTCTTGGAGCGTTTCAAAAAGAACTACACCAAAATCTGAAAGGTTAGACAACCCTTCTTGATTTGAGGGCTTCTAACATAAACTATAATGTACAGGGGAACAACTCTTTATACGAAATTCGATATCAAATTTACCTTCCACTGTAATTTACTCCTGTAGAAGGAACATCTGAAAACGGGCAAAGTACACTATGACAGCTGTGTGGTGAAGCTACTGCCGTTTCATTTCTGATCATTGCATCCTCAAACATGAAAGCTTTTATTTTTGTTTCACTCGTTTAAATTAATTTATAGTGAAATATACAATATAATCATATATAATATGTAATTATTTGTTTTTAATTTTAAAAACAATATTCTTATTATGACAGGCATAGCAACAGACAGCTATTCAGGGACCATCACCAGGACCCAAACATTGCATACCGGAAAGTTTCAAAGCATGAAGTAAACATTGGCGTTAACGCTCAAAATATAGACCTTCGTTTCTTTGAGGTACTGTAACATTCATCGTTATATATTTTTGAATAGGTAGTGGAAAGCAATGCGCACTTCAAGTCTGCTGAACGCTTAGTGTCATGTTAATATGACGAGGTGAAGCGGTTAGCCATGTAAGCTAAAGATGTTCATTCTAAACACTTGTAAATATTTTGATTCCAATCTAAAGCTATGAAGTTTATTGAGTTTTCTTCTGACAGGTTAAATATTTTTGTAAAGAAAATGTTTACAAATGATTTCAGTAAAAAATTTAAACGGAAAGCACGGGTGTGGAAAAAGTCCCAAATGCAAAACAAATCTGCAGTGACGTCAAACTGATTAACATACATCTAAATTCATTAGAAAGTTGAAGATGTTAATGACTTTGTAATAGTTTTCCATATTTATATTGTTTAACGAATGACAGATAAAATCTCAAGTTTCAAACATTATCTTTCGTTGAAATATATTTCCCTGGTGTTCTTTCAACCTATGTTATTCATCCTTGTGCTTTTTATCACAATGTTTCAGCACAAACAGCGTTTTGCATCGAAAATTTCAATGAGCTAGTTCTCTGGCTTCACAACACTTGGACTTATTTTGATTGAAGTTGAACATTCACATCAGGGTTAAGTGCTGCAGCCTTTCTCCAAGACTGTCTGTCGGTCTTCTCATAACCAGCTTTCTGCTTAAGAAATAGCATGATGCTTCTATTGCCGTTGTTCTTTTGAGGACAGCGTGTTCAGGAAGTCAGTTTTTCATCTCACATGTTTTGCATGTGGATTGCCATTAATTTTTTCAACTCTAACCCTAACCCTACACTTTTTAAAGTTGTTGCTATATTGGAGCTCCTCCAGAGCTTCCCTGGATAGGCAATTGCTTGCCTTACAGTTATGCCATGACTGCTCAGTTTGCAATCATGGCATTTTGCAAACCCAAAGCTTGGGATATTGTTTCATAACCTAACTCTGAATTAAACCATCTTGTTGCCTCTGGTAACAAGATGACAAATTGTAGAAAAATATACAAGGATTAGAGTACTTAAATTTTTTTCAAAGATATCTCAAGTTAACTTCAAAACAGACAACTGTAATTAATTTCAGTTTTTAAAATGTCAAATAGAAAACGAAAAACACAATACAATGTATTTTTGTTAATTATTTCAAAAATATCCCCAGCGGCAGCTTTGTGGCTCTTTTTTTGAAGTAAATCTGTACAGGTGGTTAACTGATGATTGGTATGTTTTTCTGCAGGCTCCTGATCATTGATACAATGAACAACATGTCACCTGAGGTTGCACTGCACCGGATCTCACCTGAGCTGCGGCCTTTACTATGCAGTGTGGTGAGGAACGGCCGTGTGGGGCTGGACTCCACTAACTGCCTCCGGGTCACGTACCTCAAAACAGGGTAAGACTGGGTCTGTCAGTCACAGCTTATGGATCTAAGATCCAGCATCACAGTTTCGTCCTAAATTCTTCAAGAAACAACAACCTCGACTTAACAGGGGAAATTATTGTTTGCAAATTTTTAGTAAATGCAAATTGTTTAGATTTTTGCGTGTACAGTGGTGGTGTTTCACTTAACTTTTCTATGTCGTTTTATTTAACTTTAACATCCAGATGCACATCTCTAACTCCTGGTCCATGCTGTGATCGGTTCAAACTTCACATTCCCTACGCTGGAGAAACCCTTAAATGTAAGTTGGCAACTTTACTCAATTTGTTGTTTTAGTCTCAGCTTAGATTTCCAAAACACTTTAGTGACATATTCTTCTTATCTTTCCTTTCTTTGAGATTTAGTTTAGCTTCAAACGGTATTGTCTCTGTATTTTGTTACATAGCGGGATAAATAAATTTATGAAATTACCCAAATTTTACATTACATCAAATAACTGAAATGTATTTTATCAGGATTTGAATGATAGGCTACTAGAAATAGAGGTTGCAAAATTGTGACTTGGAAGGAAAATTAAACTTATTTAGGATGTATAACAAATAAAAAATCTCCTATAAGATAGCAACTTAAATAATAATCAATAAATATATATTATTAAATATTTCAAGCTGAATTTAAATTAATCTCTACAAGAACAAAGCCATGCTCTCAGAGGTTTGTTTGAAGACTTTATGAACATAAAACACAAATCAGACGACCATCTACGGAGGCATATGTAAACGAAGCAGCCGAGAGGCCCATGACAACTCTGGAGGAGCTGTACTGATTTACAGCTCAGGTTGGAAGGCAAATTTTAGTCAGGCACTGTTGCAATGTTACTTTCATGGATGAAGAAAAAAAAAAAATCCTTTGTTAGAATAAATGCTAATGAGAGCCTGTAATATAGCAGGAGCGCTGGTCAGATGAGACCACATTAAAATGTATGGCCAACAGGCAAACAATTTGTGCTAAATGGTGGTGGCAGCATCATGGTGTGGGGACTTTTTTTCAGCAGGGACATTGAAGCTGGTTGGTGTCCCCTCACTATGTGAGGGGACACTAGATGAAAATTTTTAATCTGACTACTGAAAGGAATCATTAATTTGCATTGGGTTTGATTTTGGGATTCTGAAGGGACTGAATAAAAATCGGCACTACTTTTCATGTCTGTTTCCATGACACAAAATAGAGAATCGTTTGTCTTTTTTGTTCCACTTTACATGCAGTTGTGTTGGTATATCACATAAAATATATTTAAAAAATATGTTCAGGTTTATGGTAGTAATGTGACACAATGTGAGACCATTAAAGGGATGTAAATACTGACATGCCATTTTTTTCATGAACATATTTCTCCTGTATCAAGTCTCAAATTGGCAGGAAGTTTGGGTGAGCCGAGCCTCTTTAAGGGCTTCAAATTAGGCTTCTTTGATATTCGGCATGTAGCTATATATTTCTAATTTAAACACCAGTAGAGCAACATAAATTTAAGGGTAATCACTTGCAGTCTAATCATGCTGATTGCACAGCGTGGTGCATTTTGATTCCACTTTTTACTTTGATTTGTCAGCTCTTTTCACTCTGAAATCTGGACGCTTGTCTGTTGATTTCCACTGGAGCTTAGGTTAATTGATTTATTGTGTAAAGCAATAGGTCTGCTGCATGAGAAAAGAATGTAATGAAATAATTTCGGTTGTGTCAGACTGGTTTTGATTAGTTTGATGGTACGTCGGAGCTGGCCGACTTAAAGAACTGCAGATTGAAGACTAAACAGCATAAAATCCTTCCTGAAATCAAGTAAAATCAGACAAATAATTATCATGTTAATGAATGAAACAATAGGAGTTTCCTGTTGTTTGTGCCTCTTTGCTTTTACTGGAAGGGTCGCTGACTTCTCCATCAAGTGTCCATATCTTAAGACTTTCCTCTGAGAGCAAGCCTCATGGAGAAAATTTGAACCTGCTGTCACTGGAATTATGACTCACAGGATGCCAGATCTTTGTTCTCACACATCTAACATCGTTGGCGATTAGTCTTTTGCTTCTTGAATAAGAACATTTCACAGAATAAAGTTTCAGTTTAGCTTGTACCAACGCATGTTTACACCATCAATATTACTCTTTGATCTCATATTAAATGGGCCTCTAACCCATTACCTCACATACTCCATATATTCATTACATACTATAAGACGGAACTATGAGTCAGAGTGGTATGGGAGGTTTTTGTGGCTGATCTGATACAGATAAGCTCTGTAAACAGATGCCCACACCTTTCCGTTTCTTTCAGAGTGAAAACAGAAGCATCTAAATTTCACAGGTTCAGTTTTTCATTGTAGACCCTTTTATATGCAAAGGAACAAAGGAAAGTTATGTCAGAAATGAAGGCGGAAGGTTTTGCTTAACTTTCACAAAATGTGGCCTAGCCTGAAATGACTGCGACCTGTGGCAGGAAGTAGTGGCTATGCTTGAGGAATCTGAACATGATGTACAAAACCCCTTGAAAATCATGATACTAAGAAAAACTTTGTTTGTTACTATACCTCTGATTGGAATCTGTTTGACATTGTCTGCTTGTTTCAAATTTATAGAGCTCTGTTACTCTTTGCTCAGGATGTGTGTGATACAGTTCAAAGGTCTTGTCTCATCAATTTGCCCGTCTTTGCAATGTTTTTTATTTTTTATTTGTACCTATGTATGGAAGTTTTGGTAGTAGCTTAGCAGTTAGTGTACAGGCTTTGAAGTAAAAAAATAACAAAAGTGCTGACCCCCAGCTGTAAACATGGCAATATAATGATTCACATTAAAGATAACTAGGATAAGAACAGCATCTTTTAAACAACTTTTGTTGTTTTATTTCAAATGGAAAGCACTTAAATTATTATTCTTATTTATTTTGAAGGTTTTTTTGTGGAAATGCTGAACTTTGCTCAAGGTCACCATAACATGAAACCTCATACAAGACCATGTCTTGTAGAAATTCCTAAATTTGAGAAAAGAATTACAAGAATGCCATCTTTTCTGTTCTGTTGTTGAACACATCTTCACTATTGCTTGTTACTTGGCTGAAAACAAAGTGCGTTTATATCTCTGACAGAAAATAAAAGACATGCTTTTCTCTCAGGCATCTTCATTGTAGTCTGTTTAAACAAAGCAGCATATAAAGGCCTGAGTTATAACCTGTAAAGTTTGCACTTATAGACCTCCATTTCCCCTCTGGAGCTGAGCCAGGAGTTTTCTCAAAGGCTGCCAGGAGTTTGTTACAGATTTTAAACACATCCCCTTGTTTCCTCGTTTGACTCTGCCCACTGGAAAAAAACGCTTCCACATGTTGACGCTTATCAGGCGTTTGCTGGAAGAACAAAAAAGCAGAAGAGGAGCGTCTTGCAGCACGTAAATAGAATTGTGTAACATAATGTTAGAACACTGCGAACCAGCCCAAGGAGAGTGTACTCGTGGTTATGTGGTGGTTTTCTTTCCAGAGCAGCAGCTGTCTTCAGACTGTGGTTTTATTGCTAGATTGATGTTCAGATTGATTGTAGAAGTCCAAGAAACAGACATTCAAAAGGGAATAATTAGAAGATGTGGTCTAACCTTAATCCATGTTGACGTCATTGTCAGAAACACATTGTCAAGAACAGTTGTAATTTTTGGGTTTTTAATGAGTACACTAATGAATCAGTATGGAGCTTGGCAAAAGTAAAGTGACTCTTGAACCTATTGACATTTCTACTATGTTCTGACCTGAGTGAATTATCTTCCTCAAGCAGAGGGGTTCAAACATCTCAACCTCTTGTTCTCGTGTGTTGACACAATGGAGCAGATTGTGGTTGGTCTGTATAATAAGTCTGTCGTTGCAAAAGAGAATTAAACAATTTTTTTTTCTGATGTTTCATATTTATTCTGACTCTCACCAGTAGTCATGAAATGTGGTCCATGGTCAAACACAATCAGCTATAATGAGATTCCTCTGTAAGCTGTGGGGTTCTGTGTTCATGAGATGAAGAGCTCCATGGTCAGGGGCAGCTTGGAGGGAAACTGCAGGCCCGTGCAGAAGAACGCCTTCCTACAAAAGAATTAGGTTCCCCTCATGGACCTCCTTTACCTCCTCATCCTGACCAGTAATGAAGAGAAATCAATGGACGGCATTGGAACGGAACTATTTTGTTTGTGTTGTTATTTTAGATCTGTTACATCACTGAATATTTTCTTAGATTCATGTTTTGCTAGTATGCTGAAAAACTTCTTTAAAGTTTTCAACCAGGATTGGCTTAAGACAGTGAATGCAACATTAGTTGCCCATGTCTTTCATAAATCTGATTGTTGGTTCTTGAAGCCCTGACTCTGGCTGTAGTCCACACCTTTTGATTACTCCGCCTCACTCTGTAACCCAATTCTTGGATGGGCTTTACTTCACAATCCTCTCAAGACTATGTTGCTTGTGCACCTTTCTCTATCACACTTTTCCCTTGGACTTAGCTGTCCTATAATATGCCTACATGCAATACTCTTGTGGCTAACGCTGTTTGCAGGAAGCAACTGGACAGCTTCACCACAAGTGTCCACCTTTTGTCATGTGGATCAAAATGTAATATTTTACTTAAATACTTAAATACACTACAAAATGGCCACATTAAAGGTTTGTTTCAGAAATTACTCTTTTGCGAGAAAAACACATACATGATATATCAATTTTATGAGACACAATTATGTTTGTTTTACCTGTAAGTCATCAAAATTAACAGAAATAAACACTTGAAATATTGCTATGTTTCCTCGATGTAATTTTAGATGATTTGCTGTAAAAACTTTCCTTTTTACTTTTTTTGGTAACGTGATATGACAATTTTTGTTGTATTATATCAACTCGGATACATATTTGCTCATCGTAGCATTCCTCCAGTGAGCCATATTTCAGATGGCTCACAGTTCTCGTTCCTTGTTGACGGATCTTGCAGGACTGGTCAGACATCCTCACTTCTCTTCACTTTTTGTTGCCTTTATCTTACGTGGAGATTAAACAATGGCTTTAGAATCCTGTCAAAGTTTTTAAGAGAAAGAGAGATGTTTCATGATAACTTTTTTTTTTCCAAGGATCAAAAAAAGACTTTCCCTACAGCTTACAGTTTTGCTTAACCTTTGTTTACCTTTTAAGGAGTGGCACTCTTAGAATATCTCCCCTCCCCCACATACACCCATGATTATTCCTCCTCACCTGTAGACTACATGGCTCTGTTTACACAGTCATCAACGCAGACGCTCACATTCTTTATCTTGCCTGACTCTGTTACCTGGTTTGCTGAATAAAGAAATGATTAGTCCAGTTGTTCCATTATGACTTCTTTATTTATGACTTGAATAAATATCAGCCTGTAATTCAAAACTAAAATTAGCATCAACAAATAAATGAATTATTATGTTTGCGAAGATTACAGTGACGTAAATAATGCCAGAATTTTGCAAACATGCCATTTTCATCAGATTCTTCCTCTAATAATACAGTAACTATTTTATCTGAAAATATCCTTAAAGGAGATGAAATGCAGCAGAAAGTAGTTATTGTTCAATATTTTCTCTGTTGTTACAGGGGATATCATTTTCAACGCTCAGTATCCTGAGTTACCTCCAGATTTCATTTTTGGTGAAGATGCAGAGTTTCTACCCGAACCCTCCGAGTTACCCGTGAGTACAATCTTCAAATATTTTCTGACAAAATGTCCACCTTTGGCTCCTCAGTTTGGCTTTTGCTTCCTTCAGCATCTACAAACTTTTTTTATTTTTTTGCGCAATAAACTTTGTTTTGATTTCAGGTCTTCCTTTAAGTTTGTTTCTGCAAAACTGTGATTCATTGTAATCTTTGTTGCTAGAAAGAGAGCACAGATTACAAATACAAGTTCAACACAAATTCATGTCTTAATCACTTCACATGCTTTATGTTAATGGATGTCTTCCAGGAAACATATTTGATATTCTTGGTATTTGTGTCATCTTTATTTTTCTTATCTCTTTTCTGAAATTTGTCTCCAAGAATCTCTTTTTTTTTTTCTTTTAATGAGAAAATGTCACCTGAAGCAATTTAAGCACATGCAGGAATTAACAGAGAGACTGTCTGATATTTATTAACCAGTTGGCTTTTAAGACCATATAATTATATAGAGCACACCTCTGTATTTAGTCTTGGCACAGGTGAGATGCTTGCAAAACGATAAGTTTGGAGGGAAACTAATGCATCACATCATCCTCAACACACCATATCGATTGTGACACATGATGGTTAGTGGTCATACTGCAGGAATACATTTCTTTTAATCGGAGCTTGAAAAGTTGGTCAGAATTGATAGATGGAGCTAAGTACAGGATAATCTTCAAAGTGCTTGTTAGAGGCTGCAACAGACTTGATACTGTGGTGGAGATTCAGAGTGGCAATGGAAAGGTTTATATCCATGGTTCACAAATTATGGTTCACATACCACTGGTAGTTCTGGGGCTGCTTTTAGTGGTACCAACATGTTAGCTGAAGCAATCTGTTAAGCGGTGTGTGTTTGAGAAAGATTTCCTAAAACCCCAAAAGATATTTTTACTGCCAGTATCACTAGTTTTATACGTCTGGGAAGCATACTAAATTGTTAATTCATGGTTAAAAGAAACTTTTAACTTTACCACTTGGAATTTTGTCTATAAATCCTTTGTGTGGGTTTATTGTTTGCATGAAATCCCATTGAAGTATCGGTATATTTTCCCACTGTGCTGTTTGATTCTGCTGTATCCAAGTCATGTTTATAGGGTTAATATGTTCAGCTTGAATCTACCAAATAACTCTTAGTGTGTCTATTACATCTCCAAGCAAGCAACACTTTGGTTTTATCTGCCAAGCATAGACTGGAAAACATGCCTGCATTTAATTATAAAAGCTGCTGCATTTTAACTTGTGCTGCTTCAGATCAGCCATATAATTTGAATCTGAATGATTGTAATAAAAGGTATGTGATTTTACAGGCTTATCAGATGCCACAACATTGCACATAGGATTGTAATACTCAAAAACAGGTCTCAACAATTTTGGAGAGATTTCCATAGTGACAAAAATTAGTTGTTTTTTTTTTGTTTGTTTTTTACCTGGCTATGATCATAAGATAAGGAATGGCTTTATGGTTCACAGTGCCAACAATGGGAGCATGTATCATCATGTTTTTGCAGAAGTTGCGGTCGTCTTGGTGAAGTAAAGATTAAGCTTGGATTAGGACTTGATGGTAGGGAAAACATGGGATTGTGATATTGCTGTTAAATCCTATGAGTAATACCTGATTTTCCTCAATCCCATGACTGTCTCTCTTTAGCATCTTGCTTACTAAAATCTATATTACACTATATGTGGCTAGCAGTGGCAGGCATCAGTTACCAAGTACAGTATATATTTTGCATGGCTTTTAAATTTTAACAACTAGCCAAATTCAAGCGGTTTTGTGAATGCTGCCTTACTTTGTAACTGGAGAAATTATGGGCGTTAAGGAAGTGCTGGAATTGAGAATAAAATTGCTTCTGTTTTATAGAAGCATCTGCACACTGAGTGTTGGCTGCACATGGTCTCTCAATCTATATCTTAAGAAGTGTTTGTTTTGTTCTGGTGTTATGCTTAGAAAACATGTAAGCAGCATATGATTTTAAGAAACGTTTCTAGAAATGGAAAAAGATATCTGTTGGTTTGGGAGAACAAGTAACATCATGCTTTGTATGATAAAACCTAATCTTTGTTACAAAGTTTTTTGATAAAGCTTTGAAATGCACAAAATGAGTTATGATTCATTCTGTTTTTTTGTGTCTTATCTCTGGATTTAAGATGATTAGTGAGTGAAACTTCAAACAATCCCTCTGTATTCCTGGCAGTGTTAGCATATTTGTAATTTAACTGAGACTGGCTAAATTCCCAATGCAGTACGTTGTTATATGTCCAGCTTCCAGTTATCTGCTGACATCTAACTTCTGTGGCTCATTGAACTTCTAGCATGCTTCCGTAGAAAAACCCTTTCCTTCCCAGAACCTTCTTTCTTCTCCTCTGGTTTCGTATTTTTAAGTACGTCCATTATACTAAACATGGTCAACTTTGAGACTTGTTCACTCAGTAACTTTCACTCGAAGAGTGTTAGGATCTTCTACAGCTTATGTTTGGTACAATCATTGATTGCAAAAGGTTCAGCTGAAGTGAGTCTTCACTGTTGTTTCTATAGGAGGCAGTAGGCAGTATGTAGCTTTAGATGTTAATACTTTTCACCTTTTATAGACCCAGTATATTAGCAGGAAGACAATTATGTATGTATTCAGAGGAAATTTGACTTGTGTTTTCTTTGGAGGCTGCTGCCATGCTGTCCAGAGCTATTTTTGCAGCAGACAAACTTGGTGAAGCTAAATTCCCCTGCTTGTGTCAGAGTCTGGGAGAAGACTAGGGCAGAATTGCTCACCGTCTCATAAATCCAGCTGTGCACATAAGGGGAAGTACCTCTGCTGAGCCAGTGCTTGGCAGCCCATCACTTGTTTATTTTCTCACTTATACTCTCGCTGTGTTTCGCACTTCACACTTTTATAATCTTTCTTCTCCTGGCTTTTTCTGCCTGAAATCATCCTCCCACACTCCTCCCCCTCTTTTTTTCCTGCAGATTTTCAGTAAGGACATCCCCTTTTCAGCATCAAAACCTGTGGATTCCAAGCAATTCCTTATCTACTGGGGATTTTTTTAACCAGCAGCCCTGACTGTTTCACTTGAAAACCAGATAAACTCCAGATCTTTTTGGTTTTTATCAAAATTAAAGCATCGACACTTAAAGATACAGTCTTCTATTGACTGAAGAGTAGTCTACATGAAGAAGGACTCACAGGGAGTGTGTTTGTGGCCTTTGTCATCCAGTGGGGGTAAACATTAGGCTAATTTTAGGTCCTCTGTCACTGGCTGCTGGAATTCTTGATGTCTCAGCGAGAACATTGCTCTTGTTTACAGCCAGCCAAGGGTATCATTAGCTCCTCTGTTTAGGCCTGTGTTTTTCCCTGCTGTCACCAGGACTCGACTAGGTTTGTTATCCATGTTTCTGTTTGGACAGAGAAATGAGTTGTTGCTACATGAGAGGGGCAGGGTATAACACATGACACTCTGAAAGGGTAATAAGCTGTTTGAAATTGATTTTTTAAAATTTATTTATTTATTTTTATTTATTTATTTATTTATTTATTTTTTAATTTTTTTTTTTTCAAAAGATGTTGGAATATAGTCAGTGCTTATAAGGTTTGTATTTTTTTATTTTTTTTTGCTTAGTGCTAGCTGACCACCATTCCACTCATTATAACAGTGGGGCTAGTAGTAATTTCTTCCTTTATTATCATTACTGTTTTTATTTATTTATTTTTTTACACTGAGCACATTATTTGATTTAGTGCAGATGCTTTATCAACATTTATCAAAGTGGGGCAGATTTATTTTTAAAGTAATATTGTAATCTGTTAACAGCATATTTTTGTTCTGACTGGAAGTGATATTAACATGTCTGAGCACCCCAGCCAGTCTTGACTTAAATCTGATAGGGAATCTGTGGGCGGAGCTAAAGATTTAGCTGAGGGCAAGGAGGCCCCGGAGCTTATTACCAAAAATAAATCCACCAAAATACCAGTGGAAACATGCAAAAAGCTGGGCAGCAATTATAAGAAGGGTTTGATTGCTTTAAAGATTATGTGAGTCATTTATTTAAAATCATTTAGTTTTTTATTCCAAGTAAATATTCCCTTAACATAGTTTTTATTTATTTATTTTTTTATCTTTTGAGAAATGTCTCATCTTCTGTGAGAAACCAGTTGCAAATTTGACTTCAACAGAAGTACGAATAATTTGAAACTGAATTGTAAATGAATAAAGAACCGAGGTTCGAAATATGCTCTGATCAATGTTACTTGTTTTTCTTTAGTGTGATATTTAGTCAACTCATATGAGCGAGCTTCTTACTTGATAATAGGTGAATAGCATTTCAGACAGCTGTTATGTCCAGCTTAGTTGCCAGTAATTATTACACACTGTTCCTCTTAAGATCATTAATATAAATGGTTTTAATTTATCCAATAAAAATGTCTTCAACATTTTCAATTTGGATGTTTAAAACTTTGTAGTGCAGCTTTCCTATGATGATGATTAAATAATGAAAGCATTTTAATAAAGCAGAACAATATCAGAGGCCATTAAATCTGCTCTAAGACCAATGAATATATTTGCTTTTCTCATCTTCAACAATCACATTGTTCTAACTTAAACTACTTTGACAGCAAAAAAAAATAAAATATATGGGTCAAAATAGTCTTTTTAAGGCTCAAACTTTAATGCATTGGGGGATAAATACACCAGCTGCATGATGAGAGGCCACATGTCCCACAAATAAACCATTTACTGCAGAACGGTTCCATGAGCAAAAGAATAAGACATTTATAGAGGTTGACTGTTAGTTGTTGCACTGCAGAGGCTGACTGGAAGCAGCAGATTGGACTATGGGTAATTGGCCACCATTGCTGCCCACCTCTGAGTTTCTTTTGTTTATAGATGGTCACTCATGTCAGGCCTCACACGCTGCATGTCTTTGATTATATGTTGTCCCTGGTGAAAGTCATATGCCACTTTACCAGCATTATTCTTTATGTTAGCATCCTACTTAAGGCTGTACGGCTCCCATATGTCAGGATTAAACTGATTTATCAAATGCCCTTGGTGTATTTTTAATCTGAAGCCCAAATTCGCAAAGTTACTGCAAGTTCTTTTTTTTTATTATTTCCATTAAAAAGTAATAAAAAAGTGTATCTACCCTGAAAGTAATCAATAAATCACATGACAAAAACGACTCAAAATGGATAAAACTTACAATCGTTTTATCTACGTTTGCTGGAGTAGTGCTAGCGCATTATCAAATAACATATTACATACGTGCATATATTTTACATCTAGTGGTATTATTATAAAAGTTTACAAAAAAATCCAATAAAATTAATTGTTTGGACTTAAGTGAAAAAGACCTTAATATAAGTTGAGTCATTAATGTCAAGCCTAACCTGTTTTACATTTAAGAAGGAAATCCTGCATTATTTTGTGGTATGCTATTTAGTAGGGATGGCACCAATCACTGGGCCTGATTTCCTTATTTTGGATGATGGACTGATACTTACAGGGGAAATTGATCCTATCCACTAATTGTATTTAGCTTCACAGAAGTAAATACTGTCCCATTTTACTCTACTGTGAGAGAGTGAAACTGACATACCTGCCTACCAGGTAATGTCTGCAAGTGTACCGTTAACAAGGGGCACCCCTCTGTTGCCAACTTAACACATTTGTCACTATTTACCACAAACAAATCAGTATTGGCCAAAATAATAGTCGGTGGGTCAGACTTTTTAAAGATCAGTCATCAGCCAGAAAACGGCATTAGCTGCACCCGTACTACTTAGTATACAATAAAACTGCAATAAATTAATTTTGATTGAGTCATTAGAGAAGGGCGAGTTTATAAGCTTAAAGAGCTCTGTGGGTAACTTGTAGCTTAATGAAAAGCAGCTGTTAATCTTAAACTGTGTAAGGAAAGAAATGATTGTTGGGGCATCACTTTCCTTGTCCCTGAAGTTTCCTACAGACTTTTAACAGGTTAGGGGAAAATGTTGGGGACACACTCTAAAACTGTTACTGTGATTGATGCACATGCTTTAATGAGTAAAGTTTTGTGCTGTGGATTTTGCCTTTAAACTAAATGATCATCCTGATGTAATGTTCCCATTTATATGTGTGAGGCTGCACTTAAAAAGCTGGTGAGCATCTGTGCTTTTTACATCTTCAGTAGATGTGGTTTTGGTGAGAAACTTGGATAAAAATGCTATGACTCAGTGTTATAACGGAGATTTTTTTTTGACCCGCTTCAACTTTTTTTTTTTTCTCCTCATCAGATATTTCCTAAGAACAGTTTCTCCCCTTCTGGTTGTCTGTCACATCACACCCTATATCAGCCAGTAACCCAAGCCAACTTTCTCTCACAACGAAGAGGAGTTGGTTTAACAACATATGTTAACCAAAGCGATGACAGGAAAGAACCAGAACAGCTCTGCCCACGAGTTACAGGGAAAAATGACTAGAGGGATAAGAAGGAAGTAACAAACAGTCAAGGCAGGAAGGGAGGAAAGGTGGAGAGCAATACTACTTTTAATCTACTACGCAGATAATGTTGCATCATTCAGTCCATTGTCAGTAAGTGATGACAGTACTGATGCAATATTCTGTACAAGAATTTGTATAAAGAGCAACTCATTTGATCAAATCTGACTGGAAAACTGTTTGTTTTTGAAGTTTTGCGTTTTGGACACATGCTACAGCATGACTTGGTATGGTAATTATGGAGCTTCTCTTTATTTTATTTTAATTAACAACAAAAACCAGTTTGTGATTGTGAAACACTGGTATGTAATCATGACTTCTCACCACTCAGTCCCTTACTTAATTTGCTGTAAGCTTTCCAAACACACCCACGTGTTTGATGAGTTAGAGGTGATGCAATAAAAACGTAGGATGCATATGAAGCCATAAAAGGTTATCGCAGGCCTTCCATTGTTTTTACACTGTACATGTAAATTAATTGAGTCGTTGCTTTCTGACAGCTATTCGTGTAAAAACGGGACTCCTGCATACAAAACAGTGTGGGGAAAAATGTAATGGGACATAGGTATTTTGGATATGAAAAAATATTTGAATTTTCACCCTTTATTCCCAATGATGCTCAAACTGTGATACAAGTAAAACTGGTGGTACTTTAGTGGTGTTGAGGGAAGATTTCTATAACAGTAAAGAGATACAAAGCAAATACAAAGCAATGTGGTGCTTATATTCCTACTCAGTTTAAATATAAGTTTAAACACACTGATACCTTTTGTGATCTGAGGAAAGTCCAGTGGTGAATATGTCCTAGGCCTGTGCTATTCCTCTCAGGTGGATCAGTGACATACTTTAAAAAGGGCTAAAAAGTCAATTAAAACTACATATTTCAAACTACAAAGTGCAACATGAAAAGTGGGTTGGAACCCTGGTTTTCATATCAGGACAAATGTGCAAAATGCTTCTGATATTTCTACATTCTGCTCTGCACTGCATCTGTTGAAATATAAAATGCAAATTTTAGAAACAGAACCATAGTGATGAGAAATTCAATGTATAAATAGTTTTGACTTAAGGACCTGATAAGGTAAAAAAAAAAAATAAACGCAAGCACGCAACATGTTGCACGTGCAGTCTGTAAAATCCTGACGTTTTACCTTCTTTAAATACTTTAGAATGTGGCTATGTATGGCTTTTGGAGCATAGGAATAAAGTTTACTTTGTAGAAGCTGATTATAAATATTTGTGTCAATCAACTGAAAATGGCATGGTATGGAATTTCAATATAGAAAATGTGTAGGAAGCATGTGTAGGACTCTGGTCATCCACAGAAATATCAAACGTCGGACCGCCTGTGGAGCAAAATGTCTAAAGGCATAGCTATGATAAGATTTTTACTTGTCAATCTTTAAAGGATTGTATTCCTCTAGTTTTCTGTTAGTTCTGTTAATGAAACTAAATTAAACCAAATAAACTGCAATTCTCACCTCAAAATATTTTTGCTTCTATAATGAGTAAGGAGTTAAGTGTGCAGCACATAAGAGCTGTTATTTCTAACTGCACCTTTCTTTTTTAGATTCTACTCACCCGATCCTACCATTTGTCTGCTCCTCTGTCCCTTTTCTTTGTGTGCAGCATATCATTGCTCTGGTCTAGACTTGCCCAGCGATGCATGCAGGCAGTTAACGTTTTGGGAGTTTCCCAGTGTTTTGCATGCTTCTCAGGCTGCATAAGCTTGCGCCTGATACTCGAGATTAACCCTGATGGCCTCACTACATGACTACAAACGTGTTTCCACTTATCCATCCTGCAATTCTAAACTAGAGAGATGAGAAACAGTCTGGAGATTGAAAACATTGTGTATACACAAACTTTTGTCAAATTTTTATTTTGATTTTTCATGTACAATAATTTTTCCTTTTTTTGATTAAGAATAGGAAGACAAACATGAAACACCGCCATCTCTTTGTTGCCCCACCTTCCTTGTGTAGCCATTTTGTTGTTTGTTCATAATTGGAGAGTGATTGGATGTCATGTAGATTTCATGCAGGATGCAGGCTTAGTATCGGAGTAGTTATTTAGGCAATTAGAACATCATTACCTGATGACAGAGACTGAACAATGTATTGCAGATTTTGCAGATGTAGATGAGTTTCAAAATTAATTTCTATTTTGGGTAGACACAGAAAGGTATTATTATTTTGGTAGTTGACTGATCTGTCAAGATTTTAACACTTGGTGAGGTTGTTTTTTTATTTTGTCTTTTCACATTTTATATTTTTACGCCTCAACTGTATCGTATTACGATAGAAAGTTTAAGATACTTTTATTTCAGACTTGGTCTGAGCTTGTTTTGAAGAAAACCTTGAACTGTTTTTTTTTTTACTTTGGTTTCAAACTTTAGCTGGGTGTTTGTGTTTTTATGTTTGTGAAAAACCAAACAAAAAACAAATTTCAGAGTTTTTTTTTGTGTGTGTGTGTGTGTGTTTTTTTTTTGTTTTGCGATACCTCAGATCAGGTCAACCCTGAAATATGCTAAAGATTAAGGCTAAACTGGGTAATTCCACTGTTAACAAATACTCCATGGTTTCACAAATCAAAAACTGTGTTTTAAACAACATTAGAAGAGCACTTACAACTTAACAGACATCATGCTATATATTAGGTTCAGGTGTGGATTATTTTATTGTAGGTTTGACTGGTCTGAATATTTAAAAAGTTCAACTAAAGCTGAGCAAATGTTATGCGCAGATGTTGAATCAGTGACAGCTCTTTAGAATAATTGTGTACTTAAACCCAATGGCAACTTTCATAGTTGTCATTTTCACTGGTGTACTATTGCTCCTAATGCGTTAGCATTCCTAACTGAAAAGGTATTTACTTAGCATCCATCATTCTTCAGGCCTTGTTTAGACTTTTACAAACATTTCTGTACAAACAGTAACAATAACCTTGGAAAAATTGTGAACCTGATGCACTGTCTTAGTTTGGTAAAAGTAAAAAAAAACAGAACAAAAAAAAACACACATCTGTAGTGTGGGACTTCTGTCAAAAAATATGGCTCCACTAAAGTACAACAACCATTATCCCGGGGCGTGCAGCAGCAGACAATCAATTCAGACTTAGTTCCTTGCAATCCTTCTCTCCACTGATCTGTTGGGTTTCAGTGCACTGCAGTATGTCATGTCTACTTGTGGATTAATGGCGAGAGTTCAGTTGTATAAAGTTCTGGAATTAACCCTGCTGATTTGGTGCACAGCTCTATGGTACTTGTGTCGGCTTGCCATAAAGCAGAGCTCTGCTTTATATTAATCTTATTCAAGTCTCTGGCAAACACTCGAGACAATACTGTTCCAAGAGCTTCCCATAGTGCACTGAAGTTATGAAAAAGACTTCAACCTGTTTCTAAGAGACAGCTCAATAATGACATTTCTAGTTGAAATTTGATTTTGTATTATTAATGGGAAAGGCTATTTTTTTCCACCACTCATGGTGAACCCAACACACGGGACATCAATAAAAGTTTAATTGATTTTTCAACTTCCTTTTGCAATGCAGCAAGACCACATGTCCATGTTTAGGTGTACAAACTCCAATTTCACTTGCACAAATTTCACCTTGGGAATTCTTGGCTGGAGTCGGGCAAACTATTGTCACCTTATTGTACAACATCCATATGAAATGAATGAAGATGGAGTGATATCATTTCCCATATTTCAAGCCCATTATTCTTTGGTGATTGGTTCACTACCTTGTGCTACCAAAATTTAACCAGGAAAACCTGCAAGTATTTAAGACCTTATCGGCAAACTTTGGTAAAGACTTGTAGGAGAAGTGTTTTTGCACATTGAGACAAGGTAATCAAGCTTTCAGGATAACTCCCACAATGAACAAGGAGACTAAGGCATTTTAATCGCTCTTCCATATTGAAAAAGGAAACTGTCCCGGCTTCACGTTACCCCTGGCGATTCTAAATGCCAAACATTGGTGAGTGCTTCCTATCTACAACTCCGGCTCGTCCCCTGTTACCGTTCTAACAAAGGGCCTCAGATGGCCCATAAAGCTAGATTATTGTCATAGTGGGCATAGTGTACCAACTGTTGCTCCTGCTTCCTTCCTGCTTCAGGGAATAATGCGTTCCAGCTTTTATTGGAGTTTATTATTGGAAAGGCTCCCTGACAGGTCTGGGAATGCTCTTAATGGGCAGGGTATTGTTAGCCACGAGAGAAGGCTGATGGAAAGGGGGTCTTGTAATTTTGAAACACCAGCTGATGGACAGGGAAAATAAGGGATGCAAGTGCCAGGAAAAAGATGGGACCCTCCTGTCAACCCTTCACAGTGGATTGATCTCAGGCTGAGGAGGTGTCAGAACCTGAGTAAAAGTAGTCAGAAAAGTGCTATTTCTGTCACCAAGTTCTGCTGCGTTGGACACAAGCCGCTCAGATCGCAGTGAAAAATGCTGGGCTGAGAATGCCAAGTGTCTTAAACACATGACAAGAGCAATTTAGCGTGATCTTACACTTGGCACTCTCTGGGGGCAAAACAGGGTGTGAGCCCACACTTGAATTAGAGACTAACAGAGATTAATTTAATACTTGGGAGTTTTTAATGCCTTGCACTTTCAAGTCTACAGCGGTTTATTGGATCAGGTTGCCAGCATCTATAAAAATCACATTAAAGACGTTAAAAACAAATATCTTCTTTTGGCCTATATAATTTTCTGGCAATTTCAGATGCCAGTCTCTCTCTCTCATTGGCCTAAGATAAATATTGGATCGAAGATGATACAGACGCATGGCAGAGGAAGACATAATTCTGTCAACTTAGGTCTATTCAGTGCCCAAATTAGGAGTACATTTTGTTCTTTAAGGAAGATGCTGCTCTTCCTGAATTATTCAATCAGCATATATTTTCCATAAGTAATCACTGAAAAGATGGCACTGATTTGGGAAATTAAGTTTATTTACCTTTGGGTGAGAGCAAATTTTATCCATGTTAGTATCTATTTACCAAACAACTAAATAAATAAAAAGTAAATTGCCATAACCATAGCATATGTTAATAAAGACAGCTGCCACTGAATGCTGTAGTAAATTCACTCTGATGCTAAGAGAAATTACCAAAATATCAGCCGCATCGTCTAGTCTAAGGCCTGGGAAAGCATGCTTAATTTTACTGCGTGACTGTAAGCAAAAAATAACATATCTTCTTTAGAAGGGAAAGCAGCACAACTTGAAATTCTAAAATTGTATCCAAATGATACAGAAAAAACATCAAATAATAGTTTATTTCATATTTACAAATTCTATAACTGCTTTTTATGTTCTTACAATTTTGACCATATCATTGAGAGAGTGTACTGTACATTTGGTTATACAGTTTTAAACAAAACTGTTTTATGTCTAGTTATAGGTGGATGTACTTAATTTTGCACCAACTATTTTTTTCCAAAAAATCCTGGCTGGGGTTTTAAACATTTAATGTTCATTTCCACTTTTTACAAATAATTTTGACCAAGATGCCAACCATGCAAATTATTTATCAAAATCCCAGGGTGAAGTTAAAAAAAAAACACAAAAAAAAAAAAACATTGAGTGCTTGAAAATGCATCATAAATGGATCATTTGTATTTCTGTTTATTAGCTTAAGACCCAAAACATTAAGTCTGTCTAATCTGGAGGAATGTAATTTAGCTGAATAAATCAATAGGCAACAAGAGCATTTTCCTTTTCAAAAGGAGCGATGTTTTGTAATATTTATGTCGATGTTGGCTTTGCGACTGTTGTTTATCAACAACTTCGACTCACTGCTCTATGAATACCCAAGATACAAAATCCTGCTAATTCTAATCCACTATATTTATAATGTGCAGTTTTTAACATTGATAATGAATCAAATCCTAATATCTTCTGGTAATACGATTAGAAATTGCTCTTAAAGATGTGCACTCTTTTTTCAAAGAAATAGAAGGTATCAGTGGTTTATTTTTTCAAGTGACGTGTTTTATCATCAGCCAAGGTAATGCTTAAAACATCTGACACAGGTTTAGCTAGTGCGTTGTGACAAAATAATTGGATTACAAGGTCCAGATTGAACTGGGGACTATTGTTGGGGCCTGTGATACTTACCCCCTGTGGTTAAAGCCCTCAGAAAGCGGTTTCTTCCAAACTGACAGATACGAAGGCCATGTAGATGGATTTTCCTTTTCACTTCCTTTCATCAAACGTTAAATCTCAGCTTTCAAACTGCTCAGATTGTGACTATAGCATCTTTTTGTGTATATTCATGTATCAAATCTGTACATTTTCCGCAGGGCTTATTTTATTCATGTAGGGGAAAAAAAAGATAAAATAACACATAGATTTGTTTTGGCATACGCAGCCTTCAGCAGAGCGTGCAAAATCAATTCAGTGAAGAGTCTGTACAGACTCACATGTCTGCAAACAGCCACGCTCCCACTGCATGAGTGCTGCTTCTCTTTTTTTCCTCCTTATTTTCTTTACCTCTTATGTTTGACCAATGTTTTCTTCAGCATTCAGGCTCAACCTTGTTAGCAGAAAATCCAAACATTCAGAGCAGCATGAAAGAAACAACTGTTACGTTCTCCTGTTGTTGGCCTTTCCGGTGCCCTTTTTGTGTCACAGCTGTAGGGTTTCGTCATTTTGAGTCCCTCCAAAGCTACACTAAAGAAAAGGTTTCATTAATTGGTTGGATTCATGCAATAAAATTTGTTATGACTGAATTTGCACAGATAGCTTCTGGAGTTATGTACATCTTTCTGGTCCCAACATTTAATTCAGCCACTGTCAACTGTTGCATTTAGCATCAAGGTGAAAGAGCCATTTTACCTTCAGTCAACTCCAATTGGTGATTGGAAAGTCCAATACTAAAAAATCGGGTTTTATTTGTATTTATTACAGTATTCAAAAAAAGAACATCCACTATTTTTAGCTCGTAAATACATCAAACATAGGGAAAGCAAGCTAGTTTTCAGTGTCTTTTTTAATGTCTCAAACAACAATAATTAGTCATGTGAGTAAAAGCTGTAAGTAGCTTTTAAAGCCAAAGCCACTCCTTAATATATTGGTAACATTCAGTTACCTTAGTTTGCTACAAAATGAAACAACACAGAAAACTAGGATCTACATGTCTCTTTACTCCAAACTCGTATCATCTAGGTGACCTCAAGGCACATCCACAGTTTGTGATGCCCTCTTGGATCATTTGCCAAACCATAAATGTCTTCCCAGGTGAAACCAATTTCAACAAACTGTTGGTGTGCCCTTTCGGAGTCCCTTGTTCATTTCCTCTCAAGTACTTGATAAAGTATTACATTATACATTGCTGGGTTACATGTGGGAATAACCCTCATTGAATCTGGTTAACTATACCTTTGCATTACAGGTGTGCCCAAGTCCAGTACTAGACAGCTGCCTTCCTGCAACATTTCAATGCATCCCTGCTCCAACACTCCTGAATCAAATGAACTGCTTCTTACCAAGCTTCTGCTAAGCTGGATGACTGCTGCTGAGGGAATTCAGCTATTATATCCAGGTGTGTTGGAGGAGGGATGCATCTAAATGTTACCGGGTTGTAGCTCTCAAGAACTGGACTTGGGGACCCCTGATCTATTGCACAAATCACTTAAATGCATGGAGTCAACATAACCTCTATTTTTACCCTTGGAATTTTCCTTTCAAAGAAAATGAATAGACGAAACAAACGGGCATGCATTTACAAGTAAACTAAACATTAGTGATCTTCCATCATTTGTTGTTGCTATGTGAGGATTTTTCATAATATTCATCTTTACTCTGTAAATAAATTGCTGTTTCAGTTTGCTTGAAACATATTTTTAGTGGCCTTCATTTATTCCTGGAAAACAATCTGCTTGATGTGGCAGCAGCACAACACAAGCCCAGGCTCTCTGTCATTGGCCACTGGAGCAGCTCACTTTAACCACTAACCGTGTGGAGACTTTAGCTGTAATTACCCATGAAGTGTTTATACTGCTGTGCTGTCCTCACACCCACAAATCATGCTCCTCTTCTTTTTTCTCAACAGCACTTGTCCTGTTGGGAACATATCAGCCCTGTGCATCACAGCTATAGCTTGAAACATTATTTTCCACTCCTTTTCAACTACAGTTTCATAATTTACCCGTCAGAGACAGCAAACGTGCAGAGACTCGGCCCACTTTCCGTCTGGCCTTGGCCTACTTGCCTGAACTCTGCAGTGTTGTTTCTGCTCCCTCTCCCACCTCGGATCCCTCCCTCTTCGCTCTTGTCCTCCTCAGAGGAGTTTTGCTGATATTCTCTGTCACAATCCTGACACAGCACTTCCTCGGTCTCGGCTCGCTCCTGCCCGGGGGCTCTGACTGCTTCTTTTGGACAATGCCCATCTTTGTTTGCGTCTCTCCCCCTTCGTTTCGGGAATCCAGGCATTGCTGGTAACCACTGGTGGACCAGGATGATGAGGTCACTGACTCTCTTTGGCCTGCCCTTGCCACTGCCACCAATCCCTCCTGAAACAATAGGAGCTTTCTCCTTTGGGCTGATACAGGCCTGCAGACAGACAGTTGTGGAGACAAGCTATTGCAAGTCAGAAACATCCTGCTTTTGTCATCTAAATGTAGCTGGTATTAATGGTTAATTCCCACCCCAATTAATCCTCCCACTTAACGGATGTGTATTCAAATGTCCTGGTTTTTGCTTAGACCGGTTTTCATTTTTTATGCTTGTGTGTAGCCAAGTTACGCCTTTACCTTGCCAAGATGCTTATATTATCAGGTTTACAAGGCTTGTTTAGTTAGAAAACACTCTACTTTCAGAATGAATTGAGGGAGGAATCACTTTCGTTTTTAGATCTCACCTATATTTCCAAGAAATGTAATTCAGTTTCTCGTTTCTGTCATTTGGTGACAAATAGAGTGAATCTGGAACACCTCTGATAAAATGTTAGTTGTCTGCAATAAAGAGTTTCAAAACTTTTCTAAAGTTTAATGGAGCATTTAACCTGTACATTTAATCAATAAGTGTCCACATCCTGGAGCAATCTTTAACTTTCATTAAAGATTTCCACTCTGACATCAGCTGTCTTCTTCTAAGGATAAATGTTTTCTAACAGATTTTGTTCTGAACTCTGGCTTGGAAAACCTAACCATTTCATGACCTCTCTGCGAACTCTCTTTTGGCAATGTGTCATTTTGTGTTAAGCCCAAAAAACATTTTAGAATTGGACAACCCTTATAATGAACCTGATAACATAACCAGATTTTGTTTAAAATTTGGTTTAATCAGATCAGATCCACAAGGCTTTGGGAGAATTTAGACAGGTCTGGATGCTTTCTTTGAAAGAGGAGGCTTTTGTCTTGGAACACTTCTTTATGAAGGTGGTAGATCGCAACTAGTGCTTACCATTGGAGATTATTTTCTGATTCTTTTGTATCTTGATATACTTTGTGGCCTTGTCTTTTTATCTTATATCCTACTTCTTCTGACTGATACATTCAAACAATGAGATCCGTTCAATCCATTGATACTTCACTGCTAATTGTAGCTTTGGCTGAAGGATGCAAATAAGCAAATGTCATGACAGTGTGCCCAGGACAACATGACTTTATTGATGTTAATCATTATCTTTTTAATTAATTTTACTACTTTTATTTTTGAAAGGTTCCTCCCTAATTGAGCTATTTGTTTAAAATGGAGTTAGGACTCAAACTGTTTTATATACATGTAAAAATGAACAGTGTCTTTTTACTCCTGATTTTTAAACAATCCCTGCATATTGCAGGCACTTTGAGAGTAACATTACAAGAGCAAAGTCATTCAGCACTTTTTGGCACAGGTATTATTGTTTACACATAATAAACTTTTTTTATCCTCTCATTGGTGAATAGATTGTTCATCTTCAGGAAAAAAAAATAAAAACTAGGTAAACTTGTTTGTAAGCCTTTTATTTGACAGTTAATTATCCATTGTATAAATACAACTACAGTTTACAGCTGGATACAGATGGTTCAGTACTTTTCCATACCAACCTAAATCAGGACATCCTTCAGCACAGCCTGCTTCCTTTATGCTCTTTTAATAGGAATAAGAGTTTTCTTCCTCCTTCTGGGACACATTTGTTTTTAGTTACCATATTTTCCCGGGATGCTAGAACACGACTAGTTCCTGCTTCTTGTAGTTATAACACACTAAAGTTGCTTGTCCACGAGTTAAAATATCTGAAACAAGTAGTTCAGTATAAAAATTTATTTTAGGTGCACACAGTTGAGTTTGCACAATGTGCAGTTTAAAAAAAAATGTCTTGCTTGCTTTGCACTAATCGATCATGAAAAGGCCCAGACGGTGCTCTTTGTTCATTTACTCTACCCTATAATACAATTCTAATTACATTTTTTGTTTGTTTATCCCATCCTTGATGTCTTCTCCAGCACTTGGTCCACTGGGATGCTGGAAACCCAGAGAGTTTGCTTCAGCTGGTGAAGGAGCTCATCCAGCAGTACCATCAGTACCAGTGCCAGCGTCTGCGGGAGAGCTCCCGACTCCTGTTTGAGTACGACAGCCTGCTGGAAGATCCCAGCTTCGGACGGAACCTGGAGATTTATGCTGGACGGAAAAACAGCTGGGTAAGAACTTTTGTAAGGGAAAAAAAAAGAATAACCCTGCTTGTTTCTTCGTAAGAAGCAGGAGTGTTGTGAAAAAAGAAGATGCTGAAGTAAAAGAAAGACATTAAGAAAGAATTAAACTAATGTGATGCTCTGCTCGAACAATAAAATGTTGCAATCGTCATATGATTCTCGTTATGTAATATTGCAGGATTACAACTTAAAAGAAATAGCTGATTTAAAAACAATCAACAGGAACAATTGTGTCATAAGACTTCTTGTTTCCTGCTTCAAGTCGCTGTTATGTGATGTCGGCCACGTGTGTCATTATGTATACATTTTTTAAAAACAAAACAAAAAACAATTCTAATTGGTTAGCACCAAGCCTAATAGATTACAGTTAATCTATTAGGATTACATTTAAATAGATGGTCTGTTAAAAGTTATTATCAGACCATAATAAATTTAAATTTGTTAATGTCCTATCATGTTTAGTTTTTTTTTTTATATCGGGAACTAAAACAGTTCAAGAATTTGTAAAAATTTTAAGTTCTGTTAAAAACAGGTTTATAAATCTTACAGCTTGTACAGCTTGTATAAATCCAGACTTGTTATTCCATCTAGGACTGAACGATTTGCTGAAGTTTAGTCCAAGATGGATATTTTAAAACTCTGGTCTTCCTGTAAAACCTGATTCATAAACATCAAAAGCGCTGTCATGTTTTTATTGTGGTACAGTTTAGTATGGGATTTTGATTTGGAAAATGTTTTTGCAACACTCTGGGAGCAGTGGGACGTTTTATGAGAAACTTAAATAAAATTTGTTTATGTAAAGCTTCAATTTAATTTTGAATTTATTTGGTGTTGTTTCTTTCATTTTTCTAATACTCTCCACTTCTGTTTTGTGTGTTCCCAGACAGGAGAGTTTTCAGCCCGATTCCTCCTTAAACTCCCAGTGGACTTCAGCAACATCCCAGTTTATCTTCTCAAGGTAGTTACCACACCAACCTGGAAACCACATCAGCCATGAGCATCTGTTGAATCACACACTTCCTGTATGCTGTACACATGCGGCTGCAGACTCTACGATCAGTCATTACTTGAGCTGTTCTTGGTTATTACACGTCTGCATTTGTTTACATGTGTAAGTGTGTTTTGAATGTTTATGTCGATAACAGAGGAATTTATTCAAATGAACTGCAGTGCAACTATGTATGCATGTGTGCGTGTGTGTGTGCAGGCCTCAGTGTTGAGAGGCTGTAAGTTGACTAATCAGCAACTGTCACTGTGAATCTGCTTTGAGCCGCATGGTGTCTGCAGGCAGCCTAGCTTGAATACAGTACGCACACACACACAGACGCGTGCACGCACTGGATATATCTATAAATATTTCCATGTCTGTCTCTTCTCCTTCTTTCTCTTCCCTCGCTGATGATCTTTAGAGGCCGGAGGCTTCCACTCTCCGGCCTCTTCCAGCCTGGCCTGTGCCCGTGATGGTAAACATACGGGAAACAGCAACCATCATCAGCTTTATCTTGTCAGACCTGAGGCCCCGAGACTCGTCTCTCTCTTTAAGCAGGCTGTGAATGGACTCATCAAGTCAGTCACATTTCACAGCCACATTTCCCCTCATTCTTGGAATTTGATTTCATTTATTTTTGTCCCTGTGAGATTTTAGCCAAGAAAAAGGTTTAAGCCGAGCCCCGAGGGAAGCGTTTTTGGTGACATGCTGGCTGTCACTTGCAGAAAGGACACACACATTCGCTGACCTTTAGCCAGTGGGTGGTGGTGGTCCTAAAAGCCATGAAACAATATTGTCAAGTAACTCAGAAATATTTAGTTTGTTTGATTGCTAAACCAAATCTTGTACATATATTAATGCTCCTGTCACCCTTATCATATCTTTTTCATATAAGCTCTCAGTACTGTGCCGTTTTTGGCAGCTTGGGGTATACATAGTATCAGTAAGGGAGTGCTTGAAGAGTTGAAGAAAGAAAAGTAATGAACATCATCAGCCTACACCTTGTCCACCTACGCGTTCCAAGGGAATGGGCCCATGCTGCATATAGGCAGTACTGGACCGCATCCCAAAACCGATGACCTGAATTTTCATTTTGACAGTTGTCATGCGATTGCTTCTGTCAGTGTGTGTGTATTCTTGAGTCAATTGTTTCCGTGCGTTGCACATTTCTGCTCTGCATGCAACTCTGTGGTGTTGCAGGGCAGCTGAAGTGTAATTAATTTATTCCTGCAATCGCTTCTGACAGAGCAGATGAAAAAACTCTATATAATCCCACACAAGAAGCAGTGGAACTACAAGTTTAATACTCAGTGGATTATACATCGTGCACATCATTTGTATAAAATATATGCATGTGCTTAGCCATTCAACTTAAAACCTTATATTAGGTCAATGATGAAATATGCAAGATTCTAATGGTTTTTCTTTTCTTTTCCATATGCACAGAAACTGAAAAGAGTGGCTGCAAGAACATGTCTGAAATCTAAAACATACATATTTTTGATTGTGATGGAAAATAGAAAAATGTATTTATTTATTTATTTTTAAAAATCAATGTTAATTATAAGGAATAGCTGGGCACCAATTGAGCGAAGCTGATTTCTTTAATTTTGGGTGGTTGGCGATTGGCTGATACTTGCATGCGAAACTGATCTTATCCAATGTTCTTATCTGCCTCCATTGATTTAATAATTACCAGAAAGACCAGCTGAATCCAGCTTAGTTTTTCCTGCAAAATAATCTGTGTTGGCCAATTAAAAACTCAGCTTCTTCAGTTGAATACATGAATACATCTGACAATTAAACCAATTGTTGTTACTCTTCTATGCCCCAAAGCATCATTAGACACTGATATATCCCGCAGATCATTTAATGATCTGTTGCTCAAATTGAATTATCAAAAGTGATAAAACTGTATGTGAACTGCCTAATGTCTATGCAAACACTGCAGCGCCAAACAGATGTTTATATGCTCATATATTTTTGCCCTTAAATAATCGTTCATAACCATTTAAATGTAAGATTTTTACTTTGTAAGTAACCAAGTATCTTTGGAGTAAGAATATTAACTATAAAACAGGTACTGTAGATGGAGGTTGGACTGTTGACCCTGATTTAATCAACCTTCTAACAAATCCATGGATGTCCTTGCTTGAGGTACGCCAGTTTGGCAGTGAAGCAGAAATCTGTTTAGACACAAGCTACCGTGCTCCGCTAGCGAACGGCGAGATGTTGCTGGTGGGCACAGAGCCGTGGAGGACGACCGTTACCTGAAGCGAAGCATCCACATGGTCTGAGCTCACGACAGTGGACATGTTTACCTTCCTGCACGGACCATCCGGCCTCGGGGTGGAGGGAGGAGAGCTAGTTTATTTATTTAGTTATTTTCAAAGGTGGTCGAGGGTGTTGGGGGGGAGGGAGTGGGTCGGAGTCGAAGAGAAGGAAGGACGCTGAGAGCAGACATGAAGGAAAGTGAGATGCACACAGATGGATGTTAGCAGTTTCTTCTTCTTAAAATCCATGCAGTTCTCTTGAGCACTATTTTAGTGTCTCTGGGTTTGAATATACCTAGATTTCTTGCTTGTCATCCCTCTAGAATCACATTAGCTTGCACCTTTTTAATTAGCTTTGACATTTCCCCTCTCACAACTCAGTTTTTTTTTTGTAGTAATGCCTGTACAACTAAAAGTAGCACCTGTGCCTATCAAAAGGCAAACAAAACTAAATCTGTAACCACAGATACATAAACATAAAAAGATCTAAGTTAAACAATTTATTAGTAAATTTAAATAACTATGAAGAATCTAATAAATGAAATTGAAAAATATGAGAGAAAATGGAATAAAAGAAAGAACAAATAAAAACAAAAAAATAATTTAATGAAATAATAATAACTAAATTACCCCCCGCCCCCTTGACTGCCCCCATCACCATAATATCTATCCACCACTATATCTATCCTTTGTTTTGTACTCAGTAAAGTACAAGAGCAGCTGCAGCTTGTCTCTTGTCCACTCTCGTGAGCATGGTCCGACGCCACATTCGTGACTGAGCTCTCCGCTCTCGCTTCACTTGAGCTTTGTTTCCCCACAAGCAGTGACCCGTGTCACCAGCTATGAAGTGACTGCAGATTTTGTGTGTTTATGTGTGCGACAGAGAAAGATTGATGCGCTTGGGTCCTCGAGCCTCTGTCGTTGGTTGTTCGGGCACTTGCTGTTGTTTATGTTTGCATTGGGATGTGAATGCATGATGACTGGTTTTAGGGTTTTGCTGGCTGCAGAAACTTTTATTTGTGGATCTGACCCCTCATGTTTTTACTCTAAATATCAGGGGCTAAACAAATTACTGGAGAGATACTGTATTTAGAAGGAAAAATTAGTGCTACAATAAACTTTGTCACTGTTGTTTTAGTACAAGGTCATTTGTGTAGCAACAAGGCAGTGTAAAATGCTTTACATGATGAAACTATAACAAATAGAAAAAAAGACACATCACATTGCAGAGGCAAAATAAACTAAAGTTATAAAAAGTTGAAATCCAGATGAGAATTAATTTATGTTCACTTATGAATCAAAGGAAGTGCTACACAATCAGGTTCTTAACCTTGATTTAATGTAACTCAGTGTTTCAGCAGCTTTGGCTCATCTGTTCAGTGCTTGTATGGTTCACAGTCACTTTGTGGCATTCAAATCTAAACCACAGTGACTGGCAAAAGTATTCATACCCTTCGACCGTTTCCAAATTTGTCACATTACCTCCGTAAACATAAATGTAATTCATTGGAGTTTTATGTGAAACATAAAGTGTGAAGTAGAATGAAAAATTAAACGTGATTAAACATTTATTTCACAAATACAAAAATTGAAATTGTGGTGTGCAAAAAGTATTCAGCCCCCCTGATGCAATACTTTGTGGAACCACCTTAAGCTGTAATTACTGCTGAAAGTCTTTTAGGGCATGTCTCTACCAGCTCTGCACATCCAGTGACTGAGATTGCTGCCCATTCTTTGCAAAACAGTTCATGCCACATACAGGAGGTAGAATGGTCTATCCTGCCACCTTTTCATAGAATTATGCATACATAAACACACACACAGTGATTTAGTGAAATGTCTTTATTTCTTTTACTTTCTTCTCCCAACAGGGATTGGTCTGAAATTCATAATATGGTGGAATTTATTTGTTATAGTCATGTTGTTTTGCTCATAAAGCAGCTTAAAACTTCATTTAAAAAAATGTTGCAGACCTCCTGTGGAGATGGCTGCCTCCTATATTAGATTTTTAGACTTTAGTTCATGTTTTACACAAAAATGTTTTTTTGTTTTGTTTTTTGTTTTATCTTACTTCTCGTTTTTATGCAGAGTGAGTTGTTTTCATTATCCAAGTATGACTGTTCACCAAATTTTTCTCCCACTACTTAATTTGCTTCTGCTCAGTTTGGACCCTTTCTCTGTCCCTCCTGCTAAGCATTACTTTCCCCCATTTGTCCCTCTGGTAAAAACTGACCCGCGGGATGTTAGCACCAAGCCCTTGGCATCCCTGCATGGTTGTTTTTGTCTGTACAAGCTATGCATGCTTCACTAAGAGCTCTTGTATCTAATTATTTGTACTCTAATTATTTTCGGTTGCACACCCTCGTTGCCCCTTCCTCCCCCCGCACGTGCTCGCTTTAACCTTCGGAGATCCGCAGGCGGGAACCGACGGGGGGTGGGGGGGTCGGGGTGAAGCAGAGCCATGGGCTCTCATTCTTTCCTTTTATCGGCTGCGCCACCATCGCTGAACTGTCTTTTCATTAACTCTCTATTTAAAAAAAATATATATATATATATATATATATATATATATATATATATATATATATATATAAAGTCCATGTAATCAAGATTCAAATCAGTCTTCAGCAAAAGTTACACCTCTGAACTTTTAAAATTGTACTAATTAGTCCATTTACCATTTTTACCTTTTCATACCATTTATAGCAGTGAGAAAAAAGTTTCTGATTTCTCATTGATATATATATTTTATGCTGAATGCTTTTTAAGGTAAGCTTTTTTTATGAGATGAAGTGAGGCTAGGACAGTAGCATTTCATTTTGCTTCAGGAATCGTCTCACACCGTGTTGTTTAACACAGCCTCCCACCTCTGTCACTGTTTGGGACCTCCCCTGAACCCAGAGCCACACTCAAGATGAAGACAGACTAATGGTGCTCCATCACAGCTTTTCTTGACTTTACTTTTTCATTGCGATTAAAAAAACATCCACTTTATTGCTGCCAATGAAATTAAGGATTGAAGCCAGAACCATTGATCAAGGCATTTTTAAGATACTATAAATGTTTTTTTTCTTACTATCTAAATGCACATTCACAAAATGAACACAGTTTAGTAATGAAGTGTGGATTTGCTGCACAGGATTTCACAACATGTTGACTTTTTCCAAAGCCCACCGAGAAATAACAACAGTTAAATCTGCTCCGTGGGTCCATGACATCACACAAGCCACAAGAATGAAGCTGATCAGTCGACATTAGCAAACATTGTGGTGGACGAGTGACTTTAAACAGAATTTGAGACAGATGTTGAAGCATTTCTGTTGGAAATGGTGCAACCTTATGTGTATATACTCCCCCATTCAAACAGTTTTCACATATACAACTCTGATGCGTCCATATAGAGGACAAGTAAACACTTTTTGATTGGGAAGTTTAAACAGCGTACAACGAACAATAAATGGAGAGACTCAATGGAACTCTGTTCAGTAACCTTGAAGTAAGTAAGCAAGCAGAAAAGTTTGTTTTTAGATGGATTGATTTTATCTCAATTTCAAAATTATTAACAACAAAATGGATAAACCAACTGAACAACTGACCAGAAGGTGCTACTTATTTGTGACAAACAAGATCTGATGGGAGTTTGATTGATTTGAGGGAAAATTCTGGCTTTCCAGGATTATCTGTGTCTGACTGCGAGGAAGGGTAATGTTAAACCAAACATGAGTCAGGGCTCTTGCAGAGAACTTCATGCATCATTTTTTCCTTCTGACTTTCCAGGCTTTGCTGGGAAAATACAGAACAGAATTATTGTTTAAAAACATTACATACTGGATTCATAGGGACAGTATGTTTTTTATTTTTATTTTAAAAAGTTAACTTTTATGTGTTTATGTTGCTTTTATAAAATGTAATTTGATTTAATCTTACTCAGAAGGGGAAAGCTGGAACTTGGTTGTTATTAAAATGTACAATAGGGGCCCAGAAGTTAGAAGTCCATGTAGGAAAGACTGACTTTTCAACAACGCGCACCTCAAAATCTAATGAGACTGTCCTAGTTGCATTGATAATTTCAATGAAAATAGATTTCTTTTATGCACTCTTGATAAAGTCTTCCACATGAACTGTAGCATACATAATCCTTTACTGTAAATTTTCCAAGATTTTATGTTTCTAGTTAGATTTGTCACAAAGCATACAGATAACCAAACCCCATTTGTTTCCAAACCTGAAAGTTAATTATGCTTACAGGACATTGTGTTTGATTACATTCTTAGATCTAAGTTTTGACTTTAACAGAAAATTTGATATGTGGACTACTAAAGAGTACTGCCATTCGGTTGCCGCTATCACGTTAACGTAAAGTCTTCATGGCTAAGCGTTAAAAACTGCAGAAGTAAGCTCGTTAAAGCCTTTGGGGCTGGATTTGTGATGCCATAGTACCAGGATTTTTCAGTCTGAGGAGCTGAGTATTTCTGTAAGGAACAACTCCACACCTCCCCTTAAGGAACCTGGATTACGTGAGCTCCAAAATGACACAAAGTCACTTATGTGGAAGCCAACATCACTGTGTCCTCACACGGGGATGCCTGAACGCCATTGGTATTTATTTTTGTATTTGTCCAAATTCTCACCTGATCTTATGTCCAATTTTCTCTCCGTGTGGGCAAGGTGGCTACTTCAGCTTCCTAAGAGATAAGCCAGAAGGCTCATCAGCCTGCAGCAGCCGTGGTCACTTTACCTCTGCGGTTGCCACATAATTGCTACTCCTTTCTCAACCTCCCATGAGGCTGTCGTTGCGGTTTGCTGTCCCTCTCCATGTGGCAGTTGAGCTTTTGGAGAAGTCGTGGCTGAAGATAGCCCACTTCATCACATGACGGATCTTTCACAATTCTCTCCACAGACCTGGAAAAACAACCCTGTGGACGCTTTACAGACACATGCAGATCCATGAACACCCACTCACTTATAACTGTCACTTTGCAAGCAGGTGAATGTGACAAAGCAGAGCTCCGCTGAAGAATCGCTGTGTCGCACGGTGTGGCTGATGCAGTTTAAATTGACTAGAGATTTTGAACATCATGTGAGACAAATATTAGGAATGAAGATTACAGAAGGGTTGACCTGACTTCATTACCCGTTAGCTTTTTTTTTAAATTTCAGCCTGTGTGCCACTTTGAAAGAAGGCCCATGCATGTGCGTGACTTATGAGCATTTGGTGCCAAAGCAGCGGTTGTAATTTGTGGCCTTGCCTTGCCCCTGCACGGTAAACACTGACTAAGAGCTCAGGAATCTTAAGAGCTATAAAATAATTGCAGGTTACTCCCATGATGTGTGCTGCTCCTCTGGTTCAGCTCTGTCTCATCTCTGTTTTTGTTCAGCCTCTCTTGGAGCCACTACATCCATTATTTACCATTTGAATGTGAGTTGTTGTTTGCTCATTACTTTTATTACTCATAATAGAAACAAATTATTTCATTAAATGTTATTTGAGGGCTGTTTTTGTTACCAGGGCCGGTCCAACGTTGTATGGAGCCTTAAGCAGAATTAGATTTGAAGCCCCTCTATTTGTTAAGAACATTACCCTCACTATCAATTTGAATTATTGATTATATTTGCGTTTTATAAGGATCCTCTTGAAAACGAATAAATAAATAAATGACAGTGTTTCATGATAGATCTAGTGAAATCTGAGAGAGTAGACAGAGTCTGCTTGGCTGAGCTTAAAACTAATAATGTAAATTTAGTTATTATTTGCTGAGATCTATTTGTGAACAAACTGACCCCAAACGCTCAGATTAAACTCAAAGCATCAGATTGTGGCTCTTTTAATCTAACAAAGTGATTTGTAGCACTTTTTCAAAATAAAGTAGCTAATTCAGTTAAATCCTAAATTTAAATTGTGAACAAACAAATATAATAAAGCAAATATAAAAATCTTTGACCAGTGGTCAGTGTTCATATGCCCTCATTTATGGGAGGCCCCTGTTTGTTTGGGGCCCCCAAGAAGCAGCTTAGTTTGCTTATACCTGTCTCTGTCTGACATACAAAAGAGTCGGGCAAAAATCCAGTGTAGATAAAAACCTCATGCAGAAGAATTTTCAAATCTGCTTTATTTAGAGAACATCAAAAGTCATGAAATCCAAATGACACAACATCTAAATATAAAAACACTGGACAAACATAGCATGAGAAACACTACAACACAGTGGTGGCTGAGAGGAGGATCTAACGAAAGACATTTATAAACCTGAACCTATAAATACAATGAGGGAGATAATGAGTAACTAGCTGAGAAGATAATTAGTACTGATGCAAAACAAAAGCAAAGAACCACTAAAGAAGGTTAAACTTAACAGGATCCCAAGAGTACAAAATCCCAAAGTGACTCATAAAGCAAAAATGAAGCAAAACCCGTAAAAGCTCAAAGTCAGTTTACAGCCCCACTTTGCACCTATGCATTGTAATTTTGTCCCTTTCTATTTTGTGTCACGCCTGCAGACAAAATTTTAGTTAATCTTTGCATACATCATGGAAATAAATGGTCATAAAGCTTATAAGCTGGAAATGTGGAAATGTGTTTCTGTTTTTTATTATCAACAAAATTGGGGTTATGGGATTGTCATGGGAAAATAAATATTGATAATAAAAAACACCTTCTGTCATATCTGGAAATTTCAATTTTAAGATTTTATTTTATTTTTTTCTGTAAACGAATTGCCCTAAGAACTTAAAATTATGCTGTTGGAAGGGGCGGTGCCGTAATGGCTACCCTACAAACACAATCATTAGGCCTGGCACGCAATCATTAGTCCTGGCACGCTGGCCGCAGGTAGCAGAATTTTGATGGGTCCTGAATTAACACAGCACAATTTTCCAATTTTTATAGACGATAATTAAAAATAAAAATTAAACGTTGACTGGTGGGTACAATATTCTAATTTGAAATTATAACATTTTTGTTATGAGCAACAAATCAAATGACAAAAGGGTTAGGGGTGCATTGACTGGCATCTACTAATTTTCAGCTTGACCAGTTGTGACCAGTTGTGACCAGTTGTGACCAGTTGTGACCAGTTGTGACCAGTCAGACGGAGCAGATGTTACTGCTAAGAAATCCATTTTTCAAAGGACAAGTGAACATATCATGCACACAGGAACTGAGTCAAAGTATCCATGCCAGCACAACCAGACTATGTAACAGCTTTATTCCACAAGCAGCACGAAGGCTGAATATTCCCAAAAAGAGGGCATTACACACTTGATTTAGACTCTTCAGACTCAAGACATGAGCTTTTCATGTTTTTTTAAGCTTATTTTTATTATTTGGGAAGTTATTATTTTTATGGGTTGGGAAGAAATGTAATTTTTTTTTTTTTTTTGCTGAATTAATAATAAATCTGAAGAAAACTTGAAAATTGGTTTCCCTGAAAATAAGAAAATTATAAAAGATCAATAATAGGGGTCATAAAAAGGGGGCAAAATAATTATTTTCAATACATAAATCTGGGAAGCCGTGCCATCTGCTGGTGTTGGTCCTTCGTATTTCATCAAGTGCAAAGTCAGCAGTGTTGTAAACTAGGATATTTTGGAACATTTCATGCATCCTTCTACTGACGAACTTTAGAGAAATGACTATTTAGATTTTGCTGAAGACTCATCTGCTATTACGCATCACCAGAACCACAGATTGATTGCATCCACAAAGAGCCCCAACCTAGGATGGGGTGTGTGTACTACAGAACACATCTGAATTCATTTTGTTTCTTTTCTAATGTTTTGAATTGAATGACTGGGATTAACTTTTATGCAATGATTTTATATATTGGTATGCTATTATACCTCATAGAAGCCATTTAATTTGTCAATTTGCACGTCACTTTTTCCAGAAACTGGAGCAATGCTTTCTCTGGACTACTTCTGATACAACTCCAAATATAAATCTGTTTCCAATTTTTAATATTGATTAATATTTTTCCTTGATAAAGCCACATCCTCATTTAGATTTTTTTGGAAAGAGGTTGTTGATTGATGGGATATTCGTGCAGCACTGAGAATGTGGCATTTATTCAGAAAGCAAGTTGCCCAAAAGACATCGGCAAGTAATTGCCAGTTTGGGCTTCACTAATGTAGTGTGCGAGTGGAATCTGAAAAGGCCAGTCAATGCTTCCATGCAGATAAACAATTATGTGGCTTTTAAACGGTGGATGTATTATAGCTTGGTGTGCTCTTGAAGATGAATTTAAATGTCAGGCATAAAAGGTCTGAAACTCAAATCGTATGTGAGAGTGCAGAAGAAGTCAAATGAATCTTTTTTTTAATTTTTTTTTCTCAAGAAATTACTTCTTTATTACAGATTTGTGATTAACAATTTTGCCTGGAGATAATGTCAAATAGCTGGTTTCCAATTGGAATTATTACAAAATAGCATCAAGTATGGTTAGCAGGTTTTAGTCCAAACTGATGGCAGGAAATGCACATTCCTCTCTGCAGATTGCTGACGCAGCAAACAAAAACCTCTCTGTTGCAAGACATTTTATGCAGTTGCACAACAGGAGGATTCAGTGGGCCACAGGGTGTTTGGTAATAATCTAACTTAAATGTTACATCATTCCTCAGCCTGATGTCAGTGAGAAGAGAAAGGACTTCTCTTGGTGTTAAAAGTCCAAATTAAAAAGATGTATCCATAGGAATTTATACCTTCACAATGCCTGCAAAATTTCTCCCAAACTCTCTGATATTTGCCACAGATCTGTTAACGAGTTGGGCTGAAACACTTGGCAACATATTTCTATGACTAACACTCCCAAGTAAGATGGTACTCACAAGAACTGGTTGGCTTTAACAAATTCCAATTTATTGTTTTTGTTATTAAAATTCATCAATGTTAGAGAACTAGAAAACACATTAAACGTTTACTTTCCTTTTTGGAAAGTGTTGTTCCTCTGTCTCTTTGAGGTTTAAGAAATAATACTCTGTATTACTCCAATACATGTTTTCTGTAGTCATAGTAGAAGTAGTTATTAGGGTTATACTTATGATGACGCTAAAAAAAATTGTACTCTTTAAATATCCTCAACAATACAAACAGAGTTGCTTTTATCAAAAAGTGGGCAAACCTTTTCAGACAGCAGCGCTGCAAGCACACAGGAACTGCTGTAAGTTTAAGATTTTGCTAACATGGCAAATACGGCTCTACCATACCAAGTTTATTTATGGAATACTTTAAACACCCACAAAACCAAAGTACAATGCTGGAAATAATGAAACGGCAGTTACATGATGCAACACTAAGTTTAGCAGAGGTCTTCAATCATTATGTACACATTTGGCTGACAATATAGTTGATTAAAATTTTAGCATTATATGACTTATCCAGTAGTTGTGCATGTATATTTTATTTTAATGTATGTATAGAAACACTTAATAGAATAGCTTCTCTCTGGGTAAAGAGAGAAGGAATATATTTGCCTCTTGGAACTTAAATTGACTGGTATGATGATGATGGTCTATGCTGGAATTCAGCTGCACGCACACTGATGTTAACTGGTAGATCATAAGTCTCTTTCTGGCATTCAGTCTTGGCAGGTGATGCAGCAGTTCTGCACGTCAGCTATCTCAACTCCAGCTCCTTTGCAGAATGTCTCTTGTTGGTTTTTAACAATTTTGCTTGAAATAATTGCTGCAGATTCTCCGTGTTATGATCTCTCCACTGGTATTCTGTAAGAATTGCTTCTTTGTGTTTTATTGTCACCAAGTATTGGTAAATCCATGCGCAGTATTTGGTTAGATTATCTAGAGAATCCACCACTTCAGCTAATGAGTAAATAGAAAGAAAGACACAAAAAGCGGTACTAAGAAATGCTAATCCATTCTACTTTTGTCATTCAAAGAAAAGTTGAGTTGCATAAAAGTCCTGGCTTTAAGCTTTAAAACTCTTTGTTTTAAGAAATTCTCTCCATTTTTGGTTCATAAAACCTGAACACATGTCGACACTTGTTTGAAGTTTGTATGCCATGATCACAGAGAAGGACACAGAAACTAATTAAAGTCATTGTTTATTGTTTTAATTGACTGATCTGCCAACCAACGTTGTTGGAGGTCCAGTTTTACATCTGATTTGTCTCCTTCATGAGCCCTGCAGACCTGGGGAGCCTGCTGTGATCACTGCCAGGTGCTGTAACATCTGGCTTTGTTCTGCTTTGAGAAATTGTCTCACAATGAAAACGTTGAAGGGAGTCTGGATTAAACTGCTTCTGTTAATGATAAAATCCTTTCATCTTACTCTTTTTTTTTCAGGCTGTGACAAAGGAAAAGTAGAGTGCAGACATGCAGTGTCCAAAGCGCTGAAATCAAAGGGCACCTGTGTAGTCGCGTGTAAAAAAGTGATGTTTTCAGTTCAGCCATCAAGGGCAGAATTATGTTTTAATCATTTGTGCGTGCGAGCAAATACTGTGGCATCTTTGAAAAAGCACCTGTTGCTCTGGAAAAAAAACACTTTTTATATACAGTTTTTTTTACTTGGAACCTAACAGTCACCAGCTTTAACATATTTTATTGGGACTTTCAGTGATGGCATGGTTAGGTTCAATGGAACTCCATTCTGGTCTCAAATCGTACACGACATCTAAAAGGTTTTTTTTTTTTTTCCAGGATTACTCTTTGTGCTTATCGAATATCCATTTATCATGGTTGGGAAAAGTTTGTTTATGGTGTTTATTTTCTATTTACTAATTAGTAAATAGACTAATTGCTAATTAGTCACCTAATTTTTGTTTTGTTTAGTAATGAAACCAAAATAAAAAATTTGTTTCATTGGACTCAATAAAATAAATTCATTGGGTAAAATGAATTTTGTTTAGCTGTATCAGAGTAATGGGGGTAAATTCAAATGCACTCCATACATTTTAGATTTCAACTTTGAAAACCATTCATCATCGTGCATTCAACATCGTGACCTCTGAGACTGCACATCCAGTCTCAGAGGTCTTAAGTCAATTGCAGTTAATTATTTTAGTAACAAATTTGAGGTTTTAAAAACAAATTTGATGATTCGGGTTTTTATGTTTTCCTTTTTTTTTTTTTTAAGAAAATAAGAAGAGAGGAAGAAAAGAGTATTTTTTTTTCCCCCCACCTGAATCTGCCAAACATGTTTTTGCCACTTGTAGGTGTTTAGAACTTAGCGCGACTTTGTGGGTTTAGTGATTACTGGAAGCACTGGAGCTGCACCCAAGACGAAAACATAAAGTGAGAGCAACTTTGTGCAGAAAGTCCGGTCCTCTGCTGGTAACACTGAAAAGAAATTTCAGGTTGAGATTTCAGGTACGTCACTATAAGTAAACAGTTTCTACACTCTCATAATTCTTCGTTGTTATATAAATAGAGCAGTGTTCTGAGGCCATGAGGAGAGTGAGGTCACCATGAATTACTGTGTATTACCTGGAATAGATGTGACTATCCATGAGGACAGCTGAATGACCCGCAACCAGCACCTGAAACTTTAAAAAGCAGAATGCTTATGATCCACATTCCTGAAAATATCAGTTTGTGGTTGATGGTGCCCACGCCCTGAAACACCCACAGAGCCCATTGTAAATATTTGAAGTTATGACAGATTTATTACTGGTAAACTCCTTAAGCACTCTGTTTCAGTTTTAGATTTTCATTGGATGGATAGTTGCCATCTTTCACTTGCAAGAAAAACACTACATGACCTACAAGGAGAGAAATATTTAGTTTTGTTTCTCATCTGTACTTAAACTTTCTAAAGTTTCGGTTTTCTTTTTTCAGAAAACCTTATCAGTAGGAAGTGGGAGCTGTGAAGGTATGTGAACGGTATGGTTTGATATGCATCTCCTTCAGTGTTCTGTTTGGCAAAAGCAGGAAAAACAGGTCCAAAATGGAATATTCCTGCAAGGTTATGTTCATGAACTGCCTGAGCTTATGTTTCCTCTAAACAAGCTATATCTGGAGTTCCTTAAAATTGTAAAGGATGCTACCTTACCCAGAAGTGGAGCTCTGGGCCAGAACAGTTTGAAAGAAAACCTGTTGGATAGCTGTCATCTCCCACTTAAAGGAAAAACACTGAACAACTTACAAGTAGAGAAATATTTGGTTTTGTTTTTCAACTGAACTTAAACTTTCTCAAGTTTCAGTTTCATTTTTTCAGAAAACCTTATCAGTATGAATGCTACTGATATGAATGCTACCATATGAATGTGTAATAGGTTAGTGAGGGAAGAAATATGAAAATAAAAGGGCTGCAGGGTTGTTACCAGCAGTTTTGTTTGTCAAAAAAAAAAAAAAAAAATGTTGGTTGGGGACGAGAAAGGGAAGTCGCTGTGTCAGGTCAAAACAAGGGTGACCTATAAAAACAGGCCTAAAGAAACCAAAAGCACATTCATAGTTAAGTGATTTTGTTTTTCAGTGGAGCTGAAAGGTTGACTAAGGCCTACCATAAGTCTGATTGTACCCTGGAAAGTTTTTTCTGTCTGATATTTTAGCCTATTCGCAAACGTCTGACACTGTCAGTGGCTAAAATTGTCTAAATTATGTCTATGCTTTTCAGGCCACTCATACTATTTGGTAGAGTCTCACTCTGCTGATGTAAAACATGAAATTAACTGTTAATATTTATTAACATTTCTGAAACAAATATGTAACAAGAATGCCTAATTCTGTCAGCTGTTCTCTAGGCAACAAGAGTTCTTGCAGAACTAAGGAGCAAGTTGGCTGATTGGCTCTAAACATTGGCAGATAGCTGAGACAATGAAAGTTATTTGAAAATTTCTACAAGACACTCAACACTAAGTCTACCAAGTATTGCAGTGTGAGCCTGGTAAGATGGGTCTGAAATATTTGGCAAATATCTCAATAGTACTTTGAGGTGATATGTTTGAATAGAATCAATCACGCTGGGAAAAAAATAATTTTTCCAAGGTTTTTTGATTTAGGTTCAGACCTAAATCAAATAAACCTTTGAGTTAGGTAACCTTCCTGGATTTATTGGGCTTTAATTTTAAATTAATTGATTAAATTTTAAAATGCCATGAGAAATATTAAGGCAACATATCGGACTGACATTATAGAGATTTAACTCTTAATCAGGACAGAAACCTTCCTTGAATAACAGTTTATGTTTCAAAAAATATGTAATGGTAGGTATTATTAGACATATTTATTTAGGCTTCATTTTCATTTTGCAAATATATAGCTACATATGTTTAGAAAGTGAGAAAGCATGATGAGGAGCGGTCCGTAGTCTAAATGTAGAGCAGCTAACCTGTATTCAAAGGGTGTTAGAAATCGGTGTATACATACAAAAAGATAGGAATAAATGAGCTCAAGGAACTCTACTAGTGGGGAAAATGTTTAGACGAAAAAGACAAAAAAAAATATCTAGAAAAATATTTTTGGTAAAAAATGTGTAAATATAATGGTAAGGAAAAAAATCTGAAAATAAAAGGGTTGCAGAAAATAATGAATTTACTTTTGTAAAAACAGAGAAGTCTCCATAAAGAAAAAATAATGAGGCAGAGATAAAAAAAAATAGCATCTAAAAATTTAAATGATTTATGTTTGATAATTTGATCAGACATTTATTTTGCCCTTAATTGTGCAACAGAATAAATATATTCAATTTATTTTGGAATTTAATCTTATTTTTAACATCTTATTTTTAACAATATTGCTTCTCCATACGAAACTGATGTGCTGAAAAGAATGTTTTTCATTAGGGAAGTTTATTCCCCCAAAAATTCAAGCCAGAGCAGGTACATCAATTACGATGTTTTATAGTGAATGACTGCATTTTGTTTTCCTTATAATGTGCAAAATCACTGGGCAAAAAATTAGGTACTTTAATAGAACAGAAACATTTTTGCTTTGCTTTCTCCATTGTGCGCTACCAATTTCTCTTTGCTATGCATCCCTGAACCTGACTACAGATTTCTCATCAGAAGTGAGAATTCATCATTCACTATCTCGGCACACTCTCATCCTGCTGATGACACGTTTGGCCTATGAAGTCTTGCTCTATCATATCGTAGCTAGGTGTGGGAGCATATGCGGTGACTAATACCACAGAACAGCTCTGACGGTGATGAATTGATAATTGTTTGCACATGATGAACAGTTTCCTCACTGTATCTGAGTCATATGTTGCATCATGATGTCATGCATTCAGGGCACATATTTTCTCAGTTGCTCTCACCTTGATGATGATGACACCGCAGGCGATACGTTGGTTGGATTGCGTAGCTTTTTCTCTCCCCCCTTTTTTTTTTTTGGTTGTTTTGAGAACTCGCAATAAAGAGGCTGTTTTAATTTGAAAGTGTTTTATAGAGTTCAGTGTGTGCTTGTTAAAAACCCACCGTATTATCGATGTTCTTTACCTCCCTGTTCGCAGATAAAAATAAAGTGCCTGTTTTCTATATCAGGAAATGATCAAACACTCATGCCTTTCAACATGTGCAGCATTAAAAGCTTCCATTACCTCTTTTTTGAGTAAATGGGAAAACAGACTCCTTTAGGGAGAAGATGGAGAGCACCTCAGCATCCTCATATGAGTGAGGCTGTTAGAGAGAAACCGCCGCCTTAGGAGGGGTTGTTAGAGATCACCAAACTCAAATCCATTCCCCGATGCTCCAGTGACCCCAGTTTGACTCCTGCAAACCAAAGGTCATGTTCGTCTCCCGTCTCCCTCTGCAAATCTTCAACCCGCAACCCCAACGCCCACCCCGGCTTCCCATAACCACCCACACTGCATCTCTAAACGAAGATTCCCACCCACCTGCCTGTACCCCCAGCCGAGCATCAGAAGTTTCCTGCTTTACCGTCTCAGGAGTATAGCCCGCATCCCCCCACACCCTCACTTCCATCTCCAAACCTCAGCCCACCCCACACCCCCCGCGCACTTCTCCGTGGAATTACTTCCATATGGCCTACTTTCCGCCTGCGCTCTTGAACAAGTTGTGTGCTATCCTATATGTTTCTTTTTTCCTTCAACAACATTTTTCCTTCAATAAGTGTATGTTTTATTCCTTCTGATCCTCTCCAGCTTATCTCTTGATTGTTTGACCAGTTTATGAATAATGAAAAATAAAATCAGGGCTAAAGTTATTAAGCTACTAAGGTCTCGTCGTCGTCGTTGTTGTTTAGATGCAATATGCATGCGTTTGCTCCTTTGCAGAAATGTCTAGAAATCCACATAGCTTCTGAAATGGCTCCTAATTGTGCTAACCCTCCTCATAAACTGATGAGTTTATTTAGCAATTGGCATTTTTACCAGTATTTCTTGATCATCTCGGCCTGTATCTACAAATCTGTTTTAAACATATTGCAAAAATGACTTTACAGTAAGAAAGCCTTTTCTTTAAGTTCTGTTCATTAAGACATTGAAATTTATGCCTTTTTTTTTTTGTAAAATAGCTCAAGCTCAGCTCAGTTGTAGGGAGGGCATCTGTGGAATTTTTAAGTCTTGCCTCAACAAGATATTTTACTGATTTTACAGATAAAGATACCTACTACTTTTGAAATAATTATGGGAGGCAGTTTCATGTATTCTCTGTATGTGGATAATGACTGTTTCAATCTTATCTGTGCAGGTCAGACAGGTTTGAATTTTCATATAGTACTCATTTTCTTCACCTGATACTTTTGGCTGTCTCATGCTAAAAGAAAAAGAAAACTAATTTAGATTTAGTACTTCTAAACTGAACTAAGTAGTCACTTGGGCGACGAAGAAGAAGCAATGGCAATAGTTTGTGGGCTTTGAGATGTCTTCAATGTGGAAAAAAAACAATATAAAAGAAAATCAAGTCAAAAATCAGCATGATTATCTTAGCATGTGGACCAAGCTCAAGCTACAACCAACTTTGACATGGATTTATTGTGCTGAACAGTTAGCTGATTTTGGATCAACCTTTATGTTTGAAAGCTTACTATATGGAGACATTGTTTTCATTTCATAGCTGAAATAAAAACACCTGAAAGGAGACATTATTGAAGAAACCTTTTGTATGTGTCTCCTTCAGCAGATGGTGGGTCAACCAAACTGCACATCAAATTGTTTCTGGGTAATATAATTGCAGTCCATTTTAAAATAGGTCTTTAAGGCAAAATACAGCAGTTAAGATGTTTTTGCAGAAATGTGAATGTACCGATTACCCAACAGGTGGCTGATTTTGGACTTGAGTGGTTACTAGCCAACCAGGTACTTAAAAAGTATATATACCATTACCCTCACTGTTCTCGCTCTGGAAAAGTTGCCTTAACTTGCAAATGATAAACTTAATACTTATAAATACATGGGCATGAAGACTGCAGTGTGCACACGTCAGGTTTTTTTTCCCCACATCTTGCTCTCACTAGAACAGCAAACACATGGTGTTTAATTCAGTTAATGTCAGCCTGTTTATAAATAGACTCTTATTATTTATGAATGTATATCTTATTTCCTCTCTTTAGTGATGAAAAGAAAATAAATCATGAATTTTAAATCCCCAACATAGAGACCTGGGTTTATATTTTTCATTAAAAAAAATTTTGAACTCAAAGGTATCAAGGTTGCATGCACTTATACCTAAGTTCTAGGAGCCTAGCCAACCCTCACCAGTGCAATCATAATCTGTCTCTAACTACTTTGAATGTCTCTAATTTCTGCAGTAGCTCAAACCCTAGTTGTTTAAAACCAACACCGCATCCCAGTTAGGCTTTGATTAGTTCATTACTTGTACAGTGGGATGGATAAAAACAGCTTTGAACATGCTCTTTGAACCTAATTTAGTCACTATTATCACCCTCAGAAATACTACAGGAAAGAAACAAGTGTGATAGTTTAATCATTTGCTCCACAATACAGCAAATGTTGTATGAAAGATACATTTTAAAATGTTTGGCATCATCTTGGGACCAGGATGTATAAATCAGGACGCAGTCGACTGATGGCTCACTCTGTATTATGTCATCAGCATGAACATACCATATGCATTTGTTAATTTTCCACATGCAATGTCACATACTTTGAGTCACCCTTGTGGCTTTGAGCCCCACTATCACACTCTTAGCACAAGCTGTGCAGCTCGGGCCAGATCATTGCAGTGACACGCTATCATTTACACTTGGCCCCAGTCACACTTATGACGCGTGTTACAGGAAAATTTCACCAGCTCGCCTAATTATGTCGGTACCAGACTTTAAATGAAGCCGATTTTGACTGTCTCACTGAGAAACATGGCACATAGGAGCACATTTTCCTATGTGCTCTCTTTCCATGACTGACCTCCAGTTCAATTATCACATTACACAGTATTTCTACTCGTATATCAGCTGTACCATTTTGACCCTAATGTATTAGATTGTTTGAAATCTACAGGGAACAGTGATTGTGACTTTGTGACAGAGGTCACTCATATCTCCATGATGTGAATGCAAAATGTGTGGGCGTTTAGGGTGGAAATTTCATCGGTTAATGCTTTTGCAACAACTTGCACTTTTAACCTTTTTCCTGCTATTACATTTTTCTAAAATTTTGAAATTAGATTGGACTGACTCACCAAAAAGGTCATAATAAGTGCCAACATTTGCAGAAAGCCATACATCGGCACTTGTTTACACTTAAACAGTGAATGTAAAGAACCACAGGTTTGAAATTATGTGGAAAATTACATAAAATTGTGTCTTTAAAATATAAGGATTGTGATAATTATTTAAAGAGTGTGTTCATATGTCCTACCTGTTATCTGTTTTTTGAATGTGCATACTAAGAACTGGAGATTTGTAAAATATATATATGTTTGGAAGGTTTTACTATTTGTGCCATTTGGCTATACAAACCATCATTTTACTGTTAACAATATTTGAAATGTTATAATTTAAGACTAACTACAATAAAGACCCATAATTAAAGAACTTAATATGAATGGAAGTTCAGATTGAAAGTTATATCAACATTTTGGAATGTCCCATACAGTCCTGACTTGAATCTATGAAGGGAGATAAAGATTAGGGTGATAACAAGAACCTCAAGGGTTTGGAGCTCATCACCAAAGATAAATCAGAAGAAACATGGAAAAAGCTGTTTTTTAATTAGAATCATTTGATGGCTGTAATGCCAGTAAGGATTCTTCCACTGACTGTTAATTTTATTCTGTCTTAAACCTGTAGTCGTTCAGGATCTGTCACCTCCTCCTGGTTCAATGAACGGTCCCCTCCAGCTATGTCACTTCCGGCTGTTCTGCTAGGGGAGATATTTTTAGGCAGAGCAGTAAGCATGGCTATATTAACACCTTTTATTTTAAAATATGAGTTGTTTTTGTTACAATACAAAGAGTTCAAAATGTGTTTGAAGTGAAAGATGCTCTTTAAGAAGTAACTTAAAGGAGTCCCAGCTGTCAGTTAACATGTGGAGGGACCTGTGACGCCAACCTAACAGGATACAGGCATGGGTTGTATTGCCCATAGGGTAAATGCATATTAATGGCAACACCTTTAAGGAATAAGCACCGTTCTGTAAATTTTTAACTTAGTTGACATACTAAGAGAAAGGGGCAGCACCAACCTAGTGGGACCTGGGGAGCAGAGTGTGTGGGGAGGAGCAGGGCCAGGCTCAGACTGACTTCTGTCTAGTAACTCTAATTGTGCTTTTAAAGGGAAAAAATCTTTCCATCTTCACCAACACATTAAATGTGTCCATAGCCTGCAGAGTTAGCTCAGTTCTGCCTCCACATCACATTGTATAATACTGTATGTTGTCCAGAAAGAGAGTAAAACACATGCACCTTATTCAGGTTTTCTGCACACCCTTTTCACTAAGCTTTCGTGACAGCAGCAACTGGGTAATGTTAAGGTGTGTTTGGGTGCTGGTCCACCAATTTGATTCCAGGTGGAGCTCCTTAATCTCTGGTCTTTTGTCCCCATGTCAAAATGTATCCCTGGCACGGGCTTCAACTATGCAGCAACCCAGAGCTCCCTGGTTAATTATCTACCAGCATGATTTTATGAGCTGATAGGCTGCTGGAGACAAACAAAGGCGTTAGTTTCCGTCAGACACTGAGGCCACATTTACATGTTTCTGCAAGCTCTCTACACTGAGGTGGAGAAAGTAGGATTAATGGGATTCACAAAGTACACCTCCCTGCAAACAAAGGACCCACAACTGTAATAAATATGTTTCTCAATTAGTTTATACCATCAGTATGTAGTATGTCTGTCAATAAAATACTAATGACCAACCTTGTCCCCTTTAGTTTCACACTAAGATGAAGCTTTTTGTGTAGAACTAGTCCAAGGTGCTTGGCTTATAATTAAATTACATGTGATTTATGGCTCTGCCTGTGTGCTCTCCATTCAAGTTGTGGTTAAATATCCAAGTTTGTTTTTTTTGTTTGTTTTAGTTTTTTTTATTTTTCGTCAAATCAATTTTCCTCACCGGTTTTTCTTCTTCACTTGTTGTCTTTTGTGATTTTGACACTGTGGGAGTAGGAAATTGCTTCCCAACTCATCTTCCTGTGAAGTATACTATTGTCTATATATAGTATATATATACTAAATACTATTGCCTTCTGCAGTAAAAGTTGTCATTAAACCATAGTGAACTTTTGAAGTTATGCTTTAAAAGTTTGCTACAAATGACGATGGAGAACCCTGTAGAAAATGGTGTAAATAAAAAATACATTTGAACTTTGATAGCTGCAACTCTGTTGTATTTCAGCAGCAAAGTGTGTGCTTCACAGGCCTTGAGCAGGCAGTGGACAATAATATGCACTTCAAGTCTCTGGTAAATCACGTATTTTGTTGTGTGTGCAGCTTTTTCTTCTGAAGAACTAAAATTTTACATTTTCTTGTTATAAACATTTTCCTACTTTTTTGCTAGGATTCTAAACATTTATGTTGTGTTAATCTAAACCAGTGATTATCCAAGGACACAGAAAGCCGTTTCTTTGTAAAGGTCTTGTTGTTTCAATGACAATAACTCTATTGAGTTGTTTTGAAATAGCACTCAACAGATCTATTTAAGTAGTTATGTCTACCTTGTCATCATTGATGATCTATTATTTAATTTCACGATTCTCTTGTGGCCATGAGGCAGCTGTGCAGGGATAAGCGTGTCCAGCATATGTACAGCAGCACTCAAAGCTGCTCGCCTTGAAGCTGGACATGTCCTCACACAACAGCCCTGCTGTCAGTCAAGCTGCCCCATTACGCTAGGCATGACATTTAAAGTTGGGCGAAGAAGGCGGACAAAGTGCCCTCACCTCCTCCGTTTGAGCCCTGGAGAAGGAGGCCTTGCATGTGTAGTGATCGCTGATGAGCGTCTTTGTATGTGTGTGTTTGTTGTGACTTTGGCCAGACTTGGTCCGGCATAAGGACAGCTGTCACATTTCCAACCTGTCACAAACGACACTGAGGAGACGCCAGAGGCCGGGACATTGAAGGCACAAGGACAGGCACAGGGAAGGGAGCCTGTGTGTGCGTGTGCATTCATGTGCTTAAAGATTAAAGGAGGATGTTGGGTGGTGGACACGTGAAGAGGGTTGACTGGGAGGCTTCCTCCATCTTCTGCATCCATGTACGTCCTTCTCGATTCCTCTCTTGAAGACAGTCCTTGAAGACTTGAGTCATCTTCTTGAGGGTACGTAGTAAATACTGCCTCAACATCGAAACGTTAGCAGCACAGGATGCACTCCTCGTTCATGCATGCCTCCATTTCAGTGCTCATTACTTACCAATAATAAAGACTCTTCATTAAACTCCAGCCTGTAGCTTTTGCAGCAGAATTTTTTTCTTTTTTTTAACATTCCCTTTTGACTCGATCATCCTCGAGTGAATTTGTTATAAGGGGAGAAACGCTAATGGCCATTTGGGGTCCTTTCCTTTCATTAGAGCCTTTTTTCTTTCCAGGTTTGAGTAGCGGTTTCAAGGAAAGGAGGCTGACAGGTCAGCATTAGCATCCGGACTATTTTTCTACACGTCTCTTGTATGGGTCTGTTAAGTTTTGAAAAAAGAACAGCATTGGAGTTTTAAAATACATCTAAATAACCGCCGAAATTCAACAGCATCCTTTCCGCACTCTGTATATTCCATAACCAAAACCAACTGTCAAGTAAATCATTCTAATTGCTTCTCTACACTTTAATTTGCTTTAAAAGTTATATTTAAGAAGTCTTTCTGTCTTGGATCATTACATGCAGAAAAAGAACCCAAGAAACAAACATTTGAGTTTCTACAATACCTTGTATATTTCAGTGATTTTGATTTGTGATTCTTCAGCGATTCCTGAAACGGCATGTAATATCAAATTTTAAAAATCTTTTAAGACGCATATGGATCCAGTTTCCTGCATTACTATCTGAACAGCTGCACTGTCTTGTCTGATTGTAGCAATTGAAAGCAGTTGACATCTGCTCATACAACTTGCAAGTTCAAAAATCAGATGAACAAAAGATATTGCATAGAAAGTGGCTGATTAAAAAAAACAAACAGTTATCTTATCATCACTAACTTTGACATGTTATGTTGACCTGTCAATAAGGATTAAACAGAGCATATTTTTGCCCAAAGTTTGTATTTATGCTTAAAAAGCTGGAGAATATTAAATAACACATAAAATAATACTGAAATTCAGTTGAAAAATACAGGAAGATTTAATGGTTGGTATTATTTTTGTCCTCTCTTTTGTAGTAATTTTTTTCACTCACTTTATATAGTACCATGTGAGACTTTGAGTAGATGTTTAACTTAATTGTTTGAATTGCGCTGGGAGAAAACACCATAATGATTTTTGCTCATTATTTCTCATTTTCTGCTTAGATATATGCTGTACAAAAAAGAAACCTACAAGCAAAAGTTGTAAAAGTAGCTTATTCTGTATTGTCAGACTCCACTGAACAAGAACAACTATTTTTGTCTCCTTATTTCAGCTTTCTGGACAGCACATTAATTTAGAATGGCATCAGCTTAAAGTTTAAGGGTCTGCCTTTGGATTTGGTTTGTTTGTTTCGCTGATTCAATGTGACTTGTGACAGCTTTTCGCTGTCTTCTGGAACAAGATAAGTCTGAATCACTCCACAAAGAGGCTCGCCCTTCATCAGCGCCTTCGGTCTGACCAAATCGAGGGGCTGCCCGCCGCTTCCCGTCCAGAGTCGTCCTGTGCCCGTTTCCTGGCCCTCTCACCTTCCTGTTGGTTCTTATCCATCTGTTTACTCTCTTTAAGTCCAAAGAAAGCATCCATTAAATCACCTCTGAAGATGAAACTGGACATGACAGCTACAAACTGGAGCAAACCAATGTTCTCCCAAAGCCCACTCCCTACCCCGGCCGCACTTTACCATGCCTGTTCCTATCTGTCCCATATTGTCAGCGAGAGAAGCCCCCAGCACTGCTGTGAGGCAGAGAGCAGTTCTTGTTTACTGACGCACACTGCTCTGATGTGAGCTGATTTCATCAGGCAACACTTTTGGATGCCGTCTTCCTCGGCCTCCCTCGTCTTCTTTCTGTAGACGCTAATGTATCAGCTGTGGTGGGGCAGGCTGCATGGCCCTCAGCAGAGCTTAAATATCTGGATATTCTCTCTTTTTTCCTCTACAAATAATCATTCTGCTAATTAATGTATTTTTTCATTCCACATCTCTTTCACTTGGGGCTCCAACTATTCTTATTGATTTTATCCCCATTTGGTTAATTATCCTTTTCTTTGATTAAACAGTCATCAAATTAACTGTTACGAAATTACTTCCAGTCTAGTTCAGTAGGAAATGTTGGGATCAGCAGACCAAAGCGTGTGATTAGTTAATAGTCTTCACAGCAAACTGGTTGCATTGTGGCTCTGTCCATCGTGTATGGTGGTTAGATTTCCTCTCACCAAGGCAAGCAACGATTATAACAAATGGATGAGTTCAAACCATCTGTAAGACATTTGATTAACACTGCAGAGCCTCTGATGGCAGAGGGAGGCCAGAATAGTACTTGATGTGGAATTGCCCTAATAGCAGTAGCCATGCTTCAGGAAAAACATCACAGAAGTAGGAATTACAACCTCAGAGAGACAGATGATGTTCACAGGGAGCAGCTCCGGGTGGCTTCTGCATCCATCTTACAGCCGATTTGATTGGTACTCGCAGTCATAAACTCAGGCTTATGGTGCAGCTGTTGAAGCTAATGCTGCATGAAGCAAAACAGATGTTTCCACTGGTGTCTTTCTTGTTCATTTTTGTTTTGGCCAGACGAACACACTCAATGCACACTTGTCCTCTTATTCCTGTTTTTACTGCTGGACGCAGTTTACATTTCTTTTGAGCTTCATGGTGATGGTGCTGAAAAGCAGCATAGCAACATTGACAGCCTCAATCCTCCCCTTACATCTGCAAATTATGTATTCAGGTGCAGCTGTAAGTAAAGGTCAAATGCATTTTAGCAGCTGTCAGACCTCAGGACTCTTGGCACCTGATAAAGGAATGAAATGGGCTGTTTTCGGTCTCGTCTACTCCACATCTGAGAGAATACAGCTGTTCTGTAATACTTTCATGCTTTTATAGAAGCATTGGTGGAAACGTAATGATTCTAGCATGATGCACTTATTGTTGACACAATAATTATGAAATCTAGCTGATACTTTGCACTTTAGCAATGAACATGTTTCTTTGATATGTTATTCTGGTTGAATTTTTGACCTCATGTAGGCTGTGTTATTTGGTCACTGTGGCACAAGGGGTTGCTTTAGAACATAAGAACAATGTACTGTTTTTAAAGCATGATCATGATCATCAACATCTAGATGGATAAGCCAGACCAAGTTCTGGAATACTATCCCAAACCAAACCCTTTCCGGGCGGTGCTTAAAAACTCGGTCACAGTAAGAAACCAACCAGTTTGGACGAGCTTCACCAATCCTGCCAAGACAGGTTCTGAAATATCTGGGCAGAATTAGACTAAAAGCTTGTTGACGATTACGAAAAGTATGTGGTTAGGTTTGGCATTGAACCAATTAGTGGGGTTGCATGTCTATATATCAACCTGTGCAACCTGTGCAGACAAAATCCAAAATAGATATGATTTGATTTGTAATGTCAAACGCTCTTCCTGCCCAGAACTGGTGTTCACCAGGCCTTGTTTTTGTAACTGAAAGTGTAATGTTCTGGTTCCAATTCTCCAAATAACATTACTGACCTCTGCTTGTTTTCCTAAGGACACAGCACTGGACCCAGGAGAGGATGTGGCTCTTCTCTCAGTGAGCTTTGAGGATGCAGAAGCTACCCAGGTCTTCCCAAAACTCTACCTCTCGCCAAGCATTGAGCAGTGAGTACATTTATCCATCCCTCATTTATTTTTATACAGTTCTATTGAGAATTACCTGTTAATTGTGATCACAGCTTGGTTATCTATCTGAACTAGTTGGTTTAAAATTATCATGCTACATGCTTTCTTCACTCCGAAAGCTGGTAAAGATAGAGGAAGTCTTATGCTGTGGTCCCTACCTGTGGTTGCCCTTTCTGTCCTTCTCACTTGTCAGTCCCTCTGGTTTTTAGAATCAAAGCTATGATGAGCAAGTTGAACATCTTGCATCATATTATGTCGCTGAGGATGATCTCTATGTCTGAAATCACTAGTCACTTTTCCCAAAGACTATAAGTAAAAATGGGAAAACTGGATGGATGACACAGAGTCTGTGTCAACCAGGGATGACTAGATGTCTGCACACATCTGGGTTGTAAAACATGTCTGTGTTTGCAGGTGGTGGTTTAATACTTTTATAAAAGCTGTTTGTCTACTGCAGGTGTATCCAGAGTATATTTTTCTCTTGCTACATTTTATGTGTGTTTGTGTGCATTTGTCTGTTCTCGTTTTATTGCTTTTGTGTGGTAGTCGAGACAGATTTGTGTTTCTATACATGCATGAACAAGTGTTTTAATGTCCCAAATGAGGGATATGCCTCCATTTTCTGGTTTTATCATGTTTGCATGCTTGCAGCAGTATTCCAGCTTGGCTTTGCTCTCAGCACAGTGTCCTTGTATGGGCAGATGTGTTTTGTGTGTTTGATAGAGAGAGCCAGGTATGGGCCCACTCTAACCTCAGGGCCTCACGGTCTGGCCGTCCATGCTTGGAATAATCTCAGACTGATGTTTATTTACAAGCACACGCCCCGTCACACCAGGTTAAGATGCTTCTTCTCCCACCACCACTGCTTTCTCTTACTCTCTGTGTCTCCCTCTGTCTTTCATTCTTTTCTATATCCTTGTCTCCACAGTTTCCCTTTTCATCTAATTTTTCCACATTTATTTGATATTTTTTAAATTGCCCAACCTTTCCACATATATATAAAGTTACATTCTGCAGCCTTAACTCTACAGGTGCAAAAGGGTCTGTAGTGAGATTAAGCTACATTTTTCACAAATAGCTCAAGTTGTCTTCAATTTTTTGGGTAATCCAAATTCTATCAAAAGTATTCACACTTCTTGACCGTTTTCACATTTTGACCTGTTAAACCCAAACTTAAATGGATTTATTGGAGTTTTAGATAAGACACATCCTCTATCATTCTAGCTTTTCTTTAGAGGCATTTTCTGCTGGTTTTCTGAAGGTTTTCTCCAGGATTGTCCTATATTTTGCTCCATCCGTCTTTCCATCAAATCTGATCAAATTGTTTTCATTGCTGAACAAAAGCATCCTCCAAGCATGTGTCACCATGGTGATTGTGTGTGTTCAGAGGTTGTTTTCTACCTCACAAGTTTTGGCACAAAGGCCAAAACTTTTATTGCTTGTGGAAATTTTTTTACGCTTTAACTGACACCATAAGAACAAGTAAATGGGTGCAAATGGGTGTAAATTGTTCATTTTTAAAGACTTTCAAAAATTTGACAAATCTAAAGCTTTTTTTTTTTTTTTTTTTTGTCTTTTGCTCAATATCCAGCATTCTGAGATGGATATTTAGCTAATATTCCACTTGTAAAAATTTAACAGCTCTTTATTTTTAATCAAGATAGAGTACACAGAAGAAGTGGCTTTACAGCGTTAAGGGCTCAAATACAGAGGGAAGAGCAACAACTGGAGAAGCCAGAATTAAACTCATTAATTTGGGTTCACAGACTCAACATCAATGGCTGTCGAACCAGGATGACAGGTTGATTAATGAGTGAAATTATCTCTTACTGTGCTGACAGTTTGCCCGCTTTTAAATTATGTATTTTGCAAACATATAGAGGAAAATCAGTTCAAAATTCAGTAGAGTTTTGAGAGTCTGAGGGAAGACAGTATCTGACTCTCAAAGATCAACATTACTTGCAACAGACAGTTGGTGTGGAATATTTACTCTCCGAAGAACTTAAGAGTGTTTTTATTTCTTTTCATAAAGTATTTATTTATTCTAGTGAAGAGTTTCTAAACTACCTTCAACCATACTGTAACATTTAAGTAAGATCATGGTACACTGTGCATAAGCCACCTTGTAACCACTTTGGCTGTTTGTTTATGATCATTATCTATTTGGAAGACCCATAATAAACAGCCTCTCATCAGGAAGCTGCCATTCCCCTACTTCACAGTTATTCCAAGTTTCCTCCCTTTTCCTCTAAATGTAAGTGTCAGTAGAATGGCCAAAAAGTTCCACTTTGGAAGACCACAGGACATGTCTCTTAAGATGAAGATCTTTGTCCAGTTTCTTCTGGAGTAATGACTTCCTCCTCGCTTAAAGGCCGATCAGTCGGTACAGGAGGCGTTTCACTGTGGATGATGATAATATCTTAGCAACTTCATCCAGCATCTTCAATGATCTTTGGCTTTTGTTCTGGGTAAATTTACACATGTTTGACCAAAATATAGTCATCTCTGAGACAGAAAACCTGTCTCCTTCCTGAGCAGTACGGTAATTGGACATTCCCGTCATGTCTGTACTTGCATATAATTGTTTGAACAGAGGAATGCAGCACCTTCAAGCAACTAGAAATTCTTCCCAAGGATGAACCAGACTTGTGCAGCTCCATAAATTCTCTTCCTGATATCTTGACTGATTTCTTTTGACTTTCCAATCTTGTCAAACAAGATAGAGTGTGCTCCAGGTGTGAAATCAAGACAAACTCCAGGTAACATCTCCCTCATTGTTTATGGAGATAGTAATTATTATGCATGTAAAATGTCTGCTTTTGAAGACATTAATGAATAATTTATTGCAAAATTTAATAAATTGAAATACTTTTGGTAATTTTAACTAACTTAAAAAGAGACATTTGTTTTGATTTCATTAAAGATAGGTTTAAATAAATTATAGTCTAGCATCAGCTTCATGTATATTTGATACAGAATTTATTTTGTAGTGAAACTAATATTATTTGTATGCTATGTTATGCAGATGCTTTGTCTGCACTGATGAAGATTAACTCACCTGAGCACAATGAATTATTGAAGTGGAAACAAGGCTACCTGACCTATTGTCAAAATAAATCTTTTTGAGATCTAGACTATATTTATAGAGTATTTAAAGTTCATCCCAAGAGGATAAAAACATCAATAAATACAGAAAAAGATCAAATGAGGCAGTGACATCACTTGCAAATGTTATTTACTCTGACCTGATGCAGAGTAATAGTGCAGCCACCCATTCATGTTTTTAGATACATGAATGCCCTTGGCAAAATACAATGGTAATAAAAAAACAAAACTATAGAAGATATCAACAGATGGTGCTTTATCTTTAGAGTTTATTTTCAAATTTTAAATAAATCACCTTTCAAAGGGGTAATGGGTCTTTTAATTAAGACCCATTATTTAGCATTCAATGCATGGCACTGATGTAGTATCATTGGTTACTTTCATTATTTGATAGAGTAATCACCTGTATTTATAGTGTTATTTCTTGGGTGTTTCATTTCCAAAAAGTAACTACATTCAGTAGTAGAAATTTAATTTAAAAGGTTTAACATAATCTTCTCATGTGCTTAAACTTAAAAATATGTTGTGTGTGTTTTTTTGTTTTGTTTTGTTTTGATTGGAAATGTAACATTTACACTTCAATACAAGAGAAAAACATAAATGAGTCCCAAACACACACACGTACACACACAGCTGATTCTCCTCTTCATTAGGATGACATGAACAGGACCTTATCCGCATGCAGCAGCTAATTACACGGCACAAAAGGTCACCTACCTACTGACTGTCCCACATAATCCTCAATTATTTCAGGTCGCGCACATGCAGGAATAAACCCAAGCAAACATTATGATGTCTCAGACATATCTATCTGCCTTTGCTCTATATTTGCTTTTAAAAGGCATAACACTGGTTAAACAGACATGTCGATTGATGAGGCTATCATGAAGAGCCGTATTAAAATGATAGAAAACGTATTCATATGGGCATTAGTGACCAGACTGACGGCGTTTCAGCGGCGTTGGAGTCTATACTCTGCCAACATCATGCAGAGAGCAGACCGAGGGAGGCTGAAGGCGGCAGAGAGTGGGGAGCTATAAGGGGTGGTTGCCGGCGGAGCAGCGGGGGGTTGGATAAAGGAGGAGAGGAAACGAACCCTCTCAGAAACATCACAAAATGCAGGGGCTTAAGAGCGCTTCATTGAGCCAAGCTCCCATTTTCCAAACCCTCTCCTCCTGCTTAATGTTGCCTCTTTGTCTCATGATATTTGCACATATGCATATCAAGGCCATCCATGAATATGCTCTGCTGCATGTTTTTGTGCACCTTTTTTGTCAGCTGTGTGGGAGTGTGTTAATTCATGACCCAGGGCAAAAAGAAGTCTTATTCACCGTTGTTTGAAGACCGCAACGTATTTGTGAGTTTTAGCATCAGTCTTGCATTCGTCGAGGGCGCTTCTTTATTTAGCATGCAGATACTTGTATTTATGCAGATGTGTAACCCTGTTAGCTTCACTCTGCGTCCCCACTGACCCTTGTTAGTCTTTGCTCCTGTGTAGCTGCCCATTATCTCTACATTGGCTCCACTGAAGAGGAAAACTCATTTGCTGCAGCGCGCCTGCACACGTCTGTGTTTTTCTAGCAAAGCATTTGATCGACGTTCAAGAGGCTCGGCGTCGATTCCAGTTATCACAAATGTTCACAGTATCTCATGAAGCCAAGAGGAAAAAAAAAATTGCATCAAAACAGATTTGGAAAATGTTTAAATCAATCCACATTTCCATCAAGTTGTGACTGTAACAAGTGACAGATTCACAGACTTTCTCAGCTTTGGTGTTTGTGCAGGGTGTCACATCAGCTACATCTACTCGGCATTAAAATGTTCAGAGCCGCTTCATTTTTGCAAATTTTCTGTCAGTCTGTATTTGTGTACAGTCTCCCAGATGTGTTTATGGACCTTGAACCTTTCCACATTTTCCAACATTATAACCACAAACTGTGTTGTATTTTTGGCGAAGACAAACACTTAATAGTGCATGATTTACAAAAGTTTTTATGAATTGAGCAATTCTAATGTGTCTCATGCTTTCTTATTTAGCCCTGCCAGAGTCTATAGTTGGTATAGTTTTTATTGTTGAAGTTGGGATTTACTACCTACTGCTTTATTTAGACTTGCATAGTAATTTAACATACCTACCTCTGTCCTGCATGTATTGTAGACACGTTAAAAACACGCCACAGAAGTCCTGATCCGATCCTCAGCCATATCATTTTGGGCGACCCAGCCATAATTTCGGTTTGTCTGGCTATTGAATTAAACTCTGAGAAACATCCATTACATACATCAAACTCGTTTGAGGTTCAGGTTCAGGTTTTTGTTCCCTTTGCAAAAGACTAAAACTTTTATCTGTCATTGTTACAACGGAATCAACCATGAATCAACAATGCAAACACAAGGAAATGCATTTGGACTAACATTTTATGTAGCGCTGATCAAGAAGAGCACTGATGCAAAACAAAATAATAATTAAAAGTGAGATCAGAAATATCTACTTTATAAAAAAGCTTTATGATACTTAAGACTGAAAGTGAAGTGTATGTGTTTATCAATGTCTCAATTCAAGTTTGTTTTTTAATTTTTCAAAGTAATTTCTCATCTCTTTCTAAAAACCTTTCTTTTTCATTCTTCAAACTCGGGAATGAAAAAGCTTTTATGCGTGTAACATACATATATGGAAAATATTCCAACATTATTTTTCTTTAACGATCTATAAAATACTATCCAGTCGAGTTCTGTATATTTATCCATCACTTAGCTTGATCTTTTTAAGTTTTTAACTCCTGTCTCCTCGGTCGTTTGTCTCTCCACCTCCGTCCTCGCCCCTCTTGTTTTCCACATGCAATGCCGCTCGTCTCCTCTCCCTCCGTCTTCCTCTATGCTTCCATCATTCTCTCTCTCTCTCTCTCTCTCCTCTGCTGATCCCTCTGGCTGATCCTCAAAGGGAAACTGAGCGAGTGAGTGGGACTTAAAAGAGAGGAAAGCGCTGTGCTCTCACCAGCAAGGTCGTCCCTCGCTCGACTGAAACGCAGCGCGGAGAGAAAAAAAACAGCATTCATTTTCTCTTCGCTTACACCTCTCTACTTTTTTTTCCTTCCATCACTCCTGAGTTGTTTGATATCTCACTTTTGCTGTCTTTCAGCAGGGGCTTGGATCTAAGCGCGCTGAACGCACACTAGTAAGCCCCCTGAGCTACAGTGTTATACCTCCATTCCTATTCCCTCTTCCTCTCTTTTTCCTGCTTTTTCTGCTGTTTTCCCTGCCTGTGCCTTCAAACACAACATCACTCTAATGTTTTCAGCCCCTTCAGAGCGACAAGGGGAAAAAAACACGTTGAAGTACCCCAACAAACACCCACGTTTTCACCAATAACATTGAGCATATGAGCACCATTGCACAGCCCTCTCATTTATTTGCTTCTCTTTCTGTAGAAATCATTGATTATTTGAAGTGCAACACCTCCCAACCTCCCATTCTGCAGGTTTAAAAGACGCACTTGCTTAAGATTCAGTGTTCATTGGTTATATAATATTTTACGCGACGTCTGGAAGAAAATGTACTGTGAAACGGATGGTGTTACACTCATTTAAAGTAGCTGTTAAATTCATGTAGACATTTAGAGAGCATAAATAATTTCAGCTTCGATGCGAAGTTGTTGTCAGGTTAAATCAGGTCTTTAATAGATTTTGTTGGGGTGGAGGTTGTGGTGTTATCAGGTCTAAAATACAGACTTCATGCATCCCAGTGGGATGAAAAAGTAATCAGGAAGGGCAATAATACTATCAAAAGGATCAACCAGGTCAGGTGGGAGTGTGTTGCATTTTTACCAGTCTGGTCAACAATCTCGAATGCACTGCTAAACAAATACTGCAGACAAAAAAAAAATTTCCATAAATATTTATTCATCATTTTCTGCCAATACTTCAGTAGATATGAATATCATTTCAATATGCAACAGCAAGCAAACTCAGTTTTATTTCTGAGAAACAAATATTTGCTTAAATAGAATTTTCTTTCTTTTCTGGTTTCACAAAGTGACTATGAAGTGTCATGTGGACCAAACCATCATGGAACAGACATCAAAAATTAGTACCAGCAAGGTTCACCTCTTTCTTACATCTTCAGTGATATAAATTTTTAAGTGAAGCTTTTATTACATCATTTACTGCTCTTTCACACACTCAGATCTATGTAGTGAAGTAGTTATGCGCACTGTTTTGTTTTGTTTATTTTTTTAACAAAATAGCATTCACAGTCTAAGTTTAATAATGTGAACAATAAGCAGATCCAGTATCCTGGATCAAACTTTGAACACAAATAAGTCACACAGGAAAACCCCCTTAGGTGTTCATGTGTTTTTAATGCACTTTTTTAGTTTCTTTCGTATCAAAGAAATGAATCCCTTTTCATTTACTACATGATTTACTAGATGATGATGAAAAAAGAAAGATGTTTAGGATATTTAAAAAAAAAACAGAGTTGACTGCTTGCACATTTTTAAACAAGCTCCAACCAGCTTCATCTAGCTACAAATGCCAGATAACGTATAATGATTTTTTTTTTTTTTAATTCGTGAAGATCATACATGCTAGGAATAACGACTTTACAGCTAAACTTTAACGGTCTTTGACATTCTAGGTTACTCTACTGTTACTATATTGGCATTAATGCTGTTTTCAAATGATATTTTCACTTAAGAGATGACGGATACCAAAACCATGGTACTTTCCCTAATGCGGATAAGTAACCCTACGTCCCATGTTAAATCATCCGTTAATGCCAATTAACCAGTTTTTTTTTTTAGAAAGTAGAGTTCAATTTTATTTTCCATACACTAATTAGTTTTTGATCTTTAGACTTGTTCAATTACTTAAATGAATGACATCAAACTTTTTGCCACACCGACCAAAATTGTAAAGTTAGATGTATTTGTGGGACTCAAAATTTAGGGCATTCATGAAAATGCACACATTTATTTCTCTATGATTTCTTTCTGTTTTTTCACTTTTACATGCTGAACACTAAACAAAATAAATAGGTTCTTATACTTCTACCTTATTAACATACACAGGTATATAATTTCTGAAATGTTAGATTCAATTAATATAGGCTATTTACATAAACAAGAACAAGAGTTGGGTCACACTTTTTTAAACATCTTCGCTGCAACTTATGAACTACTTGTGCTGAACAAATATCTATCATCACAAAAGTGGATCTTTTTGTTTGTGTAGAACTAACTTGTGTGACGGTCAGAAGTTGGACGGCGTGCTGTAGTTTTTGGAAACATGGAATCTTGAAGAAAAATGCCCAGTCTTCAATTTGGAAACTCAAACTTCACTTTGTGTTTTGTGATGGTGTTCCACGAAAACAACAAAACTAAGATTTCAGATGAAGGCAAGAGAATTAATTTAAAAATAAATACAACCGCTTTGAGAAATTTCTTCAACAATTAACTCTTTAGTTCCACTCGTGTTGTATCTGTGTGAAGGGAATGTCCCCTGCAGCAGATACCTGCGGCAATAAAAGTGCTCATTAGCACGGCTCATTGAGGCTGCACCTGTGATGATGCAAAATTAGACGAAGTAATGAGTTGGTGTCGCTGCAACTTGTCATCAGAATCCAATTGGTTATTTTCAGCTCTGGACTCCTCATAAAGAAGCACTTATCTGCTAAGACATTGATTTCTGGCTAATTTTTAGCCGCCCTCTCTGAGCATTTTATTTATTTATTTATTTATTTTTTTGTGGCTGGACTCGAGCTTCTTTTCATTTAATTATTTATTTATTTTTTTTACACTCTCATCTCGTTTACCTGATTTTCCCAAGCCCATGAGACGAGTCGGATACATCTCTCCTTCCCCCAGAAAACCTGCTGCATTGCATAAAAGAATCGAGTGGGCACCGTCTCTGCCCCCAAACCAGATTTAGGAGCCCAGAAAAATCAACACAGAGAGACAGTTTTAGGCTGCAGTGGACTAATGTTTGTGTATCTGCATTTGCCTGTAGGTGCTTCTGTGTGTGTCAGTTTCTGTGTGTCCACACATGCTTTACCCTGAGCGTGCGTACGTGCACGTCGGCTTGTGTGGGTGTACACTTTGTTTGCGTGTGTCCTCTCTCCAGGGTTTGTAGAGGTGTGTTATTGACTTTGAAAGTCTCTGCATTTCAATCAGATTATTTTCTTCAAGGTTTTATGAACATCTTGTCACAGTCAGAAATTGTCAGTCTGATAAAATAAATTCTCCACCAGCTCGGGAAGCAGTCTTGACAGTCTGAGATGTCAGTGCAGACGGCTAGTTCTCCCCCACTCCAGCACAGGCTGCTGCCTCCTTCCTGTCTCCTTGAAGATTCCCACTTTGTATGTTTCTCTGCAGGAAACTTTCAGATGTTGCTTTGTTATGAAAAGCAGTTTCTTCATCTCAGAACCTTTTCTAAGTTGTTAAATATGGACAAAGTTTTTCTTGCTTTGAGAAAGTAAAGTGTTTGCTCTACACAGCTGATTGTTTTTAAAAAGATTCAAGTTCTGGTACTTTCTCATAGAACTTGCACAAACTAGTTTGGATACATTATGAACCAATCGTAAAAATTTGATTTCTCTGTACCAAAAACTTTTTACTATCCTTCCAAATTAAGATTGCTTTTGACAAAATAAACCTTTTGTTTCATAGTTAGAGTGGCTTTCTCAAATTAACATGAAAAAATGTCTAGACTTGAAATTTTCCAAGATTTTTGGAGGCCTTTTAAAGGATGGATCCTGACAAAGGATACATTTTTATATTCATCTAAAGAAATTAGTGCAAATTGTCCTTTGTGACAGGCTTTACAGTGCAGGGAAAGTTTTTTTGTTTTTGTTTTTTTTACCAACTTGTCTTGTACGCAAAATGCTAGTTCATCTCAAGTTTAGAAGTCTGTTTTTCCTCCCTAATTAATGGCAAACTTTAGAAAAATAAAGAGCTATTTATCAAAGAAACATTAAAACATTACAACAAAAGCTGGCTCCTTGGAGGCAAAATTAGAAGAAAACTAGAGTTGGAGTTTTTGGATTGGAGGTTCGCAGTTCTCTGTATTTGTTTATGATCTTTTGTTTCTTCAAATAATTCAGTTTTATTCCCAAACTGGGGGTTAAAGGTTTATAATGGACAACACAATAGCCATTGCAATAACTTTCAGGACCCTTTAAGTTACCATCAATTATAAAGACAATCCTTCTGAAGTCAACTAAAAATAAATGTTCACTATGAGTGATAGCTGCATATTAAAAGCATCAAAGCAATCACTGGGCTTCTTTAGACACATTGTTAACAATCAGAATTGCAGTTGTTGTATTAGTTGAATTTTGACTTTACTTATGAGGCATAACTCCAGGGTGTACTCTGCTTCTTGCCCAATGACCGACGGAGATAGGCACCTGTCCTTCTGCAACCCTGCATGGATATACGATACATATTTACATATTTATAATTAGACATTCACATTTGCTTACAATTATAAAACTTCTAAAAATACTACATGTTTAAAGTCCTTCTTGCTCCAGGTCTCAGAAGGTTTTACTTCCACTCTAAAAGTGGTGCTTCAAGCATTTCATAAACTGATTCTATCCCAATGGTTGATATAGGGAGATTTGCATAATTTCATTACTTAGAGGAGAGGTCACTGAGTTCTGTTGCCAAAGGCCAAAGGTCTCTTCGTCACTTCTCAGAGGAACCACACAATGCTATTTTGTCCAGAGAGTCTTCATCGAGACTCGTTTTGCCTTCCAGGCTTTTGGAAATAATGAAGGCAATCAAAATGGAAATGTTCTGCTTTTGAAGCTACATTTGAATCCCCAAACAGTTCATCTTGGCCTCATCTTTCACTTTCATCATGAATCACAGCTGCCCTCCTTCCTTTGGAGCCTTTATCTTTTCCCACGCTACTACACACGCTCCTCCAATTCTCCCTCACACACGCATAAAACACACACATAAACAAACAAACCAAGCTTCGTCACCATTCACCTGAGTCACACAGGATAATCTCTCCATTTGATGAAGTCACAGGCAGCCCCATCACTGTACTGCATGAGACTCTGCGTGTTTACATGTACACAGTCTACTGTAAATATGTCATGCAGTGGGTTGGATCGCTCAGAGGGTTCGACTCAGGCAGCATGTCTGCACGATGACTCCAACATGTGTGGGTAGTGCTGAGAGTGGTGTCACCAGTGGAGACGGCAGCAGAGACACTTCAGGGTGCCACTTGGGAGACTTAAACACCATTATGTCTTGATTCTGAGTCCACCCACCAGAGGTTCAGTTTAAAACATTTACAGAGTCTGAGAACACCTCTTTGTAAGTAATATAGTGCTTTCTCATGACCAGTTTGCTCATTGTTGCCCATGTTTTGGTAACTAAACCAAGAATAATCGAGTGTTTGTCGGGTCTTTAACCTGACGTATTACACTCAGTGTTTAACAAGGACTAGCCTGTGCCCTGAAAGCTTGTAAAACCTGACAGCAATTACTTCCAGGAAGGAAATACTGCTCTAGTTAGTTTTACTTGGTAGGTAACGCCTATTGGTTTAAGTGTTTTTGGCCAAATGTCACCTATTTCCAGAATGCACATAAAAGGTCAAAGTCCAACTAGGTAAGTAAGTAAGTCTCCACCTGGCATGGACACAGTGTCTTGGTATGAATACCCATTCAGCCACTGCAAAATGTTGGCTGTGGTGATTAGGCCCCAGTGTAGCATCTGTGACTAATGATGAATGTGTATCACCGTTTGATGCTGTAGAAATGTTGTAAACACTGAGAGGGCAGGATCTAGTGAGAATGAAAGCAGAGACATGTGGACAGGTACAAAGTGACACTGAGAAATAAACTAAAAAGAAATAAACAAAACTGGTTGTGTGGTGGCACAGATGGTAGCTTGTGGCAAAAAGGCTCTTTTTGCATGAAAGAAGCATGTTCTTTCCATGCATGTGTTGGTTCTCACTGAGTACTCCAGCTTCCTTCCACTGTCTTAAAAACACCACTGTTAGTTTAATTGGTTTCTCTAAATTATTCGTAAGTGTGTGTGCTCGTGGTTGTTTACCTGGTGTACCCCACGTTTTGACCAATAACCTCTGGAGATAGGAACCAGAGACCCCATTATGTACAAGCGAGTAAAAAATATGGTTGGGTGCATTGGATGAATGGATGAGCAAAAAACATCATTCAACTCTGTCCTTATCAAGTTTATAGGTTTTCTTTCAATCATTTTAAAAGTTATCAAATGTATTGATTATTCTTTGAGTCTAAGCTGTTATAAATAAGTAACTCCCCTGAACACAATGTTTTATTGTCCATGCAAGCCTGTTTTAAACAGATGATAAAAGATTATCTTTTTGTGCAGCTTTAACTGAGAAGTATACGTGATGGAAAAAAAGCAATCTATATTTGTCACTTTCCATTGGCAGCTTTCCATGAGCTGCCAATGGAAAGCTCAGGCAGTCAAAATAAAAGTGATTTGACTTTTATTTTCCAGTCCAGTCACTTTCAAAATAAAAGCCGAATTTTCACCATAAAATGTATTTGGGTTTGCTAGTGACGGCTGCTGGCCAGTCTGGAACATTTAACGGACTAAAAGTCCCTCTTGTCGTAAAAGTCTGTTATAAACCAATAAATCTCTCAGCATTCTACCCTAATTCTGAAAACCACATTCAAAACAACTAATAAAACTTTAAGAAACATAAAACCTATTAAAAACTCAATCAAAACCTCATGGTAAAAGGAATTCAGCTTGAGTGGGGCTTGAAAAGTTGCAATTTCTGATTCCTGATTTTGTTTTTGTTAAATGGTGTGAAGTAGTGTTCGGGTTTGCATCTGAGCCCCATTTATCCATCTGTTTTTATTTTTGTTTTATTTAGAACTGAAGCTAAATATGAAGAGTCTGACTAATCGGATGGAAATGGTCTACACAAATACAGAAGTTTTGGAAAAGTGAAGGTTAAACTCATTGTCTAATCTTCCGCCTTCACATATTTTCTAATGTTAAAGCAACAAATTTCAGCGTGCATCACATTTGATCTGATAGTTTCCGATGACACAAATGAATGACGAACGCACAGCCAACTATTCTGTAGCTCTGTCCGCATTTCCATCTGAATGATGTGCAGCTATTCTTAGATCTGTGGGAGGATAGATGGGCATCATTTAGGTTTGCATTTTCAAAAGCTTTTCTCCTAGTGGCTCTGAGCTATTTTCAGTCGACCATTTGTTGGTGTACAGGCTAATGCTAATTATGTGCACAAAGCCTACTGTAAATGGTAGCTTTGGAGTACTTGAGAAAAGGATTTTGACAATGAAAACGTCTTCATGACATGGCCTGCTTTTCTTTGAATAGAGCCTTGTTAATATTCAGCTGTGCACTAGTTTACGTTGCTGTTATTTCAATTTGAAATATAAACTTGCTTCATTTTCTTCTCATGTGCAGACTTTTGCTGGAACTCAATTTCTTTGTTCTGATTCCACCTGATTCCATGTAAACAGCCATCGATTTGACTCATGGAATCAAGGTGGAGCACGTAGGAGGAGAGACACCTTTTTTTCCCTTGCGCTTCTTTGGAATAGTCTTGTGCAATGACTTTTTTATATTTGTCACTTACCGTAGAAGCGAGAAACTTTTTCCTACATGTTGGAAAGAATTTTCTGCTAATGTGATTGCATTAGCAGGCTGTTGCAACCTTTTTCTTACTGTCACCATTTTATGCCCTTCTCATTTCCCATCTCTACAATTTGGCAAGAATATTGCATAATTCATGATTATTTTTTTTTCCTTTTTATCAACTCAGAAGTTGGTCAGAACTTAAGGGTGAATGACAACCCAGAATTGTTTATTTTGGGTTTGTCTTTTTTGGTAGATAATTGAAATAAATCGATGGAGATTGATGATAAACTTTAGGATTTGGAGAAACGGACTAATCCTTCAACATTTCGAAACCTTTTTATGTATAACTTATATTTATCTAAACCACTAGACAATCTTGTAATATTTTATTTCAATGTTGACTTTTAGATCCTTTTCTGTCCAGTTTCTGAAATATGGTAGCATAGAAAATGTGAAATGGACAACTGAAGGACAAAAGAAGAAACCTCTGGCTTTAAAAGCTATTTCTAGCAGATGAGCAGTATCTATAGTCTTGCCTTTGAAAGAAGCAGTACAATCTGCAAAAGAAACAGACATTGAACCCAAGGAGACATTTCCTCATCTCCTTGGGTTCGCAAGGTTTCTGCACACATGCTGGAAAAGTATGAGATTTGAAGTGCTTTCCATGTCTAGAAAGATATGAAAAATAACACAGATCATGTTCTGTTGTATTGAGTTGTATATTCAAACTTCATTTCATACTCCGCTGTCTAAATAATTCATCCATCTATATCAACCATATCAAAATACACGTGTGTATTTTTTTGCCTCCATTATATTCATAAATTACAGTAACTTTAGAAAGAAAAATATATATTTTTAGTCCAGAATCTGAACAAAAGCCTATGGAAAAGCAGCAAAATTCCAAGGATAAACTTTAATGAACTGACAGAAAAACTTTTGCACCATATATCTATACATAAACAGAGGCTTCACCCTATGTTTTCAACAAATGAATCTATTTCTAATTCTCCTGTGACTTCCCTGCTGTCATGAAGACTGAAATAAAAATAGAAATCTGTGGAAGAACCTCTCCCACCCCTCTATTTTTCTTTAAATGAGCATTTAAAGCATTAAAGCAGTTTCCTGAGACCTTTAACTCGTCCTCGGGGTATTCCCTCAGTTTTTGCCCCAGATCAGAAAGAAACGAGGGAGTCGCTTCGGCAGTGGGTTAGTCACCAGGGAGCTGCAGCAGCAGATTTCCAGATTAAATAAGCATGCGCTAATCACTAATGGAGCTGTGCTCCAGGATTAAATCAGAGGGACGTCAAAATAATAACTGAAGGAGAATGAAGAGAATGCCACAGGCTTGACTTGCTCTTTTTTAAATTGTAATTCCTCAGTTTCAGGTAGACTGCAGAAAATGTTAACGTGCTTCATTTTTGGATTTGTTGTGCTGTGCAGTGAACGCTCACTCGCATAAAGTCAGGCACAGTCACGCACGGTCTTGAATTGCTCCTGGAGCCACGAATACCTCTAAAAATAGACCCGGCATTATACATGATATTTAACATAAAGCAAAACTGATAACGACTGCTAACTGTTGTTTCTGTTTCCTTCTTCCTCAGCGCTCTGGGAGGCTCCTCGGCACTTCACATCCCAGCGTTCCCCAGCGGAGGATGCCTAATTGATTACGTCCCTCAAGTGTGTCAGTTACTTACCAACAAGGTAAAATATGTGCTGCTGATGTCCTTTGCATGTGCACGGGAACCCTTGATACGACTGCTTTCAGGTGTATAAATCAGTAATTGTATATCTGGTGCAACATCTACTGAAAGGTGTGTGAGTGTGTGTGTTCATGTACGTGTGTCGGGCCGATGCAACGTGGGCGTGCTGGCCGGCCTCCATAGGCTGTCTGAGTGCTCTTTGGCCTCCGCAGGTTGACAAGCAGATATGCAGCATGAACGCGGTGTAATGCCATTTCCTTCTAGGCAAAATGCCCATCCCCCCCCTCCCTCCAACCCTCTCGCTCTCACACACATACTCTCCATCTCTTCCTGTTCATGTTACAGTCTGACCAGCAGGAGCAAGAGGAAAAAGATGCATTTGACTGCCTTCTGGTTTTTCAAGTCAGAGCCGCTCCCTTTTAAAAAAAAAAAAAAACAAGAAAGAAAAAAGAAGAAGAGTTCTGTTCAGAACGTCTCGGCCTCTATTTAAAAAGAACAAGCACAAAATGTTCAGTTCAAAACACCTTAACGACATTACTCAATTGGTTTCAGATCTGCTGTCTTGAAGTGGTTTAGCTGGATCATTCTGAACCTACAAATGAACAGTTCAGCAGAGAACATCTTAATTCCCAGACCGCTGAAAATTTAACAACATCTAAACAAAGCAGGAAAATAAATAATGAAGCTTGAATGGGAAATTCAATTTGTCTTTTTTTTTTTTTTTGGGGGAAACCAAACATTTTTAAGAATTTCTGATTGCAGGTTTTCAGGCTCAGTTTTCTGTTTTGTTTCGTCTCAAATGTGCACTGTGTATGTCATCCAACACACGTCAGATTTCACGTCTTCTGGTATTCAGCTGAAGTCAATCGTCTTTCGCATTTTGTTAACAATATGTGTGCCATTTCTGCTTCAGCGAGGCCTCTGTAGTCCTGATGGGTAGCTCAAACCATTTTGAGTGGTCTAAACTTCCAGGGTGTCTTTTGACAAGCTTTGACAATATTATTATGTTTATTTTTTTAATGTGGTTTTCAGAAGACTGTAAAAGATCATGCAAGACTCCAATTTCCCATGAACTTGACTCAAAGTACTCCCTAATTGTGAAAAGGAAAGCAACTGACGCATAGGTTTCAACATCTTTTACAAATAAAAATCTTCAAAGTGTGGCATGCATTTGTATTCAGCTCCTTTGATACCTCTAATTAAAATCCAGTGTACCCAAAAACACTCACCCAATTACCAAATAGTGACCAGATGTGTTTGCTACATTGTCAGTAACTTGTATCAGTCCGTGGCAACTCTGGAGGAGCTGCAAAGGCAATTATTAGATGTGAACTCCTCAAATCTAAGATGAAGCGGGAAGAAAGCCATCATTTGATGCAATAAGTCGTGTTTGAATGTACTGCAAGCCATATAGGACACACAACAAAGATATGGAAGAAGGTGCTTTGGTCAGAGCACCTTGAATTATACATTTTGGCCTAAATGTGCACTGGAAAATTAACACTGGACAATCAAATTGATCTTACCTTATTTTAGATTTGATCAAAAAAATAAAAAAAAAACAATGTAAATGCTAGAAATACCTGGATAAAATATGTCAAAGGCTTAAAGTGTTTTTAACTTTTTAACTTCCTTAAGGACAATGATCTAGCATTCAGCCAGAGATAAAATGGAATGGTTTATATTAAAGTGTGTTCATGTGTTATTTTCACAAGATTTGTTTTATAGTCTTCGTCTTAGTAAACAAATGTACATTTTTTAAATCCTGAAGAAAAACCAAATTCCATATTTCATAAAAATAAATAAAAATCTCTTACAGGGTCCATACTACTCCACCACACTTACAATCTGCAAACAAAATAGTAGATTCAAGTACAGAGGAAAAATAAGTATTGGGCACATCAATGATTTTATTTGCTAACTACATTTAATTTTACCAACAGTCAATTTAATCCACACACACAAATATCTAAATTTACTTTCAAAATGAAATTATGTGTAAGAAAAAAAAAAAAGCTAATGGAAAAACAATTCTATAAATGTGTTCAATACTTATTGTGTTATTTTATTGCTTTACACAAATTAATTTGTGAACTAATTTGTGTTGTTTTCTTTGCATGTCTGGATTACTTGCATTGTTGCTAACATCTGGTGTGAGTTTTATGTCAATGGCCCCAATAGCAACAATTAAACAGAGAAAAACATTAATGTGTCAACTTCTTAGAGATACGTCCAAAATAATAGATTTGACTCCAAGTTAACTTCAAATTAGCTTATTAAAAATGAACCAGCAACAGAATTAAGCTGAGTAAATGTTTGGTTTGACCGACTGTCATCTCTGCCCTCCAAGTTAATGGCGATGCTGCAACATGGCAGAACATATGGATCGTCAGGATGATTAATCCATATAGCCACTTCCTAACCGTACACAAAGAAAAGAGCAGCAAGCATTGCTGGCATTCTTCACAGAATATTATGACTCATTTGTGACTCATAATATTTCTAATATTTGAATCTGATCCTTAAAATGAATCATCTTGTCACAGAATGACTGTTGGTAAGTTTTAGTCGTAAAGATAAAATATTATTCAAATTTTTTTTTTAAGTTAATAAATCTACACAGAGTTACACTATCATGGCCTGCTGACAAAAGCTGCCTTTTGAGCTCTTTTGTTTGCGTCTTATCTGCAGCACAAATCATTTCATGTCTTCAGTTGAGTTTTGGTTGCTGCTCCAGAAGTGCAGAAGCAATCTCTGTTCACTTGGAAAAGACGCTTGAATGTTTGGTGGAAAAATACAAACAGACAACTGAGGTCCGATTTCCCACATGTCTAGGTGTTACATTTTTTTCTGGGACAGTTTGGTCCCAGTGGTGAATGTTTTAATTCTCAACATCCACCACACTGCTGACACAAACAGAGCAATCTGATACCAGTCTAGTTTGTTATTAGGGAACTAACTTCTGTGAGTCTTAAACTTGATAGGAGCCCGTTTTTCTATTACTGGTCTTAAAAATTGACAATGGGAATGTTGATATTGCTCAGGCTTGCCACTCAGAGTTGCGTTTGGATTTCTGGTCTGGAGAATTATGAAAAAAGACAGAGTCCGTCTATTTTCTTCTGCTTATCCGAGGTCCAGTTGCCGGGGCTGCACCCTAAACAGAGAGACCCAGACTTCACTCTCCCCAGCCACCTCTCAGGGGAATTCTCCCTCCCTCCAGGGGAATTACAAGGTGTTTCCAGACCAACCGAACAACGTAGTCCATCCAGTGTGTCCAGAGTCTTCCTCTGGGTCTCCTTCTTGTGGAACATGCTCAGGACGTTTCACCAGGGAGGCGACCCAACCAGATGCCTGAGCCACCTCTTCTCCATGTGGAGAAGCAGTCCCTCCTGAATGACCAAGCCTGTCATTCTATCTCTGAGAGAAAGAACAGACTCCTTTCTCATGTATCCACGGTTTCGTTCTTTTGGTCACTGGCCAAAGCTCATGACCATAGATGAGGGTAGGAACGTAGACCGACCGGTATATCGAGAGCCTCATCTTTTGGCTGAGGTCTCTCTTCACCACTGCAGGCGCAGAGCCAATCTACCTACTAATCTTCTGCATTTTGCTGGTGCAATTATGAAAATATTTGCTTCTCCTTTTCTTTCCTTCTTTTCCCTGCCTTGATGTATTTTCTTATCTTTCTGACCTTCATGCTTTTTTTCTTTCCTTTTTCCCTTCAGCCATCTCTTCTGTTTGAGTCGTCCTTTCTGGTATTTTTTCCTTCTTTCTTCCTTCCTTCACCTCCACTCTTCCTTCCTTCCGTCCTTTGTTCCTCGTTCATCACCACCTTTCATTCCCTCCTTTGTTATCCCATCTTCCTTTTTCCTTCCTCAATTTCTTCCTTTTTCCTCTTTCTGGTTTTTTTCATATAGAAGTGTCTGCAGTAAAAGCTCATGCTTGGAAGCATCAAATGCTGATTCCATTTAAAAGTAGACGGAGAATTCGACCAGTGATTCTGGAAAATTATAAAATTACAGCCTGAAAGAGCTGGATTAGACACAACATGGAGAGCTTATTCAACCCATATTTACGTTTTCTTGGGCAGCACATGTAACCTTTATTCATTTTTTTTCTGCCCACTCTACACTGTACATGGTGGACTCTTAGACAACCAAAGAGCCTTCATCTTTACGAAATCAGATGAAAGATCGGAGCAGGAATGGGTTGCAATTTAACTACATGTGCAAAAGCAGTAAAACACTACCTGCATTATTGCATCATCTTCCCTGCAGTCACAAGCAAACACAATAAATGGATGCACAGGCGAGCAGCCCCGGGCGCGGGCAGGTCTGAATACCTGCCGAGCAAGCTCAGCTATGTTGCATCACCCGGAGCTCCAGGCAGCCAATAGGAGGAGGTTGTACACGGACAGTAGGTGGGGGCAGGGGTGAGCAGATCAGGAAGTCCATTGTCAGAGTGTGTGTAAAAGTTCAGTGATCCACACTTCCTTTAAGATGCACATACAGACTCAAAGTGTAATTAAATAAACACACGTCGACTATGTGGCCTTGCGGCTTGTCAGCAGGCTGCACAGCCGCCCCCACCGTTTCGAGTAATCACAATTGAACCAAAGCCTGAGTCACAATGGGCGTCTTTGTTTGAGAGTTCTTCAAGAGATGAGGCCGATCAAGCACACAACAGCATGTGTCTGGGTGTGTGTGCCACATATTACTACTATTACAAAACGGTATCATTCATACATGAAGGGTGACTAACCCAAAATATGCAGCTTACTCTGAACAAAATGATGAAACATCTTGGCGAGTAGGAGATACACACTGTGTAAATGTCAATCAAGTTATTAAAAACAAAAAAAAAAAAACATTGTGCATAGTCAGCTTAAGTTTTCTTTTAAGATTGAGGGGATGATTGTGGATGAATACATACATGACTGCGAATTGAATCACTAATAAACTGAGATAAGTATTTTGTTTTAAAGCATTAGAAATAAACATATTTGTAACTATTTATACCTCTTGCAGACATAAAGTTTTCAAAAAATCATGGTGTATTTGTTTAAGAGAGATGTCCTGTCTTAAAAGAATACAAATAAAGAAGAAGGCTGTATGGCTTATCTTTTTAAAGTCCTCCTTAAAAATGATTTATTCTGTTCTCCATAATCTATGGAAAATGCCTATTACATTACATTTTGATGATTTATCTTGGTGATGTGCTGCAGCCTTTGGGATTCTAAGATCTCCTTGTTTGAAATATGAGTTTATTGAACAAGTTCATTGGAATATATTCACCAAAAAATATTGCACACCAAACAGTCCTTTGCGAGAAGAATATTGTGCACACTGAGGTCACAATGGCGATCTGTTTGCGGTCTAATATGCACCTTTACTTCACATCAAAAAAATAAAAGTTAGTAAAAATTAAAAAGCTCACTCTGCCATAAGTTTGAATAATTTTGGGCTTAACTGCATCTACTGAGAGATGAATTTATATGTGTATTTTGTAGGTTTTCTCCCTGTTTTTTAAAAATGTGGGAGCCTACGTGTTGAAGTGCCTGTGGTTGTGTGTGTTTTTTTTTCTGCTCATATTTTTGCTTCATCCTGTCCAGGTACAGTATGTCATACAGGGCTACCACAAACGGAGGGAGTACATCGCAGCTTTTCTCAGCCACTTTGGAATGTGAGTCGGTTTTTCACATCTGCATCTGAACTCAATGATGAATATGAAACGATATAAACAGAGTGGCATGTTTCAGGGGGGTGGTGGAGTACGACGCAGAGGGATTCACTAAACTCACTCTACTCCTCATGTGGAAAGACTTCTGCTTCCTAGTCCACGGTAGGAGGCTCAAGCACAAACATGATGATTGTGTTCAGCTAGATTTTCCCCAACATTTGTCCAACATTTTCTGTTTTTCTGCACCTTGCAGTGGATCTCCCGCTGTACTTCCCCAGGGATCAGCCCACCCTCACCTTCCAGTCTGTGTACCACTTCACCAACAGCGGTCAGCTCTATTCTCAGGTGCAGACATCGTATCCCTACAGTCCACGTTGGGATGGCAACGAGATGGCCAAAAGGGCAAAGTAAGTAACACTGGCTGCGTATAGGTCCTACTGTAAGTGCTACTTATTGTGATTAGAAAGAACAAGGCTAAAACTTCAACCTTGATCTTTTTTTTTTCAGAGCCTACTTCAAGAGCTTCATCCCTCAGTTCCAGGAGGGAGCCTTCGCCAATGGGAAACTGTAGCTCTCGTCTCGCTTTGACATTTGCTGGAGTGTGTCACTGTTTGTGCTTTTGTGTACTTGTTTTTTTCTTTTTGTTTTTTTTTTTTTTGTCTGCAAAGACTTTGAATCCTGCATTTGTTTTTTTTCACTGAAGCTGATGGGAGAAGCCACTGTTTTTTTTTTAGAACTTTGTTTCCTCGGCGTCATGAAGATTCATCATAAGTGTTGACAGCAGAGTAAAACGCCATCATTCTTGAAGCTCTGACAGCAAATAAACTTGACAGCTTGTGTTGCGCTATTTCTTACAATGAATATTGTTTTATGTCTGACGTCTGGAAACTCCATGCACAAATTTGCTTTAAAAGGAGCTGAAAGAACAAGCTTTGTTTACTTGCTTTCATCATATTGTTATCAAGTTGTGCACAGCTGTTGATGTTAAAATACTTTTAAGCTTTTCTTATTCACTTGAATGTTTCCTGTCTTAAATGATCGGTGAAGACTTTCACTGACATGTCAATACTTTGAGTTATTCCCAAAAATATTATTCCAAACTTTTCTTTCAGTAAAACACTTTTCTCCTGACTGTGATTGTCTTTTTATTGAGCATATCTTGAATATATATATGTATAGATATGTGTTTGTGTTTTCCTGAAGATTTTAGAAAAAATATATCAAATGCATTGTGGGATGGATTTGCATAACATTGCTCGTTGAAAATTTGTGGTAATTTTTCATACCTACTTTCGTAACTAATGATGTAAAGTATTGTTTTAGAACCTACTCATCATCTACTAGAAGCTAATGTAGTTATGTGACTCCCATGAATATTATCTGTCAGCAAGATGCTGCCTAGAGTTATTTTGGTTTGATCATATTTCTTTCCTCAGAATTAAGTGTGCCAATCAGAAATCCGAATCGCATGAAATGTGGCGTGCACAATTAAAAAAATGATTTATTATCTGGTTAATTTGTCAAATAACACCACATTTACCAGGAGGAATAAACTGATGCATGATTGTAAAGGACATGTGGATAGAAATAGTTTCCACATGGTTGCACAACCATAGAAAAGTAACCTAACGCCAAGGTGTAAATCTGAAACCCGGCTGTAATTCTGAACGTGTTTACTGTGCAAAAAAATATATAAACATTGAACAAGTAGCTGCTTTATGTCAGCTGAAAAAAAATAGCTGTGGAATGTCCTCTGGTTAAAGCTGCAGTGAAAAAAAGAGTTTATGCAAATGAGGAAAAATAATGACATACACAAGAGTTATGTGAACAAATTACCTAAGTGATGTTTCATCATAATGTGTCCTTCTTGCAAATACTTTTCCAGCTTATGTATTTAATAAAAAAAAAAATCTATAACCTCAGAAAGCAGTTTGCTGCAGCAGGGCGAGAGCGTTCCTGTAATCTGGAGACGGGGAGATAAGAATGTGTGTGGGGGTGTGTGCGCGTGTTCACTTGTTTGCATCATTAAATATGAGGCTCCTAGTTCGGGGTCCTTGCTGGCCAGAGGCGCAGCCCCTCGCGATATTTATTGTCTGTAAAGCAGCAACTGTCAGGTCTAATTGAGAACTATAGGCTGAGTGTATCTGGGGCATTTAATAGCATCAACCCTCTAAATAAAGTAATTTAACAAAAAGCAAATATTTTTCAATGCCCCACTCTGCATTTGTCGCTCTAACCTTTCCCGACCTGCTTTCGAAACATCTCGTCTGTCAGCCGCAGGATAAGATGCTTTTATTATGAGGGGAGCGAGGAGGGGCGGTGGGGGTCAGCTTTTTTAACAAGCTCAAGAAAAGAATAGTTGGAGATGACAGCGGGCTCCAGGCGTCACGACCCTGAGCTCAAAAAGGTAATGATTGATTTTTTTTTTTCCCCCTTTTTCTCCCGCTAAGAGTTGGAGCATCTGAGTTTAACCTCGTGTTTAAAATCACAGTCACTGATTCATGAGCTTAAATGGTGATTACAACACCACAGAAGGTAAAGTTCACCAACTTGGAGTGTCAATTAGGGGAAGCATTCCCTCCTGAAGTTTTCCTTCAGTTGCTGATGTTGACCCAAGCTGACATAAGCCCTTTAAATAACTCGAACGATTCCCTCCAAAGTGGCCTAAACTGCGTTGCAGAGTCACATCTAGTTAGTCTCCCGTCTAAAGACACGTCTGCACCTAAACGCGGCTCACCTTAACACGCTTTTAGACATCTTAACATGGATTTATCCAGCGTTAATGATCCTGTGAAGGTTACCTTTTGAAGATGTATTTCTCAGCCCTCTGAATCACAGTTCAGAGGTCTGCCAACCCTCACAGCTAATTCTCCAAATCCACTAATCCCACCGTCTTCAACTGCAGTCAGATGGAATAATTAGACTGGGAATTTTAGTCGGGAATCTTCGGACACAGGGTGATCAAATTGATGAGACGATGGTTTTTGTTCCATGAAGCTGACTGGACTCCCAAATGTAAATTCAGTTGTATTTTCCTTGAGGAGTTTCACCTTTGTTCAGATAAAGGTGTCCTGGAAGCATGAATATTTACATTAGATTAACTTAGAGGTGACAAACCCGTAAGCATGACGCTTGCAGGCACTAAGGACCTGCCAGCCTTCAGGAAATGACAAGTGTGCAAAACAGGATCACTCAAAAACCCAGCTTCACCCTTCCCACTTCATCCCAGAAGTCAGCGGAGTCACGGGAAACTTTTGAGAAACACAAACATATAAAATAAGTGACTGAAAATCCTGAATCATCCCCCTGAGAGATGACAAACGGCCGCAAGAGTGAGCTAATCTGAGGGAGACGAGAAACGTCCAAAAGGCCCAAATGTGTCAGCGAAGGTGGACAGGCGCCTTAATGGAGTTTACTTCCCCTCTCGTGTCACTGCTCTCCGACTCTCTCAATCTGTCGTTCTTCCTCTACATCTTTCTTCCTTTCTGCAACGTCTCCACCCATAGGAAAGGCAGACTGCTGGGGGCCTTGCAGAGCAGCGCGCTGAAAGTTTTCCCCGTTCCTCGCGGCTTGCTCCTGATCTCCAGCATGTTTCGAAAAGGGTAGGGTGGATTTCAGAAGCCGTGTGCGGCATTTGCAGAGCAGCGTAGGGTTGTTGATGCAAGCCGTGTTGGGGATGATGGAGCTGAAAGGCTTAACTAATTTTGGAAAAAGAGCAGGAGGAGGAGAGTGGAGGGGGGATTTTGAGGCCTTTGTTGCAGCCTGTTTGATCTAGAAATTCAAAAAAAAAAAAAAAGAATTATTGCTTCCTCACTCTACTTTTTTTCTTTTTTTTTTTTTTGTTACCAAACTTGAGGAAATGCTGCAGTCCCGTGTCAAACACCTCTCCTTGCTCAAACCTTTGGTTAATAACTGTATCCAGTTAAACCCTGCTTGTTAATTGCTAATTACTCCTCATACATGAGACGCCAGGAGAGCGTAGCTAAGCTGATCAGATGAGTCTTCGCCCAGGAGCTTTTAGGTTTTCCCGTTTTGTCTCGTTTTACTGGAAGGAGCTTGTTTTCGATGGCCCCTGACAAGATAAAGAGAGATTTTCTTCAAACTGGGGAGGGGACTCTCTTTATTCCATCCCCTGTGGGTGCAATCATTGACACTTGGTTTAAACCTTAACTAAAGCGCTTCCCGCAGGTGTTTGATTTTCTCTAGAATACAGCTCCTCAAGCGAGCTGTTTGGCTTCACTTAAGTGTGCATGATCGTCACAGACGATGACAATTTTAGTGAGAAATACTGAAACCGGCACAGTGTGTTTCCTCTGCAGACTCTTAGCCAAAACAGGCTTCTTTACTGGAAGATGTGGATTGGATATGCACATCTAAGCAGATGATTTTGTGAAATTAGCTTTAAGAGCATTTGAATGCTCCAATTTACAGGACCAGAAACAATCGACGTGTTCCACATTTGAGTAATAGTGAATCAAAATTTGAGCACTATTTTGTTCAAGAAGATCTAAACAATCGAGCACAATGGCAAGTGGAACAATACATACAAATTCGCATCCTTTATTATCACACAAATGTTTCTCAGGTGCATCTGGTTTCCATGTGACGCTTTCTGAACAAACCTAAAAAAATCCTGGCTCTGCCCGGTTTGACTGAGCTTGATCCGAGGATCTGCAAAAGAAGAAAACACTCCAAAACAAATATCCCAATATGTGAGTAAGACTTGACACTGACACCGGCAAATGGGGATTTAAGATAATTCAGCCATAGATGGGAAAACATTTAGTTCTAACAAATGTGAATCTTTTTCTAAGAACCAGTTTTTGCCTTTGTCACTTACAAATAATGTTCCTAGATCTCCAAACAGGTCTTTACCGCTACAAATAGTGGAACAAGTAAAGGCGTCTACAAATGCATTCCAGTGGTACTGTACAGCATGTGAATGCGTGTATGGATGGGTGAATCACTTTCCGTGGCATCACATGCTTTGGAGTCCTCGGACTTGATAAAGCGACATACAAATGCAGGCAATTCACCATTTTACTCCCCCTACTCTGTGGCCTCCTTCTCCCGTCTCTCCCTTCCTCATCCCCCGCCTACCTGGAGAGCTGTCAGTCTGGATCTCGGCGCTGTCGGTTCAGCCTGTCAGGCTGAGGGACGCGTTCCGATCAGCCGTGGACACTGATAGACCTGTCAGGTGGGATGACAGCTGCAAGTGAAGATGCACGCAGACAGGTACATGTAATGTGACAAGACTCCCCGCTTCCCTTCCTCCTCCCCAACCACCTCCTCCCTTGGAAAAAATAAATACCCATAAGTTAGGAGAGTGCCGAAAGAATGAGGATGTTTCCTGACGAGTTAAGGGAAAGTTTTTAGTTTGAGGCTGACAAAATGTGATGCTGCCACGTGACGAATTGCTGATTCGCACAAAGTGAGTATCCGAAAGAGTCGTTAGCAATTCCAGTTATTGAAGAGCTATTGCTCTTTACTCAGTGGGTAGATTATGTCACCAAGAAGAAATATTTCATCATCAGACTTTACATTTAGTTTGTTTTTTTAATTTTCCAGCACTGCCATCTGCTTTGCTCCTTCACCTGTTAAAAGTTAAAGTGGAAATATTCTTGTTTGCTTCTGAGGGTGATCTTTACATGTTTAGTTGGGATGACTCCAAGCAAAGCTCCCAGCATTATCTTCTGAGTTAGAGCAGCAGATAGGATCCAGGCAATCATGCAGAAATCTTGTTTTCATCTATTCCAAGAATGGTGCTGCATGTTCTCAAGTTTCAGGAAATTCCTAGAATGGACATTTTCTTCAGGAGATAAAGATGACCTTCATGACATATGGCGGTTGGTGGATTGTTTGTTAAGAAAGAGGGAGACTGGAAGGCAGCCATGTTAGTCAAAAAAAAAAAAAGATGCATGAAATGCAGAGTCCCTGCAGGTGGAGGCTGGGCAGCAGAGCCGTTAGCGGAGCACAGCTTTGAGCTGACCTCCAGGAAACAACCACCGCTTCGTCCCTCTAATGTTTATCCCTTGTATAACAGGATGGATTATTTACAGTTGCAACTATGCAGCATTTAAAGCCGCTAGTGAGAGACTGCTGTCTCGTCTTATGACTATCTCCATAGCAACACCTCCGATTCCAGCTGGACGTACTAGAGTGCTGCCTTCTGACCATCCTTCCATCTAAATGACAAAGGAAAGAATCTATCTGTCGCCACTTCCAGTTTTAAACCTTATGCAGGATTGTAGGGAGACTATCTGCGAGTAGACCCTTTGGTTACCTTGGAGACGAAACATATACCTTTGGACAAGAGGTTGCACTGACCTCTTAGGCAGCTAATAATGGTTGTAGTTTGGCTTTTTTTTTTTTCTTTCAAATGTTCTTTTGGTGTCTGCCTACAAATTACCCCATTTGTCATATCCTTTCTCAAGCGATTTCTGCCCAAGAACAAAAGCAGACGACCGGATGAAGAGCGTCATTATCCACAGTGAAATGAGTCTAAAGATACGAGCTGGAAGGTCAGCGAGAGAGGAAGGCAGTGTTGCACCTATTGCAAAATAAAATGCTACAGATTACAAATACACTCTGAGGTGTGTTATTATGAAACTACAGTAAAGATGAACAATTTAGCAACATGGACCGTTGGTATATTTGAAGAATAAAAGAAGCCTGAGACCACTGGCCTGACAGAGTGTTTTACTGGTTGACATGCTAAGGAAATATTTTGTCAATCATGATGTAAACCTAGTGGAAGGATACCAAAATGTTTGAATTAAGTTTTAATTTTAAAAAGAATTCCACCAAAGCAAAAGAAATAACTTCAAGATTTTAGACTCATTTTGATGTCAGACACTGTAAAAACAATTGTGTGCAGTACAAGTATCTGGTTTTAACAGCATGTAATAAAGAAACATTGTTTAACTGGGAACATTCTGTTTGAATCCAAAGATTTTTTTTTATTTTTTTTTTTACATGGCTACTTTTAATTGAAACTTTAAATCAGAATGAATTTCTATCAAATTGTTACAGGTGCAGCCTGTGCTCATCTATAACTAAAAACAGCAGAGCAAGTCGTCACCCCCTCCATTTTGGCATCCATGTGTTTATGCAACAGATGGAATGAAATATTCTATTATAATGAGGCACATGTAATCTCTCATAAATGGCAGCATAATCGTCAGACAGCGAGAGTCTGTGAAAGAAGCAGGTTTGAGACTCTTGAAGGATGTAACATAATGTTCAGAACAGAAAGGTGTGCAGTTGGTGTGCGTGATGGGTGGGGACAAAAACAGGCCTGAGAGCAGGTATTTGCTCCTGGGACACTGATCCAGCCACACCTGATGTAAACATAGACACAAAAAAGGTATTTAAGTCAAAAAAAATGCTTCTTTATAATCCAAAACCATGAGAGTACCTGTGAAACTTCTCCACCGTCTGCTGCAACCACGTGATCGCGTCTTGAATAACGTCGCCACATTTTGGTTTTGCTTAAAGGTTCAACGCCAGACATGAGGACCAATCTGAGCCTAAGTGGTGACACTTTGGCAGTAATTATGTCACGAGAAGCAACCTTGCTGCTTCAGTGTATCCACACATCAGTTCACACCCGCTCCGTTCTGCACTAAACTGTTGACCTCCGTCTGCCTCTTTGGCCTGGTGGGTCATGTCCCGGAGGATCGGCTAAAAGTACAAGAAGAAGTGCAAACAAGAAGGTTGCTGCAGCTGACGAAGAAGAGCAAAGGCCGAGAGCGGAGGAGAGGGAGTGATAATGGGGGGGAGGGCGGAGGACGATGGAGACAGCTCGTGCCAAGTGACATAAACCCCCTTTGGCAGCCTAATTAAATTTTCCACTTTTCAACACTCACATTAAGCCTCCATTGAGCTGGAAGGAATGGACGCACCGGAGGAGGAAGAACCCCCGAAAGAAGATCAGCCACTGTGCTCCTTTTCTAGGTTTGATCATTGAGCTTCACCTTAAACAATAAGGAAACATTAATGCTTTAAAAAAGATTAGGTCCTTTATTCAAGCCTATTTTTTTCAGTGAAAATGGTGTTTATGGGCAGACTTTTAAAGGTGTGTTATGGAGGAGCACAGCAACAGCGAAATCCTAAGTAACTACTGTGTGTTTCTGGTTTTGGAAGCGCACATTTCCAAGAATTAGCAGTGAGAGGGTTTAAGAGCACATCAAAGAAACCATCAGTCTTCCAGAACAATCACTCAACTCAACAGTTAAAACAATGAAGCCTATTTAGCAGTGAAGAGAAGTGTCGGAAAGTGACACAAATCCACTTAGAGCCACCACACATCTTTTTATGTTTCCGTAACCAGATGCACGATTGCATGTAAAACGTGCCACAAGTAATCTTCCTGTAAGTGGCATCAGAACAGGGAAGGTTTCCAAACACTGCCACCGCTTCCTGGGACAATTCTCAGAGGCAGGGAACGTGATTTGTAAGTATTTCCTGGCTTTGGGAAGAAATGTGCAGACAGTTAGCAGAACGGATCAAAAGCTCTGAAACTAAGTCATCCTCAGGTGATAATCCAAAGCAAACACCGTCTCTTTACCACCCACAGTTTTAGTTCAACAGGAGACTTCTGGGAAGTATTTTCACAGACAACAAAATAGCATCATAAACAAAGACTGAGCAGCTGAACAGCTGAACCATTTCAGATGTAAAGCTTCAGACCGAAACATAAATTGTTGTGTTCACCATAATGCGTCCTGTATGAAGGACTCAGATGGAGATGGGGGGCAGCAAGCTGGTCTTGCATTTTAATCACGACTGGAGAGCAACAGCACTTCATAATTGTGCTGAATGCTCTGAGTTATGTGTTGTATAAATAAACACCAGCAGGATACACAAGGAGCTACACCGAAATCTGAGGAGATTGATGTCGTTTTAGCCGAAAAATGGCTGGAATAACACAATCATCATTGCAACCATTTTAGATTGCATGACAATTATGATTTAAGTGGCTGTACTTTATTGTAGTGACTTACATAAATGGACTGCAGCTCTGGATCACAAACAGCTGTTATTAGAGAAGCAAAAAGTACAGTAACCGGCAAAAGTATTCATGTTTGGCACGCCGGGCGGCATGGTTGGTATAGTCCATGCACCAGGCGCAGAGGCTGTTGTCATCAACAACTTTGTCCTGAGCTCTTTGCTGCATGTCTTCCCCTCCTCTCTTCCTTCTTATGTCCCATCCTGTTCAATGGAGCCAAACAAGTACTCATATTCCTTAAACTGTTTTTTTCTCGTTTTGTAACTTTGTTTTTCATTTTAATGGAGGACGGTGGCAGGAGTTTCCACTGCTATCGGCAAGTTGCTGGTTCAATCCCCACTTCATTCAGTTTTCCATGATGTCATACAAGGAAGGATTGCATTTGAGGCGTTTCCTTAAGATGTGTCCACAGGTGTGCCTTCATTTCACTCAGATGTTGTAAATAAACCAATCAGGAGCTCAGGAAGTCATGACATTGTTCATCATCTTGGCTTTTCCAAAATTTTGGCTTGTTGCAAATTCAAGTAATTTTGATCATCCGCAGCTGAGCTGAAAAAGGTGCAGCTTGGTCAGATTTAATGTCAGACAGTGAGACAAAAGCTTATCAGGCATTATTTACATACAATACATACAATGTACAACACATATACATACACTGTATGTATGTATTGGCTTTCAGCTGTATATGTTTGTTGGCTAAGGTCAACAACAGCAGGACTTCTCCACAAAAAACCCCATTAACATTCCAGACTGCACAACCCAGAGTCTGCTCTCAGACCCGTGTGCTCATAAATTACTGACAACCTTGTTGACAGACGAAGATAAACTGGCCCATTGTGAGAGAACTGTTGCTGCTCTCACCGAGCGCCACTCCAGTGTTATTTGATTTGACTGTTTTGGGCCAGCGACGAGGAAAACAACTCGCAGGAGGACCAAAACATAATAATAAGCCCACTTTTGTCAGGCAGCCAACACTTTCCTCTCTTCTGTTTCTTACACCGAGGTGGAAGCGGAAGGGGAAAATTTGCTTTCCTTCGTCAAAAACAAGCCGTCCAGTAAAAGTGGAAGAAACGTCAGGGTCCTTGCTTGTTTGCGAGCTGCAGGTGGCTGAAGTCCCCCGACCACTCGTGCGCTTTCTTCTCCCAGACCCTGCCATTTGTTCACTTCTTCCACTACACGCTCCAACAACACTTCCCCTTCTTACTCTGAGCTGTTTGTCCCCCGAGTTGTGTTCCGTTCTTCTTTGTCTCAAGCTTCAGCGTTCCTGTGACGCACTTCCTTCCATTGTATCAGGAACTGATACCTTAAAGCTGCTGAAGTTACTGTCAAGCGTCACTCTAGTGTGGTGATTGGAAGCGTTTGGGCATCGGGGCAGGTGGTTCACCTGACCAAACAGGGCTGTAGGTTAAAAGAAACGACGTCTCTTACGACAAAATTGAAGTCAGGCAGCGTAGAGGCAAAACCAAAACTTCTCCTTCTAGTTGCAGATCTGCTTTTAGGTAAAGGGGACAATGACTTGTTTCACGAAAAGAAGGTTAACCGTTTGTTTACTGTAAAGGGAGAGTCATCTCTACATCCAGATGGAGCGATGCGTAGGCAGGTTTCAGGTTGCAACACATCTCAGCCCTACAGGAAAAACTTATCTCCTTCTTTTAACCCTGACTAATATTAATGGAATGGAACCTCTTACATAATCTATAACTGAATATATGCACACCACACGTAGCAGATTGTTCCATTTCACTGGGTACTTACATATCTAATGTAAATATCCAATCAGTACTGGAAGTTCTCAAACAACTTTGTAGGTGAAGTATACATTATTTAGTCATTTTGAAAAACCTGATTAGTCTTAAAGGACACAAGATCCAATTTTTTTCCTGCGACTGAAAAAACTGCAGGGCAACAGATTCGACAAATATTCCTCTTTCTATATAGTCGTGCTCTCTGGAGGTCATGGACCTTCACATTATCCCTTTTGATTTGCTAAAGTTGACTGAACTGCATCTGTCACCAAGGCAACGGGTAAATGAAACCACTGAAGGAGGGTTGCTTTAATTCACAGCAGCCACTTTTAAAAGCCACGCTCCTGCACAGCACAGTCTGCGATTGGATTTTTGTTTTAAAGTCAGAACTGCACAAAATACCGAGATGAGATGCAGCACGTGAGTTTAACGCAAACAAACAAACAAACAAACAAAATCCGTTGTTCGATTCTAGATTCACCCCTCTTTTGGCTGCAGACGCGTTTCACCGTTTCTTTGCATCATTGCATAATAAAACGGCGCATTAAGTGTGTAAACGGGCCACTCACATGATAATAAACCCAGTTGTCAGTCATGCTGATTGCTCTTTAACCCAGTCTCCTCAGTCTGAGTCAGCACTTCGGTGCCTACGTATGTCCACTGACAGCACCTGAGCTGAGAGATAAGCCATGCTGATCGCGCTGAGTATTATCCAGGCTAAGGTTTTACTGCATGACAGGTGAATGACGCTACAGGCAAAAGAGAGCAAAAAAATGCAAGGGCAAAAAAAAAAAAAAAAAGTGAACTCTAATATTAATCTCAGGTAAATACCTGTTTCAGTAATGATTAGTAATAAAGTGAATCAGGGGTCAGAAATCCATCCTGGATGCATCTAATTTTGCAGAAGCAGCTTGGATTCTTGCTCAAACACAGAAAACTCATCTCAAGTACATCTGCTTTCACATCGCTGTATTGTCGAAATCTGCATAGTCGTTACTTCAAAGCATCAGTGAGACATCAGTGCTTGTAACGTAAAGAAAATGGGGCTAAATATTCAGCAGCAACTCTTGTTTTCGAGGAACCTGCTTCATTTAAAGGCTTCTACTAGGAGAGAATGCGGAAGAAAACTGATTTTTATCAATTTAAACGTCATATGAGACAAAAACATGAGCTGCTGCCACAAATGAAAGACATTATTCTTTTTAAAAAAAGAAAAGACTTGGCTCTTCAGTCACTGAATGGTTTGCTGATGTCAAGCCTCGAAATGTATTGACCTTGACCTGTTTTGCTTTTTTTTTTTGTTAAATTACAACCACATAATTGTTTCCATAGAGATCAATATGACATAAACGGAAACTAACTATTTGCTCTTTTCAATTGCATAATCATACAATAATTTTTAACTGACCTTCTTCGAATGGCTTTTATCATCTGGAGAGAATAATCCTATATATATATATATATATATATATATATATATATATATATATATATATATATATATATATATATATATATACACTTTTATAAATTGTAAGAAATTGGCTCCAACTTGTTAATCGAGACCAAAACTTCTCAAAACTTCATTTTTCGTTACTTATAGTCCAACGTTACTGGCTTTTAACTTCCAAGACAAAGACTGGCCTTTACTTTTCAGGTTCAGATTTGTCACGTGACACCCCGAGGGGAGAATTAGGAACGAGCCGTCTTGCGTCACGAGCCTCCGTCTCGCGGCTCGCTAAGCCTCTTGTGTTGCAGTCTGACAGCTGGTTATAATTCCTACAGGAGATGTTCTCCGCACCTGATTCCTTCTGATGTGTGATGGCTGGACATCGACGCGTCAGTGGCGCGCAAACTGCGCATCGGCTGACCTCACTGCACTCGCGCTGACCCACGGCCTTCACCCTCACCTGACCGTCACCCCACAGGCAGGACCTTCACAGTCTGATGTATTTTCGCCTCTGTTTTTATTTTTTATTTTTTGTAATGTTCACTTGAACCTAAGATTTGGACTCTTATCGGGACCTGTCAACACATCAGAGCGCGTTTTGCCGCCAGCAGCAGCTCAGATGATATTTAAGGCATTAATTATTATAGGACTATGGCTGATTAGATTCCCCTCGAGCAATTTAGCAGAAACTGTGTCGCTTAGCAACACTGCTCCCGTTCAAAAAGCTGCGCCGCTGGCATATTACAGGCTAAGCATTCATCATAAATTAATATCACTCAAATAGAGATGTATGAAACATCTGCACGCTTTCTGCTCCTGGGAACAGCAGCACATCCAGGCAGCGCGACTCAAAAGCTAATGCAGCGAAAAAAAAGGACTAGCAGTGAGTCTGCCAAGGGTTCACATATTGCAGGACTGCAGCATTTACAACTGAAATGTTTGGTCAAGAAATCTCCTGTATTAACCATTTGACCCTGAGCAGAGGTGTAGAGGCACCTCAGTGAATTGCAATGTGATGAAAAGGTACATTTATTTAAGTGACCCTGAACACAAATGTGTAACTAAAATGGATCCAGCAGGTAACGCAGTATGTTGCATTTTTGTGCTGCAGCTTGTGAAATCCCAAGATTCAGTTTCGGAGAAAATGCCTTTCATGAGACCATCTCCTGGACAATAACTTACCGAAGCAAAATGTACATATCTATATATGTACAAAATAAATTAAATTGATCAAATTGTATGTAATTAGCTTTGTGATTTGAATTACTGATCTAAATCAACTTTTCAGTCAATTCAGTTCATTTTGTGTTACCAGATGTGTTGAATTCAACAATGACCAAGCAGTACATGTAAGAAACGGGTCAAATAAAAAAGAATCTGGACCGTATTTAAGCATTGGTCAGTTTTGCCACAACCATCACCACCCCCCACCCCCTTCTCCTCTAGTTTGAAAATAAATTAGTAAGTAGATAAACTTTTTCACCAGGACGAGTGTTTCTGGCAAACATTAATGCTGCAAGGAGCTTTGGGAGCTCAGAACACCCAGCTGTGGTGATGCAGATTAAAATAGGAACCGTAGCAGATTGGATTACACTTAATAGGACATTTTATATTGCGGAACGTGTCACATTCTGGGCGCCGTGCCCTTGTTCGTGAGGTGCGTCCGAATCACAATTAGCCCACATTTCACAGAGATTCAGCTCCAGCGTTTGTTGCGTTGACCTAATCAGTGCCGCCGTGTTGAATCTGACCGCTCTCTCCTAATTACGTACAATGGGACTTAAGAGACATTGCACAAAAAACACAATTGTGACTCTAAAATTGTATGTTCAATCGGAGCCAGTATAAGTATAAGCAAGAAGCTCTCCTCCCCGCAACAGTAACAGGCAATTTAACCTGCTTCTTCCTTCTCAATCGTTCTGAGAAGCTTTACCAATGGTTTTGCTGTGGCAGTGGTCACAGCTCCCTTCATATCATTAACAATCTTCTTGCATTTAATTCCAGTTTGATTTTTCTCAAAATCACCCTTATTCTATGAGGTGAGATTCTGCATGCACTCCACAGTAAGAGTGACCATTATCTTTTACTTCTACTTCAAAAATATCGCCCCAGAAGTGTTTTCTTCTCTCACCAAGAGTCTTGCTGATGGTCTAGTCTTACAAGGATCCCTGGCAACCTCTGACAGGTCCTCGGACTTGCCCCAGGCGATGAAAAGGAGCCGTTCAAATGAAACAGGCCCATTCTGTAACAGGTGCTTTTCTCACACATGATGAGCTGAGTACTCTCTGAAAGGGACACAACTGATTTCTGTGCCTCATGGGTGCACCACCACTCTGTGCAGGTCATATCGCTTGGGTGGGGGATCAGCTAGTTAGAAATCTTAGTTAAAGTGTTTATTTGGAGGGGATTTTGAGCAGATCTTCTGTCTTTGATTAAAATAAACCCACAATATTCAATGTAAATGTTTAATTTCTGTGGGAAGGTTCAAAACTCAGTCTTTCTACTGATCTATCTATCTATCTGTGTTTAATAACATTTGTTTTTCCAACTGGGTGAACTTGGTATTACCTTCACACACGCACACGCACACGCACACACACAAAACAGCCTTCAGAAGACTGACAAATAGAATGAAACAAGCAGGTTGCTGGAGTGGAGTAAAACCAACATACACTCAAACTGACATATCTCAGTTTTTAAAATCTTTATAAAGCCCATATCTGGTGTATTTACATTGTGACATAGATATCTCGACACCAATCCAAGATGATCGCACTCAAATGTTTATTGACTCCCATATCGCCTCTCACAAGTCGTTCTAGTGACGCCCCTGTCAGTGTCGGCTCATCCAGACTGCTAGGACCTCAAAGTGCCTCTAAACCTCCCACGGCTTGAATGTTTTCCCTGATTAGTGGCCGACACCGGAGCCCGGGCGGCCGCGGCGCTTTCTGAGCGCTCTGGGTCCGGCGGGCTGCAGATGAAGGGGAGGGAATCCCTCCAGTGTCTGACGCTTTTCTTTTTTACCAAGGAAACCCACACGCGCTCGCTGACGCAACTGCCCATTTTAGGAAACATGCGTCAATGGGCCGAAGAAAGCGAGACAAAAACCCGGTGAAGTCCACAGCGGATCGCTGACGTCCGCCGATACCAAAAATAATCATTTGAAAAAAAAACCGCTTTAACTGTAAACCACATTTTGGATCTTTTCGTCTCCGGTGTCCACCGGGTTTGAGAAGCGAGCTCTCTGCTCTCTCTGCGCTGCGATCCCAACGACACGAGAGGAGCCAACTCCTCCCCCTGCTGGACGCTCGCAACGCCCCGCCGTGACGTCGGACGTTTCGTTGGTGTTGAAAAGCCGTCGCGCTTCTTCTTAGTGCCATTGAAGTGAGTCATCTCTAGGAAGTGGGGTGAAAAGGGAAAGAAGAAGAAGAAGAAGAAGAAAGAAAAAAAAAAGTTCGAGGTGTTCCGTGAGCGACACACACAGAGAAAGAGAGAGAGAGAGAGAGAGAGCAGAGTAAGTAGGCAAGGCGGCGGAAAAAATATTCAGAAGATTAAAAACCTGCCTGAGTCACACTGACTGTTGACTTCAGGCTGAAGTTTTGCGCACCTGAGAGGATCTCTGATAGCCTAGTCTACCTGAAAGCACAACAGAAAATACTTTCCTCACAGGGCTGCCTGACACCACCTGCAATATCTCTAAGATGTTTTAGATCAGGTGTCATAATTGCACTTTGGTAACTCGTTCTTGGATACCTGAACATCTCCAATCAGAGGATTTTTTTTTTCTTTTCTTCTTGCTGGTGCCTTTTTTTCTTTTACTGCGGGGGAATTGTGTGTAAGAGAGAGAGAGAGCGAGAGAGAGGAGGAGAAATAAGGAAGAAGGAAAAAGCTCCAGAGCTTTAACAGTCCCCTGAAATCTTCCTCTGTCCCGGATCATGTACCAGGACTACTCCGGGAACTACGACACCTCGTCCCGCGGCAGCAGCACCTCTCCGGCCCAGCCAGAGTCCTTCACAAGCGGCAGCAGCACGATCGGGAGTCCGATCTCTACCTCAAACTACCAGGTGAGACACACGGACCGGCTGCAGGCGCAGAAACCTCTAGGAATGCTTTATGAGTTTGTAGGTAACAAATAGCCATGTTTATGGACGAATGTGTCTTTTTAAAAGCGTTGGAAAATGTGACCCAACGCGCACGTTTTGCCGGCGAAAAATCTGGATTTTACGCACGCAGACGAAGCATTTATTATTTAGCACGGAGCGTTTCGTACGATTTGATTGCTGTTCGGTTCAAACTGCCATGGATTCAAAGCCCGTGATTTCCAGCTGACGTGCAGTCCTGTCGGTCTGTAAATCTGTGGCCTTCTTCGTGTCGTCCAGCTGGTTTGAGATGCGTTCCTTTTACGCATTTTAACCCCGAAGAGCCGACAGACCGAGCTGATCGGAGATAAAGCGTGTTCTGGATGCAACAGGCATGTGGTGGAGCCGGGTGAAATTCACGCAAACGCGCTCTACAGAAGCAGAGCTCTTTTTTTCTTTTTCTTTTTTTCTTTTCTCTGTTTTTCCCCCTCTCAGCTGATTGTAACTGCGGCTCATCAAATATTGCAGAAATGTTGCGTTATTATATTGATGTACTAGACCGTCTGATTGGATGCGACGGGCTCTCCGGCCGCACATGGCACATTTCCTCCAGCGGGAAGCGGCTCGCACGGACAGAGCGACCAAACGCCTGCATAACGCTTCCTTACTGAGGAAATGCCATCCACTGAGGCGTTCAGAAAACAAAAGACGACGAGATCCGAAAATTAACTCAAACTGCAGCGTGCTTGAACGCTTCGGAATATATGTAAAAAAAATAAATAAATAAAAATAAAAATAAATCCAGGACCAGGCATGTTATTCCCCCCACACACACCCCGCTCTTACGTCTGCTGCACTTCTGTGGAAAAGTGGCGTCAGGCTCACGCAACCTTACAGTAAACGACTTTTGGCCCGCATCTATCAGCCTGTAATCACTCACTGCCAGTTTTCCATTACATGACCTCCTGTTTCTCTGTTTATTGGAGCAATAGAATATTTTTTTTTATCACGCCTCGAGCATTTCATATAACGACTCCAAGGAATGTCTGCGCCTCTGCTGCAGCGAGTTTATCCATCCATGTTGGTTTTATTACTTAACAGGTTTTTTCCTTCTCCGTGCCATATTTCTGGATAAGAATTCCCGGCTTGTTCGAGCTGGCCGCTCCCCCACCCCCCTACCCTTTCTTACTGGAACTGAGCTTGGTTCACACGTGCTGGACAAATCCCATACACAGTGAGTCATTGTGATAAACAAAGTTGCAATAGACTGCCGGGATATCCGACGGAAAGTCGGGAATAAGTGGAGGCGGGAAGGCGCGGGGAGCCGGGGACGTGCGTAATTTACGCGCAGCTGACAGGTCCTCCATCTGTGGAGGAGCAGCGATCTGCTCAGAAAAGTGTTTACTCAACGCAGACACCCTACGAAACCCCTGCTGCTGCTTCTTCTTTTGGATTTCATTGTGAAACAGGGACGAACTCAGAAAACTTTGAAAAGGATTCAAATTACTGTCTTGGTGTAATGAACCATCACAAAAAACAAAACAAAAAAAGCAAAAGGTTTTAGTACGCTGCTGTTACATGTTATATTGGAAGGATGCTCAAAAGTTGGGTATTAAAAGGATGATGATGAAACAAAAATAAATGAGCAAATAATAAAAACTTTGTTTTTAATCGAGTTGACAAACAGTTCCTTTCTTTAATTCCTGTTCATAAAAAAAAAAATAAATCTTTGGAGTGTTTGGTTTGGGGTGGATATTACCCTCTCTGGATGCCCTTGGAGATGCAACTGTGGATACAGAAAAAAAAAAACACAAAAAGAAAACAACTGAAACTGGTGCCTGTTTTAGGTCTAAAGTTTTCCACAAATTAATGCTTTCTTCAGTTTCCAGATGGGTACAAACCGACCCGTTTCACAGAGCAGATGTTTCGTTACCGCTGGTCTCATTCTGATCTTTTTGTAGAACAATGAGATGTGCCGGACACCTTTGGGCTTTCCCACATGATTCACTGCATGTGTCACCGTTCCACTCTGGGGGTTACAGTCGACGTGGATTGAATCATTACTATAAGCCTTTAAACAGGGGGGAAATGTGTGAGTTTAATAATGGTGGGAGGCGTTGGACGCAACACCCATGTTGGTGCTTCCAGCAAATTTATGCACTGAGATGCTCAGAGGATTAAGAGGCGAAGACGAGTTCTGGCCGAATATGGTGACTGTTTTTCAACCCATTCATCACTCTTTTTTTCTCTCTTCTCTTCTCTCTTTTTTTTTTTTTTTTTTTCCAGAAGTACAGGGTTGACATGCCTGGCTCCAACAGTGCCTTCATCCCTACAATCAATGCAATCACAACCAGCCAAGACCTGCAGTGGATGGTGCAGCCGACCGTCATCACCTCCATGTCCAACCCGTACTCCCGCTCCCACCCGTATGGACATCACCTGACCAACGGGCCGAGCCTGCTGCCGCACAACACACTGGCCCGGCCCGGGGTCATCCGCTCCACTGGCGACCTCAGACGGCGCAAGAGGGAGGAACAGGTGAGGAGTCTGGAGAATTTTGTGTCACAGTCACCCCGCCTATCGATCCAACAGCTCATGTAACATGTCTGTTTCTTCTCTTCTGCACGCAGCTGACCCCGGAGGAAGAGGAGAAGCGGAGGGTGAGACGGGAGAGGAACAAGCTGGCCGCAGCCAAATGTAGAAACCGCAGGCGGGAGCTGACAGAGATGCTGCAGGGGGTGAGCACCACGTCCAGCTGTTCAGTGCACAGGTCATTTGTGAAGACGTGCGACGCGGGCGTTCTGATGAAATCCTGAACTCCACTCCTGCTTTTTGCATACTCGCTGGACTGGTTTGACTCTATAAGTGCTGGCTCTGGCTGAAGAGATGACAGGCGTTGAAAAGCTTTTTGTCTCGGGCGGCTGCAGACAGAGGTTGGGCTGTCTCATAGGCAGACAGTAACGGCATCTAAATGGACTAATTAGTGGAATTAAAGAGAGGCTGAGCTTGTCAGACCATTAAACAGGAAGACAACCTGGAGTAGTGGATGTGGCTGTAGGCACCATTTTGAACGATATGCCCCCAAAATCAAAAACCATCGCACCAGATTTGTGTTTTTATTACATTTTTTATTGATCCAAAAGTAGAAGCTGTCCAGTGAAATTTAGCCGCAATGTTTACTTTAAGACTCGCGTCAGACTTCACGAATGACTTCCTGATACCTTTGCCTATGAGTCAAAGTTCTCAGACAGCATGTCGGCTTTATCGCTGTCGGTCTGACATCCTGCAGTAATTTCCTCCTTCCTTGTCCTTTTAATTTGACATGTCTGTGTAAAATGACCAGAGGAGAGGGCATCCTCTAGAGACACAGGCAACACACACACAGTCATTAGCCGACGCTCATATTCAGACAGTCGACTTACAGGTTGCACGGTGTTGGTCCTGAGATCTCCTGACAAAAATCAACCACAACAGAAGCGGATGAACACTGCCCTCTTTTGGTGTTTTTGGAAATGACAGAAACCTTCTGGAGGCTCTGCTGACTGAATTAATAGAGTTGGTACAGATTTAATGATCGTTTTGTTTCCAAATCTCTGAACAAAACACAGTCTGCTGTGAGCTGCATATTGCTCCCTTCACTATCCGGCATTTCTGTATGATCACTGTCAGATTCAGACAGAAATAACTAGAAATTCTGCTTAGAGATCGACTGTGGCTCATTACCGAAGTGAGTGAAATAAATAAAAAATAAAAAAGACAAAAAAATAAAAATGAAAGAAAAAGGAGAACAAATATGACAGGTTTATAAATTTCTCAAAAGAAATACAACACAAGAACAATATGGTAATACCACCAAAATAAAATGGTCTTGTGATAAAAATGTAAATTAAAAGAATGAAACATAATTGCTTTTAGTGTCTTGATAAATAAATAGCTGAATGAAAGAAAAGAAAAACATAAACCAAAGAAAAAAAATCAGAAGTAAATGTATTGATGTACAATAAATAATTATGTTTTCATAAAATACGTGTAAAAATAAATATATATCAAGGCAGCAAAAATATAGACAGAATAAATAGAATGGAATCTGGAAAATGACGATAAATCATGTGGGTGGAATATTTTGAAAATGTAAACAAATAAAATATACATTCAGTAATATAAAGAGCAAATTCAACAAAATATGTATATCAATAATAAAAAGATAAACAGCATTATAACAAAAAAGTAATGGAAAAACTACCAGGCACGTAGATCAAAATATGTTACAATGGAAAAAACTGCAAAGGAATTTTGAATGAAAAATAAAACTAATAATTTCACAATAAAAAGCCCCAACATAATTATATTATTTGAATATATTATCATATAATTATAAATATGAACTATATTAAAATCATCATAATTTAATATTCTTGTATCAGAATATAATAATATTATATATTAGTAATAACGATAAAGAAGTAAAGAGATATTACTTGTTTTTCAACACTTAAGGATTTAAAAGTTTAACAGTGTGTCTAAAAATATATATATTTTTATGTTTATTTCGTATTTACTTCAGAGTCTGTTCATAGTTTCTCATGCTCTTGCCGCTGCCCTAACTTTCCAACTGATCTCGTGTTTCCTCTGAACAGGAGACTGAGAAGCTGGAGGAGGAGAAGGCAGACCTGCAGAAGGAGATCGAGAGCCTGCAGAAGGAGAAAGACAAGCTGGAGTTCATGCTGGTCGCCCACAACCCCGTGTGCAAGCTGCCCGTCGACGAGCGCCATCAGCAGTCCAGCCACCAGCAGCAGCAGCAGCAGTGCAACCCGCTGCAGCTCACCATGCGCCCCAGCCTGAACCCGCGTGCGCAGATGAACCAGGTGGTGGTGAAGCAGGAGCCCGAGGACATAGAGGAGGAGGCGGGCAAGCCTCAGCGCTCTGTCATCAAGCCCATCTGCCTGGGAGGCGGCGGCATCAGCGGTGGGATGTACTGCCCGGACGGAGACAGCCTCAATACGCCGGTGGTGGTGGCGTCCACCCCGGCAGCCACGCCAAACGCCCAAAACCTCATATTCACCTATCCCAACATGATGGAGCCCGAGAGCCCCTCGCCCTCTTCCGAGTCCTGCTCCAAAGCCCACCGGCGCAGCAGCAGCAGCGGCGACCAATCCTCCGACTCCCTCAACTCACCCACGCTCCTGGCGCTCTGAGTCAGCCGGGGCGGGGCGCCGAGGCCCAGCTGGGAAAAAAACACTGTGGTTGAAAACAATGAGGACAGACTGCCCCTCCATCCCGAGACCCTCTGGTCTCGTTAAAGCACATTGAAAAAGTCCAGACCAAGCTGACCGTGTGAGCCGGTTCCCCCTCCTGGTGAGAGGCAAGGGAGGCTGAGGAGGGGGAGACCCGTAAGGGCTACGCCGCGTTTCTTCTTCTTCTTCTTCTTCTCTTTCTTCTTCTTCTACTTCAGCGTGAACGTTTTTGTATCCATCAACGTGTGTGCAATCATCCGCCATCCCTTCAGCATTTCAACTGCAGAGTGTTGATTTGTTTACTGACATTTCCGACGAAAAAAAAGAAAAACACAACCATCCAGAGAGCGACTTGTTAATATATTTTTCTGAAAACACCTAAAAAGCCATGCGGTCGACGCTTGCACTCTGCCGATCAATCTATAACAAATCACCAAGCGAGGTCAGCATTCTGCTGGGATTTCTGCAGAGAGGCCAAGACTCTCATTTGATTTTTTTTTTTTCCCCCTCTGACACACTTATGACTCAATTCAGGACAGAGTGCACACTTTCTCATGTTATTTCCATCTCTCTCTGTGTATTTATGACCTGTGCTGGTGGAATTTTCTTGTCCTCTCCTTTAAATCTGCAAGGTGACCTGAGGGTGACCTCAGCATTACAGAGAATTTGAGCCATCAAGCTCCTCAATGCTTTCTCTTTTTTGCCATAGTGGCTTGAATTTGCAGTAGTATTATGTGCTTTTTTTTTTTTTCCTTGGTGTTTCTGTACCTGAACCCTGTTTTCTTTTTTTTTGTTGTTGTTTTTTGTTTTTTTGGACAAAGTGTATGTGATTTACATTGATGTCAGGGATTATCTCTCATGTGTTTTAGTAGAACCCCCGTCGTGACGAGTGACTGTGGCAGAGGTGGTACTTTAAAAAAAAAAAAAAGATAAAAAAGATTTAATTTAATTGTTGTGAGTCGTTTTCTGCTCCGACATTTGAAAAACAAAGAAAAAAAAACAAAAAAAAAAACAAAGTTTGAACAAAACCCTCCTCCGCTTCGTTCTCTAAATAAACATCCTTTTGTTCCGCCGCTGCCTTCTCAGGGGCCGCTCGGGTTTCAAAAAGCCAAATCCGCTTTTTTTTTTTTTCTCGGCACGTGTAAATCCTGTGTTTCATCAGTCCTTGTCTAAAATAGAAGGAGGGATTTTTGGTCAAACTTGAACAAAAGCCACGGTGGTCCAGATTGTCGCCAGCTGCCAAATGATGTCAACCCTGTTTATATATATAAATATGTATAGGCTATATGGTGTTTGTAAAGCCGTCACTTTTAGTACAACAAAGATGTTTAAACCCAACTCAGACGGGCTGGTTTCTGGGTGCAGGAGGTACTTTAGACGACGAGGAATAGGATGAAGAAGACTCTCTCTACAGCTGGTCTGACGTGAAAGAGCCAACACTTTGAAGAACTTCTTGTTCATCATTTGTATATGTTAAAGGGAAGTGGGCTTGGGCTATCATGCACTGACAGAACAGCGATATTTACAATATATTTAGTTTACTCGAAACATTCCATGCGAATTTAACGTGACGGGGTTTGAACCCAAACATCCCTTTTCTTTTTTCTGATGACAACAATATGAGATGATTCTGGATGCAGAAGACTACATTTGAAAGCCAACCCAAGCTGCTGCTACTCGTTTAGAAAGAGCTTGTCAGCTGTTTTTGATGTCATTTTAATTTGACTGGCTGTTTCAAATCAACGGGGGGTCTTTAATTTGGCTGGACAGCACAAAGGGACAGATCTGAGAACCAAAACCGTCTAAATGTCTGTATGTCGGCGTGCTCTGGAGGCCCCTCTCCACACACATAGGAAAGCCATCGACTGTAGATGTTCTACTGTACTTGTCATCTGCTGTCTGTCGCCTGTTGAACTACAATTTCTTCTTCTTCTTTTTGTTTTCCCAAATGCTTTAACTGTTCAAAATGATTCAAAATGAATAAAAAACAGCAATATGTATAGCAGTGTTTGTTAATTTAAAAGAGTAATAATAAAATAATTTTCATCTTGGAAACGTCTGCCTTCATGCTTTCGTTCAGGTCACCGAATGTTGAGATTTAATTTAGGTCCGTTACTGTTGCTAATTATGGCAATATTATAAAAACACGTCATATGAGGCTTAAAATAAAATCAAAGCTTTCCTCAGCACTTCCATTTTTTCCTTTCTCTGAGAAATACAAACTACATATACTTTTTACTTTAATGTGGAGCGAAAAATAAAGTGCAATGGAAGAAATTTGCAGTTAGATGTCGTAGAAAAAGGTGTATTTCAGCTTGGATTTGTTTTGTGTGTGCAAAACAACGGTGCCGATGCTTTCCGTGGTAAAAGACTCAAAATAATCCGACAAATTCTGAATGAGCATTAGCAATTCCATAACACCTTTTAAATTACAGAAACCTTCAGGTGATAAAATTCTGTCCCGTAGTAATGAAAGTGGACAGAGAAAGCATTTTTCATAAATAACTACTCAACAGAAAATATGAGAATATCATCAGCATATGCCGTGATACAGCAAGTGTCGCAAATGTGCATAAAAATAAAAAGTAAAAAAAGTATCTCAGGCATTTTGCGCAGAGAGTGAGTTTATTTGGAAATAACGTTTGTCCACATGTGGTTGTGAGCTAAACGGTGTGAAGCCAAGAATATCTATTTGTCCCGAAGATCAACAGGTGTTGTAACCTCAGCAATAAATGACGCAAAAATAATCCAGGAGTTGTGGAAAGATAATAATTCTTGACGTCCTGAAAAACAATAAAAACCAAATAATTCACCACTCCACTTTTATATTTCTAAAATACAGAATTTTTTCAACCACTCATATTGTGATAGGTGTGATAAAACACAGAAAACCATTTTCAAGAAGTCAAATAAAAATAGTTAATCATGACTCAAACTGCTGCCGGATTCTCAGTAAACAGATTCAATGTCATAATATCATTAACATAGATATTTATATCTTATCTGTTACAGGCCTGTGTGACTTAGATGAAGACTTCAGATTTCCACTTAAAAGCTGAAAATTTGCCCCAAGAGAGGATTATTGCATCCACATGACAAAGAAATAATGACATATACAGATTTTGACATAAAGACAAAATTTTCTTCAGTCTTTCAAAATTATAAGAGTAGCTTTAAACTATTTCAAAGAAATATAAAAAATATCAATGCAAGCATGTTTCAGTATGAAAATACTAGTTACGCCTAACTACAGCGTTTCACGCAAAGCCTTAATATTTTTGTTGAGCTTTAGCAAATCTAGTTCAACTAGATATAATTAAACATAGTCTGTTTTGCAGAAAAACATGAAGCCACATCAGAAATAGTTCAGTCACTGTCGTCAAGTTGATCTCAAACTGTTCTTCTCAGGGCCGATAAACGTGAACCAGCAGAACTAATTTTGCCTAAAAGTTTATTTTAAATTTAAATTGTGATATGCGTGGAGTGTATTACCAGCAATTCAAGACCTTGGAGGCAACCCCAATATAGGCCGAAAAGATCAGTTTTTGTATTTTTCATAAATTCACTGATGACACACAAGCATATTTAATATTTTAGAATTGAATTTAAGTTTGGATATTTAGTAAAATAGCCATAATAGGTTATCTAATTCTGATTATAGATCATTTTTAACATTTTATTTCTGTCATAAAGATGAGTTTTTGTGTTTTTATAAATTAAATGATGACAAATAAGCATATTTTAAATTTTACAAGGGAATTTAAGTTTGGATTTTCAGAAAAAATAACCACAATATGTTCTTCTGATCATGGATTCTTTCTAACTTTCTACTTCTGATTATTTTCTGGTTTTTCAGATTAAAAGTTTGGATAAAAATTAACCACCTATGAGAGATCATTTTCGATACAAGATTTTTGTCAAAAGGGTTCAACTTTGTTTTTGTTTCCTGCTAATAAGAATTTTAGTAAACAGACTGAGGCTTCTCCTTCTGGGTGTAATGGCAAACATCTTAGGGTTTGCTGCCCTCAAATGGAACTGTTGTGGAATTACAACACAAAGAAGAAGGCTTGCCTTCAATAACCTGAACTACAGGATCTCTGCCCTGCACCATTGCTGAGACATGCTTATAATGTTTGTTTTCACTATGATTCAGAAAATCTTTAACCTGCAACACAAGAGAAATTCTCTATTATACAGAACTGAAGAGAGCTTGATGTGACATTAGTGAGACTATAAAGGTTGTTTCAGACAGAGTTTCGTGACGTCGGCTGGGATTTAATGCTACTTTGTAAACAGAAACTCAGATTAACCATGAAAATGAAGGTATTCTGGTTCTGATGGAATTTAAAAAGTGGAGTTTTTAGGCGTGGTCCTATTGGATCAGGTAGTCAGTCCAAACTTTTACAATTAGATTCTTGAATTTGACTGTACCGTTTATACCTTCACAATATTCCCAGGACTTACTCGGTTCTTACAGATTCCTTTCCAGAGACTTTGCGTTCTAAGAACGGACAGAAAACCTTCCAAAACTTCCACTGAACTACATGAAATGCACCCACCACCTACTCCATTATAAGGTGAATTAAAAGTATTTTGACAGTTTTGTTTGTTCTAAAACCTAAGATTAGATATACATTTATAGCTCTTTAATTTAAGTCGGAAACATAATTACAGTAAATAGGTTTTATGGCTCTAAAAATGTGACAAGGGCAAAAACATCTTTTTAGATTGAACGTCCCATGACCCCTGACCTGGGGGAAACTACAACCTAAATGTTTATTGTGGCCTGACAGAGGTCGTCACATCACACATAACTGAATAATTACATATATTTGCATTTGTTTATTTGTCATAAAAGTGGCTTACCATAAGTGGCTTGGACTCTGGAGGAAAGTGGAACATCATCTGTGAAAAGGAAGGCAGTATCTTTGAGGATGCCATTCTTTTTACATCTTCAACTACTTTAATAAAAATGCAATTTTGCAAAGTTGATCCTATTACAGCTCTTTTTACATATATCTCTGCTGGTGGGTGTCTTCTTTGTTGTTTTTATTTGCACTGCATGTATTCTTCAGCTAGAAAGGATTGACGTAATCAGTTTTTTGTACAGGCACAACGTCTGTATTAGGACTTTCTTGATCCTGAAATGGCTGCTGTCCTGCCGACTGTGACTTTCATGCAGAAAAGCAGTGAAATAAAATCAAAGTGAGGCACCGTGTGATTTAAAGTGTGAAGACGTGTCACAGGAGGATGAACTAGATGTCTCTAAGTGCTGATTTAAATATTTATCTGAGCCGAAACCTCAAAGTACTGACAGCTGCACTAAATGCTGCCAGCTGCCACTGAAACAGATGTGGATACAGATCAGTACACTCGCTCCAACCGTGAAGATGGGATTTTTTATTTTATTTTTTGTGTGAACTAATGGTGTAAAATTCCAATAAATATTCATGTGAATTTATTTATTCAAGGTGTTCTACCTCAAACTGTATCATCTCTGCCTCTGATGAAGCTTGGAAAACTTGTTGAAGATGTTAGTGATAGGAAGAGCAACAATAAGCAGCCCACAGACGATGCACAGGGTTCCTATCAGCCTCCCAGCAACAGTAACTGGGATTGTATCACCGTAGCCCACAGTGGTCATACTGATGGTGGCCCACCACCAGCCGACAGGGATGGTCTGCAGCTGTGACTCTTTGGACTCGCTCTCCGCGAAGTAAATAAGAGCGGAAAACAGAGAAACCCCCAAAGATAAGAAGAGCAGCAGCTGTCCCATCTCCCTTGAGCTGTGCCTCAGTGTGGAGCCGAGAGAGCGGAGTCCAGCTGAGTGACGGGCCAACTTCAAAACACGAAACACTCGGGTCAGCCTCAAGATTTGTACCACTTTGCCAACATTCTCCAGCTCTTTATTCCCGTCTTTCTTTGTGTTGTCACAGACTAAAGTCACGTAGGAGGGGAAGATGGACAAAAAATCGATGACGTTCAGAGCGCTGCTCAAGAACTTCTTGGCTGAAGGAGCGACAACCAAACGAAGAATAAACTCTGCAGAGAACAGAAGGATGCAGATGTTTTCCAGCAGGACCAGCAGTGGGTTTTCTATGCGCTTTTCATCAGAGTCCCAGTGATGAAAGTCTGGCATGCTGTTCAAGCACATGGAAACAATAGACACAACCACAGCACTCACAGACACCACAGCCATCACTTTGGCTGAGGTGGAGTAACTGGGATTCTCCAGTCGAATCCAGATATTCCTGCGAACATTTGAACACCAGGAGCCTTCGAACTCATCCAGCTCGTCCTCTAAAGCTGAAAGATTCTGAGCTGAGGAGCCTGAGCTTTGGCGGTGCTGATCATCGTCCCCCTGATCCAAACATATTTTCTGCATCAGCTCCTGAAATTTGTTGCTGCAACACAAATCCAGGTGGGGCTCCTTGATTCCCCAGTACTCGAGCTCCTGGAAAAACGAGACCAAGCACAACCCGTCAACCAGGTGGAGCTTCCCTGTGAGGTAGAAGTTATGAATGGAGCAGAAAATAATCGGGCTGCGGTCAAAGTAGAACTCGTTGTCAGAGGAACTGAAGTCGTCACAGAGCTCCAAAATGGCTGCTGTGGAGGAGCAGTGCAGGAGGCGGGCGAGGCGGGTCTGTGGCCATCTCCTCAGGACAGAGTGAGCCATGCGCCGCCTCCATCCTCCAACATTGACGTTAATGAAGCAACCGTCAGCCTGGTGAAGGACTCTGCCGTACACCATGACAAAGCACCTGCTGCTGTCAGACTCCTTCCTGCTTAGAGCGCCTGCTGACCAGAACACAGGCGTCATGTGGAATGCCATTTATGCACCACGTCTACATAAAACACAGAATTCAAAATGTAAAGCTGGTTAAGCAGTAATTTCTACTGAAATAATGGCTGATAGCACGTTTTAAAAAAATATTTTGGACAAATTATCACTGACACTTATAAAAACAAACAAGCATCTGTTACAGAGAGACAGCATAATGTCACCTGAGCTTGTGTTGTCGAGAGGCTCTGCTCAGTCCGGACTGCAGGAGCATTTGAGCGTGCAGCAGACTGAAAACCCTGCGCAGCTTCTCCCAGGCTGGGACAAGCTCTCTTAAGATGTTTAAACTTTCATGCGTGATGCATGGACAGGCCATGGCACCGCAGCTCGTCTGAGATCTCCAAGGATTTTAATATGCTTTGATGTTGGGCACTGAAATTCTTCCAGAATGGTAAATATTTATGCAACGGCAGAAGGATAAACATGCAAATCTGCTCTGGTCTTTTCTGAGAAATATTGTTTAGAGTTCATTTCCATGCCAGCTGAATTTCACAAGCCACAGATAAAGCTGAATTTTTGAGAATATTTTGTGTTGTGGCAATGTCTGGGATTTTACTCCTGGATCTAAAACCCTGGTTTCAAATCTCAGAGAAACAGTTGATTAAAGAACATTTAAAAGAGTGACACAAAATAATTGTCTCATTCAATAATAATTATTTTCTGAAAAATTGCTTGTCGATCCAAAATTGAGAACTTTTATCATTCATCAAACAGATTTAAGTTCTCAAAAATCTGAGAATTTAGTGAAACAGTGTGTTTACTTTTGACTTTATTGTAAAACCAGATACAAACATCTTACACTTAAGCAATTAAAACATTTAAAGACAAAATACATTTAACTTTTAAACATATACAAAGTGAAACAAAGCTCAAGATTTTATTTCTTGCTTAGACTATCAACAGCATGTATTCAATGAGCTGCTTGTCTCTAATAATCTCGTGTCTGCCTTTTTAGAAAATCTGAACATTTAGCACTAAATAAACAGCAGCTGCTTAAAACTTTCCTTTTCTACCTGAAACAGAGTCCTGTCAGGCGACTTTTGCTCCTCACACTACTGCACTGTGGCACAGCGGGCAACAGTTATATTTACTGATCTCTTGTTCCAATGCACAGTGTTTACACACACTGCACATCCAAAACTGGTACTCCTGGATAGGACGACCGGTCACGATGCATGTGGGCAGTTTTCCCTCAGCTCTGATGAAAAAGGAAAAGCAGAACAGGTTGAAGGAATACCAGGAAATGCTGTGGCAACTTTCAAAATGTACTTCCAAGAAGATAAAGACCCCCTGTGCTCTGATATGCCATTAACATAATCAGACATTCTTCCAAGGACGGTCTTGGTGTTCTTTGAAGAAGGTTTATTGTTTCTGATGTATTGTTGTGAGTAAATACTCTAACAATGGAAATGTCTATGGATATAACGAGGGTTTGATCTTGACACTGTGGTGTTCTCACCCCTCTGAAGAGCCCTGGGCCTCCACTACGCGGCTGTCCTTCGGGGGATATTTGGTGAAAATCTGCAGGGCCAAATCCTCGTAGAGCTGCTGCTGCTCAGAGCTGAGACTCTCCAGAGATTCCAGCTTGATGAAGGCCTTTGAGCAGGTGCCAAAGGACCGGTTCGCTGCAGAACACAGAGCCAACAGGGAGTAGATCTCAACTGCGGGGATGATGTCCTCGTACTCACGAAGATGAAGGGCTGTAATATAGAAAACATGAGACAGAGTTCAGTGGGTCTACAAACTGACAAATTTCTGCTGAATGATTTCCCAGCAGATTTAAGCTTTAAACTAACATGGCTTTGTCAACAGCTGGCGAATGAAGTAACACCAAACAACATGTCATAGATACAGAAAGCTCAGTTGAGTAAAAACAATCTTTACATCATCTTCCACTCATATGGTTTCGAAATGCGTTTTGACTTCAAACTAAAACTCTGATGTCTGAGACATTTAATTATTTTGGAAATCCTAATGGAGTACAAAAAGTTTATTTATGAGTGATTGTGATTATAAGTAATTCATACACCCATTAGGTTTTGGCAAGAATGGATTGTAAGAGTGATTTCTAAGACTTACAAAGACATTATATTTTAGAAAATATAATTATTGATTTTATCACTGCTTACACAAGTCCATGTTTTCCATCTGATCTGCATGTTTCTGACTGTTAGAGTGACACCATGACGAGCTAGATGACTCACAATGGTTGTTTGGGAGGACATTTCCTCAATGAAGCATTTCAATGGATAATTTCATTATTGCAGTTTTTGAACACTAGGTGGCAGAAGACTTCTAAAATAATAATCTGGCTGTTTTAAAGAGTTAGAAAACGATTTGATGAATCTGGTTTATTATTAATACAATCTATTCAAACTCGACAAATATGTGTTGTTGTTTATCAATCTCGTAAGGAATACTGTAATCATTTAATGCGTGTATACACATTTGAATAAACATATATGGTTATATTTATAATTTTAGGTAACAGAATTACTCTGTACCTGTGCGTGTGGCGTTCTCTGGGTAGCCTGCATGGAGCTGCCTCTGAGCGAGCAGGAAGAAGTGATACGCTTCAGCTCCTCGCCAGGCGCTGTCAATGATGCGATTGTCTGACGACGTTGCATCTTCTTCGAGAAGGCCAGCAAGTGCAAATGTTGCCTAATTACAAATAATGACACACAACGCAGTACATAATGTTGATTCAATAAGCTTGTAAATGGTCCAAAGCAATATGGTTAAGCTTTATTGAAGAAAACAAACACTAACTACAAGGTACAGATGAAATGCAGTAATTTACCTCTGACTTCTTTCCTTTGGCTTTGGTCTGCTGGGACGTCTTCACCTGCACATGGTAATCCTCAACAAGCTGAGCTGCCAGAACGTAAAGCTTCTTCACCCGCAGAGGTCGACTCATTTTCTTCGCCTCCTTGTCCGCTATCTACCATCAGAAGTCACAATCGCACTCCTCAACTTACCATTCGATATTTGCAAATGAAATACTGTTTAGTTGGTAAGTGTGGATTACTACTAACAAACTGGAGCTGTGAGATTTTAATCTTTAGTTTTATTCATTGTTATTCATTATTAAAATAAAAAAAGAATGTCATCCAAAATGTAAAAACTTCCTGCCTGAACAGACTAAAACAGAGCCAAAAAGCCCAATAAACCCTGAGCGTGGAGTCCTTCTAGCAGCTCATAAATCTCATTTGTGGCTTAGTTAGTTTGTGTCAATTTTGGCCAAATCTCACTCAGCCAAGGAGAAATGTTATCCAAGAAAGGTGCTTAATTCTGGGGAGTCAGGAACAGACTTTCTGATCTGAATATAATGAAACATAAAAAAAACAAAACGTGTTTCTAATGATAAAAAGAAAACTTTAAGCCCACCTTAAACATAAGTTTGGCTGCATCAAGAAAGTGATGAGCTTTCCGATAAAGTTCCACTGCTTCCAGAGTTTTATTTTCCTCCAGAAGATGAGAGGCATATTTGGAAAGGAGAGATTTTATCTCCTTCATGTTGTGGGCTCTTGCCAGTTCCACGGCTTTGTTCCACTGATGAAGAAGCAATTAAAGAGAAAGAACGTCAATTCCTTTTCTGATTAATCATTGAAAAACATTATATTTATAAAATAAATCTTAAAATTTCCCAAAGGGTTTTGATTTTAATAATCAAATTAAAAACTCTAATGTTCATCATTTTACATTGTGTCCAACTAATGAGCTATTGCAGCAAAGATCAAAGTTTTAGAGCAGGATTCACACTCAAGAGCCAAATATCTATGAGCAGGTGGGCAGGAGGATCCAGGCTGGCTGATCGTCGAGGATCCATGCGTCACTCGGAAACTCCGGCGCCACAACTCATCCGTCTGTCTCTCACCTGGTTTAGATGGACGCATGTGTCCACTGCTGCTTTTGGCTGGTTGGACTTCAAGTAGGCCTTCACAGCCTGTTCACACATCCCCACTGTGGCAAACATCTCTCCGATTTCCTACACAGACAGGCAACAAAATGGGAAAGAATGTGCATTTACAAATTGTCCAAAAGCCTGCAAATCTCATGGAAACTAACAAAAAGGCATTTAGGTTTGACGCACCGGTAATAGTTTATGATTTTCAGGGAGGTCTGCAGCTAGCTGCTCAAGGCCGTTATAGTCCTCCAACTTATAGTAACAATCTGCCAGCCTCTCTTGGTTACGCCCCTTAAGGTAGTATGGGACTGCCTTCACCCTTTAAAGAAAGAGGTTTCAAAGTGAGAACAATGATTCAGCTCCTTTTTACCCCAAAGAAAAAGAATTGTGCAAAAAAAGGGCTGGTGGTTGGCTACTCCCTTCTTCAATTGTTTCTTTTCAGAATCAAATTTTTGATCACATTAAACATCATAATTCTATAAATACACAATAATCCACAAAGAAAATTTGTCTTTTGTTGTCATTGTTTCTACTTTACATGTAGAAATGCTACCAACAATTAGAAGATGAAAACTAGAAGTAAATACCACTTCTGTCTGTCAGCAAAGTAATCTCCAATGCCATTATTAGCTTGAGCAAGCAGAGCGTCATCTGAGTATCCAGAGCCCGTGTCGAGAAGCTGCAGAACCTTGAACCAGTCTCCCAGCTTGATCCTTAGGTTGATGGCGAGATCTCTGCAGAGACAGGCACCATCACATATAAATAACTGATTCAAATTCAGGAGAAGTTGGCATAGAGTGACGTGATGTACCTCCGATCCATATGCAGATACATGCTTTCAGCTTCCTCAAATCTGCCAAAGTAGGCAGCCACTTCAGCTTGTTTCATGGGCTCGCTCTGCAGGTTGCCCAGGCGCTTGACAAACTGAATGCCTGGGTAGTCTTTGCAGCGGACAAACGCCTCCTCGGCTGTCTTCAGATCTAGTTTTTGTAGGGCTGCCTCGGCCAGCAGGTGCCTGGTAGGTTAGCAATGAAACACGTAGAGACACTAAGTGTAGTTACAAAGATCAGGGATACATAGCCTGAAGAGCATGCATTTAGAACCAATTCAGTTCAGTTTATTTATTGCTGTCCAAGTCAATTGTTTCATAACAATTGACTTGGACAATTGTTATGAAGTCAATTGTTCAACAAGTCAATTGTTTCATAACAATTGACTTGGACAGTCAAGTCAATTGACTGTCAATTGACTGTCAATTGACTGTCAATTGACTGACAGTCAAACAATTTATTTGTTTCATAAATTTCAAGATTTATGAAACAATTCTTCAGTGGAAAAGCCTATTATGTAATATGAATAATATTATTGCTATTACAGATTGCGAATAATACATAAGAAAGGCTGGTTTTGTTGTTCCAACCAGTTTTTGAGTGATCCTGCAAGAACTGACACCTGAACCAGAGAACACACAATTGCTAACACTCACACACACACCACTGTTTGTACTCATATGGCAGCTAGACGTTTCTGTTGGTAGGGTAAAGAAAAGTTCAAATGCTGAATATTATTAACTATTTAAAAGTGGATTTGTTTCTTTACTTTAAGCTTTTTACAATCTTTTCACTACAAAAAGTCAACATTACAGTGTGATCTGCATGTCTGCTCCAAAAAAGAAAAGTAAGTTATAAACATCAGCAAAAGAAATCTGGGAAAAATAATTCCAGCACCTTATTAAGAAAAACTCACCAGAGTCTTGGGTGAGGATTGTCTTCAATGAACTGTGAAGCGTCTTCAATGCCCACTTTCTCAATCAGTGCTCTGCTGTCTCTCAGGGAGCGGATTTCAAAGTTAAACAGGTTGTCTTTATTTGGCCGCTCTGGATTCTGCAAAGACACAATGCATGATCATCTGATAATTGTGCATGGACCGAAACTTTTATGGTTCCTAATTCTAGTTATGTCAAAAAATTTATATTTAGCTGTTAAATGTTGACACGTTATATTGTATTAATATAATTTTGTGACCAAATTTTAAGTTCAAAATGTTTAAAATCAAACAAACAAACAAAAACAAGTTAGTAACCATTGTGATTATTTCTAGTCTTAAATACTGTAGTTTACCTTCATAATCTCATCAAGCAACACTGATTTGATTTCCAGATCCTCAAAGTTGCAGATGTACCCAGAGGTTTGAATGGGCTCCTGTTAGTACAGATTTAAAGATGTGTTAATATAGTTTAACTGTAAATTAGCTGCATACTTGTTCTGATCACACTCAAAAACTTACTTCTGGGTCAAGATTCCTGAACACATACATTCTGGTTTTCTCCATCACGGCAAACAAATCTGGATTGTCATTTGCCCACTTTAAGTCCCAGACATCTTTACGCTCAAACTTGGACGGATCTCCTGCAGCGGCCTGGTCTCCTGTCCCTTCGCTTCCGGCAGGACGAACTTCCAAGTCCAACAAAGTCAGCAAGCCCGAGATGTCAATTATGGCGAGACGACTGAAGATGACGATAAATTATGAGACTTAAAGCCAGAAATATAATGTTCTTTTTAGATTATTGTTAAACCAGATCTGGGCGTATTCTGCAACACAGCAGATGTCAGTTAGTGGCTACCTGGAGTTGCAGTTTAGAGCTAAGTAATGAGCTCGGCTGTTTGAGGAATATTTCTGGACCAGGGCTACATTTGGAAGGTTGTATCTCTGGATGACACCGGACTCACGCCCCTGTAACAACAAACAGTTTTTCTTTTACAAAGATATGTTTTTACACATGTGTGACTTTTATTTCAAAACTATAAATCAGTTAGACAACAAGCTCACTGACAGTACAGAACTGTGGTCTTGACTCATTGAATTGTCTTCCTTTCTTCTATTAAACAGAAATGCACATACCACTATCAGGGTTTTATCTGTTGCTGTAATGCAGCAGATGGGATCTCGAGTTGTCTGTTGAAAATAAAGCAGAACAAATCAATAAGAAGTGTAATACTTTTTAACTCATAGTGAACTCTTTGTTTTATTTGTCCAGCCATGTTAATTACATCAATAAAATCACCTTTCAGTGCTTTTGTTATCTTGAGACAGAAGGGAGGCTGCTATTTTGAAAAGCTTTTAGTGAAAGTGGGAACTTTACCAAACTGGGACTTTTGAATGCATAAATACTAAACAGGCGAAACAAATATATCTTACTGCAAAGGTATTTGAAATATCTGGATCATCATCGTTGCCTCCAGATGGATTGCTGTCGATGTGATAGAACCTGCAGAGAGCGGAAACTGGGCGCATGAGCAAGAGAAAGCACACAGACAAGCAGCCACCGTTCCTCCGGTGTGATCTTTGGTCTGGGTGCGAGGCTGGTCTTGGCAGAGCAATAAAACACAACTATACTGTCTGGAACCTCAGTGGTATTTCATGAATGAATGAATCCTTTTCACTGTGCTCTCAGGGCCAGCACTTTGCACTGTAATGATGAGCCAGTAAAGCAGAAAATAGCACTGTGGTGCTCCACTATAAGCGTTGAGTGATGGGTTGTGTAGAATGCAGAAATTTCTGAAAACATGTTGTTTTGTTTAATAAATATGTGTGTAATCCTTCTAAATATGGGGGTAAATGTAATAAACATGTCTGGACTCACCTCTCCCTGCCCCCTTTCTTGGTTCTGGTCACTTGGTTGATCTCCAGGGCAGTCAGTTTCTTTGCCACTCTGTATTGCCACAGATAGAAAGCTTCTTTGGAAGCAGTGATGACATGTGTCCTCGTCATGGTAACAAATAGTGGATCTAACCAGAAAGAGAAAAAAAAATCCAACATGTAGCATGCTTGGCTTTTGGCAGCTTGGAATGAAATTAATTTGTGCCAGCTTTTACTCTGTTATTTTACAGATTATGTGGGAAAAGCACTCATATACATCCAGACCTTTTCCATATTTCGTCATGAACCACAAATTGTATTCAATATATTGAATACAATTTCAGAGATAATTTCCTTCCACTTAACAATACTGAGCAAGTTTGTGTCAGAGCAAAGATTTAAAACAAAAACTCAATAAGAACTTTTTAAGCTTGTGGTTTACAAAGCACTTTATTCTAAACTCTTCTTAATAATTTGAAGAATTAGTATTAAACTAACCGATGTCAATGTATTTGGAGTCCAGAGGAGTACCAATAGAATTGCAGAGGATAAGGACAAACTGAAAAATACACAGAAGGTTATTATATGACCTAGATACCAAGACAGATCACACTACTTTGTAGCATGAGATTTCAAATCTAACATTACCCTCGCAAGATTCATGGTTTCTGACCCAACATCATCCTGTAAATCAGCAAATTAGAAAAACGAGATGAAAGAACAATTTCTATTTTCTAACATTAATCAAGTCACTGAGACTAAACAGAGCTTTTTAAAATGATAGTAAAACCAAAGTCTTATTTCTTTATTACCTGAGGTTGTTTTTCATCGGCCTTGCTGGCCAGGACGCAGAAGTCCCCCGAGGTAGTGATAGAAATTAAGTTCTTGACATATTTCACAAACTTCTCGTTGTTTTTGGTGTCCCAGTAAACTACACAGTACTCCTGGCGCTCTGGCTTTGTGTAGGCGTACACCACGGTGCTACAACAGTAGCCCCACTAGAGAAACGCAAGAAAACGTGTGAGAATAATTATCCAAACCATCAGGATCATTTCTGACTGTTCTCAAATCTCTTTACTTCTCTTGACACTAAAGACTTGCTGAGTAATTCAGACCTAAAGTTAAGTTTCTCTGAAACAATTAATCCAAGTATAACTTACCTAGAAAACTTGAAACAAGCTTATTGGTCAGACCATCGGGATTTTATGAATTTAGCAGTGTCTACCACAAACAATATGCCACAATTAATAAAGAGTATTAGTATTTACTTTGTAATCTGGCCTTATGTTGGCAAAGTAGATGTAAGAGTCCACAGCCAGGGCGATTCGCAGGCCTCCTCCCTCCCATGAGATCCCAGATAAGTGCTTCCCGGATACTTTCAGAGTTCTCAGATGCTGCACACAAGCAATCACCAGGTAAACCATTGAAAGAAACATTTTTCAACCATTTCATAAAAATTTTTTAACCCCCAGTTGAAATGCTTTTTGAAAATTAATAATTATATTGGTGGTTATCATTGTTATATTATCTACAGTAATTCTACTGTAGACTTTGTGAAGTATAGAAATTATATTTTATACTATACTGTTTTGATATACACACTTACCTCTCCAAAGGGCGTGTAGAACTGCACCACATTATATTCTTTGTCCATATTTGTGGCCCTGAGGGAACCTGCCACTGCCAGCACACTGCCACAGTGGTTCCACTGGATACTGATAACATTCATCAGAGCGTCGATATATACCGGGTCTGAGAATAAAGTAGTGTCAAGTGGCTGTTAGAAAACATATTTCTCACATTCAAAATCAAGGAGCGAAAAGGTTTTCGGTTGCTCACTCTCATCATTCTCATAGCGCATGATCTGACACCTTCCATTGTCGAAACAGATGGCAAGGCACGGACAGTCCGGTTCGCTGTAGCCCCCAGCTCCTGCATACCAGTGGATTCCAGCTAAACTGATAGCTCCGGTTGCCCCGGCGAGACAGCTGATGTTCATTTTCATCTGAAAAGTAACAACATTTAGAGTGAGCAAAAACCAGACTGTGAAATTCAGTTCAACATGGCCAAGTTTCACAATATATACTCCACTTAAGTTCATACACTCACAATGAAGTTTCCTTGATTGTCATAAATATGTACTTCTCCATTGGCCATGCCGAACAGCAGGATCTTACTGTCAGGAGACCAAGCAACATGAGCAAGTTGACTCCCTTTCAACTCCTTTCCCCAGATCCGGTTGCCTGCAAATGATACAAATACAAAATGCAAGAATCATATTGAAGACGTTTATATCCATTTGTTCATAAAGCAATGAATAAATGAAACAATTTAATCTAACTAAAAGGGAACTTTTACAACCTTAATGATATGTATTGTTTTCACTTAAAGTAACAGTACCGTCCACTGATCCAACTATGACGGCCCCGTCTTCATACACAATGCAGATCTTCTGACCATCAGCGTTCCAGCTCATGCTCCTCACGACTGATTTGTTCCTGTTGTTAATCATCTCTTCGTACCACGCACCTCGGGACACAACAAAGGCTGACAACTAAGTAACACAAATTCGCTACAAAGAAAACAAATTTTTACTTTGGCTGTCCTCACTTTTGTATAGCATCCACACGATAATGAGTCCATTCTGGTCACTGGTTGTCAGTTTTTCATTCCGTTCATTCCAGGTCACTACCTGCACTGCACCTGAAGGTGTTTCAAATATAAAAAAGAAGATCATTTTTATTTTACACATTTTTGTTTGGATACTGCAATTGATATGAATATAAAAACCAACATAAAGACAAATAATAAAAAATCCAAAAAACCAAACAACGATAGAAGAAAACACACAAACCAATTACATTTGCATTTCAAAAATATGTGTTTGCTGGTCTAAAACAAACATAAGGAACAAACCTTATTTGCAGCTCAGCTTAAGAAAAAATATATTGTTTTGCAAAATGTCCAACTACTGAGTCAGATAAAACTTATTCTGTTATAGTATGATGCTAGACATATTTAAAAAGTATAAATATCACCTCACAAAAAAAAAAAAAAATAGCATATATGCTAAAAGAAATGCTTAATTTGAGGTTAATTTGACTTCCACCAGGAAGTCAAATTAATTGTATTCTGAGTACAATACTCACCACTGTGTCCCTCTAAAGTCTGATTCATGGACAGGTTGCTGGGGGCAGCAAGACCTTTCAGTCTACTGTCATCTAAAAGACAGTAAAACCATTAATGATATTATTTATTATGTACTGTAAATTGTGCAATATTATGGAAACATATATTACTGGTAAATATTACATCTATGTAACAATTTGTGATACATAAAAACCCTTTTTGCCTCCAGTGCTTTCTTTTGTTTCTGTGATCACAACACTCAAAAATCTAATGTGACTGTGAAGTTAACAGTGGCCCATTTTATCACGAGAATGCAGAACAAAATGGGAATATAATTACCTCAAATCAGTTCTTTGCTTTATGGATTTTTAAAAACAATAGTTTTGATCAACGTTCTGGTACGTTTATCATTTACAGAACAACTGAAGGTCTGTCCTGTCGATAGAGTGGTACCACTTGTGCTTGATACAACATTGAAACTGAACATTGAGAGACCTGCGGTAAGCCTATTAAAGTTTCAGCAGATTTATTGTAAACTGTAATGGCTATTGTTTTATTTCCCCATAATCTCAGTCACAAAAATGTTACATAACATTTCATAAATACACTCCGACACATACAGAACATTAATCCTTACTACCATTACAACAGGTTTTTAGCTGAAGGTTGAGCTTTTTCGGATTCAGCAAAACAAACTCATGCATTATTAGGTAATAGTGTCGATACAAAACAAACTCTCTCTGCTTTATTTTTTCTATAAGTAATATGCAAAAATATTTGTACCTCTTCAACTATTTTACTTTTTGCATAAAGTGAAATTCTGTATGTACTATACACTTCCAAATATTTCATAGTTTTTTGAGAGGTTTTTATTATAAGGTCTCCAGATGCTTTCCCTGTCCAGCTTCCCTGCTCCTGCTTAATGCTGCCACCATTTTTATTTTGTACTCAGATTGTGTTCAAGTTGCTAGATTTCAACTTTTTGCTTCTTCGTGACATCTTTAGTCAACTAGTGTTCTCCAAAACCTTCTTTCCAGTAATTGGTAGATTGCAAGGAACTGATAGTTACATAACACATATAATTCACCAGAGTGAAACATTATCTCATCATCAAACTAAATTCTCCATAACAGCTATTTTCCTCCTTGATAACAAAATAGAGTGTTTCGAGTTCTACTTACTGCTCTCTATCTCTTTCCATCAATGACTATTCTCTAATTGCCTCGTGTACAATACCATGTCATTCTTCCTCTTTCATATGTTGCACTGCATTAGAACATATTTTATATTTTAACTAGTTGTTCTTCTTTCTCCCCATAACACCCACCATATCTTTAAGTCCCCCATGATCAATTCATAGCATTTTATAATAATCTCTTCTGATATTTTCCTGATCCTCTTTGACCCTCTACTATTTTGTGAAATGTTCTTCTTTTCTGACACTTTTTCCATATTTTCTGCAATACTTCCATCCCTTTTATTAATAGCTGCTTCACCTTTCCCCAGATGAATTGCTATTCAACCTATAAAGCCCCCCCAAAAAAACATCTATATTTCTTCTAAGAATAAAATACACATAGGTGAGCTGTAAGAACAAATTAGATGACAGCAATCGCGCTGAATTTTATTGAGGAGGAAATGTTTTACAGCTGATATGCTTGTGTATGGTTAGTGTTTGTTTGTTACGGAGGTTTTGGTTGTTGTTTTATCACAGCACAAAGCAAGTAAACCTGTAAAGAAACCGAACCCCAGTTTGACACTTTCGACTTACCCGTTTGTGTTTCAAGCTTTAACACTCTCAGCAGACCATCTTCTCCGCCACATGCAATGAACCCCTGGTGTTTGTTCCAGGACAGGCATTTCAGATGAATGTTGTTGGGAATAGCGATCTACAGGACACAGGGACGTGAGAGGCATGTTATTTTCAATATGAGTTCTAACTGACATACTGGTCAGTGGCAAAACTGCTCACCTTTTTGCTGAGGTAAATGAACATGGTGGTTGCGGGATAATTCTAACTCTGAATTAAACATACGAATATACAACAACTGTCTCGGTGAGGAAATGTAACTGCTAAAACGAGCTAAAATTAGTCGCGTGGCCTACTTGAATGCGTCGTTTTCACTGTGGCCAACACTGTTAGCTTAGCTAGGTTAGCTTTAAATACCTACGAAAACAAAAGGAAACACATTTTCGGGTCTTTTTAACTGTACATAGTAAAGCCACTCTTTTTTTTTTTATCAGAAATAACGATGGGTACAGCGTTTCGAAACAGTTCACAGTCGAAGTTTTACTGCTTTTGTTGAGACTGGAACCATCAACGGCTTCAGCTTCCAAACGTCTCCCATGGTAACCGTAGACCGGAAGCATCAAGAATGTCGTTCTACTGGTAGTTGTAGTTTTTCTCGTGAAAGTCCTGTGGCAGGACCATTTCGACCTAATCGTTGAAATGTCTTGCTCGTTTGCTTGTTGTTCTAAACGGGATTAGGCTTTGTAATGCCTTAACTTATTATGAGCTAAATTTCTATTTATTCATCCCGATAAAGGAAAAAAAAAAACAAAAGTAAAAAATATTGAAGCATCATAATTAAGACTTGTTTTACTTAATTCCTCTGACTTCTGTAAAATACAATAAAATCGTTGTGCTGCAAGTTATTTTTTGCGTGAAAGAATTTAAACATTTGTCTGAAGCACACTGCTGAAATTAGGCAAACCTAAATTTTCCATGAACACAAGGCAATACACAAACTTTAGCATGCTTTTCCTATTGTTAAAACTACTCCGTTTTTTTTTTTTATATCTGTGAGTTAAAAAATCACAAAAAGGTGGGGCCAATTTTCCATTAATTTACATTGCAAAGCCCAATACTCAACTTTGATTTTTTTTGTTTCCTTGAGAGGTGCAACAACAAATTATAATGTAATTTTGGATGATTTTACACCAACACAAAGTGATGCATTGATAAGGAAAATGAGAATAAACATGTTTTTCAAAGTTCTTCTTATTAAATGTACATTCTTTATAGAAACACCTTTTTATGCAACAGGTGCAAGTCTTCTGTTCTATGCTTCCAGTAGTTTGTGCATCTAAAATATAGCGCATTCTTTCAGGAATAGCTCGAGCTTAGTCAGAATTATTGGAGAGTGTGTGTGAACAGCGCTTTTCAAATCATGCCACTGTCCCTCACTTATTTGTCCTTTAGGTTTAGACTTTGACCAGGTTATTCTAACGCACAAAATTCACTGATCGAAACCAATTCATTGTTTCTCAAGCTGTATGTTTGGAATTGTTTTCCTGCTGGAAGATAAACCTCACTCAAGACTCGTGTGTTCAGGCTCCAGCTGTTATTTTCTCTAGGATTTTCCTGTGTGTCGCTGTGTCTTCCAGTCTGATTAGCCTGCTTGTCGTTGCTTAATGAAGGCATTCCCACAGTATGAGGCTGCCACCACCCGTCTTCACTTGAGTTGTCTGTCAAACATTGCATTTCTCAGAAGGCCTTCTGCAGCTCCTTGTGGCACATAACTTCTGTGTCACGTGAAGCTGCAAATTAGAATTTTTAGAGCTCTTTTAAAATTAGGAATTTCTTCATGCTCCTCCATGATAGTTATTTGTAGCAAGCATGGATAGTTCTTGTCCTATCAACAGATTCCACCACTTGAGCCCTATAATTCTGGAGCTCCTCCAAACCAACTTTTCTGATTATTTCCTCATGTGATGTCAGGGTTGCCCTCATATCATACTGTTTTCAGGTGATGGACAGTACAACATTCAATGTTCTAAGATTTGGGTATCGTTTTATATCATGCTTCAAATGATAGTACATTATCTCTTTCTAACTGCAGTGTTACTTTGTATTGATCCTTTTTGATCAAATTAATGTTCTCTAGCAAACCTCTGGAGCCTTCACACATTTATTCTGATATTAAATTGCACATCATGTACTGTTAATAAAAACCAAAGACAGTTGATTGCACTTGATTTTATTTTAGGTTGTCAGAGGAAAGGGTCACAGTGCATTTTACACTTTTCAGCTTGTTAGCTGTAAGACAATAAAAGCCATGTACTAATATCTTTGTTTTCATTTCACTTTTATGTGTTGGTCTAACAAATAAAGTCCCAGTAAAATACAAAGCAATTTATAGTTTGAATAAGCACTATATTGCTTATTCGAAGCTATATGGCTCTCAAATAACAATACACCCTGTTACATAAAACATGTATTCATGAAAATATTCTAATTTTGTTAATGAAGTCATCACTTTTGAGCACATAGAAAAGTAGCAATAAGTATCAACAGTAATATAAAGACTGTGCCTTTACGAGAGTGAAGACAGGTGGGTGGAAAACGTTGATTCATAAAAGTTTATTTTATGCAGCCTTTCCCATTAGAAAACATGCAAATAACTATTTTCTATTTTAAAAAGCACCAAAATGTATCATTGAAATGTAGACACACAAAGACAGAAAATAACATAAAATAACTGTTTATAGAAAATACATTCTCAAAACCTTTAACTTGACATAATCGCTAATTAAAAGCATTGTTGCCAAGAAAACTGGGCCAAGTCTGAGTCACATTTGAACTCCCTGAACTAGTTCACCAGGGAGTTCAACTATTTTTTTTGTTTGCTAAAACAAACAAAAAAAAATCTTGACCTGCTTTTAGGAAACAAAGCAAATTATATAACTTTTAACTGGTTTATATAAGAAGACATAAACACAGTCCTGTTGAGTTGTCTTTTTTTAAATGTGGGCGATTACACCAGAGTTTGTCAGAAACACAGCACCAGGGCAATTTGTTGTAACATTAAAAACACAATGCAGATTTTCAGAAAACATTAGGAAATTAAAACTTTTACAGCACATGATATTCTGTAACATTGATTGGAATAAAAGTACTGACATTTTTCCTCTACTTCCTCTTTGTTCTCAATGTTGGAATGTGCCTTCAATGTTGTTAACTTTCTCTGAAAGTTCAGAAAGTGAACAAATAGTCAAGGAAATGCAAATATTTCATGGAAAAAAGTGCAAATTTAATATAAAAATATATAATAATATAAACTGATCTGAAATACTTGTCTTTAAAACCAATTTAAGTTGTAAATTGAAATCTAAATATATGGGCTCAAAAAAGGATATTTTTCCTGGTGAGCTCTTGAATGGCTGACTGCACTTTCTGCTGGAATACAATTTGAGCTTCGCACATGCAGGCATCTTCTGAAATTTCACTCCTCATTTCCTCTGAAACAATAAAAACACATGTCTCACAGGGGCAGAAGAAATGTTTGATCATCATATGCTGGATATATGACATAGTAGGTAAAAAATTGATTTTGGGATCAGAGATCAATGTTAGATGAAATTGAAAGTGTTATTTAGTACAGGGTGGCTCAGATTGCACACACAATAGATTAGGTCTATGATGATTTTAGTTTAAGACAAAGATTAGTAGTTTTTCTAAAATGTTAAAAAGTGTAACCAATTACGACCTTAACATGCTTACTTAATGAGGTCCACCTTAAATGGGATATTAAAACACACAACATGTATTAAGTGAAAAGACATCCAGGCAAATATAAAAACAACATGTTAGTAACACTGCAAAGAAACCAACATTTTAATACTTAAACGTTTTCCTACAGAACCCTCGTCTATAAACTGTGCAGAACCACTAAACAAACTGTTTATCATTTTCTGATCTTTGTATAGTTAAAGCACATTTTAATTTAAAGGTGCAGAAATGAGTGAAACCCAAATAGTTTTGGAGTCATTCCTGCTGGTAAAAAGCAGCTATTGACCCTTTTTCTAATAAAGCCAGTAATAATTTTTCAACTAATGGATTAAAAATAACTGAAATCAAGTACATGGTGCAAAAATGTTAAGACTACATTGAACTTCAAAATCCCTGTTTGAAGTTAGGTCTTTCTGTGAAACCACCCTTAGCAGTAACTATCTGTGAGGTTTTATCACTCTCTTAGATTGTTGTGTAAGGATTTCTTCTTTTCTCCAACATTTCTTCAGATTGTTTAGATTTGCAGATCTTTATTTATGCACAACTCTCTTAAAAAGGGCACATGTTGCTATTTTATTTTATCACACAATCTAGAGTTTTGTAACCTCTGCAGCTTACAAAACCTGCAGAGCTTACAAAACCTCTGCAGGTTTTGTAAGCTGCAGAGGTTACAAAACTAGCAACAATAAATTTGACTTTGTAATCTGACACCTTAAAATTGGACCTCTGTTCCTTTCCAACATTTCACCTTCAGTAATGCTTCCATTGCAACAATGCTTCTGATTTTGTCTGTACTAGAGTGATTGACAGCAATAAGTTTCTGACTGAGTCGTGCATTTCTGCAGATGTCAGTGGGACCTCAGGGGAGGGCCAGAAAGAACTTTTTTCAGATTTGTCTCATGTTATGCTGTCACAACATAGTAGCCTCCCCTCAATAAATGCAATAAATGGATAGATTTCTTTCTGAGTTAGCATTGTGGCAACACAGGGCTGTATTGACAGTCATGTAACTTTCCATGGACACACCAACAGTTGTAGGGAAGCCCATGCCAGACTGTTTATTCAGGAAATTTGGAACTCCAAGAAATCATCTATAACCAAGCAACTTGAGGAGCGAGAACAGTGTTCCTTGAACACAGAAAAACTTACGTGAACATGTTTTCTGGTCTGAATTTAGTATGTATCCAACTCGACACTTGCAGTTGTAAGAAACACCGTTGTTGATACAGATATGCTGGCAGTCGTGTCCCTGAATACATGCATCCAAACCTGAAGGAAGACACTGAGTCAGTTTACTCTGCCCACAAACATGTTTTGCTTATTAAATTAATGTTTAGTCTATGACATAGCCTGTGAATGTTTGAATCACATGACTCAGCAGATATAAGAGGAAAAAGCCCCAGAATGTCATGTTTTTTAACATCAGACATTCAAACTTTTTATTTTCTGGTGGTTGTTTTATTAATTTTTCCATTGTAGAAAAACAGGCAGATATAAATGCCAGACAATCTAAATTGTGGATGGAAAATAATCATCTGACCTATTGATTCTTTGCCCATAAGGATCTACTGTATAAATTAAGAAAGCTATGGACCATGCCAGTTTCTATTATGACATCTGGCATAGTCATGCTGCATGTTTTGCTGCATTGGGTTTGCGCCCAACTGTTTTGCAACTTTGCTCCTCCAGAAAGGTTGTTTTGTTGTCATGTTATGATGCTGGGAGCATGAAAATTATTTCACAGAACAGCACTGACATCCCATTGTGTGAAAGAGTCACGGAAAGAATTTTATGATACATTAAACATGCAAACAAGTATACATTGAGTTGACACAAGTTCCCTAAAAAAAATTATTTTAGAAACAGAGAAGAAATCAAATTTCAAAGTCATCTAGGCCCAAGGTTGTCAAACTGGTATACAAGAATCGCCGCTGGCACAAAGCCTGCTTTTATTGGTAAGACACATTTTGTCTTAATTTCAAAGTCAAAAGTTAACCAGTTAAATTTTAGACATAATATTTGCAGTAAAAAAAAAAAAAAGATAATTTGCATATAGATGTTAAGTAGTAGTTAGCACGACTGTAAGCAGCAAAAAGCCAGTGGTTGCTGTTGGTGTCTGTTAGTGCATAGGAGTCACATTCATAGGAGTGAGCATGTGTTCCAGTACCAGGTTGGAAACCAAAGGGGATTAGCTGATTATTGTGCTCAGTGATAAAAGTAACTAAAAAGCTAACAGTGTAATTCTCTGCACTTTTTTTCCTGATCCTTTACCACCTTGAAACCTGGAAAATATACACTTCTGGAATTTTCTGTGAAAATCAAGCTGGATTTTAAGTAAAATAAAAATAAATTTGCTTACGTGAGCATGTCTTCCTGTCCATGTTGAGCGAATATCCCAGCCGACACTTGCAGACATATGAGCTTCCACTGTTCACACATACATGCTGGCAGTCATGTCCCTGAGAACATGCGTCTGAGCCTGAAAAGAAAAGGAATCAGAGATCCCTGATATCAGAAATCCTTTTCTTTTGGAGAACATTTTGTGTTGCCGTAAAAAGCGAGGGAGTGAGAGAGAGGACAGTTTATATATATATGAAGACATGACACTAAATGTAAGAATCAATATTCCATACCACAAATAACTTTTTGAGACACAAATATAGCTTTGTCTTACGTGAGCAAGTTTTCTGGTCTGTATTTAACACATATCCCGCCCGACACTTGCAGACATATGATGCATCACTATTTTCACAAATATGATGGCAATCGTGTCCAAGGGCACATGGATCATGACCTGGAAAGACACAAATTTGCATGAAAAAATATCTTGTGCTGCAATCAATTCTAGCCTATCAGATGAATAAATGAAAACAAGCGATGCAAAGCTTTAATGCAACAATAATCAAAAGGAACAGTAGACATGTTATGTTTAATAAAAGGAGTATAAGTAAACATTTTTTGTGATATTTGGGATTTACTCTGTTCTTTTGAAATATTCTCACACAAAACAATCTATGTATCTCTATATCCCTATGAAACCTCAGCATAGCCACCAGCAAAGCATACTAAACGTGGCTGCAAGTTTCCTTACGTGAGCATGTTTTGTTGTCTGGGTTCAACAAATATCCTTTCCGACACATGCAAACATAAGAATCTCCATTTTTGACACAAATATGTTGGCAGTTATGTTCTGAAGAACATGCATCCACACCTGCAAAGAAAAACTTCCACATTAACACGCAAACCAAAGTCTCCTCTGTTCAGCCAAGCTAGAATGTGGTTTTAGAAATAATTTTGTATGTAAATCGGCGATACCTAGAAATCTTTTGCCTGAGTTCGAAGCAAAAGGGGGGCAAAAAGACAAATGAGTAATTTACAATTTGTTTTGTCTCCATCTAACACACGTACCACTAAACATTTGCATATTTGATAGTCACCTTTATTGAAACACATACGTTGGCAGTCATTTATCTAAACTGGAAAAGAGGTGCAGTCATGTTCAAACCGCTGAGTCACTTTGTACGACTGACAAAACCCAGAAGCATGTAAAGTCTCTTGCAAAAGTGTTCATAATCATCTATTGAACTTTTTTACGTTGCTACATCACAACCATAAACTTTACTGTGGTGGATAAACACAATATTGTATAATTGGTAAGTGGAAAGAGATGTAAACAAACAAAAAAGGTGTGCTGAGTCAATACTTTGTAAAACTAGGCTTTGTTAAAGTTGAAGATGTTATGAGGTTTGCTGCACACCAACTTTGCACATCTAGAAACAGTTCTAGATTTTTATTTGTAAGATAACTTCAGCCCAAAGTAACTTTGGTTTATGTCCCTAGTCATGATGTTGCCAGGTGAGAGTCCATAACAATCTCAAGTCTTTTACCACCTCTAACAAAGTTTTCTTATTTGATTAAGGTATCAAGTACTCAGTATTATTTAACCTACACAACTACATATATTGCTTGGGTTGTTTGTTGAACATTTATTGCCAATCCTTACTTTAAGGCATCTGCAACAGCAAGTTCCAATTTTGCATCTACAAGCTGGATAACTTGAAGACCTTTGACTTCTGAGGCAAACTGGGACTTAAGACCCTTGTTCTTTGAAAATCAGAAAATCAAGTCACCACAGCTGAAACTTATGATCTATTGAAAGAATTAAATGTTCTTACGTGAGCATGTTTTCTTGTCTGTGTTCAACACATATCCAGTTCTACACTGGCACATATACGAGTCACGGGTGTTGACACAAATGTGCTGGCAGTCATGTCCCTGGGTACAAGCATCTGCACCTGAAAAAAAGTCATTCACACATCAGGCTGAGATAGTTTGCTGTAATATGGCTCAAACTAGCAGAGACTTGCTTGTTTTTGTAAGCCAGTATGTAAATTGTTGTCAAGTAAGTTGTTAAACTCTGTTACACTTTTAATCCAGTACCAATGACTGTCTTTTCTCTGTCAACATCTGGAGCTTTGTATACAGAACTTGAAGAGAACCTGCATACTCACACAGGTGGTTTAAACACGAGTTATGCAACCAGTCAGACATATTAGTAATTACAGGTTGCAGGTCTTGCCTGTTTGTTTTTTCATGCAAATTCACAACTGTATCACCCTGCCCACATTTGATAAGTACCATGAGGTGGACAAAGATCAGGAAAGTCACAGTTATACAAACTAAAAAGAAGAGTCATTATAGAACCTTAAAGCACAGATTTCTGTCAACAACTGTAATTTACTAGAGCTCTTTTTCATGATTTGGATATAATCTTAAAGCTAACTAACTAAAGTCTGTACAATATTTAATCTTAAGGAATGCTGAAAACTGAGAAATAAGATTTATTTTTATTCTTACGTGAGCATGTTTTCTTGTCTGGATTCAGGATGTAGCCACGGCGACACTTGCAGATGTACAAGTCACCACTGTTGACACAAATATGCTGACAGTTGTGTCCTTGATCACATGGATCCAAACCTAAAGGGAAACACTTCACTGTCTGATTGGCTTATGCTTACTAAAATCACAGTAAAATCAGTTTTTCTTGTATTGTTTGGTTAGTCTGTGAGTGTTTAGAAAATCTGCCACATGCAAGCAAGTTTGCGTGATCTTAGTTATTTAACAGAGGAAATGTTACATTTGTCTTGTGTGATTTGAATTTTAAGTATTTGTAAGAATATTTAAGGAGTTCAGTGTCTTTAAATTCCAATTACAGCCCATCCTTATAAGAACCGTGCAGTCAAATAAAAAGTGAATCCAAGCACAAAAATTGTCTTCAGTAATCAATTTAGCATTGCAGTAAAACACAAGTTGTTCACACCAAAACCCCAAAATACTCGTTAGGATCAATTGGATGTTCAACAAGAATCTTTTTCTGTTAGTAGCAAATACAATGTACACTGGTGGTTTAAACACGAGTTATATATCAGGTCTTTGTACAAACTGACTATCTAATCTTGGCTGTGGAGAAAGATAGTATTTTTGAAACCAGTGATGCTATCCAATTTCTAAGGTTTGGAAACTTAAGATGTAATCTACCAACAATCTCTAGCCAGATTTTCTCAAACAAAATGCAGAAATTGAATATGTTCAGAGAACGCTGCATGAGAGGGAGTGCAAACAGAGGCTGTTATGGATGTTTATGAGCGTGGCCTCAACAGAGTTCTTGATAGCCATGGTACGTGAGAATGAAGCAAAGATAAAAGAAAAAAAAAAAACATTGTAAACTTAGAAATGGTAAACGGTGGTGGATCTGGGTCAGTGTGGCTCAAGCTTAAATGTTAAATTATGCATTTTGACCTCAAAGTAAAGCTAAAGATTAAATAGGTCCAAAGGACCAGTTAGTCGGGGTATTTGTGCTAGTGAATGTCATCAAAAGAAATGTATTTCGTACTTAGTCTTTAGCACAGGTCCAAGCTAAGTATACATTAGCTTTGATGAAGTATGGTTGCTTAGCTGAGATATATGCATGAAGCATACTTTCCTTAAACATACTATAAGAGGAATAAAATGAAATATTTTAAGGGGTTTAAAACTTGCTTAGGAAAGTGGCTGTGTTTAGTCAAGTTCTTCTAAATACAAGAGAATGGAAAAAAATGTCCTACTTAAAAAATAATGCCAACATAAAAACTTTGCCTTTTTTAAAGCTCTAATTGCAAAGCAGTTGCCTTTAGTGAGTTCCTGCTGTAGACGTCTTTTTAATGGCTTGCAGCACTTATTAGAGCAGCAGCACATTTCTGTGAACAGAATAGACAGCATCATATTAAGTTTCCTACATTTTAAAGAATGTGGTCAGAATCTGAATCGTCTCTTCTTTAAGCTTGTTAGTGTAGAATTTATTATTTATGCTTAATGCTTACTGCATTAACACCACCCAGTGTTTTCAGTCGCTGGACATCTTTTCAGTAGCATGTCCGATAAATGATAAATTAGTGGTTGTCTTTGTGTTGTACTTAAAATTAAAGAAGAGGACCACTAGCCTTAAATGAAGATCCTCTCTATGGTGCTGCCCATATGCTCACAGGTGAATAGAACAGGATCGATCTGACATACCGTTGTTCCCTTCACTGTCACGCTTATTATCGTCTTTCCTGCCATTTAGGCCTAGTCCGTTATCAATATCTGCACTCCCGTTATCATCATCCTTACCACACAAAGTTTCCCTAAACTTAGATGCAAGCTTCTCGATCACACCATAGGTCTCCACATAGAAGACATGGTCATCATGCGGCTGGCTGGCCATAAGTTTCAGGGAAGCCATATCAGCTCTGTCAACTCCCACTGCATAGATTTCAATCCCAGATTCTCTGGCTGTGGCTGACACCTCCTCCACCTTGTCCTGTGGTCTCCCATCAGTCACTATAATAGCCACCTTAGCAATGTTCATGGAAGCGGATCGGGCCCCGGCCTCCTTGGTGAAGGCTTTTTCCATGGCGGTCCTGATCGCCATGCCCGTCATGGTGCCTGAAGCTAAGGGCTCAACTTGGCCGAGTGCCTGCATCACAGAGGATTTGTCAAAAAAAGTGTTGAGGAGAAACTCGATCTTGACTGTGCTCGCATAATTAACGAGGCCGACACGAGTGGCGTCTCTGCCGATAACCAGGTTGTCCACCATGTCCTGCAGGAACTCCTTGGCCTTTTTAAATTCAGCAGGGCGCACACTGCGGGAACTGTCGATGATAAAAACCAGGTCAATAGGGCGATTTTTGCAGTTAGTTCTTGTTGCTGTAAAGGAAAAAGAAAACAATTTTATTAGATTCATTTTTTGTTCTTTTTTGTAAGCACAAAGAAAAATATTTTTATAAGGAAAAGTGAATTAGGTGTTTTGGTAGCTACTTGTGTTTTGACATTTGTGTTTTATTTTTTCCTGTTTATTTGATTGATTTTCTTATTTTATAACATGACAGCACACGTGCACTGTATTTGTCATCACTGGCATCCATATGTATTTTTCCAAGTTTTTTTGTTTGTTTGTTTTGTTTAAATTGCATAAGCCCAATAACAGAAAAAAGGACAGATGTCCTAACATATTTTATTTTACTGGTTGGTTGGTTATAAATATATATATTGTAAGAAAAAAAATGTCACACATTTTTCTGTATTTAGTTCTTGAGATGGTCAGTACCTGAACTGCCACTGATTGTTGCTGGAGAATCTCCAGCAGGCTGCAAGGAGCCAGATGGTTCAGTTTTACACTGAGATGGTTTGGACCCATAAAACCAAGACTTAATGCCACCAACTTAGCAAATTAAGAAAAGTGTGTGGCGGAAGAGAGCTAAATAGTGCAACAGACTTATGCATCGAAATTGGAGTTGATTATTATATTAAGTGCAAATAAACCAATAGCAGTTTCTACTGCAATCGGATGTCAAATAAACTCCTTACATATCTAAAACCGCATGGTCTAGCAGTTCAAATGACAGGAAAAGCCCAACCTGCGTCATTTCTCAGTCCCTCGTGCCTCAGGTAGATGTCGGCATCTCTCCGCGCGCCCGGCTGCAGCTGGACGCTTCTCTCGTCGCCCCGCCGGACCTCCTGACTCTGCGCCTCTGCAGGCGACCCTGGGACCGAAGCGAAGTCCCGTGACAGGTCAGAGCGCCCTGGAGACCCTGGAGACACCCGACGCTGTGACCGGGGCTGTGGGAGAGAGCCCCGAGAGCCCACCGCCAGGATACCAAAGACCACCACCTTCCACACTAACAGAACCATCTCGACTTCGTCCAACTGGTTTACAGCAGGGCGCACTCTTATTTATATCCTGCACGACCACTACCCATAAGGCGTGGAGAGTCGGGGATCCAATCCAGACCCTATGCGTCGTTAAATGAGGGTCAGTCCAACTTATCACAGACTAAAGACACTCTGAGTTTAAAGCCCCTTAAATATTTTCACTTTTTGAAGTTTATATAGGGGATGATTTTATAAAAATGTTTTTGCATAAATAATAGTGTCTATCAAAAACTGTTTTGTGCTAAAACATTGCAACCTCAAACTTAATTTTACACCCTTTACTCTTATACCCCAAAGTTAAGTCAACTGCAACCAGTCAACATCAAAAGCTACCTCTGTGTGAATGTAAATTTCAAAATAAATTCACTGCAAACTTCCAGGGTCTTCATGTAACGCCTCAGTTGTTAACAGACTGTTAGAGAAAGAGAGAAAGAGAGATGTGAATGCATGCAGGATTAGGTTTCAACCCAACTGCAGCACTGTGCAGTTGGTAGCATAGTTGCAAAACTATGTGTGGCAGTAAAGTAACACCTGAATGTCAGTGTAATGGTGATAGCAGCATCCTGCTTTTTTGGATGTTTTCTACTCCAGCTACTGGGAGTTGATAAAATGAATGGAGATAAATGCAAAGCTGTCCTGGACAAAATGTGTTTTAGTATGTGGTAGACTTGAGAAGGACTCATTTTCCAGAGTAATAAAACACTGACCTGTTAAATCAAAAGAGCTACATTGAACGAAGCATGCTGCCCTCTTATGGAGATTAGTGTGAACGATGGCAAAGATGATTCAGAGGCCCTCAAGGTAAAGCGCAAAGATGAATACCTTCGTTGTTCAGCCTAGTTTACGTGATAAACCTCTGTCACGATGACTTGCAGTGAGGATGAACTGCGAATGAATTCTTCTTTGTGAGTGATTCAAATCACCTCTCTGCTTTCGTACCTGTATCTTATTCTCATGACATCAGTGGAAACCAGTCTGACAATGCAAATGACCCATAGCAAACCTTATATGAGAAGAGTTTTCCAGGAGAAAGCTCACACTGCAGGAGTTGAAAGCATAGCCTGCACACCTGATTCAACCATGTTTCTGTTGAAGCTACTTGTAACGTTTATGAGTGTATTTCACTCCAGCGCTGAAAATACTGACCTGCATGCATACCTTCATGGGGACGTTATTATTGGAGGCCTTTTTCCTATTCACCAACAAACCAGCAGAACAACAGATCCTGGTCCATTATCCTGTAAAATGTACGTATGTGCAAAGAATCCAATTACATAGCTAGAAATTGTACTGTTCATTTCATGCCTCGTTTTGTAGGTTTGATGAACAAACATTACTGCGCACCCAAGTGATGATCTACTCTATCCAAGAAATAAACAACCGAATGCCAAGACTGCTGCCCAACGTCACCCTTGGATATGACATTTATGATACTTGTGGAGATGTCAGCCTCGCCATCAGAGCAACTCTGCAGCTGCTGAAGAACCAGTCAGACCCTCAGAGGTGTCTCATACCTGAATCCATCGATTCCTCCTTACCTGAACCTGAGACGAAGGTGGTTATTGGAGAGAGATCCTCTGAGGTATCCATAGCAGTTGCAAGAGTATTTGCTCTACCCTCAGTCACACAGGTTTGACTCTCAATATGTTTTATATGTTATGCAACATCCCTTTACATTTAAATATATGAATTTGATGCATGCCAGATCATGACACTGAAATTTAATAGAATAAGATTTTGAACATTTTTGACATAACTGTTTCCGCTTTTACTGTTTCATGTAACTTATACAGTAAGACTGAAAAACAAACAAATCTGTCTGAAAGTAAAATATGATTAAAAAAAAACTTGCAAAATTGTAGTTGCAAAGGTATGCACACTAAAGCCAAAACATGATTCAGTTTTGACTCCAGGTTTTCTTTTGTTGGAGTCTGTCAGCATCCCCCATTTGGACCTATGAATATTATCCTGTGCTTTGCAAAAGTTCTCAAAATATTTCACATTTTGAAAACAATGTTTTTATTTTAACTCCACAGATTTTCTGCAAAATTTACCTCTGAACTCTGACTTGATCATTCCAAGACTATAAGTTTGTTCTTGTGAATTCATATATTTTTTTTATTATTATTATTTGAATGTCTGCTTGTACTCATTGTGGTACTAAAAAAAAACAACACAATATTGGTCAGCTTTCTAACACTCATCTAAAGATTTGGGGGTAAAACTGACTTTTTCATGAAGCTGTTCATGATTTCATTCTCTTTATCAAAACAGCAACATAAAATAAAGCCTGTGTTGGTCTGTGTTGGTCTGTGTTGGTCACGCTTCCAGATATTGTACAAAACAAATAGCATAGAACAAGTGGCTGTTTTTTTTTTTTTTTTTTTTACCAGCCTCATAGTCTTTTGTTGGTGTGCTTTGTTGTTTTCATGCCAAATGTACCTTTCATGCTTTAGGTAGCCGAGGATAGGTGTTTTACCTATGACGACTCAAGCAGTGATTCAGCAAAAAAAAAAAAATTTAAGTGTGCTCACACTTACACAACCAGGTTATTATTGCTTTTTTATTCTTTACATTTTTCCTCAGGCAGATTTCCTTGTTTTTTTTGGTTGAACTGAACAGGATACTTGTCATATTAAAGGAGAAGAAAATGTCAATCATTTATAGGAAAATGTATGAATTTTAACATGGATGTGTAGACTTTTTATATTCTCTTTCATTGTATTGCTGCTCTCCACAGATTAGCTATGCATCAACCAGTGAGCAGCTCAGTTCAAAATATAAGTTCCCCACCTTCCTTCGGACTGTTTCCAGTGACAAACATCAGACGCAAGCCATTTATGAGCTGGTGAAGAATTTTTCATGGCAGTCAGTGGCCGTTGTGGGAAGCACTGATGGATATGGGAAGTTTGGAACCGATAGTCTCCTGCAACTTTTCAATGACAATAATATTTGTGTTGACTTTGTGGAGATTCTCCCTGATACCTTTGACAAAAACTGTGCAACAGCAAGAGATCTGCTGCAAAGAATAGAAACTTCTACCGCTGAGGCCATCATCATTTTCACCAAAGAGGCCAATGTTCGTATCATCCTTGAAGCAGTTGTTGAAAAAAAGCTCAACAGAACTTGGATAGCAAGTGACACCTGGTCCACGTCTTCTACGATCTCTGAGATAGCAGGAATCAAAAGCATTGGTCCAGTTTTTGGTTTCATTTATAGACAGAAGGAGGTGCCAGGCTTTCAAGATTACGTCACCTCAATGTTTAATGGAACTTCAAACAACCTTTTGCGTTATTATCAAGTTTTCACAAACAGCTCCAAAGATGACATGAAATGTAACTGCGCGAATAAGACTTCCAACATGAACTGCTTGTACTGCTACATTGATCAGGATGAATCCTACAACATCTACCTGGCTGTCCAGGTCATTGCTGAGGGCCTGAGAGTCTTACTAAACTGTGACAATCAAAGCTGTGGACAGCCCAAGTTTACTGCTGTTGAGGTATAGTAAACAAGTTTCTGTGTTGCCTGTAGAGGTAGTTTTGCACACTTATCCTCAAGACAGTCAAATTACACAATGTTCTGACATGGAGCATATAAATGTCAGAAATGTGAATGTCTGGCGCCAAGTCCTAGCATATTGAATTAATTTTATTCCCATAACTCAACTGTTATTATGGTAAATTAATAATGATGTTGGACCAGTCTATGTGGTCTGTTTATGTCTGTAAATATGTTTAAACTGCAATCCCATAACAAGTAACATTGGCCTAAAAATTTTCTCCACAGCTTTTTCATGTAATCAGGAATCTCAGCATCATAGTGACTGACACAAATATCTACTTCGATGAAAACGGAGATCCCAGTCTGGGATACGACATCTTGTTTTGGAATACATCTGAGTCCAAAGAAGGCGTTGAGAAAATAAAAATCGGAGAATACTGGCCAAATAAAAACATTTCATTTAACACAGATGTATCACAATGGAGAACCACTGGAAATGTAATATGACATACATTAGCCAATAAAATAAATAGCCCATAATCCTGTGCTAATCCTATTGTCTCTTTTACAGGTCTCTGTTTTTAACTGCTCCAAAACATGTCAACCAGGACAAAAAATGGATTTACATAAAGGAAAATGCTGCTATAATTGTGTTGACTGTACATTGAAAGAGTTTTCATATGGAAACGGTCAGTGTTATCTTTACTATCTATGTTTTGTTTTTGCTTAAAATACAATTTTTTCCTCTTTTACTTCACTTGCCATCAGTTTGAGGCCGTTAGCTCAGAAGCAATGGGTTTGCATTAGGACAATGATCCAAAGCGTACAATTGTTCCCCCTCTTTTTCCCAGTCTCACAGGAAAATACAGCCAGTGTTATTCTTTGGTTTTTATATTCTTTCTCTTTGTCTTCTTCTGCAGATTCTTTTTGCAGACTATGTAAAGAGAATGAGTTCTCACCAGAAAACCGCAAATATACTTGTGAGAATAAAACTGAAGAGTTTCTTGAGTGGTCAGACCCCTTCGCCATCACTCTGATCATGGCATCTGCTATTGCAATTATTGCTACTGCAGTGATTGCTATCATCATTGGCCTCAACTATTGGACTCCCATTGTTAAGGCAATTGGAGGTTGCCTGTGTTATGTGGAGATAGCCTCCTTGCTCCTCGGCTTTTGCATTACTTTCACCTTTATAGGAAAACCCACGCAACATTCCTGTTTAGGCATTCCTCTGTTCGGAATAAGTTTCTCCCTCTGTATCTCCTGCATTCTGGCCAACTTAATTCAAATCCTGTTAGGTTTTAGCTTTGACCCAAGGGTTGGTTCTAAGATTAAGAAGCTTAATCATCCAGTAGCTGTGGTTCTCATCATCTCTAGTGTGCAGTTTGCTATATCCTTGGCTTGGCTATTAGTTATCCCACTTCGTCCTTCAGTGCAACAGAAAGACACCACAATATTGTACCAATGTAACATGTGCGAAGATTCCAAAAAGTTTTATGCTGCCACAATAGTCTACAACTCTTTCTGGGGTCTTGTGTGTTTTATCTTTGCATTCAAAGGTAAACAGCTACCCGACATTTACAAAAACGCCTCATTGATATCAGTGAGCATGGTGCTGTTTTTAATCATATGGATTGTTTTCCTCCCAATTTATCTCACTTTAGACGGAAAGTACAAACCGGCTATAAGCAGCGCAGCTATTCTGATTTCTTTCATCAGCATCCTTGGCTGTCACTTGGCCCCCAAGTGTTACATTATGTTGTTCAGGAAAGAGATTAATAATCAAAATGCTATCAGTGAATATATCAGGAAACATTATGAGAGGAAGGACATATCTGTGATTTCATAATCACCCTTGCTTGCCTTTTTTACAGATGAGTTGTAAAATAATATAATAGAATCCAGACATGCACTTTATGCAAAGACAAAGTCAATCTTTTCTTCTCATTGTTTGACATTAAATCAGACCAAAAGTTAGGTAAGCTAACTAGAAAACTTTACTTTAAAGTGAAAGATGGGAAAAGAGTAAACTGAGTACTCTGTCAATATGGACTCTCTCTCACTGAGAGAGTAAAAATCCACCACATCATATTGTAATGCGTCACGTTGTTGGGTATTCTATTGCAGGCAGAATTGGTGCATTTCGCAAAATAGATGGAATCACAAGGAATGAAAGTTCCTCTTTTACTTGTGGAGAAACATCTCAAACCAGCAACCAGAAAGTTTAAGATTGTGACACAAATGGATCATTCAAATGGAGAAATGACCTACTGTTCCCAGTAAATTAGTTACAAAATGGCTTAAAGACCCACATGCTGAGAATACGTCTGTAAACTTCTTGATTTCAAGAAAGTATGAAAAAAATTCTTGCTCATTGTAAATAGTTAGCAAAAAGATATTCGGTAAGCCTGACTGATCTAAACTGACAGAAGTTTAGTCTGACATAACAGAGTGAGAAACGAAGGTGACGTCTTTTGGGACAGGAAGTGGATCTTGATGCTATTCTACTGTAAAAAAAACATCAACTGAAACTAGTTTTCTTCTCTTACCTCTATTAAAATTTGGCAGTTGCTTTTGGTAAAATTTCAGGTGCAACAAAACAGGAACTGAGTTTGGAAAGTAGCTATGAATTAGCAAAAAAAAAAAAAAGAAAAAAAAAGAAAGAAAAGCAGATATGATGCAATGCTGGTTGCAGGACTAACCCTGGGAAGCAGAGTGGAGAGAGTGGAGAGAGAGCAAATCCCACCTTGGTACAAGGTAGTACCTTGCGCTTGTACCAGGAAACAAGCGCAAGGTAGAGAATAGAAACAAAGTCTTAAACAAGAAGCAAACCTTCTCGGTTGTAAAAGTCTGGTTCAAAACTGCTGAAAAATGTTCATTTTTAATATCATGACACAGTTTCACTTGTATGGTGTAAATAAATGTCTGTTCTGTTATGAAATCTAATTAGCACTTCAAATAATGAAAGCAAAACCTTAAAGTTTACAGAGATGTACAAAAAAAGTTAACTTTGACAAATAGATCAGTTTAATTTAAATTTAATCAGAAATCACCTTATTTTCACAAAATTAGCTCCCACTGTGAGTGCGCTGTACAGTTTACTCATCGAAGCACACTTTATTTTTAGCTATACAAGGATTTGCATGAAATATGTAAAGGGAAAGCCTCATATTTTGAAAACTTCTGTTATAAATATTATAATTGCCACTATGTTTTCAGTCAATGGTACAAAGAGCTGTTGCAGCCCAAGGCCAGTGAAATTAATTCTTAACCAGTGCAGATGGTGGCAAAACTAAAACACTGCTTTTTATTAGCAGAACTATTTTTATTCTTTGTATATTTCAATATTTATTTCTCTTGTACAGGGTACCTGTGAAAAGCACTTTAAAAATAATCTTTTCCTACTTACTAAAAACTTAATTAACTAATCCAAACTGACAAGATGGAGAATCCCTTGCATGGTGAAGAAGGAAAAATACGTTTGCACCTTTAAAGTTGTATATATTTTGTTGAGCAAACAAACTCTCCAAAACTGTGTTTGTGTTTTCAGGGCACGCTAACTGCATGGGAAAAAATAAAATGCAAAATCTGCATGCAGAGTAAATGTATTTGTGGAAGCGCGCTTCCTCTTTCTGTAGAAAAGCGTATGCCGAAAGTTTGAATTTGTCTATCAAATCAAGCTCACATTATCATTCGCAAAAAAAGCCATAACAGTCTCTTTCCAGTCTGTCATGCCTGAAAGGTTAGAACATGTTTATTTATGCTGCTTTTGGGAATCTCTGGGATCTGTTTGTATTTACAGGTATTGTAACTAACTTCTGCTGCAAATGACAGATAAATGTTATATAATATGAATTTCGCACTTTCATCTGTATTGTTATTCCTATGTTATCAAATATTTTTGCTATTGGGAATAAGGGCTTTGATATACCTGTTTTTTTTCTGTAACATGTCAATAAGGAAGCTTCTTAGTTTGTTCAAAAGGATGAATTAAAGCTTTTGCATGATGCTATTTTTGAGCAGGCTTGGTTTTTAATTATTTTCATTCCATATTCTTTCATCTACAATGTGATCATTATCTAGTGACTCTCCAAAATATACAATTTGCCGCATGTCCAATTTTCTCAGATTAAAGCACCAGAGGGAGGATGCTAGTTAAAAATTACTCTGAAAGTAAGAGATAGCAAAAGAATGTTCCTTCCCAAACAATTTATTGATAAATTGTTTTAATCTTAAGTATAGAAAAATATTTGAAAATAATTTTAAATGTGTAAATTGTTAGATAACATTTATATAAAACGGTGTCTTTAATTCCCTTGATTGCCTTCACACATACTATCATTAAGAGAATCTCAAGACTGTCAAAATAAAACATCACAAATTGTGGATTCCACCTTAGGATCAATACACATTGCACCACTGCTGGAAGGGCTTTAAAAAACTGAAATTAACTTATCAGTAGTGGTATTGTGCAAGTATTGAGGTGTAAATGTAATTTTCTTTGCAATTATTTTTTTTTATCATTGAACAAAAAGTCCCTACAATTCATTAGCCTTATTACTGCCTCATACCTTTTATCATGAGTGATCTCCATTTAGTCTTAAAAGAAATTCAAAATGTGAACACCAGATGGCACCAGAGTTGGTGATTCTGTGAAAATAAATGTTGACATATACACTCTTAAAAAGAAAAGCCAAGATTTGGTTCTGCACCTAATATTTATTAAAAAAATACAAAACTTCCAAAATTTTCCATAGGAAAGCGATATGAATGTGCTATCCCATCTCTTTCATATCCAGTTTACATGCATGGTCAAACTTTGTCTGAGTCTTGTTAATATCATGAACATACATATTAATATTATTGAAGAGTTACCACAACATAAGAGAAAGAAATAAAAAGGAGAGGAGAGTGTTGTTTGCCGTTTGAGTCCCTGTGTTTAAGTGTTAATCTTCAAGATTTTCTTCTACTTTGAGAATCCATTTTTGAATACTACCAACACAAAATTTATATGAACTTTCTGAAAGACTTAAATTGTTAGACTAAAGTTACAGTTACATTGAAATAAAAACACAAGATGCTTAAGATCTTGAAGACTAACACTTGCAACGTTCTGTTCAGAAGTAGAGCTCATGGAAAAGATAATAATAGCAGCCATTTGAGGATCTTTATCCCATCTCTGACCATTGCTTTGTGGGCATCAGATGTGACTAGTTGCTAGCGGTGAAATACCCTGACCTAATAACGTGGTGCAGGTCGGTTACCATAAATAAGGTCTGGAATTTTGTTTATGTTCCCAAAAACTAACAACCACCTCAATCTCCAAATACTTCCATAGCTGAGTCCTTCTGACATGTCAGTTCTTTAATTTAGAACTTTGTTTTTTACTTTTTTCCAGTTCTGACAATAAGCACATAATTAAGTACCTCATACAAATACTAGAGGTCAGCTGCTAGTTATATTAATACAGAGCTGCTTGTTACACGTTATCCCACAGAGATGGTCCAAGGTGTGATTCAGCCTCAGTCAAAGGTTGACTCCCAGCTTCTGTACAGAACACTGAAATATGTGCAACAACATCCCCACTTCTCTCCTGTCAAGTAACTGGCCTCAAAAATTAGCTTGAGAACTATCTGCTTAGTTTAATAATAAAAAAATAATAATAAAACAATAAAATTAAAAAAGAATAAATCTAAGAAAAACAGCTTCTTTCTGCAGCTGGTCTTAAACCACATGGGCATGGCAAGGCTTAGTGGGCATGTCCAAGCTGCTCTCTCGGCCACAGCATGCTGGAAGGTCGAACAAGGAGGACTCCTCTACTGGAGCTGGAAGGCCCTGGGAGCAGACTTGCTGCACATATTGCCTAAAGGTGAAATGGGCACAAGTTATCATTTTAAAAAAGGAACTTTCTAAACTGTAGAATTTCCTCATGAGTTAATTTCAAAGACAAAAACTCACCAGGCAGGACGGGACATGACATAGTAAATTTCAGGTCTTTGGAAGCCATTAAAGGTGGAGGAAGCAGCTACAGTGTAGGCACCCATGTTCTCAAAAACAAGCCAGTCCCCCACCTGGAGGTCAGGCAGGGTACACAGTTCCACGATCCGATCTAGACCATCACATGTAGGGCCCCATATGCTGCAGGGGTACACCACCTCATCTGGTTTCGGTTTCTATAAGAAACAATTTGAAAAAAGTTTAGAAAGATCTGGTCAGCATTTTTTTTTTACCGCCGCAGTGATAAACTTTGAATCTGACTGACCTTATGCAATGTCGGCAAACAGTGAGCGTGGTCATAGAGGATGCAGTTAAAGGAGCCATACACCCCATCGTTGACGTAGTACATCAGAGTTCTGTCACTGGTCCCTTCGTCTTCCTCTGCCGGAAAAAGGTAAGCAATTAGTTTCATTGTGATTATTAACTGAGATAAGCAATATCTCAGTTGTCTTTTCAACCGAAGCCCTTACCATCTGAAGATGATTCGTCATCCATGATGACCTTCTTAGCAATGATATTCACCACTAAAGTGTAAGCAGATGCCACGTAGAAGCGTCCCGGCTCAGCGATGACCCTGACCCCGGAGTCGACGGGAAAGTACTTGTCGAGGGCTGTGTTGATTACTGCTGTAATCTATAAATGAAAATGAGTCCACATGTATGTGAAATTACATTTTACTTAAAAAACAGAAGACTCTGATTAAACAAAAACATTTCAATCTACCTCTTCAAACTTCAGTTCAGTGTCATCTGAACCAGGAAATCCTCCTCCAATGTCCAGGAGATCCATGTTGAAGCCAAGCTCTTCCTGCATGTCCAGACATTAAGTTTAGGCTTCTTTGCAGACCAGAAAGCATAAATTACAGCTGGATACCACCAGCTCTTTACGAGCAACTCACCCCCATATCAAAGACACAGCGAGCATCTGCAATAGCTTTGGTGTAGGTCTCTGCATCAGTGCAGCCACTGCCAACATGAAAACTGACACCGATCACATCCAGCCCCAGTTTCTTCGCCCGCTCCAGGAGACCGCGACAAGCTTTGAGTGGAGCACCAAACTTCACACTGAGGCGGCACACGGCCTTCGAGTCATCTGTGGCGATGCGCAACACCAACCTGAACGGAGAACACAAACGGCGTTAACAAAGGCCAAAAATCAAAGTCAATTGTATTTAAAAAGCAAAACTCTTACTTGGCATTGTCGTGACAACGGGCCACTTTCATGAGCTCCACTTCACTATCAAAGGTCATCATTTGGACTCCGTGTGCAGATGCGTACTTTATTTGTGAGACTTGCTTGCAGGGGTTGGCATAGATTATTCTGCTTGGATCCACTCCCAGGGACTGAACCAGCTGGATCTCCGTCTGCCGGAGGACAATACCAACAGTCAGCAAAAAAACGCAGGAGGCACCAATGCACTTTCAGCTAATAAATAAATTGTGCTAACAGCATTGACGGAAATCTCCCAAAGCCTACCTTGCTTGCACAGTCGAAGCCAGCTCCCAACGATGCCAGAGTCATAACTACAGCCTGGCTGTCGTTGCACTTAACGGCATAGAAAGGAGTAATGCGAGGCAGAGCTCTTGCCCAACGGAGATGTTTTCGTAAAACATCTCCTAAGTCACAGACATAGAATGCATCCCGATCATCCTGAAACAGAAAAACAAAAATAATATTATAGATTGCCTTTATCAAACATGAATAGTGAATTAGACCTGCTTATTACAGGCAAAATCGATTCTAAAAGTGAATCACTTGGACAAAGCTATCAGGTTTAATCAAAGGTGCAGATTTTCAGAGTAAATCCTGCTGACAAAGCAAATCAGGCCATCTGTTCATTACACAAACCCCACCGGATACTTACTGTCAAGGATGACTCATTGATTTTCTGCTCAACAATGTCCCGAGCAGAGAAGCCCTCTTCAAGAAAGGAAAATTCAAATTTGCTGGGTGTGGTGGTGTTCATCTTGATCAGCACTTTCAATTTGTCACACGTAAACTGAAAGAATAAAAACAAAAAAGAATACTCAGAGTGATTTTTATTGATCTTATTGATTTTTAACTTTCTTAAGACTCTGTGGACACGAAATGTATAATCACAGTGAAAAATGTAAGAAACTCCAAAAGCATTTGGGTAAAAAAAATGACACTTACTTGGATATGAAAGAGTTGGAATATGGAGCTGCTTTTACTCAAGTGCAGAGAAGCCAAGGTGGTTCACCAGTGAAGTTAAACCCCTTAAGATACAACTCAAGGCCTGGGCCTGTTGAGCAGCTGGAGTGTGCCTTCCTAGAGTGAAGATTCTGAAAGGAGGAACTTTCATTTAGCATTCTATTGAATCTAAAGTACTCGTACAGCAGCGTGAATTAATAACTTCATGTTTTGTTACTCAGTCTGAAACTGGCGCCCTGATCGATACATTCACGTGGCTTTCCGATTGTATAACTTATGAATAACTTGACACTCCGGTTGAAAAAAAAAATCGTCGAAAGACAAGATCATTTTAAGTCACGCCCAGTCTAACGCTTTAGCCAACCAGAGATGAAGAACCTTCCTCCACTTCGAACGATGGAGTAAAAACTAACCAATCAGCAACGAATGACGTACATATGCCGGTTCCGTTGGAGCGCCTAACGCCATGAGGCAATGTTGCGTTTTCAATTTATTACGAAACTCATTCATTGAAATATTTAAAAAAAAAAAAAAAACGTTAATCATTAAAGTTAATCACAAAATAGAAAAGACAAAAATATCCCGTTTGTCATAATACCAAAACCGGTTATAGAGAATAAGTCTTTCATGGCTTCGTTGTAACAGTAACAAAGAAAACGGCTTGCTAGCTTAACAGACTGTGACATCGGCCACGTCGTAGCTTTTAAGAGCAACGTAACACTAAACTAAACCGTCCAGTTAATTACAGAGACTCACCAAATGGTAAATTCTTACCTTAAAAAGCATTTACAAAGAGTTTGTCCATTAGACCATAGAGCTGGGGTTTAAAATAAAGCAGGTCCCTTCCGATGAAGCGCACTGCTTGAGCTGTAGCCTGACTGAGCAGAGCGGAATGAGCGCTGGAGTATTTATAGAGCGGCCGTTTCCAGGGCAACGCAGCCAGCTGAAACCGGCCTCCCATCCACGTAGGAACCGGTTTAGGCTTGTCAACTCTTCCACATGGCGGAGAGGGACCTCCGCTGAAGGGACCACACACCAGGTTTATGGAGGTGCAGCAGACCCCTCAAACCAAATTTATTTCTTCGAGGAGCCTCATTTTGTCTCTACACTGAGATTAAGACATAACAGAAAAAACTCCTAAATTAGCCACTGGTACAATAAAATAGACAATTCACTATATGCACTTTGTTGCTACTACTGCAATAACGCATCTCATTCACATGTTTTAGTTTATTACCATTCAAGAAATGTCTGATAACTTCTCTGGTATGTTTAGACAAACTGGTTTGTCATTTTCAAGATAGCTTTTTCTTTATGAAGAAATTGATAAATTGTCGTAAGAGTGGCAATGGATTTACTCAACTTCCTTTTGTATTACTTAAAAAAGGTTTAACATCAACTACTTATAAGGAACTTATAACAAACTGAATGCTTGAAAAGCATTCCGTTCGATACATTCATTTTGAAGGAAAATTAAGGTTGTTTCTTTCCACTGAAAGAAAATATTGTTATATTTCTGTAATAAATAATAGTTATTTTTGATTTCTAATCCTCCATGTATCGGGGCGTAGTCCCAATAAGAACCATAATAACTTGAAATATGATGCATTCATCTTAAAAGAATACAATGATATGAAATGTAGGGTTGGGTGATTTTGTATCTCTGTTACTAATGAAATATGCTATCAACAAAAATACATAAAAACATTGTGGTTTGTGTACAAGTGATTTTTTTTTTTTTTTTCTGCAAACAAGGCGGAGATGGAAAATGTCAAAGTGGAATGGTGGTGGATGAAAAGAAATTATGAAGAAATAAGGTGTGTCTCTGGTCCTTTACAGAAACTGACAATGTGCAAACCTGTCAGGTTGTGCAATACCGGTAAATAATAGAAATCAACTAGTCCTTAAATGGGAAAACATTATGGCAACATGTATTAGGTGTTTTTACACTTTTGGGTTCTTGGATATAATTTTTTTTAATAGACAATCAATGTTTAAATAAGACTTTAGCAAGACTTATTTAAACATGCAAAGTTAGGTTTACCACCTGTCAATAGAATACAACCTGTCAGTGCAAGAGATGAAAAGTAGCCGGCAGCTCTTTTTACAAACTTGTATTATGTTTGTGTACGCTAACAGAGAAGCTCAATCATACTTGGTGGCTTGCAATGATTCTGTCAGCTCTGAGGGACAGAAACGTCTCCATGATGTCACCTGGCTTGACTGCAGTCTGTTTGGTCTCAGTGTGAGCTTGTGATCTGCACGATGAGATTAGAGAGGGTTTAAAGGACAACTGACATGGCAGACTCACACTGAATCACAACAATCCTACAAAGTCACGTGTCTGTAGTTTACTACTGTGTTACATCAACCAATTATTTGGATCCCTAAAATACAAGCTGATTTAGTTTTCCGTAGCAAGTTTTATACAGCTGCAGCTATTGTTTCTTGACGCTTCACCTCAGTTTACTCTGCAGAGTCCAAAAAAATCAAACGACATTTTGCATTTAAAAACAATTTTTTAAGTCATCAGAAATTATGTATATATAACAGTTACTATATATGTAACTGTTATATATGTATATATATATAGATGTATATCTATGTATAGTAACTGTTTCATATGTTTATATATGTATGTTTTTTTGTTTTTTTTTTCTTTGATGTGGCACATTTTATGACACAATAACTTGGTTTGTACCAAGGTTGTTTTCATGACTCTTCTTCTAAGTGCTATAATTTTCAAACCAGGCAGACATTTCACCCTGACAGCCCACTCTGATCAGCATGAAGATCATTTTCATAGCCATTTGGTTTACACGCAGACATTACCAAATGGAGGAAAATTAAGGTTTTTGGTTATTGTGACCCAACACATATGGAAATGCTGCACAGGGATCAGATCGGAGGAAGTTTTGGGGCTTCTCACAGACCACATATCTGTGGCCCTGATGTTTTTTCCAGGTCTTCAAACCACAATCTAGATTGTCCTCAGCACACTTCAGGGTTTCCATTCAGCAGGGTCTTTAAGTGAAGTCATTTTTACCAGCAGATGTCATTCTTTAAAACTAAGAAACTGTCTGTTTCTGTGCTGGTAAAAGTTTAAATGAGGTTGACAGGGAAATTTTAACACTGACATAATCTGCAGTTATTTTTATGCAAAGCACAAACCCTTCAAGCTCTCATTTCTTATGTAAAGCATCCAGGAACTAGGCAAATACTTGAGGGCTAATTCATTTTCTACAGATATTGACTTATTTAAAATCACAAGATCAGGAAACATTAAAACAAATGTCACACTGAATTGTTCCACATCATTCCAGTCTTTTATTTTCTGTTTTGTTTCTTGCCTTTATGCAGCTAATATGCTATCCTCTCCTTCACCCCTCTCCTTCTCTTCCTCTTGTAATGTCTAGCTCCATCTCTGTGTACAGAGTCTGTTATCGTAACTGTGGACTATTGTGGCCCAGCGCCCACAGTCGCAAGGTCCCTCCATCAGACAAGGATGATGATTGTTGGTGGGTGCCCACAAGATACAAGTTGTCAGGCCTTGACTGCAGTGCTGAATGTTACTGTTATTTCCCTCAACAGCTTTGAGAATATCCGAGGCCTTCTCCGAACCAGGAACTAATTTCAGTGAATCAAAGACTATAGTAAAGGTAGTGCACATGAAGGATTGGTGAGGGAGAGGAGAAGGAGGATGTAGAGTGGAGAGAGAAGTGGTTGGTCCACATGCACCTTTATCAAGAGGGAGAATATATCTGAAATGCAGAACAAATGCACTGGCACAAGTTTTCAACAATGTGAGTGACACTCAGATGTGGTAACAACAGAGAGAAAGAGTTTATGAAAAAGTTCTACTTTGAAGAGTGTAGAACAAGTTAATAAAGGTAAGTTAAAGAGGTAGTAGATATTTAGTATGAGGTAGCACTTGTGTCAAGCTCAGGAGATGGAGGGCCAGATTTGGCCCATTGTTACTTTTTATGTGTTCCTCTCTAGGCTCTACATAAAAAGAGCTTTCAAAAAGCAATTAAATATATTGTCGAATTACATCAGCATGAAAAGGTGTTCAATACTCAGACCTATTTACTAATATTTTTGACAGTTTGTAAGTGGGTTTAATCGATGCATTCTGGAGCAACCTGCACTTTGAGGATGTTCATGAGCTTGATATTACCGAAAATAAAAATGAGTATCTCTTTACTGTATCTAACCTACCTTAGACACAGTGCTGGGGAATACATATTCTTCCATTGTTTTTTTTTCTTTCTTCTTTTTGTTAAACCTACAACTTTTAGATCATCTCACAAATTTTAAAATTAGATACAATGATGTTGAAGGGTTAGGGTTAGAAGAGCTCTATAGTTTTAATCAAGGTGGATAAGCAGGGGGTTAGTGGGACACGGGACAATGTTGGGGTTAGTGAACTGCATGTAAAATGAGAGACTGAATGGTGGTGAAGTAGAGTTCAAATTATCCTCTAACAGTCTTCCAGCTGCAGTCATCTCACAATAACAACCTGGTTTCTATTGGTAACTCTGCATCAAGCTGCTGCCAGCATCTGATTCATCCATTCATTTAAGCTGATTCACCCTGTGAAACCAACAGGTAGATGTTAGGTCAGAGATTGGTGAATCACAGGTGTTAGGAGGTAAGCAAGCAAAATCCACGAGGGCTTGACCTCCATTAACATTTCTGGCTGACCCAGACAGAGGCTGACGAGGGTGTCAACACTTGGCTCATCAAGGGAACAGACTGTGCAGGAGATCAACAGTCTGGTAGGATGTAGGTAAAACCTCTATCACCTATCACTCTGACCAGTTAGAATGTGGCTTCAAACTGTGAAATAATTTTATGCAGAGCTTTGCACAAAGGTTTCTACTTGCTTCCAGATTTCTTCTCCTTGTTTTAGATTTACGTGTTTCACAAAAAAAAAAAAACACATCAAAAGAACTGACATGGCAGACTCACACTGACAACAGCCACACATCATATAAGATCAATCAATCAAATTAAGAATAGATTAAATAAAGTCACTGACTTCTGTATTACAGTCACATCTAATTTTGAAACCGTGGTTGGTGAATTTCTCAGTTGAAATACACATGAAACGGTGTTGAAGGTTCCCAGGAAGGACCACCAAAATTACTCCAAGATCTTAATAAGGACTCAGAAAAATAGACCGGAACAACATCTGAAACTCAGTAGACCTCATCCAGTTAAGATTAGTGTTTATTATTCAACTGTAAGAACGACACTGGAGAAAAACACATCTATAAGAGTGGAAACCATAGCTGAACAAAAAGAAAACAAGTCCCTGAATCACAGTTCCCCAACATATTCACAAGAAAATTTGTGAATTCTATTCTATAAAATAGATTAACTATTTTGTTTATAGAACTTTTTTGAAGTCAACATGCTATTATCTAGCCTAAAACTAATGTAGTGATGGTAATGTGATGATCCGGTGCTGCTTAACTGCTTAACAACTTTGAGGACTTACTGTAATGAGTTCTGCTCTCTACTGTAGGAGAAAGTAATCAGTTCTTAAACTCAAATCTACTATTAAGCTCAGATCAAGCCTGCTTGAGTCAAGCAGCAGCAAGACAGTGACCTAAAGCAAGTTACATCTGAATGTCTCAATATCTGGACTTAAATCTGATAAACATGCTATGGCATGGTAGCATTGAGTCAGATTGTTACGTCTGACGAAAGAAACAAAAAAAGTTATGCAAGGCGTAAACACTCTTTCATAACATTGTACCTAAATTCACATATTAGAATGTATTGTTGCTGTTCTTCTCGTGTTGCCTCAAGACAAAAAAAAAAAAAAAAGAAAAGAAATTGCGAGCTGCAACAATGACATATTCCCAGGGAAACACAATGTTCCATATTTTCAGTGAATCTCAAGACAGTCACTTGCAATTTAGGTTTGGCTGTGAAGTCAGGCATGTTACCACAATACCCTTATTAAAAAGACTCAGTTAAAAGGTTCTTTTTTGTCGTTGACTCATCCAAGGCTGGTTTCTTCACCAGGCTGATGCCGTCAGACTGAAACTGTTTACTTATGTCATTTTCCGTCCTCACGATTTGCAGAACAAACTCATGTTTGTCCTGCAGATATATATGTTATATATACTGCTCAAAAAAATAAAGGGAACACTCAAACGACACAATATAACTCCAAGTACATCAAACTTCTGTGAAATCAAACTGTCCACTTAGGAAGCAACACTGATTGACAATCAACAATGATTTTGTTGTCAGTGCATTCAACTTTGTACAGGACAAAGTATTCAATGAGAATATTTCATTCATTCAAATCTAGGATGTGTTATTTGAATGTTCCCTTTATTTTTTTGAGCAGTGTATATAGTATTTACAATTTGTCACCCGCAAAATATTGAAGGTACAACAAAAACTATTTTGTTTTTTTAAATTAATTTTCAAGGAACACAACGAAAGCTTGTGAAATTTCACCAAATTATACTGTGATTTTCTGTTACAGAGACAAACACAAAGGAATACAAAGTAGGAAGAATTTCAAACACCAAAATGTTATGATGATAAGGAAGTTCTGTATCATCTGTCTAATAAAAATATTACCAACAATCAGTCAGAAGGTCAAATGTAGCCCAAGGTTCATTCCTGCAACTTTCAGTTCATTTTGGTCCCCATTGTTTAATCTGACTCTCTGCTGACTCATCATATCCTTCTTTCAGCACAGATTCCAACACAGGCTGTGTGGAGATGAGGACAAAAGTGACCACATTTTCACTGGAACATCTTTTGTGAGTCTGGGTGTTGGCCTGAAACTAAGCGACTGTGTCAGCATATTTTACTCCTTTGATCCCCAGGCAGAAAAAAGACACAGACAGAAGGACAAACTCACAGGTTTGTGCGTTCAAGTGTCGGAGGTCTGTTGTGCATATACAAAGTTGCAGCAGGTCAACGTGTAAAACACTGAAATATTTGAGAACACAATGTGAGCCCTGCCAAGGAAAGCGAAACTTTCTGCTTATTTCAAGGCTGCGTTGGTTTGCAAGTTGACACTGCTGCCAGCTAATATTATTAGTATTCACACGAAACCAAAAGTGTGATGTATTGTCTATGCTTTAAAACCTGAAAATAGCTTTAAAATGTTGGTTCTTGAGTTTTACTATAAAAGTGGGCACATTTTATATGCCAGGGCTGTTTTTATTTATTTTTTCTTTTCAAAATGTCGGTGAACCCTGAGTGAAACTGTTCATTTGTAGCTCTGGCTGTTGGGAGGTAAAACTCTGTGCCAGACTTAAGACTTTTTAACCTCTTAATTGGTTTTCTTAAAGTATTGCACTTTATGTAGGTCTATCCATCTTCCTCTAAATTCTGACTAGCTTCAGTCTACCTGCTGTAGAGAAGAACCCTGTGACATGAAGCTGCCTCCACCGTGCCTCGCCATGAGAATGATCTTCAGAGTGAGTTTTCCTCCAAACATAGCATTTTGTATGCTGGGCTTAGTTTTTGTCTCTGACCGGACCACCTTCCTCCATAGATTTTTAGTGTCTCCAACATGGGTAACAGCCACCTGTATAAAAGATATCTTTCTCAATGTCGATATAAAAAGTCAGATTTGTGGAGGCTGATTGGAAGTGGGGGAGTCTTTTTACAATTGTTCTGTAAGTTTAAGTGCACATTTCATTTGCATGCAAACATTTTTAGAAATAAAAAAGCTGTCTCAGTCACAATAAGCAGGCACACAGATATCATCTATAACAGTATCTGGAAGCTATGTTTATAAGAAATAGGAAAAAGAACCAGCAATGACCTGAAACATGTGATATTTTTGAAGGAGATGCAGCCTCCGTGGCCCTAAACAGTACATTGTGTTATTTTATCCTGTTTTTAGTTTTTAAATGACCTACATATTTTTCTCCTATTTGTTGGTTGCCATGGTGAAGCCATAACTTTGTGGAAGAAAAAGGGGACAAGACGCTTGCAAGGACAATGATGTTGATGTGTTTCACAAGGAAACAAAGTGACTGATGTGCCAACACAAAGGAGGAAACAAGGCTGCAGGTTAGTCATCAAGCTCCATTTACACTCTGTACTGGTGACATAAACACAATTTTTACGCAACCTCTCTCTTTCTCTATTTACAAAGCAGGTGACTGAATGGGCGTGTCCTTAAAGTAGAGAGGGAAGGGGAGGATTAAAGGTTGGAAATGTCACATTTAAAAAAAATATCCCCCATCAACATGGGCTTCAAATTACAATAAATTAAAAATCCTTCGATATTCAAAGATTTGCTAAAATGTTACATTGTTGAAAGTCTAGGTTTTAATTAAAAGTAGATAGTAGGCAAATATAGAAAATTTAAAACACAATCTGAAAAAATTAATTACACGCTAGAATCAAATGCAAAGGCATTTAGCGTCCTGATATTTGAATGTGTCAAGCTTTTTCTTCTAAGGGAACAAAGTATGTATTTGACATTAATATAAAAAAGAAAGATCATCTTTCTCTGTGAATCCTAACCTGGTGGAAATAAAACCCCAGAACAGAGCTGGGACTGAAAGTTTTGGTAGGAGAGAAAATATTGCTCACATTGGTGTTAAGTTGTGGATTTATGTTTAGTTCTGAGAGGATTGGCAATGTTTTTTTAGGTTTGTTTGTGAATGCATCAAAATTAAGTCAGTGTTTGAATTTATGTTAATGTTGCTTATACGTTTGGCAGATGCTTTTATCCAAACTGACAAGTTGATAATATTGTATTGTGTTTCCATTGTGCACAAAATGGAAACATTCAGCCCTCTTACCTAAGAGCCTTTTCAGAGCTTCAGCCATGCTACGAGGGTAATGCAAAATTTGTTGAGAAGATACATTTTTGACAAACTATATACGGTAATAAAGCTTTTGTGAAGAACTAAAATGTGTCCGATAATTCTGCAAAATAATCTAACAATGCGAATGGACATCACAAAAACCACGGTCAAAAGATTTCTAAAATCACTGTCTTAAAAAACATTGAAACATTAAATTTACGCTAAAGATGATGAATGAAGGAAGAATTTTCAACAAATATATTGTAAAATTTAATTTATACATTAACAAAATGACGTGCCAGCAATAGCAAATATCAAAACATTGTTAAAATATCACATTTGTTCCTGGCCTTGTTTGAAACCAGCTTTCTGAGTAGTTTCCCATGAAATCTCAACCAGTTGGCAATCTATTCGCAGACTGGACTCTGACATATCATCTTGTTTTAACATTAGTACAGACACCGACAGACGCAGTCTGTTTTAATATCCATGGAGTTCACAGACAGGGGGCTCAGACCACCCAGGAGTTGAACAAACTGCCCGCTAAATCGGATTGATACTTATTTTCTGGTCTTACAGACTTATTTAATCTCTCCAACCACAGGCAGGAGGAGACTAGGTGGAAAAAACAGTCAGACACATTTGATCTCAGTTTGAAAATTGAGCTGTCTTCCTTCAGAAGTGGCCTCTTCCTCTTCCTCTCCCCCGTCCTCTCCCACGAGCGCTGCTCAGGTGCCCGGCAGAACGTCTCAGCTTCTTCCTCTCCTGGTGGTGTTCTCTCTCCGCCTGCTGCTGCTTCCTCTGCTGCTCCGACTGCACACAGGACATCAATAAGGATGTTCAACTTTTTCTGCATGTGGATGTAAGGTCACAGTCTGGCTGTCACTGCTTTCCATATTCGGTATTACAACAGTATATTACAACACTATGGACTGACCCAAAGGTTGAAAAAGTGGAAAAGCAGCTCATGCCAGTCGCTGTACGCAGTAGAATATCTATGTTGCGCTGGGCCTGTTTGTTTTTACTATGGTGACAAGTTTTAAGCATTTCTTTCTCTCACTATACTTATTATCTTTCTTTGTAGATGAACACAAAGACTTTCCCAGTACGTTTCCATTCACCTTACGCCGCTTCAATTACAGCTAACATCATGTTTTATTGTTGCGTGCCGTCCTCCTGAACTGAAACGATGTAAAACATTTAAAGGAGCAACAATAACGCTGGATTATTTGCACCCGTGTACCTTTTTGAGAGTGAAGGTCAGCTGTTTGCTGCCCACCGCCGTGTCCGCTGTGCTGCTGATTCCTGAGCTTTCCTCCAACTTTAGCCTCTCCTCCAGAGAAGCCCTGAAAACAAACATTTAGCAAACAGCGATGAGGAATGGGACGGATCAGAACAGAACTATTTTCTGTAAAGCAGACGTACTTTTGCACTTTCTGCTTGTGGGCCATGTCGCCAAAACTCCTGAACTCCTCTCCGGCTTTGAGCTGATAAAACTGTGGCTGACTCGTCTTCTTGCTCTCGGTCTCGTCTCCTCTGCCCTGTTTCCGCTCCAGCAGGACGGTGTTGCGGTCAGCATCCCGCCTCTCCTGCCGCCGTCGGTCTCTGTCTTCCTGCCGCAGTAGCCGCCGCTGCTCCCTCACCTCCTCCACCCAGCTCTTGTCGTCGTCAGAGCTCTCTTCCTCAGAGCTGGCTCGCCCTTCTGGCTCCTCTTCTTCGTCTGCCATCTAACCAGAGAAAATTATTCTTGTGATTATGACATAAAGATGGTGTTTAAATGTCCCTTTTTAAACAAAGCCTTCCTCCTCATAAACACCTAACTAGTCATGTACCTACTGTAAAGCCCAACATACTAAACACAAGAATTTCAGATTATGTTTAAGGTTCCAAAATAACCTAGTGAAACGTTTTGTCTTAAATTCCAACTTTCCAATTTTAACTGAGAAACTTTATGTATACATTTAGCTTTCCCTGACTCATAAACATTCTTATACAAAGTCTGGCTGGAACCACCTGGACCAAAATGTATATAGAAAAGATAAGTAACAATAAAAGCACCTTACTATTACATAATTATGAAAAAAAAAAAAAAAAAAAACTTGATTTATTCAAAAAACTTGCATTTTCCACAAGCATCAGCATCATTGGTAGAAATGTGCAAAATGTTCTTGATCAGCAAGCCCAGATACAACAATGAAGAGCTATTTATGCAGCTTTTTTTTTTACATCTTTACAAAAATAAATATGGTCCATTTTAAAATCTAACTCAAGAACTTGTACATAATAAAGCAGTTGCAAGTGTGGAATTCTGAGTTCCTCCTGGGAATGTCACCTAAATACCAAAATAGCAAGAAAGTGCATTTCTTTAACAGAATACATGATCATAAATGTATGCTTTTATAAACTTATCTTGATTTGGAAAATGACAAAAACAAACTCCATGCTATTCTAGAGTTTTCAAGACTGAGTAAGAATCTTGTAAGTGGGACAGAAAGGCAAATTTCTATTAACTACTCTTCAAAAATTATAAAACATACCATCCAAATAAAGAACATGTGTGTTAATCTTTCCAAGGAAGAGCTGCATATTGGCATATGGTATATTTTCCACATATACCACAAAAAAGATTTCTATTTTTCATTCTGCCACTGTGTGATTTTTGTCAGAAGTTACAAAGGGTTTGATTTTGTCAGAAAACCCTCCAGGGCAGATATGAGTAAAACACATGATGGTATGTAAAACAAAAAACATTTGATTCCCATTGTAAAGTATGGTGGGGGATGAGTGATAGTGTGGGCCTGCTTTTATTTTTGAAGGACCCTGGAACCTTGTTTGAGTTTTTGACATTATAAACACAAATACAAGGAGATTTTAGCTCAATAAAACTGCCAAAAATTTTAAATGGGCCATGATTTGTTCTTTCAGACAGGATAACAATCCAAATCATAGAACCTTATAAACACCAGATGCCTTCTGGATCTTGCATGACTGATTGCACATTCAAAGACTTAAATCTCAGAGAAAAATAATAGGATCTGAATTTTTTTTTGTGTGGACTTTTAAACAAGTTTACCAGGGAAATGAAGGGGAAATAGTCATTTCTCCAAATGATGTTCTTTTCTTACTTATTTTCCCACCGTATATCAAAATCAACAAACTCTAACTTCCTGGTAGAAGCAGTAAAATATTTAACATTGTACCACAGAATTAAATGTTACCTGCTGGACGTCGGCCTGCTGCTGAGCCAGCAGCCGCAGCTTCTTCTTCCTCTTCTGTCCCACCTTGGAGACGATGGGGTTGAGCAGCCGGAACTCCTCGCTCTGCTCGTCCACCTGGTAGTCCGGGTTCTCGAACATCACCTTGAAGCGATCGTCTCCCAGGATGGTAGGGAGAGCCTGCAGATGTTGTGTGCAAAGGTTAAACGGTCAATAAATCAGAAATATTTCACACTTGATCTCTCAACTGAGCTGTTGTCTGTTGGAGTAGACTGTAAAATGTATTGAGATACAACTAACAAAGTTAGTTTGGAACATTTTGTTTCAATAAAAAATAAAAATGATGTTGCAAGTTTATCATGGAACAAAAACAGTTATTGTTTCTGAGAAGTGACAGGGTGTGACTGCTCTGATTGGCGTGCCGTCATGTTTTCCTACCTTGCCCTTCTTCTTCCTGGATGCCAGCTCTGCCTCTTCATCTCCCTCCTCCATCAACTTGAGAGCCAGCTCCTTGTTCACCTTTGGCAGTTTCTGTCTCATCAAAACAAAATGTACGCATGATTACACACAAACACAAAGTCTGATGACACAAACTGTTGCTCACATCCTCAAATTACATTTCAAATTCTAGCGTTTCTTAGAGCTCATAATGTTTTCTCCACATTTGGAGCCAGTTCGAACAGGATGAGAGGACACACAAATTTTTATGTGTTGCAACAGCTCAGCTGGTTGAAACCAGCAGAATCCTGTCTGCAATGGGCAGCTACTAAGAAAAGGGTTGCACCAGAAAACAGTTCTCACGGAAAAGTTTGTCATCTTTCCAGCACTCCTCACCTGAACCTGGACTCTCTGTGTTCTGGACTCCTCGATCTTCTGCCGGATCTTATCCTTGCGGTATTCCTCGTACGCAAAAGGATTTGCCATGGTTTTCACCTGAAGCCAAGCCAAATGTTATAATTGTGACATTTTTGGCAACATTCGGATGCCACATGATCTCTGTAATGGTTCCAATAAATATTTCAGAGTGAAACAACCTGACACAGTAGCATCCCACCTTGTGATACAGCCTTATGTCCATGAAAAAGCCGTGCATGTAGGCTCTCAGGAGAGACGACCCAATCAGGTGAGACAAACCTGGAGAAAAAAACATTAAAAATTAATTCACACGAAAGAAATACATTCATGATTCCTTAAAAGACGAATGCAGGTGATTTTATCTTTCATATTTTAAGGCCAAACTATGATCCTATTTTAACAGCTTCTACATTCTTGCCGTTTTAAAACAAAACAAAACAAAAAAAAGGTCCCTAACCTCTTCAAACTGTATTAACTGTATTATTAAAACATTACAACCATTAAACAGAGGACTTGGGTGAGAACTGTGAGTTGATCTTTTCACCATTTTCTCTGCCACTGCATTTTCTGCATACGTTGAACTGACGATGAGTCATTAAATATTTTTCTGCCATTACAATAATTAGCGGGATCTGCTTTTACAGGTCGAGGAACGCATAACTTGGAAGTGGAATTTACACCTTTACACGTTACAATATCACGTCACCTGTGGCTAAAATTATTAGGAGCATTTGGGATTGGCCAGAAGCACACAAAGGTCAGATAATAAAGATGGATATATATATAAAAAAAAAGTATAAAACTCATCATCAGAACCCGATGAAGCATCTCTTCAATTCATCAGTGGGTGAGGTGTGAGTGGGAGTAGACGTACATTGGATGAGTTCAAGCCTGCAACCACAGGAACTCCCAGGAAGTGGAGCAACCTGCTTTTCCTGGGATTGTCGATCTTTAAACTCGGTAGACCCCTGCGTGGTTATGTAAGAGCCGCGGTATGAGGATCCAGTAAGTCAACACCACTGTCCCCGAGGACCAACCCCCAGCCATCTCCCTTTATTCCACACCAACCAACCCGCTTCCAGCTCTGCTGTCATCTGATCTCGCTACTGCTGAGGCTGCATTCCAGTGTTCATTCAACCCCTCCAGGGTTCTCTGCCTGCATACCTACAGCCTCTCAATCAATTCCCCAGGCCTCTGCTCAGCACAGACGCACACAGATTGTCTCACATCTCATCGTTAAAGCATTTCACTGCGGCAATGTCTCACCCAGATTCTCCAGGTCCTTGCGGGTGACGAACTTGTAGTCGTCGTAGACCGTGCTCTCAGGGCTCTCCTCTAGCTCTTCCGTCAGACTGTCCAGGAACGAGCACCAGCGAGGAGCCGGGCCCAAAGCCTGAAACACAGGAGCGGCACCCTTCAAACATGACTCACATTTAGACTCTCAGAGAAATCTCGCGTATATTTGCAGAAGCAAAAATAGCCTGGCTGCTCCCAAAGCTCCCATTACAGACAGAAGTGAACGGTGCGTCTTTGGAGGTTGCAAGGCAAAGTTTTCACTTAAAACGTGATGGACTGAAATTACCTTGCATATAAAAAGCAAGTTTGCAAACATTTACAACTCCTGTGAGTGTGATGTTTTCACACTCCTGTCTGGAATCGTTTTCAGTGACATAGTTTCTGCTCAGATATAAACAGCTGACTGGAAACCAACTAAAACAAGATTTGATCTGTTTATTGCTTTCCTCAAACTGATCTTTTATTAAAAATTCTCAACATGAGGTTTCTTAAGAATTTCGGACAAAAATTTGCACAAGTCGTGGGCTTTAAATATTAAAAAAACCAAAGCAGAATGTAAGAAGGAAGGAGAGTTGAATGGATGGACGAACGGCCAAACAGACGAATGGGGGGAAACAGATGGGATAATAATGGCTGGATGAACAGACAGACAATTAAATGAATGGGTTGATGAAATGAGGGAAGGATAAACAAATTGATCAACAGATGGATGATGTATAATCTAACATAAAAATTGTAAATATACCCAAATTAAAATTCCACCCTTTTAAAAATGACAAAAGTTAATATTTTTTCTCGTTTTCTCTATTTCATTTCCAGCAACTTTATTTCCAGTGTTTAAAACTCAAGGTTTCCCACAGAAAACCTGCTAAGCCTGGTGGTTCTGCTCATTCGTCCGGCAGCCCACCGTGTTTTTGAGTTAAAAACTGTTTAAAGTTGAGAGGAAATTTTAAAATACCACTTGATAATTAAAGCTAATGTAATTTGCTTTCCAACTAAATAGTATGGCCAAAAACAGTAAGTAAACGTTTAACAGTCAAAAAAACAGTTTAAACTCTTATTGAAATGCATCCTGGGTTGTGATTAGATGGGGAAGAATCAAGCAGAAATAATTATTTATTGAAAATTGCATCAGCTCAGAACTTTGCTCCCTCTTTAATAATAGTGACATATTGATGTCTTTATTTGTTGAGTTCCATCACAGCAAATGAAGCTGATCAAGTCTTTTCTGAAGAAAACATCTCAAAATCATCACAGCTGCGTTTCCAAGCCCAGGTGTAACTTAGGAACTCTGTGGAAAGTTGACGCAATACTCATGACTAGAAGCAATAAAAGCAAGTAAAGACTGATCTCAGAGCAGAACTGCACTTCTCAGAAAGGGAAGTGCAGTTAAAGCAATCGTTTTATAACAGCTGAGATACAACAAGTGCGCCTCTATCGCAAATAAGATTCTTCCATATTCCTTCATCAAGTATTTCACAGAAATACTCGCCTGTTTTTTTAGATGTTCAACAACTTTAAAGAATATTTTGTTTGGGAGATTGATGAAATTTGTTTTGTTTTTTTTTATGAATTGTAAAGAGTTTTCTGTGTTTTCACGTTAAACACTATTATAAACACATGTTATCTAAAACCATTCCTTTTTAATTCAGCTCCAACAGTACAACTACAAACAAAGATGGTCGTAGTGCTGCCCTGGGTTGAGAGGTTTTACTAAGTGGCATTTTTTGAATGCACACAGTGTGACTGTGCTGCATTGTTTAGCCGTCTGAGTGTATCTGACTGGATGACAACCTGAATCTGACGCCACTGTTCTGAGATATACAAGAATCGGTACACAACTAAATACCACAGGTTTAGTAATCTTCAAAAAGTTGTTATAGAAATGTCATGAAATACGTTTTCTGGGAATCTGGCAAAGATTAATTTGTCACCTTGCCATTACATCTAGGATGAAAGGTTTATCCAACCAGGAATGTCCTCATTTACACAAAGCAGAGCAGAGTTTACAGTACACACACACACACTCACACACCCTTTGCTGATCTGAGTCATAGGACACATTGCTCTCTCTGTAAACAAACTGACTTCTCTGCTTTTGTTTGCTTCTACAGAGTTACTCAGAAGTTTAAATAAAGTCACCTTATGCATAAGGTCATTAACCTTTGCTTAATGTGTTGTGGAGTATTTTATTCTCCCCACAACCAGCATCATCTTTACTACTTCATACCACTCGTCTCTGTGACCAAACAGCTCAATCTCTGTCCCGTCTTTCCTCCAGGAGTCATATGGTTTCACCATGTACACAGCTGCCAATTCCAAGTGTCATTTCACCACAATAGTCCCTGTTGATGTGAATTGGCTTTTAACACCTTGATTTTACAGCATCTTCGAGCTTATGATAGGCTTGAAGAAGCCTTGGTTATATTGGGGAGAGGAAAGTTCAGGCCAGATGAGTGAAACAGTCACAAAACTGGGTTTTCTTGCAGAAAACTGATTTTCCAAAGGATAAAGCTAACAATAATCGTCTGGAATTGTCTTGAGGAATTGTGGACCATATTTTAAAGTCTTTAAAAGTCAAGAAACCAATCACTTTATACGCGATGAGTGGATGTAAAATCCTGAATGGCACTGTTAACGTCTCGTTGAACTGTCGCCTTCATGACTGAGTCCACGGCTGTCTGTCTGCGTCTATCACACAGTGAGGCAGCGTTGCACTTGAACATGTAGCGAGCATGGCGTCTCTGTACTCACCGGGATGTAGAACGTGTTCATTTTGGGGTCTTCATTGGCCGTGAAGAGCATTCCTGTTTATGACATATAACACAGTGAGGGACACAAGACAAAGCCAGAAAACATTCTACAGCAAAACTTCATTCTACGTTTTATTGTAGAATGAAGGTAAGTTAAAAGGCACATTAAAAAGCAATAATTTCAGTAATAATATTATTATTAGTATGAAAAATAAGTTGTTTTTTTTTTTCCTCATTTCAGTGGCAAACTGACGAATAAAGAGAGCTCGTAAAGATATGAGCTGCTGGAAAATTTTACAAAATGGCGCCCCCAAGAGGTCAATTATTTAAAAAAAATAAAACAAAACAAACAAAAAAAAAACTGTCTATTTGACTCCCTGAATGAGCCTTATTCTAATTGAGAAAAAAAATGTATTGAGATTATTAAAACTAAAATAGATATTTACCCTGAAAATCATTTAGTACAAAGATTATTTCATTTATTAATTTCTATTATTTCTATCATTTTCTATTTTTCTAAACAAAGCTTATTCTGCTTAAAACAGCAAAGTGAGCACAAGTATTTGTCTTGAATATATATATTTTATTGCTCACAAGTGGTGGTTCTGGTGTTAATTAAAGAGTTAAGACAGGAAATAAAATTCAGTTATTTCTGATGTTGACAATTTGATTAGATGTTTGAAATATGTAAAATTACAGGCTTCTTCCTTATTGTGACCTGTTTAACGGCTAGGGTAACAACGAAATAAGTCCATAAATCCAACTGTTTTTGTTATCTTACATAAAACAGTTAAATTAAACCTTGACTTCTAAACAACACAAGATTTCTCCTTCATCATAATACTACCACCTGAAATACTGGTTCTTATTGCCAAGATACCATCAGTGTTTCAGTCACGACAAAAAGAAGTGACCACTGTCTACTTTCCCAACGTTTCAAGAATGTGCAGCAGTCATAAAAAGTAATGTCTGTACCTGAATTGGGGTACATGGAGACGTCATTGAGGTCGCTCTGAGGCTGTATGGAGGAGAACAGCTTCCCCTGCAGAGCAGAGTAGAAAAGACAAATGCAATTTATAGACATCACACAACACATCTCCAACTGTATATTGTTTTTTTTTTTTTTTTTTTTTTCTCTTACTCATTTCATAAATACTGGCAGATAGGAAAATATTGACTCGCTGTTCCTCCTTACCGAGTCTTTGTTCCAGATCTTTATGATCTTTGAATCAGCCGACACGATGAGGTCCAGCTGGTCGTGGAAGTTCAAAGATTTGATTGGCAAATTGTAGAAGTGATCTTTGACCAGCAGCGGTTGGCTGGACCGCAGGTCATACAGCAGCACCTGGGCGAAAAAGACAAAGTGGAGAGAGGGAATGAGTAACAATCACTGCAGAATCTAAAAGATTTACATAATTTTTTTCTTTTTACTTTTTTTTTTTCCTGTTCCTGCTATAAAATTTAGCATTTCTGTTTAAAATGGCCCACTGCATCACAGATCCCCTGCTGTCCTTAATAGTGGACATAAAATGCTTTTTCACCTAATTGCTCTGTGTTTTCCTCCAAATCCTTTTGGAGTGTTTGTAGCTGGAAAGCTCAATTTTAGTCTCATCAGATCCAGACCACTTTATGTTTTTGATGGTAGGACAGAGAAGGATTTCTATAGGCATGCCAGCCAAGAAACCAATTAGAAAGCATCTAATGGTTGTCAGCATGAGATTATGTTTCTGCGATAAAACATCTTTAACATCTTGCTCGCTAATAGATGTGAAAGGGGTTTATTTTCATAAATATATGGTGTAGTGTAATAGCCAAAATTAACACCAAAAGGAGATTTTGTGTAAATAAAACTCAATGTTGTAGGTTTTTTTAAATTATTATTTAAATGGTCACGAAATGAAGTTGAGGCTTTACTGTTGAACTCACCTGTCCAGTGCTGGTGCCTACTGCCATGGTGAGGGAACCATTAAACTTCAGCGCACTGATGGACGGTAAACCCTGAACCCTGTCAGCAATCAGAAAGTCACAGCAATCACCACAAAGACCAAACATAAAACTCAAAGAGGGATATGATGTCTGACACAGACTGGAGCTGGAAACTCGTTCTGACTCAAAGAAAAGCTTCATTTTCACAGCTTGCTGCCTGTTTTTCAGGGGGAAAAGCACCATGTGGCCACATATGCATCGGCACGCTGAGATCATCCCAGAGGACGCGACAATCTCAGCGTGGCAGCTCGGTGCTTACTCTGTTCCTTCAGTCAGGCTGCTCAGGGCGCAGTCCAGAACGCCCACTCGGTTCCGGATGCGAGGGTCCCAACATTCGACCCTTCCCTGGTGAACAGAGCAGATCACAGCCAGTCGAAAAATCACAGTTTAGAGTTTTAACGGAGAAGCGGCATGTATTTTCAGTGATTAAATTAATCTTCGGATAGACGCTGCAGCATAAAGACGAGAGTGTTTTCTTCACACTGCTGGTCTAAAGTGTTTGGCTCCGTCATGTTGGCTCTGGGAGCGGCTTCCTAAATGTTAACATTCCTTCAACTTAAAACTCAACTTTAATCAACAGCTTCTCAGAAATCACCAAAAAATAAAATAACAGATTATATCACACCTTTAAAAAGCAGCTGAAAAATGTTAAGTGTTGATTTAAAACAACAGTTCTGCTTTTTACTGAATTAAAATAATGAAGAAATATATATTATTCAGTTCTTGGATAAACCACAAAAAACACAATTAATCCAGCAGTTTGTGGTCCTAAATTCCTCCAACGCAAAAAAATTATTAAAGGACTTCTTCAACCACATTAAACATGCAAACTAAAATAAAGGGTAAAAATAAAGCCCGCCTTCTTTAAATTTGACTTTCTAATTATGAGGATAAAAATTATCTAGTTTGTAAACAGGTTTTAAAATTGTTAAAATTCAAACTTAAGTGAATAACGAGAAATTGTGACTTATTCTTCTTTAAGCGGTGTTGCTTTATTGATGATTTGATAATGTTCTATATATTTTTTTTTGTGACTGGATGTGTGTTACATTCCAAAAAATTAAATGAATGTTTTAATTCATCTAAGCATAATTTTTATTTTTTTATTTTTTATTTTTTTTAATGCTAAGACTTTTTTTTTGTGCAATGCACAACCATGTTTGTTCATCAAATGTAGGCTGGGAATTACGCTCAAGTTTAATACCGACCTCTGTTCCATCTGAGAGCTTTTCATTAAAACTAAACGTCTGTTGCTGAAACAACAAAAGAAGTGTTTGTTTCAGGAGAACTAATGCTTGAACAGCATAGGACATCGTTGTGAGGTATTGAGAGGTGTCACTGAGCGTGGGATTTGGTGTTGTAAGCGTAGGAGGTCCCAACAGAAAGCAGCTGACACACCTCATTTGTGTATCTTATGCACATGCAAATGAAGGAAGATTTTACTTTCATTTCAGCAAACAAGATAGCTCAGAATGAAAGCAACAAAAGTTATAATCTTAGTTTGTGTGTCCTGTGGAGGTAGCAATGAAACTGCACAATTGTGCAGATAACTGCTACCTATATAGGAGTGTGCGCTTACTTGCTTATATTTACAAGCAATATGACGTATTATTATGGCAATAATACATCAGCTAACTGCCTGGAGGACCCGCAGAACAGAGTGACAACTAGACACTGCAAGGGTAAATTTAGTTTCTGAGTTGTTGCAAACTGTGGCAACTAGAGACAAGGAGATGAGCATTTTAACAGTTTAGAAGCTGTGATGAGTAAAGAGCATTTTAACAGTTTAGAAGCTGTGATGAGTAAAGAGCATTTTAACAGTTTAGAAGCTGTGATGAGTAAACAGCGTATGTACACAGACTGTTGTCAAAACAGCAGGGATGATTTACAGGATACGATTCCTCGTCTGCTCATACTTCATTATCAGCTAAACCTCTTGTTGCTGTCTCATTTCCATAAGAAATGCTGGTTTTATGTTATGTTTATCTTCTACAGGTAGAGGTGGTTTTCTACATGGACGCATGAAACATTAAGACTACATATGTTGTCCTAGTTGACAAACTAAGTGACTCCATCTTAAATTCAGGGCAGAGCAAACAAAGCGAGGAGACGCCTGTTGAGATAAACAACAAATCAATTAATCGCACGATAAATGAAAGTTATCAACCTCATTTTAATTTATCGGATTTATCGTTTCTTCCTGCCTTTTGTTTTCTCTATTGCTGATACTGGATGAAAAGAGGCTTAACTCCGGTGCGTTCCACTAACTCCTCCCTTCCTCATTTCCTTAGTGTAATGCCCAGTTCACATTACACAACGTTAGAATTGTCGGTCGATCGTCGGCCCATTTTCAAAACCTGAGAGATCACACATTAACCGAAAAAATTCGTAGGCATAAAGGTACGATCGAGTTGGATAAAAGAGTGGAGGATGGGACTTTATTTGCTGCACTATGATTTGGAGGTGAGTTCTTCTGGTTTTTTGTCTTTACCATTTGTGTGTTTGAGCTTCAACGCTTAATTAGTATTTATCATTTTAATGTTTCAAATTACATTGAGAACAATGGGCGCAAAATAATGGCTACAAGTTTAGTTAAATAATTTTAAAATCAGGCATTTAATCAATGCTTTACTACAATCTTTTTAGTTTACCAGTTTCAGCGTTAAGTGTTCTTTTGAAAGTAAAGTTTATCTATTTTTGCAGGATATCGCTTGCATTATTATGCCATTACCACTACGTCAGTTTAAAATGGTCTTCAAACAATATTATTGTTTATCGCAATAATTTTTGAGATAATTAATCACTCAGCAAAATTTGTTATCGTGACAGGCCTATCGGCATCGGCATCAAAAACGCAGCGCTCACCTCAGAGGTTCCAGTTGCGAATAAATGATGAACAGGGTTGATGTCACAAACATTGTTCTCCCTGGGCGATGACGAAACAAAAGCTCATCATGAACAAAGACGACAAATCATGCAAGTCTCGAGATAAGCAAGCATCTCTCGGTACGTACACGCCATCTGTCTGAAGGGAGTTGAGGAAGCGCCCCTGCTCCAGGTTCAGTCTGTACACCTCAGAACTGTGAGTGAAAACAAGCATTAGAGAAACTTTTGTGAGGGAAACAAAAGTTGCCCTCACCAGGTAACACTGCTTTCCAGTCTCACCTCATCCCCACAAAGTAGAGGTCGCAGGAGGGATAGTGGTAGGAAAAGTCCCGTCCGAACTTTGGAATCCGAGTCTTGTAGTAGTGGCCGTGTTGGGCGTGGAACTCCACATGGCGATCGCACTGCAAAAGAACCAGCTGCAAGAGAACACAGAGATTATCGGCACGCTGAAACCTAAGAGCAGTTAAAAATGTTTGGGTGAGCTCAAGTTCCAATCTTGTTACTGCAGCAACAATTTTAGCAATTATTAGGAAATAGGATAATGAGCAGAAAACACCACGTCTTCTTTGGGTTGAGAATTTAATGCTTAGGATTGGAACAGTGCTAACAAGAAGACATTTTTATAGTTTATGGCAACTTTTGACCACACAGAAAACAATAAGTGAGAGGGCAGATTTCTCCTAACTTTGACTTCTGTTTCAATTCACAGAGCTTTTGTTTTATGGAGAGAAACAGTTCTATCCAATTCAGATCATGACAAAGCATCACATTTGTCAGGTAAGAAAGTTTGATGTGTTACTTGGGTTTTTTTCTATGTCTCCAGTTAAAGCAAAAACCTGTTAGGATCAATTGACCTGTTTATCAAAAACAATTATGGGCCTGAAGAATATTCCATCTGCCATTGATCAACGTGACTGTGTTGCAAAAAACAAATTGAAAATCAATAATTGAGAATAAAATCTCTCACCTTTGAGTAATCATCTGACAGGATGTCAAAAGCCACAACTGTGTGAAAAAGAAGAAGAAAAAGGAAAACAGTAAAACCTAATGTTCCAGAAGGGGCTAGAAAAGATACACGAGAGAAACCTACCATCTGAATCCAAACATCGCTCAAATTTAAGGGACAGCTGATATGTGTCATAGCAGCGAATTCTGGGTTTGTATGTTCCTGAAGGGAAAATAGAGTAAATGAGCCCTTTCATCTTTCTGCAGCGATAAATTACAGAAGGGTTTTCTTACCTGCTGCCAGGATGAACTGACCGTCTCGGGACACTTTGATAGAGGTGCACACTGTGGGCATCTCAAAGTCCTGAATGAGTTCAATCCGCCGCTGGATGTCTGAAAAACAAAAAAAAACAGCAAAGGGAAAGCAATGCTTCAAACTTTGAACGAATTAACTTGTTTGCAGTGCTGACAAGCAATCCACTCACCGACATCTTTTTTCTGAAGCTGTCTTTTCTTTCGATCTGACAACCACTGCAACAAGAAGAAAGAGGAGAGGACATTTCAAGAAAAAAATAAAGAAGAATTTTTAAGTGGTGGGACGCAAGCAGCTGGAATCTGCTGAGGAAGCCTGGGTTAGTTTTAGAGATAAGGTGGGGAGCACCTGCAATTTGAGCAAAGATCAGACCCCAACAGCTCTGCAGTCAAGTTTAAACCATTTTATCAGGAAGTTCCAGTGGAATGACACTCCAACGTAGACCCAAAAATTGCAAGAGGGATTTATGGGAACTCATTGGAAAAGGACTTCTGGAAAAGAAAGCTGCCCTCACATCGGTTCACTAGTCGTTCAAAGTCTATTGTGTAAGAGTTTTCATCATACTCCCAACACTTAACGATCTGATTTAAGCCAGCACAGTGTGTTATGGAAAACAGCAAAGGTCTGATTACACACCCTTGAGGTGCTCCTGTGCTATCTTAGCTCCTGTGCTATCTTAGCACAGGAGCACCTCCTGTGCAAAACATCCTTGTGTTTTGTCTTTCAGCATTTTTATACAGAAAATAACAAAGCCAATACCTCGGAATGAATCAATCAACGCAATAAATTAAAGCCGAATGTTGTTTATACTTTACGACACACGATAATATTGTGGCACATCGTTGCTATACATCAATGCGTTTCTATTTGTGCTGTTTTAAGCGAGTCTTTCGAGAATGTAGTCTACTTTGGTGGTAATAGCCACTGGGGTAAACAACATCTGAGATAGCGATATCAATGAAACCGCTACAATAACTTTGATCGCTTGGAGTATAATACCTCAGGAAGGGACTTTCCATAACTTAGATTATAAATCTTCACATCGTTCACGTTTGAAATCTGCATTTCTAGGGGTTCGTCGATTCCTCATACACGTTGTTGTACCACAGCAACCAGTGAGTCTGGATAAAGTGTTCGGCTAGAAACAACATCCGGTTACTATTCCGGTAATTTTAGAAATCGAGACATTTTCAAGTTTTGTATATTTTATTTGTTATTTTTTCAAACTTAGAAATTTAAGATTTTTTTTCTAGAATATTTCTGAGATTAACCTAAAATTTTTGGAGTTTTCTTTTGTTGCGGAAATTCATTTCTTATTTTAGAGTACGGGGTCGTGTAAGGGATTTTTTTTTCACTTGCATTTCTCCGTACGTACGCTCGGAGACCTCTAGGGGACACTAAGGATTTTTTCTTTTGCGTTACCTCACAAAAGCATTGCATTCCCACGCAAAGCTTTTGCGTTACGTCGCAATAGATTTTGCGTCACCAAAAAAGTCGCATATGCCTTGAAGAAGAATTTTCGGCTGCTCTTCTCCATCACTGTTCTGCACATATATCCATCCATCCATCCATCCATCCATCCATCCATCCATCCATCCATCCATCCATCCATCCATCCATCCATCCATCCATCCATCCATCCATCCATCCATCCATCCATCCATTCAGTTTTTTGTCACAGTTGAAACATGAGAAAAAACTACTTTCAAAGAAATCATGAACTGGATAGTGAAACAAAACAAACAAACAAACAAACAAACAATATATATATATATATATATATATATATATATATATATATATATATATATATATATATATATATATATATATATATATATATATATATATATATATATATATATATATATATATATATTATATATATATTACTTAGTTATACCAAGTAGTTGGTAAAACTGCTTTACCAACAAGTAGTTTTACTTGTGTTTACTTGTATACATAAAAACAGGCAATTCCTGTGCATTTTGGTTATTTGTCAGTTTGACTTCACTTCTTTGTATACATTGTTCAGTCATGGATAATGCTCTATTTTGCTTAGAGTTTTTGTAAAAATAAAAATAAGCCATTAAAAAAAAGATTTAATATTTCATGGTGTTTATTAATTATCTTTATTTTCGGTTAATGTTTATTTGCTCAGGTCACCTGAGAGATGAGAGCTTCCTGTAACAGGACAGAGTCGGATGGCTGTCAGACGGCACTCCTCAGACATCAGTCCGTCTCAGGTGGAGCTGCTGTTCAGACTCAAACACTCACAGAGGTATCATCACTGGAGGATTATGAAGGTAACCTGGAGGTATTCAGCTGCTTTAAAATTTAATTCTGGGGTGTATTCTAATTTTATTAAGGAAGATATTGAGAATATATACATTTATGTACATATATAAGATGATACAATCACTATTAGTTTGAAATATCTAATATGTATGTGTGTTTCCAGGAAAAAATCTGATCTCTTTTATGTCAAACTGGTTCTGGATTTATGACTGATGGCCTCTATGTGAAGCACAAGGAGTCATCATGACAGACTTTTGGTTGATTTCTGTCCCACTGGACAAGACCAGTTTAACCAGCGTGGAGAAATTGAAGCGCACCATTACTAAAACCCACCTGGGCTCATGCTGGAGGTTCTCCATTCCAGATCTGAAGGTGAGGGTGTGAGTAAGACATGCACAACGGAGGAGGCAAAGTTTCACTGAACACAAGACAAAGAGGCTTGTTGTTTTTATTTTTTTGTTTAAAGTGGTACAGTGGAGTATGAGCGAGGACACTGATGGTGTTTGGTGTCCTTCTCTGGTGAAGGGATAGAGGCTCAGGTTGCTCTCTACAGTTTGAGGCAACATTTCCATCTGACCCGTTTCACTTAGCATGATCAGTGTCCTGCTTGCCATCCAGGAAGGTGCTCTTTCACCACATATGTTGTTTTTAACCTCCTAAAGATTAAAAACAACGTATGTTTTTAACATATCTTGTTAAAGCTCTCATACAGAATGAGATGTTACACTAGAATCTAAAACTCAGGTCTTTTTTATGCATTATGAGCTTTTATGCATAGTAATTGATCCAAAACATGAATATGCAAAGTAAATCACAAAAGACTTTGTTTCTCTCTCAAATCGCTGATAGATCAGTTGGTCTTCAACAGAAATTATTATGTATTCTCATACAGAGATCATCTGAAATAAAAATGGCATTGGATGCAAAAACTGATACTCAAGAATTAAAAATAGATTTATGCATGAATAAATGTGCAGTTTAACCCATTTAATCCCATCGGCACAATTGTTTCCAGACATTTTTTCTAACTATGGAAGCTCTAGAACAATTGTTTTGAGTTTTGGCAGCTAATTGAAGTTTTAAAAAATATATATATATATTGTGTCTACTCGAAGCAATATCAATTTCATGTATCTAGTGTGAAATTTCACATGATCAGACCTCTTTACTTCCTGCCTGTGAAGCTGGAGGTGAATGCCTCTCTCAAACTTGTACAGAAGGAAGTCAGTGAAATATTTAATTAAACAAATATAAATAAAATATTTTTTAACATATGTTCTTTCAAGCGTCTTCTATTGATATATAAAGAAAATGGAATCCCATCATCCATATTTTGATCATAATAAGAGTGAATGTAACCATGGCAGTTATGCAAATGCTGGACACAGCACTATGCATTGTGTCCATAGCTTTGCTGTTTATTCTATATGTCTTGCTGTTCCCATTCAGTTTAAAACTATCAGATACTTTAGATCTTCTAGACCTGCAGGAACAACAAAATGATGTGTTCTACATTGAAACCCTCCCCTATTCCACCCCTCAAAAGGTGATCCTTTCCACAAAGTGAAAGTGTGGCCTATGCATTGAATTGCCTCCACAGTATGACGCCACGCCTGAAACTAGGGCGTGGCATCAGGACACGGCTCGGGCTAACATGTACTGCTTGGTCTGGTGAAACATGGAGAGTGTCCGCTGAGATGCAAATTTGTTCATACTAACATTTTAACCTGACTTTGCTTCATTGATAAAACGACCAACTGAGGTCAAAGGTCACTCGGCACATTGAGACAATGACATCTGCTGCATGTGGCATTGAATCTTTATGTATCTAAAATATTTCTGAACACTCTAGCAACCATTCTTTGTTAAAATAGGATATGCATGTCATGATTTTTCTTATTTTTTTATATGAATAAATAGGCCATATTTGTGCAGTTTAGACTATGCAGATTCCCATCAGCAACAATTGTTGCAGAGTATAAAACCTACATTTTCACTAACATAACCAACATAAAATGTAATAATTCAAGGATTGAAATGCATGTACTTATTTTGCAGGAAAGAATTTGGGATTAAATGGGTTAACAGAAAACAGACATTTTGTATCATCTGGTCTAACTGTGTTGAACAGAATAAAAAGCTTTCCATTGAAGGTCATTTCAAAATCCAATAAACAAAAAGAAGGCATAAAGGAAGTTAATCATTTTTTATATTTTAATTAAAAAAAAAATCATTGTTGATTCAAAGACCGAAATCCTGGATACAAGTTGCTAAAATAAGGGTTCTTCATTGTGCGACTGGATTCAGAATTAGGGCAGAATTGGGCTCAGAGTAGAGTTGGGAGGAGCCAGCGGAGGAGGTTCTGGTGTCACATCACAATACTTCCTGCATGTCTTCCTTTAGATGTTTTCTGAGATCCTGTAGCTGACCCAAAACATATACTGGACAGACCTGGGAACCCCTTAAGATCTCCCAGATCAAGTTGTATCTCTCAATAAAGCATTGCCTGATTTTCCTGAATAGACATGAATACTTCGGTTTCCCAATAAGGGATAGGTGGAAGACCACTTTTCAAGTTAGAAATGGTCTGATCTAATCTTATTTATGAGATTTCCTAATTGTCCATTTCTTTTTTGTTTCTTTATTTTTATCAGATTTTTAAAACTTTACAACGCAACAAAACTCAGATAACAGCATAATAGCTCAAACCCAGTGTGCCACTCAAAACACAGGAGGATGAAGGGGAAATAACTTTTGCCTGAAATCAGAGTACATAAACAAATGAGTGATAGATATATGTAATACAATTGATAAAATTGTATTATATATATATATATATATATATATACAATTACACTAGAAGTTAATTGTTTTCTTAAGGTCTTGCAAATGACAATTAAACGATTTAAATTCAAGATGAACAACATTGAAATGGCCAGAAAAAAATGTGATCAGATGCTAATAACATTTTATGAGCGCGTGTAATTTTAGCTAGGTCGTGATTTAAAGATAGAATGTTGCCAGATTATGGCAACATGCCATAAGGATTATTATATGTTGTTTATCATAAGTTGTTGGTGTGTTTTGATCTCATAGTGTATTCATTATCTGACCAGTTATCATGTTTACATGAATGTAACTCACACGGGGAAGGGATTGCACCAGCAAGAGTCTCTTTGGGCATTGACTCACTTTAAGACATTACAGTAAACCAACAAATAAAAACAAGAAAAAAGATGCTTAATGTGACATGGGATGAAAACTATAAAAGTTACAAGGTTCTAAACTTTATCGCTTGTGTTTCTGCTGAGGCTGCAGGTGGGGATTCTGGACAGTCTGGTCAGAGTGTCAGATGACCTGTCAAAACTCGACGTGCTAACTGAAAGGTAAAACAAACATAGAATCAACAAGAGATGAATGCATTCTTTTGATATAGCCTACCATGTAGGTTTTTCTCCTCTTGAAAGCAGGAGCTCTGAACATGTGCTTAGTCTGCATCGTGAATGATTAATGGTCAGGGACAGGTGACGTTTAGTTTTCCCTCCTGATTTTAAATTCATTGTTGGTCTATCTGAGCTGGTGCTGCGTAGCAGATGAAGTCAGCAGCTGCCCCACAGTTCCAGGAAGAAGAAGACACTCAGTGTGAAGATAATGTTTACTATAATGGATTTTTGTTAACATCTCAGAACAAATGTCTTAATGGAACAGGGAGAGGTTGGGTTGTGGCATGTCTTGCTGAAGCATGTTCTTTTAACGTTTTCACATTTTTGATACATACTGTCACAAACTATGATATGACAGCATCATATCATAAGGATGCTTTTCTTTGGTTGACTCAGTCGGATGCAGGGGAAGGTTTTTAAAGGATTTATTTGTAAAAACTGTTGGATACAGTTGAAATGTCAAAGACACAGTACATTCTTAACAAAAATGTAAAAAAAGAAAAAAAAAGTTGTGAATCAGTGAGTCAAATATGCTTATTCAATATTCTTCTTCTTGTCTAATTAGTTTGATCAAAAAGACCTGCCAGTGCTTGAAGGAGGTGATGGAGCCAACTGGGGACAAAGTTCAGGAACACGATTTAGCCAACGGCGGTAATTCACACACCAAAACAATCTGAGGGTGTTGGATCCAACTAATAAAACATTAAATATGCTTGTGTGTAAAAGCTACGTCCACACTGCATCTCACCCAGCTGTCTTTCAAAACATACCGGACTAACCTGAATTTGCTTTGTTAGACCACAGGATGAATCAAAAGAGCGCAGCTCCGTCACCATTAAAAACTTACCTCGCATCTCTGAGAGGTATCACATCACATGTGCTGAGAGGTTTCTCTTTGATTTTTGATCACAGTTTATGATGTTGCTGTTTCCAGAGTTGTTGTCCTATTTTGAGTTATTTATTTATTTATTTTTCACAGTGGACCTGATGAACCGGGTCACCAAATTTCAGTGGGACAAAGCCAAGTATCCCACAGCTCTGCCGCTCTCCACCCTGACAGATATCATCAACAAGGTACAAAGTTTTGAAGATGCACTTAGGACCAAGTTGTGTTCTTCTGAGAACCTGAACATTTGTAATTGTTTAAAGTGGTCTTGATCAGGAGTATTGAAGTTTCTGATTAGACTGCTTTTTGTTTGCTTTCACTCATTTTGTTTACTTTGCTGCTTGATTCTGACTTATGAATTATTCATGTGATTCAAAGTAGGTATACAATGGATGAGTAATGGAGTGCATAGCACAGCCGGACAAAGATTAAATGGGCCTTGAGTGGACGATTTGGGAATCTAATATTACACATTTCTTTATTAAACACAAAAAGATGAAAAAGCACAGATTTCTTACTTTTGCTATAAAATTCTTAAATCTTTTAGATCAGGGGTGCCCAAAGTCAGTCCTCGAGGCCCGGCATCCTGCAAGTTTTAGTTCTAGTAAAAACCTTTTCAGCATGTCAATGTTCTTCTTTGGCCTTCTAATGAGCCATTATTGGATCCAGGTGGTTCTTCTTCTTCTTTTTTTATGGCGATTTAAATAAATAAATAAATAAATAAAACTTATATCCTTTCTATCAATTTCAACCCAGGTGCGTTAAACCAGGGAGAGAACTAAAACATACAAGCCCGACTTTGGACAACCCTGTTTTAGATAATCTAACAAATTAAATTTTAGACAGTTGGTCAACGGTGACTCAACTTATTGAGAGAAATAGATATAAACCAAACACTATGAATAAAACAATGTTAGTGGCAACCCTGCCATAAAATGTTAGCAATAACAAAAAGTTGTTTACTTTGCTGTAAAGGAATTTTGATCAACCCTCACCAAACCAATGCTTTTGTTCAGACATGTTAAGAAAATATGAGATTTTTGTCCCATGTAAACCATTGATGTTTAGCAGATTTTCCTGCAGCTTCCTTAGTGTTACATTTAGCCTCTGGGCATCTGCTAAAAGTAGTTTCTACTATCATTGCTGTGTTATAATTTTTCAAATTATTGGAGACAGCCTATAACACAGCATGCACTTTTAAGATTCCCCCCCCGTCTGATTTATACCTTTGTGCAATGAGGTCCTATTGATCATTTGCAAACTATGAGTATGACTAAAGGATGTAAAGATGAAGCTTAGATAAGTCCTTCTTGGATAGCTGAACAGTATTTCTTGTTAATTTGTGTGTTCTCCTTGACATCATAAAAACATAGGATCTTCGCAGATCCTATTCATGATGCATGCACAATGCATTTTAAAGCATAACTGAAAACTGGCTGTGGTTAATCAGCTATTTCTAATCTAAAGTTTCAGAACTATGTTTCCTATGATCCTGAAATGTGAAGGTTTTATTACCTTCAAGCATCAATTAAAGGAGTTGAATCAAAATTTGAGCAGTAAGGGCAGTTTTTACCTTCCTTGCTTGTGGTAGTCCTTTAGTCTCTCTCATTCAGATGAAGAAATCACAAGTTGCTTTGCCTCTAATGTTGATAGTTACATGAACAATTGCTGAATATTCTGCAGGAAATATCACAGGTGGAGACTGAGCTAAGATCTCGAGCGACAGCCTACAACAGCCTAAAAGCCTCCTTGCAAAGCCTGGAACTCAATCTAAAGTGAGTGGCATGCATATTATCTACCTAAATGAGCAGTATAAAGTGCTGAAGTGAATTTTGGGTGTTTTCAGTGGAAATTTGCAAACTCGCAGTCTGAATGATGTTTTGAGGAAAGACGACCTGGTTGTCTCTGAGTATCTAACAACTCTGTTGGTGGTGGTGAGCAGGTTGGTATGCTAACAACTTTTTCTGTTTGCAGTCATTCTGGGATTTTCTGCAAATGTTGAACAGTTTCTTCCTGTTTCATTCATCTCAGAGAACAATATCTGCAGTGGGAGAAAAGCTACGAATCCCTGTCAGAGTTTGTGGTTCCGCGGTCGAGCAGGTAAGTTTCAGCGAAAGTCTCACAACTAGCTCTAAAACTCCTCTCGTCAGCGTCCAGGATGTCAAAATGGGAGCAGGTGTTAAATTACCAGCAGAAAGTAGGAGTCTGCTTGGATCAGCAGCAGGGAGGGAATATCTGTATTCCAAGCACAGAATGGTGCCAGATGAAGGTCTTAATAATTAAAAACTTTCTATCAATTCAAAACACAAGGCATCAGCAGAGTCTCCAGTTCAAACGAATTGAACAAGAAGTATCTAGAATCTCATTATCTCATTTTAATCGGTCGGTGGTGTCAGAAAAAGTTGCTTTCCCAGCATGCCATTCATGCAAGAACAGCGGCTGCTCCCAGACATTTTTATAGCTCCTCTCATAAAAAAGTTTTGTCATTAATTTTGTAAGTTGGACTTACATTTCTCTAACAGTTCGCCAACATTTAACCAGCTACACTACTTTGTCAAAGTTTACAGTTTTTAAAGATAGGCCTGGACTTTGACTAAGCCAATCTAATTCTAAGCCCCAAGTCTTTTGCAGTCTATATCCTGAAAAGCGTTTCTGGGATATAAATGCTTTTGCAATGGATAGTAGTTTAAAGCTTTTCATCAACAATAATATAAGCAAATATCTTAAGATACAATTCCTCCCATGTTGTCCTTTACTACTGCATTTCCGCATGTTTCTTTCTGACCCTCAGGAAGATTTTTGAGGACGGAGAGGGGGGGATCTTCACGGTGACACTTTTCAAGCGAGCTGTGTGTAAATTCAAAGCCAAAGCTCAGGGGAGCAAGTAAGCAGGAGGAATTTCCAGAAAACTCCCCCATTGGGAGACTCATCCATGATAGCTGTGTCGATTACCATAATGTAGTCTGTGATTCATGCAGGTTCATTGTGCGGGACTACAGCTTTGATGTGGAGGAGAGGAAGCAACAGGAGATCATGAAGCTCACTGTTCATAAAAAGGATCAGTATGTGAGTCAGGTGTGGGGCTTTACCTCTAGATTTCTGAGATGATGTTGTGTGTTTTAACACACTCCCCACTTTCTCCACAGGGGATCTTTGTGCGTTGGCTGAAGGTGAATTTCACTCAGGTGTTCATCGCCTGGATTCACTTGAAAGCATTGAGAGTTTTTGTGGAATCAGTACTCAGGTGAGTCTGAATACTGGCAACCCTTTTCTCTCTTTACTAATGAACTGCTGATATATTTTAATGGGCCTTGTGGTGGTGTCTACGGACAGGTATGGACTACCTGTGAACTATCAGGCTTTACTCCTGGAAACGGACAGGAAGCGTTCAAAGAAGCTGAAGGAGGAACTTTCCTCACTGTTTGTACATTTGGACCCCACTGCCAGCATGAAGGAGGTCAGAAAGCGAACTCTTCTGTTAAATATTTCATCTTTGTTTCTATCATAAGTACTGTTTTTTTTTGTTTAAAAAGCCTGTTTTCATTCTCAATAATCAATGGACAATTTCTATTATCTTGGCAGAAATCAAATGGCTTCTTGTGGTTGACCTACTTTTTGTTACTTTGATTAGTTATCTTTGATGATGAGCTCTATGTGTTGGAGTCTGGTAGAAAGTTTTTGTTAGCATCAAGTCAGAAATATGTTGGTAAAACTGCTAAAAATATTCAAATTCAGATGAAGAAGCGGCAGAAACTGTTCGAAGTTGCCCTCTTTATCATACATTACTTGGTTGGAAAAATCTTTCATTGCATCCTAATTAAGTCATAATGTAAACAGTAAATTCAAATTTGCATGTTGAATAAGCACTCTGGTGGTGCAAAGATCAATTTCATGCTTGAGTCTTTGATAGTTTTCTGTTATCTCCCAAACAGGTGAGCTGTGACATCCCAGGGCTCTGCCAGCAGGAGTACTCCTCCTGCATCTGCTTCCACATTAGCACCAACATGCTGGAGATTAGCGAGCCGTCAACAACATGACCCGACAGTCAAGCAGCACTTAATCGACCTTAGGCAGTCAGGGCCTGAAAGGCAGCATTATTATAAAAAGCTACCTGTCTTAGAACAACATCTTGCACATAATAATGAGCTGTGTATATAAAACCCTCATATTTTTTTGGAGGAAAGAAGTGTAAATATTATCTTCAGGGAATGGATGTCACATTCTTATCACAAGAATGCTAAACTTTGTAAATAACTGAATGTTTTCTAGGGATCTGAAGCTTCCAATAGGCACCAGGGGCAAAAAGCCTTAAAATGAAATTAAGCTTTTTATTGCAGTTGCAAATACTAACACTGAATAAAAATTAAAAAAAAATACTTCACACTTTAATTTGAGTATAAAATTGTTCACAGGGTTCAAAAAGTTCATTACATATTTTTTTTTTTATACACCATGGGTTTCACTATTACTGTCACCCTTTTTCTCATGCTTTGTACAGCCCTATTTACAGATAACACACCCCTCAGGATAGGCCCACAGCATCACAACCCTCTGCTGTAACAGTGAACATGAGATTCTTTCCCACACATTCAACAAACACGACCCTAATGTCGTGTTTGTTCTCACTCAGCCTTAGTGTCATCTGGCCAAAGCATGTTGTTCCATCTAGACCTCTGATGGGTCCATCAAACTGCCCTCCATTATGTTTGTGATGGTAGAGAAAAGCCTTGTTACTATGGCATCAAAAGCGAACAACTGGTTGACAATGTAGCTATGAAAGACACTGATCATTACGTTCCATTCAAAATGTTACTTTTAGATTTAAATGATCAAAGAGCTTTGAAAGTCACATGTCATTTTCCTTCCTCTTCACTATTATGCACAGCTTTGGGTTTATCAATTACATAAAACCCAAGTGTGGAGGTTGTGATATAACATGTTGATAAGGTACAAGGGACTTTAACATTTTTGCAAGATACAGGAAAGTTGTAAACCTAAAATGTATTCAAATAAATTTGTTTAGAAATGATTGCTGTACAGTTCCCAGTCACCAGAGAGCACTCTCTAATATTAGTTTATCTAATATCTGGTCCATCTCTGTGTTAAAACGCAAAATATAATGCTTGATAATTAAAAAAAAAAAAAAAAAAAGAAAAAGCTTTTGACTCATTCTTCCTTCCTGTTGAGTAAAATATGGCATATGAGAGACTTAAAGATGCACAGCATGGTTCTGATCACAACATGGATCTGACCACAACATGGCTCTGATTACCCAGTGCATAAAATATGCAACAGTTTAATGCGTTTTAAATGGAAACAGCATGGTTGGGTTCATTTGCGTCTGACGACAATCAGATTGCGAAGAGGAAAATGTGGCTGGAAGTGGATATTGTGATTGTTTCCTTCAGCGTGCGCGTGCTTGTGCACGTGGGTCTGTTTAATATGAGGCACTCAGAGAGAAAGACAGAGAGAGAGAGGGGGAGAGAGAGAGAGAGAGAGAGAGGGAGGGCGAGACAGAGGCAGAGAGAGAGAGAGGGTGCTGAGAAGAGCTTGCCACTCAAGCTGTGCCATTCAGGACACGAAACAGTCAGAAAGACATCAACTTTACGCGTCGAGCGTCAAGAATATGGGCATCAGTTGTAGTTAGTCTGCTGTTCTTGTGCATTTTGTAGTTTAAACACTTAACTTCTTCATTAAAATGTGGACAGTTCCGAAACCAAAATATAGGAATGCTCTGAGCGAGGAAGGGGACATCACTGTGAACATCGGTGGAGTGAGAGTGGTGCTGTTCGGGGACGATCTGAAGCGCTACCCGGAGAGCAGGCTGGCGGAGTTGTCCAACTGCTCAGCCCACAACCCAGAACTTATTTCCACCCTCTGCGATGACTTCGACCCGGGCAGGAACGAGTTTTACTTTGATCGGGATCCCGATTCCTTCAAGTGCATCATAGATGTGTATTACTTCGACGAAATCCACATAAAAAGCGGGATTTGCCCCATATGCTTTATCAAGGAGATGGAGTTCTGGAAAATAGACCAGAGTGTTTTGGATGAGTGTTGCAAAAGTTACCTGAGCGAGAAGGAAGAAGAGCTGAAAGAGATTGCAAACAAAGTGAAAGCGATTTTAGAGGATCTGGATGTGGATCAGTGCATCACCCGCACGCAGAGGTGCCAGAGGTACCTGTGGAGACTGATGGAGAAGCCGGATTCCTCCCTGGCGGCGCGCATCATCGCCATCGCTTCATTTCTCTCCATCCTGGTGTCAGCCGTGGTGATGTGTGTGAGCACCATCCCGGAGCTGCAGGTGAAAAATGCGGAGGGGAAGCTGGTGGAGCACCCGACCATGGAAGCGATCGAGACTGTGTGCATGCTGTGGTTCACGACTGAGTTCGTGCTGCGCCTCGCCTCGTCTCCGAACAAAGTGCGCTTTGCGCTCTCCATCATGAACATCATAGACTTCATGGCCATTATGCCTTTCTACGTGGTCCTGTCCCTCACTTTGCTCGGTACCACGTCCATGATGGAGCTGGTGAACGTCCAGCAGGCTGTCCAGGCGCTGCGCATCATGCGCATCGCGCGTATTTTCAAGCTGGCGCGCCACTCCTCCGGCCTGCAGACCCTGACCTACGCGCTGAAGCGGAGCCTCAAGGAACTGGGGCTGCTCCTGATGTACATGGGCGTGGGGATCTTCGTGTTCTCCGCACTGGCCTACACTATGGAGCAAAGCCACCCGGAGACGCTCTTCAGGAGCATTCCGCAGTCTTTCTGGTGGGCCATCATCACCATGACCACGGTGGGCTACGGAGACATCTACCCCAAAACTACTCTGGGCAAGTGCAACGCGGCGGTCAGCTTTCTGTGCGGGGTGATCGCCATCGCTCTGCCCATCCACCCGATCATCAATAACTTCGTTGTGTTCTACAACAAGCAGAAAGTGCTGGAGACCGCGGCGAAGCACGAAGTGGAGCTGATGGAGCTGAAGACCGGCGGGCAGGCGCGCAAAAAAAGTCAAGAATGAAAACAATCAGAACCATTTGGAAAAAAAATGTGTTGACATCAGAGGGGTTAAATGACAATGGAAGGAGTAAAAAAAACAAAGACTTTTAGGCACCTGATGACTTTGGGAAACCTGTACATAGAGCTGTTATTGTGGCCTTTCCTCCGCATGTGTTGTTTTCTATGGGCGACATGTGATGTGTTGCTTTTGTAGAGTGTGAAGGCATTAATAAAAATATTTCAGACTTGCATTTAAATACAAAATAAAGACACAAAATTCTCCATTTCATGTTTTGAGAGTTTCTAATGAATGGGTAAATATATATAATCTTTTACACTTTATGTACTCAAACACTATCAAAATGATACAAACAGCTTGGTCACCTTGACCCAATATGTCTCAATTAATACTTTTTCAAACAAATCACTCTGTGGTGAATTACAGATACATATTTGGTTCAGAGGGAGTTAGGCACAGTTGATCCCATGGCGCAGTGATGTTTGTGTCTGTGATGAGTTGATTTCACAGGGTCACAAAGTGAAAGTGTAGGCCATTGTTCCACAATGTTCTGCAATAGCCAAGTCATCAAACTGTCACAGAATATATTTAGTTAACTTATGATACAATTACTACTGTTATAACAACAAATATGAAAAAAATGATTGCTAAAGCACGAGAGATTTGCATTACATTAGCTTAAGATAAAGTAGAAGAAAATTTACAGTCGTTAGAGCTCAAATTTTTGGGGGTTAAAGCAAAGAAAATACAGCATTTTGTAACCTTTTCTCTCCTTTTGAACTGTCAATTTAAATTCACATCAGGGACAACTAATCATCTGTAGAGCAATAATATTTTCGACTAAAATAAATAGATAAGGAAGCGCAGGGCACTGCAGGTCCTTGCAGCAGCAACATATTGTGCTGATGGAGATTGTGAAGGTCCTGGGTTCAAGATCCACTTAGATAAATTGGTGACTTTAAATCGCCCTGAAAATACATGTGCATGTGTATACTTGTCTTTGTGTCTCTGTGCTGCACTGTGATGCGCTAGAGACATTTCCTTGGTGATTTTTAAGTGAATAAATGAAATCAGAATGGGGGGAAAAATATCAGTAGCAGAGAGACTGCAGGAGGGTAAAAGCTTTCACTGAAATTGTGCTAATGTGTGAAAAAAAAAGAAGAAAGAAAATGACTGCAGCATTTTAATTAAATACAGGTTATTTTCCTGCACTCAAACTAATAGGGATTCCAATGGGATTGCTACTCATTTACTTTGTCAATTAGATATTTTTTGATATTTAATTTTTCAGAGCTCTCTGCTCTTTGTAGCTCATTTCAAAAGAATTAAAGCAAAAGTTCATATGTGATTTTTGAATGGAGGGTTGGATTTAATTGTTATTATTATTATTATTATTATTATTATTTTTACATTTGAACTGACCCAGTAAACAAATAGCATCAAAATAAAAAAATCAAACCCCAGACACTTTCAGAAGAGGAAATAATTTTGGCATCTTTGTGTTTCAAATTTTTTTGCGAAACGTTTTAATATTATTCGGATCAATTTGACCATATAAACATACCAATTACAGATTTGGCTGCAAAAAATATTAATTTGGTGAAACGTTTCCTCCTTTTATGAAGGATATTCAAAAAGAAACTAAGATACTAAAGCAAATTGTAATAATAATTTACATAATTACCAAGGAATAATGTTCCCACTGTTAAACTTTATAGACTACATATTATAAGCTGGGATCACAGTACAACAAGTTGCGATTAAAGCCTCTTCAGTTAAAAGTCAAAAGTTTACAACGACTCGGCTGGAAAGAATGCTGCTGAAAATGTGGTTCTTTCACAGACCATGGAGGAAGAAGGATTCAGAAAATTAAAGAATAAAATAAGAGGTAAAGAACCGAGTGGATCAGGATGAAGGAGGAAACGTCAAAAAGAGGGTGATTAACACAAAAAGGGTGTGAACTTGGCACAAATTTTGGAGCTGTTGGATGCTTGAGAAGTAAACCAATACATTGATACAGTTACACAATGAGAAACCACAGTCATGGTGTGAATGTGCAACAGTGCTTCTCTATCTACCAAACACCCTGGACGTATTTAATGACTTCGAAACATATTTATACTCTTGGTCTTATCCACATAGAGTCACAACCATAAACTACAATATTTTAATTCATTGGAATTTTATGAGTTAAATCAGCACAAATTAGAAGGGTCTTATGAGATGGAAGGAAGAAGATACATTGTCAACCATATATCCTTTGTAGTGACACTGCGTATTTTTTTAAGCTGTTGTTAAGTTCAGGTAAAAATGATTTTATCTGCTGTCTAGTTTAACAGATTTTTCACACTCGTCTTGCGAGTGAGACACAAACAGAACAGTAAGGCTCAACGTTCTAAAGGAGTTAAATAATCATGCTGTTCCTTAATGTGAAGTAAAGCTTCAACACACAATTTTGAAAAGATTCTTCCTTTTTTCCGACATTCATTTGTTAAACTTGTTAACTTCTCAAGCTGTGTGCATTTTCAACAGTGGGTCATTATTTTTACTCTGTGGATATGTTTTTAGCTCAGGAGGGCTGGTAATGAAAACCTGATTGGTCAGATGGAAATACAGAGATTGGGTGAGTCATGCACAGACAAGGGTCAGCTTTTCCTTGATGAATGGTAGGTTGTTTGATGCATCCATATCTTTTCTCCCACTGTCTCTGTTTTTCTGTTTCTCTGCTTTTCTCTGCGTCTAACTCGATTCTAGGCAGGGGTCTGTGAGAAACTGCCGTCCCCAGCAGGAAAACACTTCAAAGTAAGGCTACGTACGCCCACGCACACTCTGAAGACTGGAAAACACACACTCCACCCGCTCCTTCTCTCCTTATCACTCCTTCGTCCAGCCTCCACCTCCTCATCCTCCGTCTCAGATGATGATCTGTCAGCCTTGCTGGCTGAGAGAGACAGATCAGACGGTGCAATATGTAAAGTGTTCGTACTCTCATATTTTGCAGCTTCGGCTCCAAAAATCAGAAAAATGTGTTTTGCGCTCTGAAGGTCGAAATGGAAGGAGGGAATGCTTGGGTGCCTATCGGGTGTGAAACATTTGGTGAAGTTTGAAGGGAAACTGAGACAATTTGGATGATGCTGACTTCAGCCAAATATAGCACTTCATATGTTATGCATCAGTAATCAATCCAGATATGACTCAGCGATTGTGCAGCTAGATGATCACGCAGGTGGAGATTAGAAACGGCTTATCAGACTCAATAATGATCCTTGAGAAGAGCGAACAGATCTCAACAACTGGTGGGAAACTCTGATCAAAGTAAACCTGTAGGAAATCAAAATAAAGACACATGAAGTCCATTGAGTCTTCAGTCTTTACTGGCAGGGTTTACACGAGCAAGAATATAAAAAAAGAATGTTAGGAATTGAGATAAGGAGGGAACACAATTAGATTTAAGTCCAGACTTTGAGTAGGCCACTCTACAACTTATGTGTTTTGAATTTTGAATTTTTAATATGTTTTGCTAAGTAACTGAAGTGTGCTCCTTGAGCTTAAGATCAAAATGTAATGGGTGGACATTTAGATCCAGGGTTTTCTGTTGAGAGCATATTTTATAGTTTCATCAATCATTAATAATAGTCAATTGTGTTTTTATGTGATAGAGCAATACAAAGTAGAGTATAATAATGATGAGGAAACCAAATTATACCTTTTTTTGACCCCCAAAAAACAAAAAAATATGCTGTGAAGTTGTTTTAAACCTCTTTACACTGACACTCATAAATAAATTCAACCAATTACCTCTTAGACATTACTACAACACTTTGGGCAATTAAGGTAAATTTATACATGAATTATAAAAAAATATCAGGCTGTATTTCCTCCAAACCTTCACCAGTCAGGTTTGCAGCATTTGTTCTGAACACAGCAAGACCCTTGAGTGGCTGTCATATGAAACATTATAACTTCAGATCCGTTCCCCTCCTGTAAAAAGCACACCTAATTTCCTTCTCCTGTGGTGGTCTTCTGTTGTCATGGCTTCCTTGCAGGCTCTAAATAACAGTCTGGCACTCGTTATTCTGCCTGAACGAAGTCCCTTCGCTTTCAGTCTGGACTCCCACATTGAAAACACTCTGCAGCTCATTGTAACTGATTTATTAGAACAACACGGTGGTGTTTTTTTTTTTTTTTTTTTTCAGGAGAGTGAGTCATTATAGATATTTTGAGGGTTTGCTAAGTTAGACATGAAAATAAGTAGGAGCTTGTATTGGCTGAGACACGAAATATAAGCTCACTTGTTGCATCTCAGATGGGAACCGTTTGCTTATTTGCATTTTAATTCCCTTATTTTAGTTTTGTGGGTGATTTTATTGCCTGTTTGATTTATAAGCGTCTGTAAAATGCAAATCTGACAATCAGGTGGCAGATTTGTTTTCTTCTTATTTACATCTCAACACATCTGCCACTTTAGAACAGTATTTGAAAGTTTGGCAGATTTATATGTCTGGTGAAAGCATACTTAATTAAAATAAAGACAATACACAGATATTGATGAAACCAGATATTTCAATATCCTGTATAAAACACTCAGAACCATTTATTCTCAATATCTGACAATAACTCAGGGTTAGCGTTTCAAAACTTAGGCCAGTTATGTGACTTCTGCTTGATAAATGGGAAAATTTATTTAAAAATGAAGTAATAAGATTCCTTTTTAGCAAAACCAGAGTAGGTTTTTCACTTCTTATAAATGTAATGAAGGCACTAATTTAAAATTAAGGCAATATTTCAACCACATGACTTCCTTTTGTGAGATTGTACAAAAATAGCTGACTGAGGGTTGAAAGCTATAAACTCAAAATTGTTCCTTTCTTTCTTTACAATTCTTGTTATTGATTGTACTGACTCATACCGGCTCTTGTGACTCTTGTTCACCTTCACTCCTCTCAGCTCTCTCGGCTTGTGTTGGGTGAAAGGCTCTCTTCCAGGGTGAGTCTTCGATGCTGTTGAAAACACTTCTGCTTAATAGAGGGGAACTTAAAGGCAGACTGAAGCACTTTAAGATTTATCGGGCAGCTGCGTCACTGATGTTTAAAATTAGTCTGTAGAAGCAGCGGGATGACAACCTTATCCAATTTTTCAGGTGTATGAGCTTTCAAGCCTTGCCCACTCAATAAATGCTTTGTGCGTCTGGTCGCCCCCCCCGTCCATCTCACAGCTGGTCATCCACTTTTTAGGGCAGCTCTGCTCTTTCACAGAATCCATCTACAAGTCTGGACCCTGGAGACCCTTTTATGCCTCTCATTTTTTAGTTTTTGCAAAGAGTTTCTCAGTCAATAGCAGCAGCTCTCTGTGAAAGGCTACCATTGTCGGGGGGTGGAGAGGTTTAATGTTCGATGTGTTAGAGTGAGCTGACCTATGCAGGATGATTCTAATCTGGGAGCCACAAAAGGTGCTTTTTAAACCAAAGCTTTGCTCTCTTAGTGTTAGCAAAACGCGACAAATGTGGGTGTAATTTTAATGGATTATAATTTAATTGAATAGACTGGAATCATCGTCGTTATGCTTTTGAATACAGATGTGCACCTTCTGTGAATGCTGCCTAATAATTAATGCACTGGGTAGTGATGAGATATTTTGTCTGAGGTTTTTTGATGCATTCACTAAAAATCTTCACGCCCTTAACTTTTTCACCATCACTTTAAAATATATCTAAGTTTTCTTTTCTCACAGATCCCCCACACGTGGCATCTATAGGATTTTAGAAACTTGTGGAAATTTTTATAACACCTAACGCTGGCTTATTAAATTCTTTTTAAACTCATGGCACTATATTTGGTTGAGGCACAATTGGTAGCACGGTTTCAGTACAACAACAGTTTATTTTTTAAATTTTATTTTCTGCTGACTATTTTCTCAAGACTAGTTTGGTTGGATGAGAATTGATACAACTCTTCTTCTGAAGACTGATTTAGAGGCCACATTATCAGGTCTTTTTCTTATCTCTGTAAAAACATTCTCAAATCATATTCATGAAACGTAAAATCAAAATGAAAACAAAGCAAACGCCGTGCAGTATTTAATAAATGATTAGAAAGGTTTCCACTGAGATATACTCTCAGTATAGTTTGTCTTACAAATTATGTTTTAATAGTTTTCTGTTTTAAAAAAACACACGGGAACAATGATCTGTTTTTATTCTTCCCACACAGCAGCTCTAACTGAATGTTTCCTCACTTTTGTTTCTTTTCTTATGAATATTTCTGTGATTGATAATCCTCAGGTAAATAAAGCTGCTGAGAGGCCCTGGATCCCTCATCACTTCCTGGAAATATCAAATGATCATTTCCTCTGCCATGGCAAACACCACTACTTCAGCTTTCCCCACAGAAGCTTAAGACGTTTTATAGCTCCACTGTTATTGGGCGTGCTCTTTGTGAAATATCATCAAGGACATGAGGGAAACTCAATCACATGGTTGAGCTGGCATCTTACTCCCATCCATTTCTGACATATTGCTCCCTAAAATGTCACAACAGCAGATCTGCTCCGAGAATGCAAAATTCTTTCCTTTGGGGAGAAATGGGAATATTTTAGTCTGTGGTGTGCTTTCAGGTAAATGTACAAAGCTGCATTTTCCAGCACTCTGAATGCCTGGGGGACGCACAAAAGTAATACTGGTTCAGAGGAAACTTGGTCTTTACCGCATATTTTATACGAGAAATAGCAGCTCTGTGGGCACATTCTATATTTTCTTATCCCAATGTGCGTTATGGAGAACTATCTGAAACAGAATGAGAATAGAGAGTGCCTTTCTGATATGTTCTTTGAATTATATTATTCTCTTGTTGTTATGTTGGGTTGAGAGTATTTTTTGTTGCTGGAGGCTCAAAGCCTGAGCTAGAATTTCCTTCATTTAAGCAGGAACATTTTATTTACTGAGGAAAACAACTTACTCAAAAAAACGGTGTATGTTAATACTGAATATAAATGTGCAGCTGATACAACAAGTGTGTCAACACTGGCATTACTCTTCAAAAGCTGTGCTGCATTTTTATAAAAGCACTCAAACATTGTTTTTAGTCAGAAATGCAGTGTGTACTTGTAGATGGTGGTCGGTTTTGGTTTCACATGCATTAAAAACACTTGATAACTCACTGCTGCAGAGCTCTGATATAATATCTGAGAGCAAGCCCACAGGATGCTGATAAAAAACAACAACAACAAAAAAACCCTAAGCTGTCTAGATGCATGTATTTGAGACTTAGCAATGTGACTCAAATGTCAGTGCAGATGAGCTGAGGGCTTTTTGAACCCAGTACTCCCTGCAATTGTTGATAAAGAGAAACATTGCTTTTATTCACATTTATATGTAAGCTGTCATAGACCACCAGTCATAATGCAGAAACCACAAAATGAATAAGTAAATAAACAAAACTATGATTTTCTCAGAGAGGTGTACCATTGTTCACTACCTCTTACACAACTCTTAAAGATCACAGTACCGTAATGATTTCAAACGGAGCCATCAGACAGGGCACTTGTACTTCTATTTTCTAAATTTGCTGCAGATGATCAAATAATAAACTCGTAATTCTTTCTGTGCAGATGCCAGACGTTCACTTTAAACAAGTGGAGCAGACTTTTTATCTGCATCTCCAACAAGTTGTTTTTGATTTAAAATGTAGGGGCTTTATATGGAGAAGTATATGTGGAAGAATACAGCCCAGAGCGAGATGCATCATCTTCACATAAGAAGAACCCACCCCAGCGGAACAAGAAGCTTTTCTTGTCCCAAGAAAAAGAAGACCTCATCATCGCAAAGACCAGGAGAGGATAGCAGTACAAAATCTAGTTTTAGAAAAATCATCCTGGAGATGATGAATTCGGAGGAGTTCAAAGATATGAACATGGTTGGTAAAGCTTGAAAAGAGTTCAAGAGCCAGGAGAGAATGAGTAAAATGTGGGACTCTATGGAAAGCTATTGTCAGGGCTTTACAGGTCAGTAGATGGCTTTCACAACTACTTTTTCACATTCTGCTGCAAGGACTGTCTCTCAAGAATAAACAATGTGCAGCCTAGTTGAAATACTACATGAAATAATACTAGTTATTTTTAGTAAAGGGTTGCATGACGAAGAAATTGTTAACACAGATGATTGCAGCAAGAAGGTTCTGTATTTGAAACCTGGCCAGGGCTTCATATGGAGTTTTACACACTCTGGGTTCTGAAGCATCCTCCCCTTATGTATGTTAATTGAATTGGTCTCTATGTTGCTATTGGGTAAGCATTTGTGCCTGGTTGTTTCATCAGAACATCTTGGTGTTTCCGTATGATAGACTGGGACCTGTTTGTTCCCAGCCTCTAACCTATTGACAGCTAGAAATACATTAAATAAAAATAAGTCCCAGCTTTATAGAAAGATTGCATTCTATATTGACATTCAATATGACATTCAAATTACAAATGACAAAATTTTACTTTCTGATGAATGACTGATTGTTTCGTGACGCAAAAACAAAATTGGCCTCTAATAAAATAACTTTTCTCTCAGTTTTTGATCGTCTTCTGACAATGCAGGGAATGACCTGAAGTGTCTTTCTCAGGGCAGCTTGGGCTGCAATGTCTTGTTTTGGTCTCGTGAAGACATCTTTTAAAATCTCCTCCAGACACACAACTAGGCAAACTCCAAAACTGAAAACTTTTGGGTCAAACAATGATCAGCTCCTTCAGCCCACCCAGGTAATAAACAACTGGCAGGCTGGATTGAAATGACAACTTAGTGACTTATATCCTTGTGAGTGCATTTATTCTTATGACTTATCCCTAACCAAACAGCCAGAAAATGAGGGAAATGAGGCCTTGTTAACCCTGTGATGCATGACATATTGAGACTTGGGGCAGGAGATCCTCCCCAACCTTGAGAAGGCACTCTATTCTTTTTCAGCTCATTTATTTATGCATTTATTTGTATAGCTATGAATTTTTTATTTTATTTATTGAGATAATAAAAGGAAGAATCTTGAACACATTGATCAACAGGTTTTGCATATCATGCAACACATTTTCTCTTTTGGTTTTCTCATCCAGGGTGTCAGACACACACACACAAATAATACACACGCAAAATAAAGTATAGGCAGTAATGTTAGTGAGGTTGGTAAAATGCAGAGCGGCATTTTTTAGATGAAGATATATATTTAAAGACTACTGACATAAATGCAGTCAAAGCAGTTTTGAAGTTCTTTCAACTCAGTGTTCAAATCACAACTTCTGAAAACCAACATTAAAAGATGCTGCATCATCCACAAGCAGAAGCTGGACTGCACGTTTTGCACTCTTCTGTGTGATGTACACTTTGCCCATTTAAGAAATAATTTCTTCCTTTATTCAACATTTAGAAAAGGTAAACATCAGTACATTCACAGTGAAATAAAAGCATGTTTTTATTTAATCTAGGAAAGACGGGGACTGCAGGACAAGTGGGTTTGTGTCCAAAGGGAGTTCAGAGATGAAAAAGGAGGACAAACCTAAATTATTCACACGCTGACTACCTTTTCATTAATCCTGGAGAACCAGAAAGTGCTTCACCTCTGCAGAAGTTAATAATAGCTCCAGCAAAAAACAGCTTAAAGATGGGAGATGGTTCAAACTGCTGAGGCACAAAGGACACTCTAATCTTAGAATATAGACCATGGACTCTGTGTTTCAACAAGCTAAAACTATTGCTGTGCAGAGTACAATAGTACTCTTTAGTACAACTGTACTAAAGAGTGGAGATTAGTAAACATACTAGTTGTCTAAAACATCATAAACTTATGAATTATTTTCTATATCACAGAATATCTGACTTAAAGCAGTATTATCTTTATGAATTTAGTTTGGACTCTATTAGTCACACAATAAATTGTCTTTACAGTAATTTCCAAAGGAGGTGATTTGCTTAAAAGCATAAGGTATGACCTTTATAACTATTATTATTTTTATTAGATGGCATTTTTAAATAAAAATAAATCCAAGAAAATGCTGGCAGCTCATGTTCTGCTCTTGCATTTTAAGGCAACCAGCAAAAGCTAAATGAGAAAGCTAAATCATAAAACTGTAAAAAGTGCTGGAGGAACTTTGGGAGAAAAAATTAAATCCAAGTTTAATGGCCATGAAACTTAGATGTATAATGACCTTCACTGTGTGCTGCATGGGAAAGTGGGAGCTTTGATTATAAAATCAATGAATGCAATCAATTTGCATAATTAGGAAAATCCGGTTTCTCAGACCTCTCTTATCATGGAGTTGTTTTGCTGTTCTCTTCCTCTCGTTTCTGAACATTTTTATGTCCCAGTTTCTCTTGTGGCTAACACCCACTCTCGGAGAGAACTGATAAAATGCCCTGAGGATTAACTACAGAGAAGCACTTCCTGTCCTGAAAATCTGTGTCTGCATCCAGAAGTTAAAGAGTGAAATCAAGTTAAAATGAAGAAAAACAGCAGCGTAAGGTTTTTATTATCATTAGTTTGTCACTCATTGGATTTGGTGAACTATGAAGCCGTTAATCCTCTAGAAAAATGTGTTTATGAAATCTTGTGTCGTGATTGGTGGGTGTTTGTTTTTGTTTTCACTTTTTTCATTTGTCTTAATGAGACTTGTTGATTATCAACATTGATGGTGTTCCATACAGGTTAATTCATCAATGTTGAAATTCTTTGCTTTTTCTTATATTCTTTTCTTTGGGTTTTGCTTTAAATTCCCATTTTATTATTAGTCCTTACTTTAAGTAGTCCTTACATACATCCCTCCCAAGTTTGCTTGTTCTCTGTTGTCTGTATCGTCCATGTTAAAAAGCCTGACTCCTAGAAACAAACCTGTTTCAAACCTGTGACAAAAATACCTGGACCTTTCTCTTGTCTGGTTAGAAGATTGCTTCAGGACGGGTTTGTCCAACTGGGCAGCTACAAATCTCTGTTGAGTTGTTAGGTGATGTTTTAATTAAGGAACATGCATTTCTTGTTTGGTCAGTGCCTTCTTGATACATGTTAATCTGTCTTTACTGTTGACAATGACATGCTATTTCTTTTGCCTTGGTTGGTTTTGAGTTTGGTCATTGTAATTTTTTAACAATCTTTATTAAAGATTGTAAGATTATATAACACCTGGGTCCAAAATATACATCAAAACTGGTTTTTCACTTGGCCTTCCACAAAATGCCAGAAGTCAGAGACATTTGTTAGCGTAAAAATCAATTAAGGAATAGTTGAAAAACAAATGTAACACTCCCAAGTTAATATGATGCTCATTCTTATGATTATATTTTCTGACTAAACCTACTATATAACATTCAGTCACAAAATCTAGTTGATAAAGTATTCCAACAAATCTGACTTATGTTCAGGTCAGTGCATTACAAACAGAGTTCAAACTTTTCAATAAATCACATCCTGGTTCATATGCTTAGTCTTAGCTCTATTCACACAAAATCATGCTTTTGTAACAATTACAGTACACAATTTTCACATAAACTCCCTTCAAATCAGTGACGTTAAAGATCTAATAGCTCGACCGTCACAGTCAACTGTTTCAGTCATAAGATCAATTTGTTTTCTACACCTCTAATTTTTTCTACCACATCAGAATCAGTGTAAAATATCACTTGACTCCATACAAAACCAACTTGTAACACATGATTTTTTTTACTCGTAAGCCCTCGCAAACACTGTAATATTTCTACTCATTTAAATTATGCACACGTAGACTAAACTTAATTTTTTCCTTATTTGTGGTAAGAGTTCAAAAACAACCAATTCAATAATTTAGGAAATTCAGTGGGCATGTAAAGGGTGTTGATTTGACAGTGACATGGCGCCATTAGTCAGCCAGACAGATGCAATGTCAAAAACATCAGATTGTCTTATTCATCATCCATCTTGACATCCTGGTTGTCATGTTTTTGTCCCTTGTTCTCTGCGTGTGACAGTCAAAAAGGCTAAAACTTTGACGGTTCAACAATTGGCTTCCAAAGAATAATTTTCCTCATTAATATGATGGAGATCATCTCATAGGGTGCCAGTGTGTTCTTTCTGTACAAAGTTCACCAAGTCTGATCGTAAAGAGAGATATGAATAGGTCTCTTTGCTCTCATGTGCTTTTGAACTGCATGGAAAGGAATATGAAAGCTTGCCAGGAGAGTCTAAAACACATTTAATTGCTGTGCTGCTCTTTACACCCAACTAGATGGAGCTGTTTGGACCCGACTCTTTATAAGAGCTTTTTACCTCCTTCAAAAGGCCAGAAACAAAGACTTTCAGAGCCATTATGCTTCTTGATGATGATTGAAAGAACAAGCATATTCCCTTCGTTTTTCATCAAGTTTTTCCTTCTGAATGGGTTAAATAACTCCTTCTCCACTGATTCAGTGTGATGCATGCATTAATCTTGCCGTGCCAAGACCTGATTGGCGGCAAACAGAACAGGAAGGCGCTGATCTTTCTCCACTGTATAGGCAGAAAATGTGGAGGCTCCTTGCATCCCAAATGGCTCGACAAATGCTGATGACTAACGGCCGATCAGCTTCATAGACCTGCACCACCTGCTAACTGGGCCAGGCGCACTGAAGCCTCGACGAGCGCCTTGCTTGAGGGCGGAAATGATTTAACTGGCTCCCTCAGGCTAATCAGGAGAGCTCCACCTGATATGCAGATGAAGAGCATCATCTGTGGATTTCAGCTCATTAAAAATAAAAAGCTCCATTAGCAACAAAAATAACAACAAAACGTGTAGATAGAGGAGACTCTCTCACATATATGTTGTGTTTAACTTTTTGTGGAGAAGAACAGTTTTTGGGTGTTTCCCTTGAAAATATCCTCTTTTCCCCTCAGGTAGTTATCTGGTTACCTAGTTTCAAAAACATAAGTGGTTTTATGACCTCAACAGCTGTTCTGGTCAGATAAATGCCTGTCAGAGTTTTTATCTTAAATTTAGTGTTATGTGATTGTTTTTACTAGTTGATTTAGAAATAATCCTTTGCTATGAAGGGCAGTTTTTGATATAGGTAAAAAGACTGATCTGCTCTTGAAGGCTGTAAGGCCTATTAGTTTGTAAATATAAATTACAAGTAGGACATTTTACCCTCAGTGGTTTCAATGATATTTACTTTTTTTATTTGAATCTTGTAAATTTTAAAGATTGCAGGCCAAATGTGGTATTAAACATTTTTAGAGCTGCTTTTAGCAGCAAAGGGAACTTGTTATTGGCTAAAGAGCTGTAAAGACATTCTGTTTTCTTTTCAACAAGATTTAATATTTAATACTGGATATGATGGTTGTTAGGGGCTGCAGAAAACTAATAATTGTGTTTGTTGTGTAATTAGAGAAACAGACTGTCATGAGGTCTGTGTGGAGGTGGTGAGGCAGACGCTTGGAGACCCAGGATATGGTGAATGACGATGATTTAATGATAACACAGTCCAGAAACAACACAGTCCAACACACCTGGCAGCACGGCTGAGTGGAAACCAGGGCTCAACCCCGGTAGCGATCAGGGTACACGAACGGACACAAATGATGAGACGACACTCAAAATAAACACAGAAAAACCCAGAACATGACACAGACATAAACAGGATTTAAAAGTAAAAGGCAAAAATATTTCCCACATGGGTTAGTGGAGAGGAAATATCACACATTTAGTTACTCAAGATGTATACAGTGCTTTATGCTTCATGCTTTTTGCACATTAGATTCCCATCAGTGCACGATCAATACTGAGAAAGTAAAAATGACTCAATGACTATTTGTTTACTGACGACAGTGATCTCGTGTCTTGTGCAATTTCAGAAAAAAAAAAACTGTGTTCGTCTTGTCCTTTTAGCTATCCTCGTCATATTTTGAGTGCAGAGGTCTACGTTTTCATTTATTCTTCACTGGGAGGGGAATAAAACGGTGCCAACATTCAGAAGTACCAATTTTTATTTATTTAAGAAAATCATTTTAGCAGAATTATGTCTTCCTCTCTTCCTTCTTTGCCCATTTCCTGTTTAACAGTCAACGTGAGGCAAAAACCAGACTGATTTTATTTTATCTTTGCTAGCAGCTTCCAGCTCTAACAGGATGTGTTTGATTCTATGGACTACTTTCTCCATTTTCACTTTACTTTCATATCTGCAATTAACTCCTAATCCACTGCACTAGTTTATCTCTCTCATCAGTTCATGTGTTCAACTTTCTTTGAATCATCTCCATGGAGACAAAATCATACAGATTTGAAGCAGTCTAACTGACTGGGTAACACTTGATCTTCTTTAGCCCTGCATCAGACTGACTCCAGTTGAATTATTAATTTGGACATTTGATGAACCGTTCATTTAGGCTAAATTTAATATATCTAAAGCAATAAAGTTCCAGTCCATGGAGACAGAAGCTTCAAAGTTTAAATCCATCAATGCATTGTTCTCTGTCTCAAAAGGGAGACTCTTAGATAAACATTACTGATGCAGTAGCACTGCTCTCCTGAAGATTATTCCCTTGATTGATATAGAGAAAGGTGTTTCTGTATACATGAATAATTTTTTTTTTGTTTGTTTTGTAGGCAATATGCTGATTTTGATTACAAGAGTAATACAAAAAAAGTGTCTGAGCTCAGAAAAGGATGCAACTCTTGTTTTTACCTTACAGCTGAAGGTATAATAGACATTAAAATTATAGTTATAACAAAGTCTTCTAATACAAGTATGGTTCCATATTCTTAGTCTTTCTGATATTTTTATTGTACAAGTTTAACATGTGTTTAAAGGCACATTAAATTACAACGTTTTAAATGCCTCTGTTGTCTTCTGCCTTTACGCAACTGAATGTAGACATTAATGTTTTTAATCCTTCGGTTACACCACCCTGAACATAACAACCCTTGGAAATTAGCTGTAAGAGTGTGACACCACATGGTGCTGGCCATATGCAAATTTATGTTCCCTCTTTTGCAATAGTAAATGACTCCCACACAGAGCAGGAGAGAGTGTGCTGCAGGGGCGAGAGTGGGAAGCAAGCCTGTGATTTAAGGAATCACTTCCACGACCTGCACTAGTTTTAAATACCCCTGCTTAATTGCTGTGTCATGACAGGATAATTACCACCACTGTTACAACCACAGAGGGTGGTACCAGCAGGCGGGCATGCAGAAATCCACCAAGAGCTGAGGAGTGGAGCGAAAAGGGGAGACGTGAAGCTCTTTCATTGAGGCTTTGATTGGCACCTGCTCTCCTGGATCCAACAAGAGTTGCGTGCTTCATATTCACGCTGGGTTTTGGGTGCATCCAGACTGCAACACTCCTGTAGATGTGAAAAAGAGACATTTGGTATTAGAAACTGCCTGCATAATTGTTAAAGAATTATAATTAATGATATTATTTAGATTTATGCTGTCTCTAATAAATGCACTGATGTAGTTGTCACAAGGCTTTGTGTCCAACCTCCACCGCATTAATTAATGCACTGTGTTAAACCTGCATCTTGAAAATGAACACAGAGATTTTGCATTGGAAGCTGTGAGCATCTCGTTCCTGTTCTCATCTGAATCTTCAATCCTTCACTTTAGAAGGATTAAAAGAATAAATCTGGAAAAAACACAACAAACATCAAGAATCAGTTTTACAGACTGCAGAAGCCGACAAAGCTGAGTACAGAAAGGAGGAGTGATGAAAGTGAAGAAAAGCCACAAAAAAAAAAAAAACAAAAAAAAATGATTGTCAACACAAGGAGTCAAAGTGTTTGGAAAATATGTATTTAGTAACATTTATTCGCGGTGATCTCACCAAGACATGAGTTAAAGACAGATCAAATTAGAATCATTGAATACCAAAGGGAAAAAGCTCAAAGAAGAACAAACAATAAAATAAATAAAAAAAAAAATAAAATACTTGGTGATTTTAAGTTTTGTGAAACAAAAAAGTGAAATTTCAACAACTTGATATTAGGCCTAAATGTAATTAGCTGCTTTTATCCACAAGGGATTATTCCAGCCTACGTCATAACTTAATTATAAAGAGCAACACAGATTAGAAAAATTGTGGATTTATATACACAGAACAATGCGCATGAACGGAATCCAATGAGAAACTCTAAGCCTGTCCAACAAATTTTCTGGCTAGCAGCAGATGTTGATGCAAATAAGTCTTCGGAGCATATTACAGAAAGTAAAACAGTGATGAGCAGTAAAACAAAAAATCTAATATTTTTTGCTTGCTAGCAGACAAATAAGCGGAAGCTCAAACAACAGCTGAAAATCTTTGTTTATCAATGCAGAGGGAGATAGACGAGTGACCAGGAGGCAGGTAGCTGGACTCTGCAAGGCTAACAGAATCAAACCAAAGACAAAAACATAAATGACCCTAACGATGCTTAATCTACACCAGCTGGTGGTGAAGCAGATCATCCTGCATCATCCCACACAAAAACTGTTTGAGCCCATTCCAGCTTCAGACAGGAGGAGGAGCAGTAAAGCCAGAACAAGCCAGACTTTACCAATAAATGGGTATTTTTATGGAACTTGCAGGGTACTTTCCTTCAACTTAAACTTTAGCTTTGGGGACTGGAGCCTATAATAAAATGCAATGTAGGATTTCACAGATTACTTTCAATGAACTGAAAAACAAAAAAACAATTAAATTCACTTAAAGTATCCAGCACTGAGGATTGACCTGCAAATTTCAGGAAAGTATCCTCTGCTAAAAGCATTGTTTTTGACATTTTCCATGTCTGCCATCTGCAGACCCTCTTTTAGTCTTTCTCTTATTTCCACCATATTTGTACTGAACAAGCAAGCCTCGTGTCCACCTTATAACAATTTCCTTTCACTCCTTTATGTCTCCTTCTTTCACAAATCCCCCCCAACTCTCACCCATTGCACCACCCTGTTAATGTCTGGTTTTCACCTCTTCTGTGCTCTGGCTGTTTTATTAGATGGTTGAGACCAGGACCTCAAACTCATTCAAATTCAGTTTCTCTTCTCTTAGATATAGTTTTTCATATTTCTCCATACATAGATGTTTTATGAGTTGTCTTTATTTCGTAGGCAGATGTTACATGTGGGCTACTCAACCAAAGTGCTAAGTTTTTCATTAAATGCTTGGCTCCACCTTTAACTACTTTCAAGTCATATTTTGACTTTTACTTCAATCTGCAGGAGTCAAAAGAACAATAAAATTTAACTTCTGATGATCAAAGAGTAAAGTTGTATCTATCTTTGCTTCAAAAAAAAAAAAAAAACAGGATCTTTCTTATGTTTTTTCTGCATATAAAATCACAGTTTAGTTGCAGATATATTATTTGCAGTACTTAACGCAGAATGGCACAAGTTTTAAATGGGACTCAGTAATTCTGCTTTTTCTCCATGTTCAGCATTTTTCATGAATTTATAATAGGGAGGGTGTTGCAAAATGGCTTTAAGCAAAATGCATAAAAAATTTTTTAAAAATCCAAGATCATATTTTGGTTTAGAGTGCTACAACCTGTGAAACTAAATCACAATTATAGCGACAGATTGCTGAAACAGGATGAATAATAACATTAAATTCATATTAAAATGATAGGAATTTATTTTTTCAATAAACTGACTCAGATTCTGATCATCTGTGCAAAGTTGTTTATTCTGTAGATATATCTTCACCCAGACCACAGCATATTTCAGACTTTTTGCAGATTTTTGACTGTGTGAGAAGAGCAGATGTCTAAGAAACACAATATTTTTACTTGTTGGTGGGGTTTGCTTATGTAAATAGTTCTCATGAACAACAACACAAATATTAGAGAGAGAGGTAACCAATGAGCTTGGTTGATATTAGCAGTTATTCACAGAGATATACACCAAAAGCAAACAGTGTTGAGGTAAAAAAAAAAAAAAGGAGTCTTGAATACAATACACCTCATCAAAAACCACCAGGAATCCACAGTTGTTTTTCTGATTATAGCCTTTGGAGGTGGTCATTATTTGTTATGCCGAGAATTTTGTGAGTGTGTGTGTGTAGGTGTGTATGTGTGTGTGTGTGTGTGTGTGTGTGTGTGTGTGTGTGTGTGTGTGTGTGTGTGTGTGTGTTCTCAGGATAAAATTTGATAGAAATTAAATTTCTGCAATTGCATTTGCAAATGAGATCCTGTTTTTGTTATTTAGTAGCCCTTAAATGTACCTTCCTTCTTATTTCCACTGATTTTCATCTGTATTTATTTTTCCTTCAATCTTATTTAAAAAGGTGTCCTGGCCAAAATGACATGTATTTTGAGACATCACTAAAACATAACACCCGCAACAAAAGAACACAATAGATGTAGCCTACTCATGAAAAAAAAAAAAAAAAAGAAAGAAAGAAAATATAAGCAAAACTAGAACAGATTCCTTAATGTAAAACACCTGTGAATGTATTTTAGGTTTACTTGATGTTATTGCATTTAAAAAAGTAAAGAGAGGAACAAATATTTTAAATTGCACTTCCCTCTAGTGGCTAAAAGCCGAATTGGTCCTCAAAGATTTTATGGGTTTCTATGCGACTTTTACATCATAGAGAATTGTTTTAGTGATCAAAAGGTTCAGTTCTGATTTGAGGTTTACTTGAGGTTATCAGTGTTATATTCATTTTAATTTAGTGCAACAATTTAAGTGACTTAAACGAAACAAACTGAATTTATTGTGGATTGTCTCTTATACAGACACTGGACGAACAAAAGAAAACAACATACAAATACTTTTTAGACACAATTCTAATGCATTTTTAATAAGATCCCACACCGTTTATAACACCTGATTGCCGCAATCCAATCTAAGGGAGCGTTTGAAACTACATTACCCAGCATGCAGTGGGACATACGTCTGTTCACATGATTGGTTGATGAGTGTCCGCCCCTGACAGTACCCCGGTGTTCTCAGGGTGAACTGACATGTTTATAGAAAAGCGCACCAGCACTGTGTGTCCGAGTCGTCAGAAAGCAACACTAACATGGCTGCTGGAGCCCGCGTCTGCTGCAGTTTGAGAAATGCCAGAGCATTCTTCGCTCGGTGCCACAGCAGAAGCGACCAGCGGCTGTTTTCCAGCGCTACGCACCAGGAGAATGAGCTTGAACTCCGAGAAACCTCAGTGACTGCTGCAAACTTCCAGAGCAGACCCAGACTGGTAAGACTGGTGCTGGGATACAGGCTGCAGGCTAAAGCTTCGGGTTCTGCAGTTTCCCCAGTTCTTGCTAATGAGGATCGGTGACAAAGTTGTTGTAAAGGAACTGCAGTCTGAGTTCACGTTGAGGCCTGAATCAGACCATCTTCCGGGTTGATTATTAACCAGCACCATGCTGACTAGAAATACATCAGATTTAATATTACAGATAACCAAGTTCTGCATTCTAAGTGACCAAGATGTGCAAAAATAAAACTAATGTTGTTTTTACTTTTCATGACTTGGATTCCCTTTTTGCGAAAAGTTCTCTATTTCTGCAGCAAAATCCATGTTATGACATAATCAATAACACTGAATGTAACACATTACCTTAAACAAGGTCTATCTTAGAGTTACATGAACATGGTAACCTAATACTGCTTGATACTGCTCCTTCCAACTTCTAATGCTAGTGAAAACATTCCACTAAAATATAGAACTGGATTATGTTGGGAATCGTTTTAGTTTAGGAAATCAAAAGATTATTTTAGTGGGATTTTTGTTCCATCTGATGGGGTTACACATTCTGGCCTTTTCGCCTATAACTTTGTGGCATGTATAGGTCACAAGTCATTTGGAAAAATGTTTGCTCCAGCTTTTTAGAAGCAAATAATATTGTTTATTCCTATTAATTGAACAAATGTATCTGTCAACACTGTTTCAAATACACTTTTTTTTCATATTAGCATCTATTCTGGTTTTCTCTTCCAGGAGAGATTAACAGATGAGAAGGTCCTACCGTTTTCAGCTTTTTTGACCGACAGCTTTGGCCGCAGACATAACTATCTTCGCATCTCTCTGACTGAGAAATGCAACCTCCGCTGTGAGTAAACTAGGGCTGTACAAAAAGCCTGAGAAAATGTACTGCAACAAACAAGGTAATGTGTGTCTGCTGATAAAATAGCAAGACGTAGTGATTACACTTGTGTTATCTACAACTCTACATTGTAATGGCTTATTGTGGTGGATCTGATGGACTTGTCTCCTTGCTGCAGAAGCAACAGAACTTTAACTAGCATCATTGTTAAAAGTTTTTTCCATTTGACTTATCATTACTTGCAAAAATTTAAGTCCACATGTTGGCATTCTTTAAGTTTCATTGTAGCTTTCAGGGGTTTGTTGCACAGAATATAATACCCTTTTTACTAACTTTTCATAATCAAAGGATGTAACTTTGATGGTTTCTGTTTTGTTCTTTCCAAGACCTCCAAGTTTTAAATTGATCCTAGTGTTTTGGGGGTTTTTTTTATTAAATATTTAGGTCCACTGTGCTTGAACAAAATATGTCAATAATATTTTGGTTCTATCTTAGAATAAATATATTCCTAACTATTGCTTTAAATGAAAGCAACAAACTGAAATAGTCAGTTTGCTAAACAAACCTATTTAGATAAAATCTGTTTCACTCAGCAAGAAACACGTATTAGATGGATGAACAAGCAAATCTTTGTAGTACAAGAATGGATTATCACAATAGTCATGAGCAAGTTATATTTTTTTTTTAGGACTAGATTTAAAGGGTTAAAATTTTACTCATACATTTGTGTTTAGATAATTACATTATTTTGATTATGTAGTTTGCATGAATTGAGTTTTTTGGATAATGGCCAGTCTAATAAATGAGGTTCATGTTACAAAAGTTTGACTTTTAAGTTCGTCCTAGTACTTCACGACGCCCATTGCTCTTATGTTCCTTTTCTCCTCCTTCATTTTTCGTCTCTATAAGAACATGCTTTTATTTAGCTCAAATGTTGGATGTTCCTGTCGCTCAGGTCAGTATTGCATGCCAGAGGAGGGAGTGAAGCTCACGCCGCGGGGCCAGCTGCTCTCCACCTCAGAGGTGCTAACCCTCGCTCAGCTCTTCGTCCGAGAGGGAGTGGAGAAAATCCGACTCACTGGCGGGGAGCCTCTCATCAGACCTGATGTTGTGGATATCATTGGTGAGAAACACTTATGGACCTTGAACACGTTCACACTTTGTTGTCATTGCAAACACCATTACATAAATGTAATGGTGTTTTATTAAGATTTTTATGTGCTAAGCTAACAAGTTACTGCATAATTGTGAAGTGAAAAAAAGCGTTTGGATGAACGTGACATTTTCCTACCTACTTAACATTAAAGGACCACTTTTTGGTCGGTTTGTCAGATAAAATCCCAATGAAATTCATTGAAACTTTTGAATGTAATATGTCAAAATGAGCCCAATGCAAAAATGGAGACTTAGGATGTCAGAAGCTATCTGCAAGAATGAACAAAAGGCTTCTCTTCGTGACTCCTTTCTGCGCAGATTTATTAATTATAAACAATATTTATGAAACCATGATCTTTGTCAGATCAAAAGAATGAACAATGGGCAACACTCTCATAAATGCTCCTCCTACTGAGATAACAAGTTCAAGGCTTAGCAGCAGGGAGATTAAAATGCAAAATACAAGAAGCTCTTCTTCTCCAAAATGCCCCGAAACAGTGCTTAGATTTGTTTTTACAGTTAAACTTATTTTAATGATCTGAATGAATTATTTCTCAAGTAGCACACATATTCCTTTGAAGAGGCCTTTTTTGTCTCTCTCATTGATAACTCTGAAAGCTTCTGCTGAACACAGGGCTGTTTATGTCGCTTCCTGAATGTTCAGATTGATGTTGTAACAGTCGTCTCAGACGGTGGCCCATGTGCCAGCCCAGCTGACTGCACCAGAACTAAACAGATTTTTGCTGCATTCCTTCAGGTTGACACAAAAGTTCGGGGGAGTGAAGATAATTGTCGCATCGCAACTGTTGGTTCAGTTTAATGACTGGTTATCTTTGCTTTAATTTTACAGCCTGGTTTGTTAATTAACCTCTGCTCTTGGAGTCGCCTTTATACTGTGAACAACACAATCACATAAAGAGGACTAAGGGCTGCAGCATAAAGATAAAAACTTACTGCAGTGTCATGGGTCAGGTGACCAGTGGGATGTCAGGTGACTCTTTTTAAGCACTAATCCAGTGGAAAATTCACATTAACCTTTTAGTCCACTGCTTTATGTTTTTGCCTTTAATTGTGATTTCTTTAACAGATACTTGGTTAAAAATGATACACACAGATTATAAAATGTCAAAGAAAGAGCCAGGAGTCTCAAAAACAATCAGTCTTAAGAGAGACTTTTGTCATCAATCTATGCAAGGGTTTTGCTGCTTTTGAATTAAATTTAATGTTTGATGTATTTAGATTAGAACCACTGGCCATTCTGCTGTCAGTGTCATGCAAAGCTGTCTTGTCGCAAAGCAGAAACCTGTATGTAAAATTAGTAGATGCCATTACTTTATTACAATTTTTTAACATGATAATTTCAATTGCAACAGTAATAAGTAATGAGTATTTTGTAAGCTCTGTAGGTATTTGTAGAATGAAGTCCTACAAAATGCTGAGTGTCGCTGAGTAATGTGTTTTGGAGAACAGTTAAAATTTAAATCCTATGCTTTTTTTCAAGGCATTAAAGATATGACAATTATTTGTGATTTGAGAGTAAACCAGAAAGAAGAGTTTTGTTTTGTTTGTTTTGTAGAATACATTTTTCTTCACTCGTTCATCTTTCTCTTTTGCTTTTTTCATTCTGCAGCTGAACTGAAAAAGCTAGTGGGTCTGAAAACCGTTGCAGTTACAACCAACGGCATTAACTTGTCCCGACTTTTGCCGAAGCTGAAAGATGCTGGACTGGACCTGATTAACATCAGCCTCGACTCTTTGGTTCCAGCAAAATTTGAGTTTGTAGTCAGGCGAAAAGGTGAGGATAAAGATTTGACCTGTATTTACTGTTGATGTGCATCCAGACACCCCTAGCAAACACATGGTAAAATAAACTGTTGTTTATTTGCAGAATTTTTTTGTCATCAGTGCTATTAATACTCTTTTACACATAGAACAGCTCTTACTTCTCTCCTGTGAAATTTAACACGGTTGGTGCAAACAGAGAAAGGGATATTTTAAATAAAAACTGAATCTGGCCCTCAGCATCACAGATCCTCCACCATACTTGGCATTTGGGATGAGGAACTTTTCCGCAGATTCATATTCATCCTACATGCCAGAAACCTTTAATCTTTGTCTCATATAATTAAAAGAGATTTTTGGGAGTGATATTAACTAGAGACAACTGGTTGTTATGGAGACTGATGTCACTCTTTGTGTTTATGTCCTTAACCAGCCGACTCTCTGTATCTGATGATAAAGTACATTTGGGGATTCATTCAGGCAGCTCCTTTTCTATCCTGAGTTACAAAACTGCTAAAAGACAGAATCCGTGTGTTTTGTTTGTTGCTATGGTTGTTGATAAACCCCAGCAGGTTACAGGAGGAGTCCGTAAGCCCCAGGCAGTCAGCCTGGAGGTAGCAGCAGGCCAGAGCTCTGGGTGGTTGGCTTCAGAAAAGCAGGGACAGATGGACCGAATGAGATTAGGAAATGAATCGGGAGAAAAAGACCAGGACATGGAAACAGTGCTGTCTGTTTATTTTGAGATTAGTTGCTGAAAATTGCAAACTGAAAATAATCTTAACGTTTGAGATTAGTAGATTGTGGTTGATCGATTTATTCATCTCCTGCAGAGAAGATTACCTGCAGCTCCCTGGGTTTGTGTTATTTGCTGCTCATAGAAACAAATGATCCTATTCTCTATAGTTGACTGTCACAAAGCTCTGACTACAGCAGAGGGATTGGATGCTGATGTTTTCACACTTTCACACAAGTTATGGACAAAAAAAGCCTTTAGAGCTAAAGTAGAAGACGTTTATTGTTGTGTTGATTTCAGTAACTTCTTTATTAACATTCCCCTTAACTTTTATTGACATTTTTAGCCTTTATCTTTTTCCCCAGGTTTTCATAAAGTCATGGAGAGCATTGACAAAGCGGTTGAATTGGGCTATAATCCAGTCAAGGTATGCTTCAAACTTAAGGAATAATCATACATTTCTCATAATGAAACATTTCTTAAATTACTCTTTATGGTCACACTTTTTTTTAAGCATGTATAAAAAGCTTCAGAAAATTCCTCTTTCACCACAGAAACATATTACAATACTGAAAAGTAAATTTTTTTAATTTAAGTTATGTTTTTAGTTTAATCTCAGTTAGAAATAATTGTCAGAACATAACTGGTGCCATAGTTATTGGTACTGATAACAATGTATATAAAATAAAACTGAAGCATTTTTTAAAATTTTACTTCATTGGGCAATCGAGGAACATTCAGCTTCCTACGACTTTGTTTCACTGGATCATAAATATTGCGTGACAGTGACCCACTACTTATAATCATTCAGTAAAGTGTGAAAAACAAGCAAATTTTGCATTTTGCACTTGGCAATATGTCAGTTACCTGCCTAAACTTAACTAGCCTATAGAAAGATGAGTAATTAAAATGCCTAAAACCAAACTGGGCTGTACCAAACTATACTGGGTAGCTTTCAAGACTTTAGTCATCTTACAGGCTTCATTAGAGTGACATCTACTGTCTGATCAGAGAACTGCAGGCACACTAAATCATATTGCCAACATGTCGGACCTTTTTGATTACAGACCTTTCAGCCTCATTTTACCACACTGAAAAAAATCTCCTCCCACTTTGAGGCCTTGTATTTAACATTTTTATGGTTATATAGCCTTGGTCTATTGTTGTGTGCTGCCATCTACAGATCAACTGTGTGGTGATGAGAGGCCTGAATGAGGATGAGCTCTTGGATTTTGTGCAACTCACAGAGAAAAAGCCTCTGGAGGTTCGCTTCATTGAGTACATGCCATTTGATGGTGAGTACTTTCTTCTCACAAATTGACTCGGATCAGGTCAGGGAGGCATGCATCTTCATGTGAAAGAAGATTTTTTTTTTTTGTAGATATTTTTTTTAAGCACAAACCCATTGGACAAATTCAGCCTGGCTTCTTCTGGTCCCTGCAGGAAACAAGTGGAACTTTAAGAAGATGGTGAGTTACCAGGAGATGCTGGACCAGATCAGACAGCAGTGGCCCAATCTGGAAAGGCTCCAGCCTGGACCTGCTGACACTGCCAAGGTCAGGTTCTCCACTTCTGACGGAACATCATTTTTATATACTACAAATATTTTCACACTTCTTAAGCTTTTTAAAATTGTGTCATGATACCACAACAAACGTAAATGTATATTATTGAGATTTTATATATAATTCCATATCATAATTATACACAAAATAGTGTATATATGATACAAAAATGTCAAGATTCAGTTCAGTCCCCGTGATATTAAAACGCAGAATTCACACAAATACAAAAATGTAGTGTTGATTCTGTAACATGAATATTTTTAGTAAAAGTTGCTGAAGCATTTGAAGTAAACATCAGAAGACTTACAGAAATGTAAGAAATATACAGAAGCTGCAGAATAAATAAAAACTGTACAAAATGCAAATATTAAGACTGTAGAAGAGGAGTGAAAACTTTCAGTCAATGCAAAATTCCCACTCAGAGTATTAGAAAATTGTGCAGAACACTGTTTACAAAGCTAAACTGTAAGGTTACAACAGTTTATAAGTTAACAAGAGCTGAAAACTACTAATACTAATGATAATCTATAGATTGGGACTATAGGCGATCAACTCTCTTTCTAACCCAAATGAGAAACCTGGAGTCTTTTTTTTTTTTGTTTTGCTTGTGTAAATTAAACCTAACGGGTTTACAATTTATGCTATTGGTCAGTCTTACAGACTTAAGAGTCCTATGAGAAGCAGTGCATTGGATTCTTAAGTCTGTAATGTTTAGGAGCAGAGCTGAGGAAAAAGTACACAAGCTGTCCATTTGAACTTCAATTTTATTGCATAATCATTAAATTTGATCCCTAAAATCTTTTCAACACTTCTTTCTGCTTTCAGACTTTTAAAGTCCCTGGTTTCAAAGGTCAGCTGGGCTTCATTACTTCCATGTCAGACAATTTCTGTGGCTCCTGTAACCGTTTGCGCATCACTGCAGATGGAAACCTCAAGGTAAAGGTTGACTTCATCAAATTTTCTCAAACTTTATAGCACGCCTTTCATAAAATGCATAAACTAAAAGCCAGAAGTCATGGCTAAGAGTAAGACTCTATATGTTCTTGTTTTTGATTGGCTTTCCTCTTTGATTCTCAGGTGTGTTTGTTCGGTAACTCTGAAGTTTCCCTCAGAGATATTCTCCGTTCTGGAGCATCTGATGAGGAGCTGCTGCAAATTATTGGAGCTGCTGTGGGCAGGAAGAAGAAGCAACATGCAGGTCAATGCCCACTCAGCGTTGTGTGGTAGTTACCAGTTAATTTATTTATCTAGGAAGTAATTAATTTGTTTTTTTCTTCAGGCATGTTCAGTATCTCTCAGATGAAGAACAGACCTATGGTCCTCATTGGTGGGTGACTCAGCTGTACGTAATCAGTTTTTGTGTTCTTTTGCCTTTTTGCTCATGAATTATTCTGTTTTAAAACTTGTCTTTCACATGTTTTCTCTTTTTGGTGTGACAGATTTCTCTGAGATGTTTCTCACAAGGCCAGAAAACCGACAAAGGGCTTCATTCATCTTTACTGAGCTAAAATGTGACCCGTTCCTTTATCTGACTGCATCTTCTGATGAGTCTCATAAGGAGTTTCTGTGCCTTCCTGGCTGCACTGCTTCGACACAGACAGCCTTTAGTTGCTGCTTTAAGACCTCAGTGAGTGGCGGTTCACTCATTAAGATCCAAATTAGCAAAGAGAAGTGCCATGACGTGACACCGCTTCACTCCTCAGACTATGATTACGATCTCATTTTCACCAGCCGTCACACTAAGAAATGCACAAATGTGAGCTTCATTAACGAAGACCCCCTCAGGTACGCACAGGCCAGTGTTCCTAACAGCCCAAGGAGTCAGTCCCTTTCTGCTTTTTGCACACTGAATGCCAAAATAAATCAGAAAAATCCAAGTGTCAGGTTGTTTCACAGTCAAAGTTCTGATGAAGACCACATGCATAAGACCCCATCAGCCTTAGACAGTCCCAGTAGCGCTAAAGCCCAGCTGACGCACACAGACGCCCAGGGCCGAGCGACAATGGTGGACGTTGGGGGGAAGCTTGTCACGCATCGAACAGCCACAGCCGGTGCCACTGTTATCCTGGGCGCCGTCGCTTTCCGCCTCCTCCGAGACAATCAGCTGGCCAAAGGTGATGCTTTAACTGTGGCTCAGCTGGCAGGCATCATGGCATCAAAACAAACCTCTGCCCTCATCCCGCTTTGCCACCCGCTTCCACTGGACCACGCCTCCATCTCATTTCAGCTGGATGAGCTGCATTGCTCTGTTATCATCACTGCGACCTGTCACACCACAGGCAGGACAGGGGTGGAGATGGAGGCGCTGACGGCTGCCTCTGTGGCAGCACTTACAGTCTACGATATGTGTAAGTCTGTGAGCCACGACATTGTCATCACGAATGTGAAACTGCTCAGCAAGACGGGTGGGAAGAGAGACTTTCACCGTCAATGAACTGCAAGACGAAGAAAGTCCTTCTCTGCAAACCCAAATGTGTACCAATAACTCGAGCTGCTACATAGTCACAAAATTCCATATTTATACAAAAACAATTACACTTTTTCTGGACATTTGAGTACAAATTTTTAACTCTGAACCTACCTGAGTAGTAGTCAGGTCTTAAAATCTGTAGGATCTAACAGAAAAAATGACTTTCTGGCATTTGTACTGAGATCAATTCCATTTCAAAATCAGTAACTCTTTTCGTAACCCGTCTGCAGTCTTGGCATGATTCTCAGGAGAACTGCAGCAGATGTCACGGTCTGCTGCAGACTGCTGCTGGGGAAGCGTGAGTGGAACAGGGGGGTTGGAGGAGTATTCAATCAGACCGCCAGTTTCCGAAACCACACACAAAACAAAAGACCCCCGTCTTTAAGACCACAGGAGTGTTAAGAATGGAACGCCCACTCAACATTGACAGAAGCATGTGCTGTGAATCTTGGCATTTTTGTTAAATTTCTAAAAGAAAAATAAATGTTCTGTATTTCAGATCAAACTTAAAAACCACAAGTATAATTTAACCTGAACTAACATTTTTGCTACTTGGCTCAAGAACTTTTTTTATTCTATTCATGAGTGGAAAAACCCAGAGGTGCTGTGGCAAGTGGAGGCAGCAGCTTTTACTATCTGATACTGATCAACACAAAATCACATCACTTTATTATCATTATTAGGCTTATGTCTTTGAAAAAGTCTGGAAAACAGTGGAATGTCCTTTTGATATATTCCAAACTGTCTCTCTTTAAAAGCTGTTTCAGTCGCACACTAAAATCTGATTTGTAATTTCAACTGACCTTTACATTACTTGAAGAATAATTTGTCTTTACCTCTTAATAATTTTAGCAAAACAGTGTTTTGTGTCTAATTTGTCTAATTTCTGTTTAGTAAAAACTATCAGTGTCATACATGAGCTTATTTTTCGTCTTTTGGTCTACAGACGCTACAAACCTAAATGTGTTTCTGAATGTTGATAATGTTTACATTCTGAATATCTTTAATTATCTGAAGTTATATTTCACACCAAATCTGATTGCCATTGTTGCACCTAACAACATCATGAATGCATATTTTTAGTAGTTTATTGTGTTAGTTTAAAACAGTTTAACTTTTCATTATCTTACTTCATAAAATTAATATTCGCATTTTCGTACTTAACATGACTTCTTTTGTGCACTTTGTAGATTATATGGGTTTTACATAAAACAATGGTGATCCTCACTATGGTGAGAGCGTTGGTTTCTTTTGTCATAATAAAAAGTTGCATTCACCGACTTCAAATGTTAGTTTCTAAAGGTTTTTCAAAAATATGCAGACAAGTTTCTGGGAACTTATTGAAAATCCATAGTACAATATTTAGTTTTGTGTAGAAACTATGGGACTCTGTGAAAAAATTATTTCACTGAGTTTGAATCCAGATGTAATTTAATGTGAACTAACAAGTAAACAAACTGGACACCCTTTGAGTTTTATTTCATTTAAAAGTAAATTGTTTTCTTTTAAATCCAAAAACTTGATAAATATTGTATGAAACAATCATGATCTGCATTAATGATGGTGCTAACATGTTGAAGTAATTTAATGAAAAATGATCCTGATTCATAAATATTTGTGTCATACTGGTCGATATGAAACAAAGCTGCTCGTTTTTTTAAATCATTTAAAAAAACTTTTTTTTAAATAATTTAATTTTTAAATAATTTAATAATTTAAGCGAGTTGAAGTGTAAGTGCTTGGTTGGCGCACTGCATAGAGACTTAGATTGCAGTTCCGAGGGTTCTGAGTTCAAGGCCCGCTTGAGGGATGTCAGAAGTGCAGTGTGTATAACTGACATGTCAGGGAGTTTTCACCTAGAGAGGTGGAAGGAGCAGGGAGATCCACCTTTTTTAAAAAAACTCCCCGACATGTGCTGAAATGCACATGTCAGGGAGATGGTACTCTAGCCAACACAGACTCCGCTTCTGACATTTCTCACGCCAGCCTTGAACTCAGACCCTTTGGAACCATAAACCTTGCCTTTATCCACTGCGCCAATCATACACCTACCCCTTCTGTTTCCTTGAAGTTCTACAAGTACCTCCAAGTCAGCTTTGCATAAAAAAATTTCGTTTTTTTTAGTTCTTCAAAAAAAACTTCCCCAAAGACTGACTTTGAGGTAGTTGTAGAAGTTCGAGCGAACAGAAGCTTAACTGCTCGGATGGTGCACTGCATAGAGACTTGGATTGCGGTTCCGAGGGTTCTGAGTTCAACACCCGCTTGCGGAACGGTCTGAAAAACACTCTTTATCCAGAGTGACAGCTAGAGTTTTAAACGTTAACATGGAAGAATAACTTTGAGGTACTTGTAGAAGTTTGAGCGAAGAGAAGGGTAACTGCTCGTTTGGCGCACTGTATAGAGACTTGGGTTGTGGTTCTGAAGGGACTGAGTTCAAGGCCCGCTTGCGGAATGTCAAAAGTGCTTTGTGTATCACTGACATGTTGGGGAGGTTCACCTGGAGAGGTGGAAGGAGCAGGGAGGTCCACCCTTTTAAAAGTGAAATCTCCCCGGCATGTGCTGAAATGCACGTCAGGGAGTTGGTACTTCAGACATTCCTCACACAGGCCTTGAACTCAGACCCATCGGAACCGTAAACCTTGCCTTTATCCACTGGATCAGCCGTGCACCTACCCTTCTGTTCGCTTGAAGTTCTACAAGTACCTCAAAGTCAGTTTTGCATGAAAAAACTCCGGTTTTTTTATCTAAAAAAAACTCCAGAGCATTAGCATTAGCATTATACCTTACATGAGGTAGTAGCAGTTTCTCTGACTTATTACCCATGTTTAGTGTACTGAATGGAGTAAGTCATGCTTGTGACTCTCCACATGCTATTGATTACATTGCAGCTTTCTTTAGCATTGATGCTAATTCTTAGCATCAGAACGCTGGGTCCAAACCGATGGACACACTTTGGCAAGGCCCCGGTTAAATTTCTTCAGGAATTTTCTAGTTTAAAGTATGTTCTGTTCAAAGTTGTGTAGATCTGGTTCTCAGCAGTTGGTTTCCCGCCTGTGGCAGATATTCTCCTGTGTTCCTGAACACGTTAAATTATTTTATTTCTATTTAACCTTTTAATGAAACAAAAAGAAAACCTGGATATCCCTTTATCTTATCTCGTCTATAAAGAACAAGCTACATGGAACATAAAAAGAAGATGACAACAATAAACGGTACACATTTGGTGGTAAAATAAGTAGAACCCACTTTTTTCATGTTTGTCTTTTGTTTTAATGAACGAAATGAAATTTATCATTTGCACAGATACATTATGGTATTGGGATATTGGAATTCTTGTGTTTCTTCAACTAAAGAATAAAAACGAAGCAAAACTTTCTCGTCACTGAATGTAGCTGTAGCTGATTTGATCACAAATGCTTGCATAATGTGTCCATAAAATTTAAAGAATTTGTTGATGTCATTCTGCTTCATGACTAAACATTTCCAAAGCAAAACATCTGCGTCACTAGATGCCATTTTGATTCTTATTGTCTCAGTTGATGATTTTGGTTTAATGCAAAATAAAATGTCTTTGTAATAGGTAATTTGACTTATTTTTATATTAAAAACTAAAATTGAAGATTGACTCAATGTCAACTCCCAAACCTACTGCCAGATTTTAGAATGAACTTTCTTCAAGCAGTGGTTCAGGAAAATGCCTGCATCTTTGATTTTCTTGCAGAACAATGCTCCATCATATCACAGAGTCCTCCACTCTGTGGCTAGCCAATAAAGGCCTTAAAGATGAAAGAATAATAAAGTGGACCTCTTCCTCACAAGACCTAAATCCCATTAAGAACTCGTGGGTCCTTCTTGAACAAGAAATTAGGGAGAAGGAAAACAGTACACCTTTCTTAACAATGTCTCGGAGACTATGGTAGCCGCTGCACAAAAAGTTGATTGTCAACAGATCAAGAAACTGGCAGATTCTATGAATGGGAGGCTTATAACTGCTTTTGAAAAGAGCATTGGTCACTGATTTGTTTTTTAAACATCAAAAATGTTTGTCATTTTGAGTTGTATGTTTATTACTCTAACTTTAATTGAAAACAATAAAAAAAACTTTTATTCAGTTGCATAATCATTCTGCAGCTTAATAGTTGCTAAATAATTGTGCAAACATAGATATTGTCCTAGGAAAGCCAAAATCTCATTTTTGGCTATTCATATTTGAGAGATTAACAGTAACTATGAACAAATTCACATTAATTAGTTCAATTAACATTTTGGATTGAACAAGAGTGCTGTAGTTAACAATAAAATGAATCCCCAAAACTACAACTTGCATAGTAATTGTGCACCTGTTTTGTTTTATTTTGTTTTTTGTCATTAATAGGTGTAGACCTGTAAACACATGAATGAGAAGTAAAGGGCAATGTAGACATGAAGAACAGAGATCAGTTAACCATCCCTTAAAGACAGGCCTACAAAAACAAATAGTCTTTGTGGTGTTTTCACTCTAAAGCCTTGTTCACATTAGTACCACATAAATCAAATCTCCCTGTTTAGAATAGAATAGAATTAGAATTAAACTTTATTGTCATTGCACTGTCACATGTACAAGCAACGAAATGTAGTTTGCATCTATCCAGAAGTGCTATACATGATATAAATATTTATAAACAGGTGTATGAAGATATAAACAGAATAATATTGATGTGCTATAAATAAAATGTTTTGTACAATATAAATATCTTGTATCAAGCAGAGAAATTCAATGTGAGATTCTTGTAAAGAACATCACCACCACTAATAGTGTTTCAATGTAAACTTCTTGTCACAAGAGGAAGAACTGAGTCTGTTTTCAGAGCAACATCCTCCCATTCATTTGGTTGATTTGCATTTACCAAATCATGTTTTAAAAACTGAAGAAAAAAAAACTGCCACAACAACTTTACAGGAGGAAGTACTGAGCATCAGCCTGTTTTCAGAGCAACATCCTCCCATTCATTTGGTTGTTTTGCATTTAACAGAGGGCTGCACAGTGGCACAGTGGGTAGCGCTGTTGCCTTGCAGCAAGAAGGTCCTGGGTTCGAATCCTGGCCCGGGGTCTTTCTGCACGGAGTTTGCATGTTCTCCCTGTGCATGCGTGGGTTCTCTCCGGGTTCTCCGGCTTCCTCCCACAGTCAAAAAACATGACTGTCAGGTTAATTGGCCTTCCCAAATTCTCCCTAGGTGTGTGGTTGTTTGTCCTGTTTGTCTCTCTGTGTTGACCTGCAACAGATTGGCGACCTGTCCAGGGTCAACCTGGCCTCTCGCCCGGAACGCAGCTGGAGATGGGCGCCAGCACCTCCCGACCCCGTTAGGGAGAAGGGTGACGGAAAATGGATGGATGGATGCATTTAACAGAAGCATGTTTTTAAAACTGAACAAGGAAATATACCTGTGTTTGTTTTTATTTTACATTTTACCCATATTCTGAACGATATTGGTGGTACCAACCTTAAAATGTTTTGTAATAAACAATAGATGCAGAATTCCATGCATCTATTATCTGAATACTCAATTATAAATTTTTTGCTTTTTGGAAACGTATTTTCTATTTCACTTCACAGATCTGGAATATATATTTTTTTCAGTTTACAAATAATTTAAAGATAGGCTATAACAGTGCCATTCAGAAATTATTAATTTCACATGTACCTTGATTCAAATGTGACATTTGAAAATCTGACATACCCCTCTCCACATTTGTAGTTTTGATGAAATTTCTGTTCACCAGTAGAAAGCATTGTGAATAAATTTGTATACATTATGTGACGCAAAAAAATTTACATAGCTAATAGAAAATGATGAGGAGGAGAAAGTGGAAGGGCAAAACATTTCATGAAGCTGAACATCAACATATTCTGAGTGCAGGCTCCTGCTGGTGGCTTTGCTTCAGTTTCTAAGGTCCCAAGACCACAAGAAGTTATTCTGCATACTCAGGTAAATCCAAGTACATGTTTTCTTTGATTCCTCTAATGCAATGATTCTTTATGTCTTAAATGTAAGTTTTGGTTAGTTCACAGCTTTGAAGTATTTTAGTTTGTGTTAAATGTTTCGTCATAAAAACAGACTATTTTTATGTCGTTATCAGAATGTGAAGGCATGAATTCTAAACACGTCTTACATCTTTGGTAAAGATGTGCAAAGACAGAAAATAAAGTCATAAGCTCATGTCATTTTTTTGTTTTATTTCCAAAAAAAATGGCAGAATACTGACTGTTCAATAGACCTATTCAATACAGAAAATTTCCAAGAAAATTAATTTTTTTTCACTCCTGATAACAACTCTATTTCTATACAAATTCCAAGGTGAGATCAAAAGATTTTCAGATTTGGAAAAAGCAACAATTTTTATATGGCTAAAAAACACATGGGCTGCACAGTGGCGCAGTGGGTAGCGCTGTTGCCTTGCAGCAAGAAGGTCCTGGGTTCGAATCCCGGCCCAGGGTCTTTCTGCACGGAGTTTGCATGTTCTCCCTGTGCGTGCATGGGTTCTTTCCGGGTTCTCCGGCTTCCTCCCACAGTCCAAACACATGACTGTCAGGTTAATTGGCCTTCCCAAATTCTCCCTAGGTGTGTGGTTGTTTGTCCTGTTTGTCTTTGTGTTGTCCTGTGACAGACTGGCGACCTGTCCAGGGTGAACCCCGCCTCTCGCCCAGAACGTAGCTGGAGATAGGCACCAGCAACTCCCGACCCCGTTTGGGAGAAGGGTGACGGAAAATGGATGGATAAAAAAAACATTAGGGCTTTTTGTTTGTTTTTAATTGTAGTGTTTCCATCAAGCAAATGTATTTTCATAATTCCTATTTGCACAATATTATGATCAGTGGAAATGCAGCTATTGAGGTGACATTTCAGTATCTGTTGTATTGATTTTTCAGCAGTACACACAGGAGCAACTAATACAGAAAGTGTATTAGTTGTGTTTCTCATGCTTTTTTCAAAATGTTAGACAAATCCATGGCTTAATAATTTGAACATTTAAGTGTTCGAATTATGAATGCTACAGTGTTTCATGCATAGGAATGCGAAATGGGAGTTTCATTTTCTATTAAATTGCTTCTTTGAAAGGTACTGAAATGGAAGAGAGAGGTCTTCAAGCTATTTATCACATGGTCCATGATAGAATCATACTTTTCAACAGCTCGTTCAGACGTCTGAATCCCACTACCATATGTCCATGCACAACCCCTTTCTTGTCCTCGCTCTCAGAAGTCCGAAAAGTTCCACTTTAAAAAGTGAAACTTTTTAAAGTTTTAAAGTAATTAAGATTTAGTCTGAATCTTAATTACTTCAGATTCAGACTGAAGTAAGAATTTGTGTGACTCGAGTACGTAGTCTGTTTTCCTGCACCTCGCGATCAATTGCTCCTGTCCTTGCTTTTCCTCCTGCTGCAACCTTAAGTTGTACACTTTTTGTACCCCGCCATTGCAGGGCAACATGGAGACAGACAAGACAAACAACCATGCACACACACTCACCCCTGAGGAGAAGTTATACGGACCAATTAACCGAACAGTCATGTTTTGTACTGTGGGAGGAAGCTGGAGTATCTGGAGAGAACCCACACATGCACCGGGAGAACATGCAAACACCTTGCATGTTCTCCCTCTGCATGTGTGCAATCACAGAAAGACTCCGGGCTGGGAATCAAACCCAGGACCTGGGGTCAATTCTTGGTGCAAGGCAACAGGGCTAAAAAAACTGTACCGCTGTGTGAGTTTGATTTATGTCTTAAAATTTCCAAGTTTCCAAATTAGAGACCACCATTAGAAATAAGAAGATCAGAGGAACAGCTAAAATTGGGTTTACTTATTCATCAGTTAACCATATTGTAAAAACAGGCCTACAAATAGTCTTTGTGGTGTTTGTGGTGTAAAGCCCTGTCGTCACTAACACCACATAAATGAAATCTCCTTGTTTGCCGTTTGCATCCAGCAGAGAACTTCAACGTAGTGACTCCAGCTCTTTGTGCAGGGCCTGTCAAAAGCTATATGGAGCATTAAGCACAAAATGATTTAGGGACCCCTATTCTTGTAAAGAACATCACCACCACTAATAGTGTTTCAATGTAAACTTGTCATAAGAGGAAGAACTGAGCCTGTTTTCAGAGCAACATCCCCATATTCATTTGGTTTGATTTCCATTTAACAAAATCATGTTTTCAAAACTAAAGAAAAAAAAACTGTTACAACAACTTCTCTTCCTGAGAAGGTTCAGTTCTTCTCAGGAAGTACTGAGCCTGAGCTCGTTTTCAGAGCAACATCCCCCTATTCATTTGGTTTGATTTGCATTTAAGAACATCATGTTTTCAGAACTGAACAAGGAACTATACCTGTGCTTGTTTTTATTTTACATTTTACCCATATTCTGAACGATATTGGTGGTACCAACCTTAAAATGTTTTGATATGGACCTTTTTTTCTTCCAATAATGAGCTAAAGCAAACCACTAAATTGTATATTTCTCTACTAAAATAGAGCATCAAAATCATGTTTGTGTTTTACAGGTTTGTCAGTGTAATGCAAACTTGATTTTTTTCCCCAATATGCAATTGATAACTGGCTTACCACTTGTTGCATAATAACCTACATCTCACAACAGCAAATAAAAAAAAAGTTAAGGAAGAACAATAACTAAAGAACATCATAATTGAGGGACTAACTGGGGTCTCACACTGAGGGTCTGGAAATTCAACCATACACAGGAGTACCCAAAAGAAAAAAAAGCCAGATGAACAGATTTATGAGTGCGTATGTTGGACATGTTCAGCTACACTGACCTGTAGTGAAGTGCAGACTACAGCCAGGTAGACAGCCAGAGTTTTTTCCCTTCATGGTAAGTGGTTGCTGGGGTCCTCTGACGACTGGCAAATCTGGAACACAAAGCAGAGGTCATACCTGCTGGCACCTCAAGTCTGTGGCAAGAGCAGAAGGGACTGGTTGTCGTCTCTTGGTGGGACAAACTATGAGAAACTAAATTATTTGAGTAAGACTGACTTTAATTTTTCATTTTAAACAATTTATGGTTCAAGTTATAGAAACTTAGTAAATTGAGTTGGACAAAGTTTATGAAGTGAGTTGGATGAAATAATAAATTGAGTTGGTCAGATGGAGGACAAAACTGGCATTGAACTCAATTGTTTCAAGTAAAGTCAAAGTAAAAAGTTCTTTTAAGTTAACAATTTGTAATTTTTAAGTTAATTGAACATAAAAAGTAAGTTGTCATCACTAAACCAAAATAATTAAATGAGATTAATAAAAAATAAGCCATAAGATAAATTACAGCCCCAACACACTTTTTAGGGTGTTTTGAGCAGAATTACTGCCAGAAATAAGAATGGTGAACCAAAACAAAGGAAATGAAGTAAGAGACAAAATGTTGCCTGTTTATCTGAAGTTCAGTTTAGTTCATTAATCTAGATCATGATAAAAAAATAAAATAAAATAAATAGCACTCCTCACCTTTCTATTTCTCTGAGGGCACCTCACCGACAGGTTTCACTTTACTAGCTTTAGACTGCAACAGAATGGCAGCCTTATTGTGTCAGATTAGCTAATGTTCTTCTGCTTAACATTTAGCAGGTGAATTCAGGACAGTGCTGCTTTCCTGCTGTTCTCAAGTTTGTAGAGATCTCATCTTTAGAAACAACAAAGTGAGTAGTTGCTTATTTTCTACGGCTTAATATCTTTGGCTTTAATGAAACACATAGTGTGAAAATTACTATAGAAATGATATGTATTTTCTTAAACATGATATATTATTAATTGTAAAATTGTATTATGTTATATTTTTAAAGCAGTTTATTTAGCAACTTTTTTTCATTTAAGGTCAAAACATGGAAGGTGGACATGATCAAGAAATTAATCGAGAAATCAGAGAGCTGACAAACCGCGACCCTGCAGCTGCAGCAAGAATGATAAATCAATATTTAGAACAGATAGATAATATTCCACTCAACATTGGCATCACAGGAGAAACTGGCTCTGGCAAGTCTTCATTTATAAATGCCTTTAGAAAGATCAAGAACGACGATGAGCGAGCTGCACCTGTTGGTGTTAGAGAAAACTCAAAAGATGTTCCACCATATTTCCATCCAAACTACCCAAATATCATCTTATGGGATCTTCCAGGCATTGGTTCGACCAAGTGGCCTGCAGACAAATATGTGAATAAAATTAAGTTTGAAAGGTTTAACTTCTTCATCATCATCTCAGATACTCTCTTTAGGGAAAATGATATGAAACTTATAAAAGAGATCCAAAAAATGGGGAAAAGGTTCTATTTTGTTCACTCAAAGATCGACCAAACCTTAGCCAATGAGCATGGAAATCAGAGGAACTTCAATGCAGAAAGAATTTTGGCTATAATCAGAGAAAGATGCATTGGAGGTGAGTATCACTTCTTTATTAAATAAAATATATTAAATACATATATATATATATATATATATATATATATATATATATATATATAATAAATACATTTATTATTATTAAATGCAAATGCAAAGACCCGTGTATAAGTTTAGATCTTTTTTATGTAGCAGACTTACTTTAAAGACTTCAATGTATGTTGTTGAGAGAATGAGTTTTATACTAAATGACATTGTATCTTGTCTAAACTTTAGGTCTTCGGGAACAAGGATTTGAGGATCCACCAGTCTTCCTACTATCCAGCTTTGAGCCCCAGGAGCACGATTTCCCTCGCTTAGAGGAAACATTTAGAAGAGACCTTTTTGATCTCAAGAAACATGCACTGCTGTGTACCATGGCCACCATTCACCTGGAGGTCATAAACAGGAAGAAGGGTGCCTACAAAGATGGAATAAAGTATTACGGTGCTGCATCTGCATTAGGAGCAGCTGTTCCATTTCCTGGGATTTCAGTTGCTTTTGATCTTGGCATGATGGTTAAAGCTGTTAATGACTATGTTGAAGGTTTCGGTCTTGATGCTTCATCACTGCGTAGACTTGCTGATAGCACAGGAGTACCATACGATGATCTGAGTTTTAGTATCCAGTCAGTTCTTGCTAAGGGAGAAGTAACTGGAGACATCATACTGAAACTGTTGACCCAACTTGGAAGCACATCTTTTTTATTAGCAACAGAGGAATGGACCAGATTCATTCCATTTTTAGGAATCCCCATAGCATCATCCCTTTCCTTTATGACTACCCACAGAGCTCTGAATTTCTTCCTGGATGAGCTTGCTAGTGAGGCACATATGGTTTACAGGCGAGCCCTGGGGTTAAACAGAACCTAATGTGGAGAGTAAATGCAATTTCTTCACACATTTAAATCATTTAGTTGAAGAAAAGCAGGTGGCATTTGACTACCTCCAAAATGAACATATATCGCAAAATCATAATCTGGCTGCATATTTTGATCCTTTTTGGAAATATTTGATCTTTTTTTTTTATAGTGCTTTATCATAGCATTAATTTGCTTCACATGTTGAAATGCTATAACTCCACTACTCTGTGAAATAATGAGAAAAGATTTCTATGTTTTTCTGATGAATATTTAATGAAAGCATAAACATTAACAATGTTACAGTTTACCAATCTAAGAACCTTCCCCCAGTGTGTAGTTGTTGCTAGAAGATGACACTGTTGGTATCAAAGAAAAATAGGTGTAAGCTGTGCATTCATATAGAAAAACTAAAATTAATTTCCATTGTAAAAGTTACTTTATGTTAAGTTAAAATTCATCCGTAAATAAATCAAAGTATGACACAACTAATATGGCTTGACTTGATTACAATAACATTGTTTCTTTATGGTCCATTTGACTAATCCCCTCAACACTGCAATAGCCTATAAAAGGCCTTTCTGTCAAACTCATTGTGCATCATTTGATGAAGAACCTAAACACAGACAACATATTCTAATTTCCAATTAGAATATAGTAAATAATTATTAAATGCATTATTATTAAATCTAAAACAGATACTGTAAATAATATTTTTATTTTTTAAGATTCACAAAAAATGTCTTTGGCTTTCTTATCCTGGATTTTGTAATATGACTTTTGTGATACAGTCCTCTGAACAGTACTCCTGTTTACTGTTCAAAGTAAACAGGAGCACTGCGTGCATTTGTCCTCACATTCAGTCAGATGTGAGGACAAATGCACGTGCAAGTTGAGCAACTTGATCTCCATATGATGAACTTCTTCAACATATGAAGCAGCTTTTAAGATGAGGGCTATGGATCTAATAAAGTACAGAAAGGAATGGTCAGCTTACGTGATCAGCACGTAAGCTGACCATGAATGATTCCATTGTTTGGCGTTGGAGATGCAGGGCTGTGTACTGGATAAATCCAGCAGATTTATTAAGGATGCAACTTTGTAGATGTCCTTATTGTGAAGTGCACGCTATTGTCCAGAAAATATGGTAGTTAAATGTAAATTGCATTTAAAATTTATTATTCAATGTATTATTATTCATTTTAAGCACATACTGTACATAATATTTTATAATTGAAAATAAATAAATCTTGGCTTATCATTTTGGGAAGGTTGTTCATGTTTGCAAAACTGACATTTTTTTTATATGATTTAAAAAAGCAATGAATTATTCAAAGTTGTTTCTTTAAGATGAATCTTCCTTTTTAGCTTTTTTTGACTGTGTCAAAAAAATCCACAAAGTTAAAACCCATAAATTAAACCTGTGCACCCAATTCATATTTGTAACTTGGCCCATGATTCTCACTAGGCGTGTGACTTTATGCCATGCAGTGTCAGATTGACATGAATATTAAGTCATTGATCTGTTACAAATATAATATCTTAATGATGTTAAAAATATGTTTCTATTCTATTGAAGGTTCAACATGGATGGTCCACTTGATGGAGAAATAAATGTACAAATTCGAGCAATGATGGAAACTGACCCAACTGCTGCTGTAGCAAAGATACAAAAATATTTAGAAGAAACAGATAACATTCAACTGAACATTGCCATTACAGGAGAACCTGGCACTGGTAAATCAACCTTTGTCAATGTTTTTAGAGGGATAAATAACAATAGTGAGGGAGCTGCACCTACCGGTTGTGAAAACAAGACTACAAATCCCACCTCATACCATCATCCAGACTACACCAACGTCATCTTATGGGATCTTCCTGGTATTGGTTCAACCATGTGGCCAGCAGATAAATATGTGGAGCGTGTCGAATTAGAGAAGTTTGACTTCTTTATCATCCTCTCAGCTAATCGGTTCAGGGAAAACGATGTGAAACTGGCCAATGAGATCCAAAAGATGGGGAAGAAGTTCTACTTTGTTTGTTCAAAGGTCAACCATAATTTAAGGGATGAAGAACGAAGTCGGGTGGATTTTACAGAAAAAAAGACTCTGGAAAAAATCACTGAGGACTGCATGAAAGGTATGTATCAGAAACATCTTTACATCTAATTTTGCTCATGTTTACAGACACCGTGAGCTTTAACTTAAGGAATGTTTATCATGTCATATATCATTTGTCTTCCAAATAAATGTTGTTGTGCCCTTTCTGTTACACAGGGCTCAAAGAGCTGGGAATTGAGTCTCCACAAGTTTTCCTTCTGCGCAGCCCTGATGTCAGCCTGCAAGGTGTGAAGGAATTAAAGAGCACATTTGAGGAAGAACTTCCTGAACTCAAGAGGCATGCTCTGCGTTTGGCCATGAGCATCCTTTATCTGCAGGTTTTAACCAAAAAGAAAGGAATCTTTCTGTCCAACATAAAATATTATTCTGTTATCTCTGCAGCTGGAGCTGTCGTACCAGTTCCACTGCTTTCTGCTGGTGTTGATCTGAGCTTGATATGTTTTGCATTTAGACAGTATCATGTTGGGTTTAGACTTGATACTTTTCCACTGGGAAAGCTAATTGCTATCACAAAAAACACTCTTTTCTGGAAGGTTTTGATCCAAGTCGCACACACATGTGCAATTGCATCAATGAAAGAGGACTTTAGTTTCATGTCAAGAGTCCTAGCTGCTCCTGCACTGTCCTTTACAACATATGTAGCTCTAAAGGTTTCCGTTACTGAGCTTGTTGAGAAATTATATAGGATTTTCAAAAGGGCTTTGGGGTTGAACACATAGTGCTTACACTACACAGATGGCTCATTTAAAGCAGGTACAATGAACTCTGCAAAAATAAATATATAAATATAGAAATGTAAGCTACATTTCCTTTTTTGTCCTTAAATCATATGATGTCAGAATGATATGTCTTAAAGCAACAGTGTGTGAAATACTTCCATCTTGTGGAATGTTAGAAAATTGCAATTTCTTTAATATTTTAGTACTCCCTAACTTTGAGCAAATTTCAATTAACTTTGATTCGTGAAGATAACAAGAAAACTGTCCCTCTAACAATTTTATTATGATAACAAATGACTTTCTATTTATTAAGATCTCTGATTATTGCTAGGCTTGTTTTGAAGGGGAAGAATTGAAGGCTGAAACATTCATTTGGGAATGATAATGATTGGCATGATTACTAATGATCAACTATAAGGATGATTAATTTGGAGGTAGAGTAAGAGAGAAAAGGTTAAGATTGTTTGGATATATTCTGATAACAGATACACCATTGAAGGTAGAATTTCACCATTTCCACCATCTTTTTATCATAACTGCACGTCTTCAAAAACTGCTGTGTTTTACTACAGATATGCACAGGTCTCAGAAACCAATGTGGCATTAAATGTTTTATCTCTTTAAATATGTACTTAAAGAAATGAATTACTTTTGAAGTTTGTATAGTTCTAGACTAAAATATGATTTTAAGCTTTGTATTTAATATTTGGTCTTGATTGAGTAATAAACATTTTGATGTATGTCAATTTCTTGACTTCAGAGCTATGAAACTTTTATTTTTCATGTATATTTTGTTTGAATCTTACATAAAGAACAGGGATTTTTTTGTTTCAATTGGAAACTTCTCATCAAAGAGGTCAAAGGTCACATGTGGGGTTTCCCAAGGTTCAATACTAGGTCCCCTCTCATTCAATATTTATTTTCTCCCACTCGCTCAGGTTATAACAGTGTAATATTCGGCTTGATAAAAGCAGAACTCACAAAAACACACACAAGGGGGATCTTGGCTCAGGAAAATAGGGATTAAGTGTTACCAGAAATAATTTAAAAAAACAAATATTCAACCACTCAAAACAGAGTTAATAGATTTTTACTAGAAATGATTTATTCAAAAAACCCAAAATTTGATTGATTAATGAAACTAAATTACTCACAAAACCCTCCAAAATAATCGAACTATTCCTGCTCCTTTTTTATAAGATTTTTGTCCATAAAAGAGTCCCATAAGTTCCAAATCAAAACAGCGTCCTGGAAGCGCCTCTCCGTATTAATTCCCCGGTCCCGAAGAAAAAATCCAAACATCAAAAAATCCCCCAAAAAAGATGAGAAAAAAAGAAGAGTGGTACCACCCCAAAAATCCCCAAAAGAAAAATAAAGTCCAGATCTCACCGGGAGCAGAAACAGAAACAAAAAAGAAGTAATTATTTTTAGACCTAACGAGGAACGATCTAGAGTCAATGCACAGCTTCAGTTATTACAACTAAAAACTAGCGATCAGGCCCGAAAGCTGGGAGTAGTGATGGACTCTGACCTGAACCTTCAGAGCCACATAAAGACAGTTACAAAGTCGACCTTCTTTCACCTGAGGAACATATTCAGGATTAGAGGACTGATGGCTCAGCCAGATCTAGAGAAACTCATCCATGCGTTTATCTTTAGTCGCATTGATTATTGTAACAGCGTCTTCACAGGCCTGTCCAACAAATCTATCAAACAGCTGCAGTTGATCCAGAACGCTGCTGCTCGCGTTCTCACTAGAACCAGGAAGATAGAGCACATAACACCAGTCTTAATGTCCCTACACTGGCTCCCTGTAGCTCGAAGAATAGGTATTAAAATATTGTTTTTAGTTTACAAATCACTCAATGGTTTAGCGCCACAATACATTAAAGATCTGCTGTTGTTGTAGCAACCTTCCAGACATCTCAGGTTCTGGTTCTGGTCTGCTTTGCATCCCCAGAACCAGAGCCAAAATAGGAGAAGCAGCATCCAGCATCTATGCACCACAATTTGGAACAAACTTCCAGAAAACTGTAAAACAGCTGAAACACTGACTTCCTTTAAATCTCGACTAAAAACGCACCTAACAAGAGTTGGATTTGACACGTAATCAATTACAAATTTAATGATTATTGGCTGAAAGTGCTGCAATTGTATCTAAAATGTTTTATTTGCATTGTTATGGAACTTGACTTAATGTAGTTTTTGATTATTGATTCTGTTAAATGACTTTGTGTTTATTATGTAAAGCACTTTGAAATGACTTGCTGCTGAAATGTGCTATACAAATAAAATTTGATTGATTGCTGTCAAAAAAGAGTCACAGTTGCTTTCAAAGCAGAGATTCTACTGCACTGTTTTGTTTGTATTGCACAAAATGGGGAGCTTTAGGTTAGGATGTGTTTGTTAAGCAATAAAAATTATTACTTTATGTAGGATGCATTGCACATTCTTGTTTGGAAAAGGACAACTCTCTCAAACACATCTGAAGATGTACCTGAAGTTTAAAGAGTTGGTTGCTGTGAAAGTTTACCTTTACCTCAGAATTTGTTGACAATATGCAGCTGCAGAGACAATCGGTTTTTAGGGACATCAGTTTATTTTAACCCTACAAAAGACATGGGGTGAGAAAATAAAATACAAAAATGAAGTTATAGAAACCAAAACAAAATGGGTTCATTCTTGTACAAGTCTCAGAATTATCCAAACATGGACCACAGTTCAATTATTCATATTTTTAATATAACATTTTGCTGTAATGCTGTGTGTACATACAAAATATACCAAACTAAATAAGGCAAATAAATAGAGGTACAATGTACAGGAACAATGGAACATTCCTCAATGATTTCATCTTTTTTTTTCTTTTTTTTTTTTTAAATCTTACCTCAAACATCAACAAAGGTGTACAAAATGCTTTTCTTTTTTCCAACTGTACATCTTTCAGTGGAGCATTTTTTTTTTTTTTTAGTATTTCCAACTGTAAAAAATACTGACTTCTCACAATTATACAAACTCGAAGAATGGGTGCGACTTTTCTCAGGCAGTACAGACTGTGGTGTAACAGGTGGGTTGCATTCTACAAACAATGTTCTTTTAAATGATCAATAAATCATACTTTGTGTGACCTTCTGTATGCATGCAGATCAACGTCATGTGCATGTAACAACAAATACGGTGGAGACAGAACCCACCCAAAACCCCGAAGAAATTTTCTTCTTCTTTTTTTTTTTAAATGAATTTCCACATCCCATCCCTGCCGCTCACACTGACTGTCAACTTGTTTGACGGCGGTCCAGCCAGCATCCTTGTCCTCACTTTCCATTCTTCTCTCTACACACCTTACTTTTAGCAACACTAATTTGCTGCACAGCTATTGTCTTCAGAAGGAGCCAAGTCCTTGAAACTGGTGCTGCAAATGGAAATGTCTCATCATCATCATCATCATCATTATAAAAAGTGCATTGAACAAGCTACTAATTTCTTTCCTCTGATTTCCATCTTTACACTTCAAAAACAGCCAGTCAATGGCCAAATAAGCATCCAAAAATGTAACAACACAAACATGTATTAATACTGACAACTTTTCAAATATCCCTCTGTGAATACTCTGCACTAAATGGGTTGAAGCTCTAAATGAGGAATTTAAAAATAGTCTGCTGAAGTCTGGTATATTGACTGATTGGCTGCAAGAGGAAGGAGAGCAGAGGTTAAAAAGAAGAGCTCAAAAATAGATTAAAATGCTGGTTTAAGAAGAGATGACTCCTTTGAATTTAAAGTGTCTAAATAATTTGGTGTAAGGGCTAATCTCTAGAGCCTGCAGCTCTCTGCGCCATCTCAACTTCACGTCTGGGTCTTAAATCTATTAAATATGAGGTGTCACAGTGACAAAAAAAAGGATAAATTAAAGCTACGGGGGATTATCTGCACATTATACAATCAATCACAGCCCAAAGGAAAAAAGAAAAACAGTTGTTTTGAGGCGATTTCTGTAGTACCTGGAGCTCAGATTGACTTGAAAATCAATTGTACCATCTTTGACCACAAGATGGCGCCAGTTACTGCAAACCAACTATAATTTAATGACCATATAAAACAGATTTCTGCAAAGCCACAAGCACTAAAACAGAGGAATGATTTGTGTGAAAAAAACAGGATCTGAGGCACTTAACGGTGAACATTTACAAACATTTAGCAGAAAAGATGTAAAAATATGGGTCAAATGGAAAAGGCCTTTGTTTCGTCCTTTTTGCAGTTGAGCACATGGATGTGTACGGTTTTCCTTATATATGAAGTGGGGATATTTCTTAGCTAATATAAATAAAAATATGAACAAGTGGGTTTGGTTTAATTTAATTGTTGCTATGGAAACAACTGCTTCTGTTTTCCAGCAAACTGAATAAGCGTCTCTTTTGCAACGTCGGAACAATGGGAAAGGAGTTCAAACATCGTATTCCCAGAGACTGACTGCAGTCTTGGATGCCTCACAAGCTGGTATTCAAACCTAGACTGAATGAAACTAGGAAATGTCAAGGTTTTTGAAATGGTTTAGATCCGATGACTTAGATCTGGCTCCCGTATCCTTTAGAAATAGATCTACATATTGCAAACAATTGCAACTCGCATCATTCCTGCTGCTGAGGTTTTGGAAAAGCATGTGCAAATAATAATAATAGCTCCCTCCACCTCCCAACTAAAACTGGAAAATCTTATGAAAACAAATAAAGCTAGCTTCTATGTGTTTTTGGCAACCACTAGCCCAAAATACGTAAGCATGGAGCCTTTGTGTCCGGTTGGTATCCAGTCAATTTAGTCTAATTTTAAGTGCCTTGTTATACCCCAGTGTTACAAGAAAAAAAAAAAAGAAGCAAAAAAAAAAAATTCCCCATTTGTCTGAGACAAATGGGGGATCAATAATGAAACTAATGAAGTATAGTACAGGCAGATCTGAGAAGAAGAAGCTACAGATAGCGACAGTATTGTAAACTGATTAAAGAGGAATTCTCCATTACGTTTGTTTATGGCATTCCTTCATCCGTTTTTTTTTTGTTGGCTAGAGTTTGGATTTGAATGTTTGTCAAAAAAACAAAAACATAAAAAACTACAGTGCAAACGAGACATGAAGGAGTGAAAAAGGATGAGCAGTTACCTCTCATTCGTCAAGCACAAAATATTTAGTAAGTTAAAGTTCAACAGCAAAGTGAACCTGCAACACCGTAAAAGAATGCTTTGTGTACAAAATCCCAAAATGCTGAAACATAAAAAAACCCAAACTTCTACATCTTTGCAATTAGCTTGTCTGCATCTAAATATAAATATATATCAATGCCTAATTGCAGAATATTTAGTCTAAATACATTTACATTGGTTTTTCTTCTCTGCTTTGGCACTACCTAATGCCAGAAAGACTTCCAAACCATTTACACAAGTTGAGGCTTAATTCTTGTGGCACAATCATTGTTCTAGTTTTGTATGTGAGGAGTTGTTTTTTTTGTTTTTCCTAGAAAATTTGTAGTTGGTATGTTCTTGCGGATGCAGTGTGCCATCAGAAGCCACTGGTAAGGATTCATTTTTGTGAAGCAACAGGAGATTCTTGACTCCATACCCGTTGTTTTAGTGTCAGAGGTTTGCGATCGTAGAGCCATTCTGTGGCTGCAAAATCTTGTTTTTCTCTCAGGGAAAAAGCACCATAACTGTGGACGTAATGGCTTCGATCCCCCCCCTCATCTATCTTTTGTGTTTTTATTTAACCTGCCAGGCTTCAAAAGTTTCCAAACTTTCCATTTGGTGTCTATATATATACAACGTGACTGACTAATCCCAGAGTTCTGATCCCGATAACCAAACTTCAGCACCAAAGAGCTCTCAGAAGAACAGAGAAGGTTTCTGAGGAAGAGCAGGAGTGATCGACAAGGAGAACCTGAAGAACAGTGTTCAATGGATACAGTTAGATGACGTGGGACAATGTGTCACAGTGGTCTGTCCATCTTTCCATCCCAACTATGGAGATAAACGGGTCGGAAACAGCTTCAGAAGACCAATCCGAGGAGTGTTGCATCTTTTGAGGCAGCGAAGCTGTCCGTGGATGTCTCTACATGTCCAGTCCAGCTGTTGCTAACATCTGCTCCAAAGGAAGCCGTGACTGTTCAAAGGTCTAGATTGAAGTTGATCTACGCCACGGCAAATTTTAGTTCTCTTAAGTTTTGCTTTTCTACTTCCTCTTTCCAACTTTAGTAGTTCACCTTGGTGACGGCTCTCTCTCGGCCACCACCTTCCACTAGCTGGTTGACGGAGCGCTTCCGGTTTCGCTTGAATTTGTTAAGGTCCTTGTCGAAGACCTCCCCAGAGCGTAGCGCAGAGACCAGGTCGTCAAACTCCCCGCCGACCTCCTCTGGGGCCCCGCCCTTCTTAGCCCGCCGCTCACGCTCCCTCTGCTCCTTCAGCTGAATAAGGATTAAAGAAACCGTTATTATGAAGAAGTTGAGAGTACGTTTAGTCAGACGTAGCCTCTCGGGAGTGTCTCACCATGGCCTCCATCCGTGCCCTCCGCTCTTCCTCCTCCTTGCGCCGCTGCATGTTTTCCAGGTCCTGCCGAGCTTCACTGAACGACTGCAAAAAGATGTCGAAGATGCCGAAGAAGTCGTCAGGCTGCATCCTCCCTTCTTCTTCTCCAAAGTGCTTCAGAGATTTGGCAAACTACAAAGAGAGACGTTGGATTTTAAGGTATAAATGAATGCACAAACTGAATCTTCTGAAATGATCCAGATTTTCCACAATCAACCTAATGGCCACGCATATGGATGCCCTTCAAAATAAACTCTGGAATGTTAAATTCATTTTCTGAAATGCTGCAGGAACACATGCATCGCAGCAAGGCTGCTTGATTTGACCACCGTATGTCCACACAGTCCTGTTCAAGCTGTTCAGTGCTCGGTGCCAGAACGCTGCCTGGAGCCAAACGTTCCGACACAGTCGGCTCTGTTCTGCAGTACAGACACATCTTCAAATAGAAAGAACTTCAGTCCACTTTTCTTCAGTCGAGAGAAAAATAATATATTTTCATCAGTTACACGTTGTATACAGAAACTAATGAGTGTCCATGCAAACTATTTCACCTCAGAAATAAAGATGTGTGCAACTACAACTTCATATCCTTTTTTAATGTTTTAAAATTACTTTTACTTCTTTCCTTTGCTTTGCTTTATTTTCCCCCATCTTACAATCAAAACTATGTGAATACCAACAGTTTTACCAGTTGGTGGAGATTTTTGTGTGAAATTAGCTTTTAAAGGTCACAGAACAGGAGTGGATCCCACAGTGGACAATGACCTCAGTAATGAGCTAAATAGCAAAGCTTTGGTAAGTATTGGTTAATTAATTGCTATGGATGAGTTTTCACCTACACTGTTATGAGGTTTAGATCATTTTTATTGCCACTTGCTCATTTTACAACTTGGGATTTTTTAAAGGTATTAACAAATGAAAGAAGTACAGATGTTAAATATAAAGCTATATTAATTTCATCCAAAATGTTGGAGGAAATTCAGTTATGTAAGCTAAGCAGTAAAATCAAGAAGAAAGCTAAGAAATGCAGCATGCCTTTTCCGCTTCTATATGGGTGTCGAGTGACAGAACATCTTAAAATCCCTCTTGTTTATAACCGTCTAGTTTTCTGTATGTGGTCTCGGCGCTGTGATGAAAAACACAGTTGCTCTTTTCTGAGGAAGCAAAACCATCCTGTCATTATGGGCCCAGTGTCCATGACAACAACCCCACCATCATCCCTCCCCTCTGCTTGTAATTATGTATCTGGTCAGAAGTGTTTCCTCTGGTCCCCCTCGGGATCTGAGCTAAATGGGTAAACAAAAACACTCAATGAACGAAGGAATATGATTTTCATTGTGTCAGGCAAAACAAAGCAAAGCAAAGCAGAGTCCTCCTCTGAAAGCACTTAGTTAGCATTTCTCCATTTAGTTTAGTGACTAGTCACTAGCTTAGCTAGTTTAGTGACTAGCTAATGTGTTCACTAAACATTTGAGAAAACTTGAGCATGAAAATACAAAAAGAACACTTGGTATAATAAATAACAAAAGTGCATAAAAATCCCAGTTTATGTTAAGTGCAACATGAAAAATGCTTCAACTGTACGAACTTATAAAATTTCACCCAAACTTTCAAAAAATATTTAATCCTGGTGAAAGTTCAGAATTAAATATTCTGAGCTTTAGAAGTTAAAGTTGCATGAAATGAAGATTGCAGAAAATGCAACAAGTCAAATTTGTCTTCAACATTCATATATTTTAATTAATACATGTTTCCATGTAATTTCCATGTAATTTTCAAAAAAGAATTTTTTTTGTAGTTTTTGTTTTTCACCAAGTGGCATCACACTCATTTCAGCTGGCAGTCATTGAAATATGAGCATGATTCACTATTTGCCTCCATTCACGTTTTTTAGTAATTAAAACGAACCTGGATGAGCAGATGGTGGATCTGCTTTGATGATTTCTCACTGATCTATACATTATTTGAAGAAATTATTGTTAGCATGGTCTTACACGATTACTTAGAGCTTACCAAAGATCTAGAAGTGCCAGTTTTAAAAGTTCAGACCTTGCAGTTCAACATACTGGATTAAACTTAAAACATGGATATTTACGGCCCACTAAAGCTCGTAATTTTTGGTTTTAATCTAATTTTGAGTATCCTTCTTGGTCAGAAACAGAGAAGGTTTTATAGTCCAATGAAATACTTAGCTTTTTTTAAAAAAAGAAAAACCTCTAAGTGATTCATGACCTTTGCAACAGTAACCCTTTGTATCGTGCATAGCAATGCCCTGTTTCTGTAGCAGCCGCACACATCTGTTGCCATGGAGTGTTATTAGTCTTTGTGGGCTGATCTGTTTGGTCATCCTTCACCTTCTTAAAGAAGAAACACACATCCCGACTTCCATATTTGTTTTACACTGAAAGCCCATCAGGCCATCAGAGGACCTTGACAAACACCCACTTACCAACCACACAGACATACACAGCTGTGTGTTTGGAGTCTGGGCTGGAGAACACAGGTTCTTTTGTTTTACTGCACTAACTGGTGCCCTATTCTTCCCAGTTCGTCTCCCATGACGTCCAAACTATGATCCCTCCAATATTCACCCTTCCTTGAGCAAATAATTAACCAAAAGGGAGGCTCTGCATGAAACTCATGAACCTGGTTTCATGTCTGTTTCTTCCGTCTGTCTTGAAACTTGTTTATTCTTCTGAGAAATACAGCTGTTCAGCTCTTCAACACAGTCGTTAATTAGAGAGGATAGATTGTGCAGTACAATGTAAAATCTGTGCTGAAGTGCCACTCTGTGAGATTTAGAAGCATTCAGAGTGCTAAATGCGAACTGGAGCAGAGACAGCCAGCAAATTAAACATATTCCCATAAATCTTTTCAACACCGACTTACTCCAACATTCTCTCCAACCCACTGACGTCTTCAGCTGACACACATCCTACCATACATCAGTACTTGAGCCAGCGGAGTTCAAAAGGCCAGTTGTTCCACTTGTAAATGGAAAGAGAGGGGATTTAAAACTCTAACTTAAAGAGACAAAGAGAAGATGTGGGAGGGGGGGATTCCCGAGTAATCTTTCAATTCTGGGTTTCCCCAGCCCGGCTGAAATCGCTCCGCAGGACTCAGAGGTGATGTCCAGAGGCTTCATGCTTCTCAGATTCCACCTTTTTTATTCTTTATTCCTCAGTCCGCTTGACATACAGGCTTGTCAGCGAGGATGACTGGCTTCAGATCCACTATAGCCACCCACGTGGCCATATGAGCTTTCGCTCTGATGGTCTCTTAAATTCACCCAGTCTTTCATGTCGACATAGCGTAATTCTGCAGCCAAGGTATCCACAGTAAGAACAGATTGGAAAACTGATGACATCAGCTTGCTCCAGAAAGTTATTGAGTTACCTTTTCCTTGGCTTCACTCAGCTGGTCCTCCAGTTCAGAGAAGCTAAACCCAGCCACAGTGATGAAGTCACCGATCACAGCCACAAACTTATCCCCACGTTCCCTCATCCTGCTCTGCTGGTAGTGCAGCTCCTGGTGGGAAGCGACAGGGACACGAAAGCTGGTCACTGAGAGTTTACCAAACACCTGAATGAATTATAATTGCTTCAGTCTTCTGTGTGTGGCACGGCCGCGCTGCAGAGCGGCGACCGTTAACAGCGTTTAAACACCTCGGTATGCCGTACATCACTGTTTCTGCTCAAAAGCATAATTACAGGCGGCAGAAGAACCAGCGGGAGGGAGAAAGAAACTAATTCAGTCCAACTTACCGCCTCGAGAGCCTTCAGCCCACTTTTGATGTTGTGCACTTCTTTTTCCAACTCTGACAAACTGAGGAGAAAGAAGATCAACAAAAGTTTGCAGTTATTAGTCACACTTTAGTAGATTGCACCTTGTATTATAAACGACATGAAGTTGATGCTGAAGTTTGGGGGTAGAAATATTCTTACTTGACTTTGGCGGCTTCAGGGACACTCCTGAGGTCTTCCTGGATGTACAACGTGTCTGGGTAGTTCTTCTCAAAGATCATGATCAAGTAGTGCAACATGGTGATGTTCCTGTTAAATTAAAAGCAATGTTTAATTTGGTTAAACTAAAAGTTTGCTCCACATAGAAAAAAAGAGAAAAGTTTTCCTCTGTCAGTAAAAATCCCAATTATCAAAGATTCACAGACTGAAAAAAGAACAAACAGGTTTGAACAATAACACTGTCTGCTTCTAGCAAACTGTCTAAACTTTGAGCCTAATAGTTTTTTTTTTTACCTTGCAAAATTTCATTTTATTCTTCCCATATTCCGTATTTCTTATGTGACAAAAAAATACCTAATCAGCAACATTTCTTGAGATTTTAGGGCTTTCCGAACGAGCGCTGACCCGCGCGGGTACAGTTAACGTCAAGTCATTTTGTTATAAAAAAAAAAAGTTGAGCATCAGTTGAATGTGAATGTTTCAATATTTTAAAAAAAGCAAAAAAGATTTTTAGAGTTGTGACACACATTCTAAAAATCTCTTCAATAAGACTCAACATTTGCTATAAACTTTTTAGGAATACTTGTTTCTTGGCACATTTGTCTGTGTAGAGATTGTTGATCAGTTACCGCGGTAACACACCTCTAAATAGCAGCAAGGCCCTGAGGAAGCGATGTGATAATTACAAATATGACATTCTTCTGAAAATATCAATGCTCCCACTTATTGCCTCAAATGTACTGTGTTCGGAGAGAGTTGGACAGTGTAGAGTTTCACATGCTGGATCCAAAGCCCAGAGAGCACAGAAGAAAATTAGGTCATGCAGGCAGTGGAGTAAAAGTGCTGTGCTTCAATTCATCTCCCTGTTTATATTAAGACACATCTGAGTCACTGGAAATCATGCCAGTAGTGCCTGTTTCCGTGGCAACACCGATGGCTCGGACAACATTTCATTACTGTAAAGAGAAAAGAGCTCCCACATGCTGTTTGTTCGAGCGAGTCCATCTTGTCTGCAGCTCGCTGAAGTACTTTCATATTTTTCTGTCAGTTTCTTTCAAAACTCTGCTTTAACTTTTGTAGAAACCAGCGGATGGTGAGGAAACGCTGAGCAGAGGCACTCTTTGTTCATTCTTTTACGGGGTTTTCCAGCTCTAGTTGCCTTTATTTGATAGTGAAATGACAGGGAAGCGGGTTGTGAGAGAGGAGGAGGACATCCAGCAGGCCGGGACTCAAACCCAAAGCGCTGCTGGTTCTTGTCCTCCGTACACGGGTGGTTTGCTTTACCGCAGGGCCTCCTCTGTTCATGCTTTTATTTTCTAATATTTAAATGCTAATGAGATAAGATTTGCTTTTATGACAGGCTACAGATTTCATTTTTTTTTTCCAATTTCAAGTCTCTGATGACTGAAATTAACATTTTCACGTTGGATTCTGACCATCTACTCTCCCCATAACATTGAATTGTGGTAGATTATTGGCTATATTGCTATATCAGCTTACTGCTACCTTAAAGAATTGCCAGAATAAAGGGTTTCTAATCAAAACAGGTTTTATTTTCTCTTGGTCAGAATATCTTAATGGTGTCTACAGAGGTTTCTGTTAAAATAATAAAACAAACAAAAAAAAAAATCAATCAGGCAGCTGCATGTGATCCAAAAGAAACTGTTCTGCCAAGCACCAGTCTTTAAATCACTGCTCTGACTACTTGTTTGTAAAAAGAAACATTAGATATTTATGAGACACTCAATGGTCTTGGACCTCGATGAATACCAGACTTGCTGCTCAAACTATACAGACCTCTCAGGTCATCAGAGAGGTCTTCACTCTGTTTTCCCAGGACCAGAATAAGAAAGATGAGGTACAACGTCATCTCTACACTAATCAGTTCTGACACAAACTTCCTGAAAACCTGAGATACAATTCGTTCCTTTAAACCAGGACTTAAAATATCACCTTTTATTGCAGCTTTATTAGTCAAATCTGAGTTTTTTTGTTTGTTTAAATTTGCAGTTTAAATTTTATACTCACATATACATATTACTCATGATATACATTTTGATCTATATCGTGTTTTTAATGTGTAATGTTTTGATGTGTTTCATTTGGTTTTATCTCTTTTCCTTTGTTTTCCTACGAAGCACTTTAAATGAATGTGTGTACAATTAGTGCAAATAAAAAAAAAGAAAATTGTTTGTGATAATTCTAGATTAGAAGCCAGTGATGAGATGCAGAAAGAAAGTTACGGTGAATTTATTTTGTACCTGAAACCATTGTTTAAAGACCACAGCCGACTGCAGCAGCTGCAGTCTTTCACTGATTTAGTTCATGAGACCTACTGTATGTCTGAAGTCTTAGGAGTTTGTTATGGAGTTCAAGTCAAGTCTTAAAATATTTTGTTTTGTAAAACAAAGTCTTAGACTCAGGTCATCACTGCTGCAACAAGGCTCAAGTCCCCCTCTGTTGCCCACCTGTCTATGCTCGACTTGGTGTCGACGATCTTGTTCAGGCTGGAAACCTTGAATCCGAAGGCGTTCCCCCGCTGGCCCTTGTTCATGAAGTTTCCAAAGGCCAGCACCACCTCCAGGACCTGAGTCAGACGCTTGCTGCGGACCACCTCCACGGAGGCGTTCAGGATGGCTGCAGAAAAAAACGGAGAGGAAAAACGGCTGCTGAGATCATGAGTTAAACTTGCTCAACTTTGTATATTACATAACTAAGTGGGCTTAAATTATTCCTTCCACTCTGTTACTCCTCTCAAACACTACAGAGCTCCAAATTCAACTCCGTGTTCCCCCAGAATTTCCTTTATTTTTAACATCATTCACGATGAGTGATCGGAATTCTCCATAACAACTGGGCGGCTTGGTGGGAAAAGTATCCTGTCCTTCCATCAGTAAAACAGCAAGAGGGGAAAGGAATACACTGAACATGAGCCAGCTCTGTCTGTTTCACTTCCCCTGAGAAAAGACCATCTGGCAAAGTACAGGTGGTTCCCCGACTCCACAACGGAAACCATCAGTGTAACTGTGAAGATCATTAACAAACATCATATTGTTATTGTTACACTTCTTTGTGTTGTGATGAAGCATGGGAACTGTTCTCCTGACTCTGGCTGATGGAGCCTTCTTCTAAAAAAGGCTCCCATTGAACAGGCTGGGTGGTCTGCAGACTTACAGTCTAATCTGCAGTATGTGACAAAATTACATGAATAATAAAACAGAATGAGATTTTATTTTATTTTTTTCTTCTTTTTCACTGTGAACATCGATGAACAGTGTGGTCAGGGGACTTTTGGATCCAACAACAGCAATTGTGAAGGTTTCTCTTCTCTTCCCGGGCCAGCTGAGAGTGAAATGTGTGTCAGAATACATTACCCTAACCTCAGACTACAAGGAATTAAGTTTCTCAGAAGAAATTATGCAGCACAAACAGAATCGAACTGTCAGAGCGAATAAAAACGCCGACAATAACAGTGCGATGTTCCCACCAAAGCAACCCTGGCTCTAAAAGCTACAGCGACAACTCAGTCATGGATAACCGTGCACGCACACATACTGGAACGCTTTTCCCTGACATCTTTGAAGTGAGATTCAGGTTCACAGCAGATGCTGTCCTTTCTCAGCGTGAGCCAGCTTTCCAAAACAGCTTCCATGGTAACGCGGATGCTGTGTGGAAGACGGAAAAACTGCATAAAGCCAAAACATAGCTGGCCAGCATACGCACACACATGCATAAAACCATGCAATCTCATTTAAAAGCCTGTTCCTTCATAATTTATGTGCAGCTTCAAAATATATTTCTACATTTTCACATTGGTCTGCTCACAAGTTGCAGAAAGTCAACCTGTTGGACAGCAGCGTCATAAATAAAATCATAGCTGCATCATTTCATTTCATTTCTACAGCTGGTCTGAAATCACATTTGATTAGGAAATGAATGCCTTGGAATGGTTTATGACCTGAATAAAACAAATCATTTATTTAATATATTGTGCTTAAAAAATACTGATAATGTGGTCATTAACAGGTGATCAAGTCTGCATAAATTTTAGCAAAATTCAAGAAGTAGAGTAGTACACAGATGATACAGTTCTCCAACTGTATTTGGTTCAAATGACTTGTTAAATGGTACCAGACTTCAGCTATTTTAACATCTTTCCACTGTGTTCTTCATCCCTTTTTACTGCAAAGGCTCGAGATGAACTAAATCTGCAAACATAAATCACCGATAATCGCTTTGTTGGTTAGATTCGTATCCAAGTCGATTCTGACATCCTCCGACTTGCACATCGACAAAGAACAACCTCAGGCAGTTTTTAGGCAGCTGTAGTTTGCAGGTCCAGATGCTGCAGAAGTTCTCCAACAACTGCACAGGCTTGGGAAACGATGGGAAAGATCTGGCTTCAATCTGAACCCACTGGTGAAGATGCCGACTCAGCAGCTGTCTATTTAATAGAATCTTAATTTGATTAGATCCAGTTTTCTCAATATATCCAAAGAGAAATACTTTGCACCTTCTGCCTTGAGATCTGCTAATGGCTCATCTGTTCTGGATATTTAAAAATGTTTTCCAAAGACATTGTTGAGCCGCAAAGTGATATCTGCGAGTCACGATGAACTCACAGTTTATAAAAGTGTGGTTATGAGTTTATAAAACGTTTTTGTGCAATAATGTTGGATTTCTTGTTTAAATGATAAAACTATAAAACCCAAATATGATCCCTTTTATATGGTGACCGCAGAGGCATTCATTCACGGACCACTGAACTATCGAGTTTGTCCTTACCTTCAACCTTAGGCTTGGTTTCAGCTAAACGCTCTGCAAACTTCTTCTTAAAGAATAGAGCCTGCAGTCTCTGCTGGTAGTGGTCAATTCTGACGAGAAGAACAAAGAAACGAGAGGAGGAGACATTAACAGGGGTCAGTTACATTTGTCTTTAGGGGGAGTGAAACTTCAAAAGTTAGAAGTCAGTGAATTGTGCAAAATCCCCTTTCTCACTTTACACTCTTTTCTAAGGCATCCAGAGGGCTCTTGTCAAAGGACGAGATGACAAATGGGGACGTAAAACTCGACTAACGGTTCACCAAAGCAAGGAGGGAGCGTTTCAAAGAGAGACAAGACATATTAAATGCCTGACCACAGGAGATGAAGTCAAGGAGAAAGCATTTGGGGCTTCTGCTACACAATGAATCAAGCTAAAGCTTGGCCTAAAACAGAAATCTAAACCACCCTCTCACACAAAGCGCATCACATTTACCTGCTCATCTCAAAGAGGAAGCGGTCAGCTCGGGCCATCCTCTCCAACTCATGTTTATGCTCTTCTAAAAGATCTATGTCACTTTTCTCGGGGACAAATTTAAGCAGCTGGAAAAGATGCAGAAGCAATGTTTATTAGAACCGCAATAGCTGTAGTTTGAGCTGCAACCAGCTAAAACTTATCAATAGTAATTTTCCTTAAAGAAATAGTAAACACATGCATGTGACACTCTAGAACCACAATCACTTTCAGTATTTCCTTTTCCCCCCAGTAGGGTTCAAATTATGCCTATGACACATTACATGTCTTTTTAATTACATGGTAATTAAATTGTATTTTACTGCCATTTAATTAATGCTAGTTAATATAAACACCATTAATTAATAATTAATTCTATTATATCTAATAAGTGCTTTGTTTGCATTTATTTTGCTGATAAATCTGTTTGTGTTTTATAATTGACAATATTAGAACCAGGTTTCCATCGTCTCATAAAACAATTTATATCAATTTTATATCAATTTGAGTGTGTAAATGCACAAGTACTTTGTAAAACTCACATTTAAAAGCACTGGGGAATCTTTAAATGATCAAAATTGAATTAAATTAAAAATTGAATTGGGGAGAATTCAAGTCCCTGAAAGTGTTCTGTTAATTTTGAACATCTGCAAACCATTTTTCTACTCATTTCTGAATAACCTATAACATCTAGCCTTGTAAAGACGCTGATCATCATGAAGGGATTCATACCTGCTCCAACATGTCTTTGGCTAGCTCCTCTCTCTCGTCCATCTCTAGTATCGCCCTTTTGATTTCTTCATTTGTCATTTTCAACCTGCAGGGAAGCAAAATGCACTTTAATGACATCAAATACTAAATACAAACACAAGCGTCCTGATTCTGACGATCTGAGCACCGGTCTGGAGAACTCCCTCTCGTCCCCTGAGAGCACTGCCAGCTGTTTTCAGACGTACGTGTGCTGAGCTTCAATCAATAACAGCATTGTCAGTATGCGCATCAAAGCTGTATTGACCATCTGCTAACCCCATCTGGGTCAGTCTGCAGCTTTGGGGTCATTTGTTATTGACACGAAAGAGAGTGCAGGGAGCGTGCTGCTGTTTTGTCACAGGCACAGAGGACTCAGGAAGCCCGCTTATTGATCTGTAGAGTGGGGTCAGCATTTAAACCCTCCAAGGGGGCCCAGGACCACTGCTGTTTGGAGATTTAAATGGGGAACATATTGTCAAGTGGATCTTAAAAGACAGCAATGGATTCGGTTTCAGATGTAGAGTGACTCCTTTGGGAGGAGGGTGAATTAATGGATCTTTGATGCGAGTTAACGTTGACACTGATAGCACTTGAATGTTTAATTATAGACTGAATTTCATATCATGCACTACGTCCGGATAAATTCTCTCTTGGCTAAAGCATCCAACACATTTTGTGGCTTAAACAGCTGCTTACATGAATAGCCTATTATGAAGAAGCATAAGAAGCCTACAGAAGGCTGCAGTGTCTTCCTTAATGTGGGACAACTAACTCAGGCTCCAATCATGCCAAGTAAGGATTATTTTGGTTTTAAATCACTGGAAGCAAACCAAACCTATTTGTTTTTATAGGTGGACAACTGCGTTTAAAGCTGCAACACACTCCAAAATAAGTGCTGGAAAAAACATTTCAATTTGGTAGATTTAAATTTAATACGATATACGACTTATATAAAGAAGAATTAGAGCTCGTAACATTTATTATCCGAGTTTCTTCCAGGGATGATTATATAAGGTTATAAACGTGGGCAAGGAGATCTCCTGTAGCAGTCTGTGTTGCAGCTCTGTTTGTCCTGATGCATTGATATTACTGGAGATTCCTTGAACCATTTAATGAAGGATTCTGTGCATCTCTTTTCATTCCTTCTTTAACAAAATGGTTTTTAGTAGTTTTTGCCCAGCACAAATGTGTAGTGAAACTGACGACTCATGGTTTATCTCTGATCTTCTAACATTCAGCTCAACAACAAACTGGATTTAATACACCCAAAATGCATGTTTTCAGACATGCATTTAGGGTATGAAAATGTGGGACTTGATGAAATAAAAAGATCAATTAGCTCAAGAAAACAAAACACTAAGTCACTTTAACGTGGTCATAATTTTAGTTGCATAAGAGCAGCTCTTCCGTTTGGATTGCTTACTTTGAAAGCAAGATGACGCAGTTCTGAGCACGTCTGCCATCGATGACCGACAGCTCTTTGACCTTCCGTGTGCTGACATAGATGTCATCCATAGAGCCGGTCTCTTTCTGTTAAAAAAAAAAATTTAAAAAAAAGAGAGAGAAGGGATTTAATCTGTAGCTCAGATTAAAGAGTATTCACATTAACATCCTCGTTAACATTTCCTCCTCACTTCTTTGCGATATCTTTAACTGATCAAGGAAGGCTTTTCTGAGATTTAACAAGGTGTTAATGAAGAGGCGTGACTCGAAACAGCAGAGGGAAGCTGAAAGGATTGCACTTGCTTGAGATCAAGTTACCTTTAGACACAGAAAGAGCTTACACAAGGAACAAGGATCAGAAGCGAGCCTTCACAATATAACACCTCATCAGAAACTTCTCAGAGGAAGAGCAGAAATGTTGATCCAATCAAAGCCTGTTAGATATGTTGGTTAACCTCACATAAATGTAGTATAAAAATCCCTGAAGCAAAGAATAAATTCTGAGAGAGCTGTTTGGGGCCTGCATGTTAAACACATTCTATTTATGGTCCAGGCTGGTTTCCTGCTCGCCAGAAAAATCTCTGTTTTTGAGGTTGCTGGGCATGACATATATAAAACAGATGTGGATTTTAAAGAAAGTGTCGTTTTTCTGCGTCCGTGCTGACCCGGGGTGTTTGGCAGCTGCACGGGGTTGGCAGCAGGTTAGGTGGACAACTCCCATCCACTGAAACCATTCAAAGCTCTCTCTCGTGGCTCACAGACGAGCGCCAACTCTGCCAGACTGTTCGCCTCATAGGCGCTGATACGACTGACTAAAATGTTGAACTTTTCAATTGGTCACAAAGTGACATCAGCTGAAATACGAGGTGGTGTGCTTTGAACTTTCGAGCAGAATGTCTTAATGGTGTACTTGTCTGAATGCAATAGCTAAAGGACTGTACTAGGTGAAGAAATATAACTCCGTAATTATGGAAGTTAAATCAAAAATGTAAAATAAATTATTGCATTGTTTGTTAAAGTCATATTGGAACATAAAACATTTTGCTTTTAGTGGCAAACTGTGAATCACAAGGTTGCTAATTCAAAAATATGTGAATAAACTGCACCCTACATAACAGCAAAGTTACTACACATCAGGAAACAGATCTAGTCTTTACCAGATTCTACATTTATTGCATCTATCCACAAAGGCTAAAAAGTAGCCAAGTTTAGTTTATAAAACCACCTTTAGCAACTTTTTGCCATTCTTCTGCATGACTTTCTCAGATTTTCACAATTCTGTAGAAGAACTTCGGTCCTTTCTACACCGTTCTTTCACTGATTACATCATCCAGTTTAGGATGAGCTTTGCATTCCAGACATATGACTTCACATCTGATTCTAGATTATTTTGGTGTTTGTGGTCAAGTTAACAAATGAAAAATGCCCAGGTCCTGCTCCAAAGGAAGTAAAAATGATCACCCCTCCAGCAATGTGCTTTATATTTGGGATGAAGAGTTTGTGCTGATTAGCTATATTTGGTTTTCTCCAAATGGTATTTTGCATTATGGCCAAAATTCTCCAGTTTGGTCCTAAGGTCAGTCCAAAGACTTCAGAAACCCGACTCTCCGAAGTCAGACTTTATTGCTTAAGCTGCATTTTCTGGGGTTTTCCACTTCTGGGAGTTTGGTAGATGCTTTAAATATTTTCACTTGCAAATATTTTCTCTGCTGAATTACAGATTTCAAATAGTTTAAAAATGACCTTGTGAACTTTCCCATATTAAAGGGTTCCAACAATATATTGTCTTGGGTTGTTGCTGAAGTCTTTCCACTTCAAGATTGTGGAAGTGGAAACTTTTAACTACCAAAAAGTCAAGGTTTTAGTAGTTAGCAAACTATCAAAACCTTGACTTTTAGAAGTGACTCATAATGATGATCAATTATTCGTGTAGATTTTATTAGCAAAGGATGATTAGCAACTTCAGCAAGACACTTGGTTTTAAATGAAAGTCAAAACTTTGAGAGAAAAAAAAAACATCACAAAAAATAACAAATTCAATATGCAAAGCTGACTGCTGTTTGCCTGGCCGCTGTGAGGCAGAAGGCAAGATGATGAAAGCAGTAATAGTGGATAACCATTGAGGTCAAGAAGCTCAAAGATGTTTAACTCACCTGTTTGAAGGATTGGTTAGTTAGCAGGTCCTGCCCAGGCAGCCGGAGAGAGCAGGGACAAAAAAAAAAAAAAAATTGAGAACACATGCAAAGATTAGCACTGAAGGCCGGAAAGGCAAAAGCAAAGAACTACTAATACTATGTGCAAACTACAAGCTGAAGCTGGAAAGCTTTTGTGAGCGTAACAATGCTAAGTACTTCAAGTTGTCTAGGGTTCAAAAAGATCTACATAAAAGGCTGAAAGATTAACACAAATAGTTTTCTAGTTCGGATTTTGTCTTCTTAAACTGGCCGTGGATGCCTTGGTGGTTTTAATTTTGACTGCATCTACATCAGTCTGACATGGAAAAACAGGACGATGAAATACGACTGTGGCAGACAATTCTACAGAGTGCAAGTGTAAATAAAATACCATTTTGACAGAAAGAGCAATGAAAAGCTCTAAAACAAAAGTATGTCATGTATAAACACAGCATTACTGCCCAGTGAAATTTAAATTAAATTTGGCTCTTTCCAAACGGGAACTAGGCTGTCAAAGACAGGAAGATGTTGGGTTTTTATGCGACTGCATCCACTGGGATCAGCATTTAGGCAACGGCCAGTGCCAATAAAAACCTGCTCTGCACAAATAAATACCTGCAGTATATCACTGTCAGCAACAACCCCAAATGACCCATTCCTCTTTAATAAGAGCTTGCAAGGAGACACTGTGATTGTAACTGTCCGACTGCTGTAAAATGCATTAACTCAACAATGGCGATGCCTCAGTGGAGATGATTTAATGCTCTTTAATGGAATCTTAAAGACCTCACTTTAAACTGTGATTACTTGAAACCAATTAGAACAAATTAATTCTCCACTCAAACCCACTTAAGTGGAGAATATATCTGTGATATAAGGTACAGTTTGTGCAACTGTACATTGTATTACGGAATGAAAAGAGTTCAATTAATTCCCAGCAGAGAGGAGAGTGATTGCTATGCATGGTTTGACTTATTCCCAAGAGATATACCAGTTTTGCTTTCAGTTCGTCTGTTTCAGGATGATTTCGTCAATAAACCTGTTTATTTTCACTACATCTCAGTAACAGGGTTTGTGTTTTCTTGTATTGTGACTCCTTATGGGTTCAGTAATGACCTTGATTCAAGACCTTCCATTGGCTCTCACGCCAAAGTTTTGCAGGCACCAGCAGGAGCTGCAATGACCCATTTAGCAGCCAACAGCTGCTCCTGTAAGCCTGAAGCTGGACCGTTTACACTATAAAAGAGTCGTTCTGAAACATCCGCATGCTCACGCATACCAACACATAGTCAGCTTTCAGCACACACACAAGCCTAAGTGTAATCAGGTATTTATAACCCACAAACAAATCCAAACCTGCTGTCTCTGATATGCTGAGAACATCTTCTCTATGTCCTTCAGGTCCAGAATCTTGAACGCCCTTAGGTCATCAATTTCATTCCAGATGGTGCCGTTGATCATGTTCTGGAAAAACACAGGAGGGCGTTCTTGCTTTCACTCCAATTACAAAACAAACCGCTACTTTATTTCAAGGACTAACTAGATGAATTTGTAAAAACAGCACATCAGTCTATTTATCATTGCAGTTAAGTATTTTCATAAATGATGGAGATAAGAATGTGTAATAATGTTCATATCAAATCAATTAGTGAACACAAATATACATTATTAAAGTACAACTTTGCATTATGCTCCTTTCTGTTTATTTTGTTTCTGGTTCCAGTTTAGGTCTCTTAAATCTTATGAAATATGAAAGAACCGTGATGAATCAAAATTCCTCTAGGCAGATTCAGATATACAATATCATTTACTTACTCTAGACCAGGAACAGAACAAAATGTAAAATTTTCAGTGGTCAAGTGGTGATAAAACATCCAGCTGATGCATTAGAAACCACCACACCTCCAAGAGTAAACGGCACAAATTCACAACTCAAAAGTTGGGTGTGAAATGAGCAAATCTGAGATGTTTTTATCAATGGTGGGTCTTTTTAAATTATACATGTCAGTGTTTGCACATTACTACAGAACTTTTAAGGAAGTCTCGTCTCACCTCTCCTAATTTGCTCCAGTTGAAGGACTTTAGTGGATGAGAAGGTTGAGGAATGGACTTTGACCGCATCATGTTCATGGAGTTGAATGAAGAGGGGATGGGAGGAGGCGGTGCTCCAAAAAGAGGAGGAGCTCCAGGTGGAGGAGGAGGTGCCCCTGGCGGAGGAGGCGGTGGGGGTGGCGGCGGGCAGCTGAACGGCAGTGGAGGTGGTGGTGGAGGAAAGCTGCCTGACATCGGTAGAGGAGGAGGAGGCACTGGCGCTCCAGGAGGCGGAGGGGGAGGCAGCATGGAAACACTGCTGCCCTGCTGAAAGATAAATGGACAGAAGTTAAATATTTTGAATAAATCCATTATTACTTCCAGGGAGAAATGGAATTAAAACTTTTATTTACAGTAAAAATATTCTAATCATCATTAAACACAAAAGTTAAATCTTAACTTATTGTAATACTGCAGTTATGAAGGACTTATAAAACGGTTAACCAATAATGTTTCATGAATAGTCAAAACATAACTGTATTAAATGCTTACAGAGCAAATAACTGTTCATATATCATTTTTAATGGGAGTATTTCTGTAATGTTTGTAAACTTATATCCGATTGCAAGATTAGAAGGGAATTGATTAGTAGTCCAGAGACTGGTATCAGCATTTATTTTTTTATTTACTTCAGTTGTTGGTTGGCGGGGCATGAACTAAAACAAATTACATTTGTATTTTTTTATATTCAACGAAGCGATTGTAATAAAAACATCTTACCATTTTCAGCCTATAAAAGTAGTAGCACCATTTACTTTCAGACATTTTAAGTGAAAATCAAACATACATGAACGGCCGAGACATTCAGGAAAAGCCTGATCAGTGCAGCTGTCAAGAACCAATAAAACAGAAGTTCTTACTGCAAAGTCATTGATGCGCGACGACAAGTCCAGCACTTGCTCTCTGGCCGAACGCAGCTCCACGCCCTCACGTTGCAGCTTGTCCTTCATCTTGTTCAGAGTCTTCATCATCTCGTCCTTCTCCTGGGTCTTTGTCTCACACTCCCTCTCTTTCCTCTCCAGTTTAGCCATTAGCTCTGCATGATCTGCAGTTTAACAAGAACGGATAAAGATGTTCACTTGATGCAGATTTTGTTTAGAAAATCCGTGCAGGCTGGTCGCGAGCTCCTCACCTTTCCTGAACTTCTCGGCCTGCTCTCGCCACAATTTGACCTCATTTTCATTGACCAGCCTGTGAAGGAGACAGACACAAATAAGCACAGGCTTGCAGAAGAGTGCTCACACACGGGGTCAACTGCATTTCAGCTGAGTCAAGCTGGGTCGGTCCAAGGGAATTTAATCATTGGATTTAAAACCTATTGATCAGTGACACTAATCCTTGACTTCCCTATTAATGACGGCATTTGACCAGCATTGACTGAGTTGAAGCAGTTTGAAGCTTGGAAGGAAAACATTAGTGCTGGGATAAACCCTGCGGGGCTGAATAGGTTATGTTTTTTTGTTTTTTGTTTTTTTTTCAGGTATTATCTCTGGGACTTGGCTGAGCTTGGAAATAGGTCATGTTATGTGAGATATCAGAGTTGACAGTGGAGATAATGATATGAGACACATAAACTTAAAGATTAGCAACGGGACATTTTAAGACGTTATGAAGGATGATGAAAGATTGGAAAGTGAAACCTTGAGGAGCGGTGGTAGCCTTGGCTAGAGATGAGAGAATAAACATGCAGCAATAATCAGACATTGCAAATTAAACTTCAAAATAACAAGGAAAAAAAACCACTGAGATTGATATTGAAACAGGTTAACTGCCCTACAAACACATCAATGACCCTTAACCTTTTTCATGTATTCTCCCATAACTACATACCTTAGTGTAATTGATTGGTATTTTATTGCATTGGCCAACACAAAATGCAAGAGTTTGTGTTGTTTTATCATGATCAATACCATCAAAACATAAAATTTGAGGTTATAAAACAACAAGAAAAAGTTTAATAAAAGTTTATTAAAACTTTTGTAAGGCACGACAGTACTTTAGGAAACCGATTCGCACTTAACTGCTTTTACTAAGCAATTTAGAACAAAATGTTCATTAATAAAATTAAGGTCTTTCTTAGCTTGATCATGAAATCCTTTCTTCTCTAATTACACCAGGAATGAATAAAACAAATCTTCTCTTCTTCATCAGCAGGTCAAACATGCAGACCTTTTACATTGCTGTGGAAAACTCTGATTTCTACGATGCTTCAATTTCATGCCCTGCACGCGTGTCCTTCTCCGTCATCGCACCGACCGCAGATGATGAATGACTTCTCCTGACAGTTGTTTTAACAGTTGCTCCAACAAGCCTCTCTTCTCCCTCTGAGTTTTCACGGCACGAGCCTTACATTTTCACCCTCTCACTGTCGAGACGACGCAATGTGGAACAATTCGTTTACATTCCCCTTTTTTTGCAGGCGCAAATTACTCTCAGAGAGTTTATGGAAACACACAATAAGACTTTGGCTGAGGCGTAAAGTGAGTGGGTAGAGTTTGACCGATGTGGTGGATCAGTGATGGGCAGAAATGAAGGTTTCTGTGCGCTCCTGGAAAGGATTGCACTCAAATGATTGCAAAAACAATGGTGGTTGAATTAGTGAACAAAGCAGGAGCTGTCAGGGGCCAAAAGTGAACCACGCTACATGCTTTATGGTGCTTTCACCACAGAGACTAAACACATTAATCACCGATCAGGAGCACAGTTTAAACATAACAAAAGTAAGGAGAAGACAGATGGTAAAAACAGGAATGGAAGCCTGACAGAAGAAGAAACTGAGGTGTTTTGATGTATGGAACAAGGGCCTAAAAATCATCATCTAACACTGCCAATAAAATGTATTAAATCAGCTAAAAAACAACATCAGGTCAGTCTCTGAAATCAATTAAACCTCCACCGCAGACATTAGGAAATGTTAACAATCTTTTGGAAAGCATTCTTGTCGAGCAACAGCCACAACGACACATCCAAACCACCGATTTATAATTCTTGCGTCTCCTGAATAAAATGATGCCGCCTCCTTGTTGCTTCCCTGACTACTGAAGAGTGCTTGTTTCACTGCATCTCAACATGACGGACTTAGACAGACTATTAATGCGATTAGAGGACGTTTCCTTTGATCTGAGGCTTTTGCTTTCATGCCCAACCCGCGCTCTGAGTGGACCTTCCTCAGAGTCGCCCACCGGCCCCCTGCTGCTGCCTTCAAATCGCCTCATCTTCTCTGAGAAGACCGAAGCCCCGACACAAGCACCACAAAAGAGAGCCAGATTTAGTCAGCCCTGAAAGGGGTGGAGTATTCTTATTAAAGTCGATTTTATTCTAGAGTTTATTTTTGTAGCGTTATGGTGTTTTTTTCAGGTTTTGAGCTTAGTACTGATTATTTAATCAAGACCAGGAGCAAGTTCAGAATGAAATAAATCTTTTAAAATGGTGTGACAAAAGTGCTAAAACTATATTATTTACAGTGTAATGACTGCCCCCCCCCCCCAAAAAAAAAAACTACTTTAAAACACAAATCTAAGCCATTTGTTGTTTTACTTTAGAATATCTTTGAAGAAAAAATAATTTATTTGAAAGGGTGAACAAAGATTGCGTTCACATATTGGTACATTTTCTTTCTTTTAATCATTTTGATAGCTGTGGCTTACAGTTCATTTAGATCAGGTTATTTTATTTACATAGCACATTTTCAGAAGAAGGCATTTCAAAGTGCTTTAATCATTTTCCAGATAATGACAATATTGCATAAGACTGATAAACTATATTACTGATACGGAAATGTTATGCTGTTGCCTACTTAAAAATAGGCAAACAGTTGATTTGAAATAAATGTATTATTATTATTATTATTATTATTATTATTATTATTATAATTATTATCATTGCAGTTTAATAAGATACATGTGCAAGTAACAGCAGAAAAATTTTTTATGATAAAGATATAATTACGATGAAGGACTTGATAAAGTCTATTGGCCTTATTTGAAGTTGATAGATCAAAAACAACTGCAAACGTCAAATTGGTGTTGAATTGAAATACTCTTGCTAACAGTTTATTGTTGAGAAGTAATGTAAAGTGCCAATGAACAGTAGCATGAGGAATGGCTTCACTTACATGCGAATAATGTTCTTAACACTGAAGTTGTCGAGTGGGGAGACGTCGGGGTCCTCTCCCTTTTCGTCCTGCAGGACGATCTGCTGCAGGATCCTGTCTAAAAGCTGCCAGTGCTGCAAGCTGCAACCTCCACGTTTATCTGAATACAAAGAAAAAGTCTTGCTTTACATTTGTGATACCAAATGGACCCAGAGTGAACCTGTGAATCTGAACTGAAGATATTTTGGCTCTTTTTTCTTTGACTCACAGGGCATCTGCAGGCAGTGCTGAAGGATCGAGAGAAGATGTGGGTAGGAATCTGTGTGGCTCAGTTTTTTCTTGATCAGCTCAAACATGGCACCAGCACTCTTTGTGTCCACATGGGACTAACAAAGAAAAAAAGATGTTTTATTTCCAACGCAGACCTAACTTTAGAATAAAATGTTTTAATATAAAAAAGAGAAACCCACTATATCAAATCTTTTGGCCAGCTCAGAGTCATCCTCATTTCTCACCATCTCAAAGAAGTCCAAATGTCTGGGAAAAGAAGCAAAACACTGTGAGATTTATACATTTTAGAAACGCAAGCAGCACTAACAGCACAATAGGAGAGGATCACTCACCTGTCCAGAGTGGCGTTATCGTGCTCTCGGAGTTTATCAATAACCGGCTGAATGCCCAACATCAGGAATTCGTACCTCAAGTGGAGACGAAACTCTAGGTTGTCCTGAAAGCAAGAAGCAGTACAACAATATTCAAAATACCTGCAACTGCATAGTCGGAAATTGTCTGGCAATATTTAATGTAAAAAATGTTAAAACAATTTAACAAACAGGAAGTCAGGAATTGTAAAATGTTCTAGAGAACCATGTGAATTTATCAATTGATAAGAAACGTATTGCTAGTGGATGTAGAAACAGTGTCTAACAGCAGATTCAAGCTTATTTTATCATCTTTGGAAAGAAACCACTTATAAGTGAAACACAAAATGTTGCTTAGCACATGCAGACCTCTCCAGCTCCAGCATTGAGCACTGCGTTGATGAAGGACATGATTGCCGTCTTCAAGTTGACTTCGTCCCTGTAGCGACCAGTGCTTCTGTCCAGCTCATTGAGGAGTGTCTGGATATAAATGCATAAGTGGAGTTCAGAGCTCAAAGAGTCAGATTCAAACTGTGATAAGTGGTAATGAAGGCATGCTAAGGAACCCATATTATGCTGACAATATCAAGGAAAAGAAGGTGACACACGGTAACTGTTCTCAGTTCTTTAACTTACCCTAACTTACTTCAGAAGTTTAATCACAGCTCAAACTGACACTTAAAGGCCTCCAAAGCTCACAATGATTCCGATCCCAGGGTGTTAGTTTAGTCTGTCGTGGTACAATTTACTGCAGACCCCCCAGGGGCACATGTAAGATGTGGTTGTTGACTCAGTCTTACCACTTACTAAAGCACTCAACACCTTGCAACCTTGACAAGTTTTAAATTCAATGGCTTGTGTGCCTCACCCAAGACCAACCAGTTGAGTTGCACAAGCAGCTAAATTTAAAATGACCACAGTGATGCAGGCAGGCATCTTGAGAAATTTGCTTGTACCACAGTCATGTGCTGGAGGTTTGAGCCATCATTTATATCTTTCTATTTTAATTCCAAGGTGGAAGACTCGTCTGAAGCAATTTTTCTTTTGTTTTTTCAAAAGTTTTTGTGAGTTGCAAAGACAAGACTAAAATACATACACAAAAGAAACTGACCTTTGGTTGCTGAAAATGCAACTATTCAGAAAGAATTGCTGCAGTCAATGTTTTGTGAGACCACCAAGCTGGAGTGTTAGGAAATAACTGGAGTCCAGAATTAATATCTAGCCAATGTTGGCACAGCTAAGTTGTTTCAAAAGAATGAAAAGACTCAAACTTAGCAACCTCATCAGAACTACGCAAGACTCAATCTGCTGTCATTATCAACTGCAAAGAGAAAGAAGTATTTTCTGTGAAAGCCTGAAGACTTTACTAATTCTTATGGACTGTGACAGAGTGAGAGAGAGCAAAACTGTTAGCAGATAACAGAAAGGTTGGATGAAGTACTGTTTGCTCCAAATAGAAAATATATAAGGACTGCTCACAATTGGAAGCCAGAAGCATTTTAAATACTGTTCTTCTGTCTTATGCTAAGGTCTGTACAGAAAATCAACAATGGACATGAGAAGGTCAAAGTGTTCCAAAAAAACATTGATTTTCAGTTAAAAAAAGACAAAGATTTAATAACCATGTCGACTTCAAAAGATTAAAAAATTAGATAAATAAAAAATTCTGGCTGAAAGGAAGTAAAATCTAAAGAAATTAGGAATATCTACAGCACATTTCCCACGATAGGAGCAATATCATTTCAGCTCAGCTTTACTCACCTGGAATCGAGTCCTTTCTGCAGCATATTTTTGGTAATGCGCCATGGCCTGAAGCACCTTCTTGTGTCCATCAGGCACCAAGCAAACGGCTCCGAGAATCTCCAGAACCGCCACTTTAGTTTTAATGTTCTCCGTCCGCAGGCTCTGAGAGATGGTGTTGATACTTTGCGGATGGGCCAAGACATGAGCGCGTCCCTGCGAGTTGTTCATCAGGGCCTTGATGCAGCCGATGACTGAAGTGTGTATGCGGCTCTCTGACGTCTCGTAGTCCATGCTGCGCAGGAAATTGAGCAGGCAGGTGAGTCCGTCGAGTTCGATGAATCGTGTGACGAACCTAAAGAAGCAGAAGAAAAAGATGTAGAACATTGAGTTATGGACCATCTAAATTGGTCTTTATTAGTAGATTTTGGTCAAAATTGCCGTGTTGATGTCAGATGTAAGAGGAGAAAACATAAGTTTGTTGGAGACGATAGAAATGGACCAACTTCTTCAACTAAGCAAAGATTAGCTCAGACTCGCCAAGAATAGATAATGAACTGGAGAGTCTAGATTTCCAATGACATTCAGATTGTTATTTGCTTTTCTCTTTGCTGCTGAGACATTTCAGTCATTCTACGGATCACTCTCTTCTATCCCACTCATTCGAAAAGCTTGCTTCAAGCAAGAACTGACACTGTTTCTTCAGTTTGACAGAATTCATTTTGCTTCAGTAAAGTTGAGGATTCACAATGGATCCTCTTCATTGCATCCAAATACATCCACATCTTTCCTTCACTCTACTTGAACACATTTCTCTGCATCCGGAATCCACACCAAAAAGTCCACCAAAGCAAAAAAAACAGACTTTTTAAAAGTTTATAACCTCAAGATTGGTCACTTCTCCGCTTCAAAGCTGCTGTTAGCTGAACTAATTAGAAATCAGTGAGTCAATGACCTCTACAGGAGCGAAGTGACTAGCAGGACATGTAAACACTGAGGGATGTCACGTCCAGTGAGCACAGTGTGGGCTGCTTTGTAAATGAGCATCCCACTCAATAAGATTCCTGATAGACCTCATGAATTATTTCAGACAAATGAAGGTTTGTGAGAGGGAGACATAGAGGACAGACGTGACCTGGAGGGGGAGAGTGAAAGAGACACCGAACGTTATGATTTATCGCAACTTGTGGCAGATCTTGGACATTGTTTATAATTTTGTGCTCAACGCCAATTCCTCACCTCCTGCTGTTTTGGCAGAAACACGTACAAAAAAAAAACACAGTTTATAGTATTTACTTTGAGGCAAAGGCTCCTCCTTTGCGCACCACAGATGACTAAGAGATCTCAAGCAGATGTCTAGATAGCAGTAAAAACACTGATCACAAATCACAATATTTGTGATTTCCTCCTGATTGAGAACACAGATATGTATACATGCAATCAGCCACTCTTAATGCACTGAAGTCTTGAAGTTCCCACACAGACACTCGGCGTATAGAGCATTTTTGTCTGAGCACAAAAGCAGCAGTCCTTGTCCTGCACCAAGGTGGCGACAGATAAATCCCATGCATTAAATATGACTTGATTTAAATTCAAAGCAGGCACTGGGAGCTACATCGAGACACAACTGGCCCAACTATGAGAGTTGCAAATTTGATATCTGTGAGGAGTGTTTGGATAGCATGCTGGAATAGTCCTTCGCCTGCTCATGAACCGAGGGCTCTCTCTGGAAGAGCTTTCATAGTTGAGGAGAAATTAGGCTGAACATCCCTGTGATTAATGTATGGAAAGCAGAGGGTGAGAGCTGTTGTTCTTGGAGCCTCAAATCAAAAGCATGGATGCGATTCAAGGCTCTGCATGCTGACTGCTTCAAATCGCTCTGCCGAATTGTCGACCATTTGCCAGAAAACACACACAAAACCCAAACTATGAACCATAAACTAATGCATATGTGTGCATGATCTTTGCATGCAAGAAATTAGCATAAATGTGCTTGCGAGATTTCAACGGGAGGTTCATTTGTGTCTAATCTTCTGCTGTCTCTTTTTACTCCAGTGAGCTCTTAAATAAATGAACCTCCTCCTGCGTCCTATAACTGACATTCACACTCAGCTGATTGGCGTAAAGGTCTTATTGCATTTCTTTCCAATTGGAAGAAGTGCTGCATACTTTAAGCCTCACCTGGGATCAGCTATTGCAGCATATGAGATGACTTGGACTGCTGAATGGCACTGAAAGTAATTCATCCGCACACATTTTTCAGAAAAAAAAATTAAAAACAAGCATTAGTTAAATTGAGGCTCAGATTATTCAACAGTGGCTTTAAAAATATATCAAATAGAACATAGTGTGTTTTATTTGTAATGAGATGATTGCCACTGTTGTAAATTCTGGACTTCAATCCAAGTGAATGACAATCTGTCAAGTGAAGGAAAAGAGTGCTATGCATTGCTACTCTTATTTGTATTTATTTTATTTTTTTGTCATTTGGATGTTACAACATGATAAAGGAAGGTATTGTTGACAAGGCATAAAAAATAATTAAATGAATCAAGATTTGGTTAAATGTGCTTAAAAATATTATACTCTTATAACAATTTATTGACAACTTTGCAGCTTAGTGTGACAAAAAAACATTTCCAAGCATGAAATAATTTTTTATGCTTTAATTTGTTAGCAAAATTAATAACAATGATTTGATCATCCGTGATCTTCCAGACTTTTGACCTTATCTTGAAATCTCATACACTTAATAAGCAGAACGAAGTGGAAAAATAAAATTTAAATTCAGAACCCGAGTCCAGCTAAATGTACTGTTTGAGGTTTCAGCTTCAGTACCAAAGCTGTTTTCCTGTTTGAACCGAGAATGACCCCAGAATGGCAGACAGTGTGCCTAGAGGCACAGCCACACACAGTTATCCAAGTCCAACCCTCCCAAATGCACAAACTCAAGTGATCATGTGATCCCTGGAGCCTTTCTGCTGCCCTTCATGTTACCACCATATTCACACACACCTAAAAGTCTCTCTCAAACACCCACTCGCTCCCATCCAGGGACACTCAGTCACACACAGGACTGATTTGACTAGAAAGGAAGAATGTGAACAAGAGGCCAAGAAAGGCTGTCAGAGGTGCCAATTACAGCACCCTTGACTGGAGGTTTTTGTATATCGTGTAATATCAGCACAGCTCTCATTTAAATACTTTTCTCTTGTGAGGCCTGGTGTTTAACTGAGGTAACATGGAGGCTGAACAAAGGACAATGCACATAAAACTGACATAAACAGAATACGATTAAAGGCTCAGCCAAAGGGCACATCTGTAGAAAATGTATGCAAAATATATCAAGCCATGGACAGACTGAGTTTATGGGGATAACCACAGGGAGCGGTTCATACACGGGGTCAACCAATCTCAGGTGGGCCATGGGATCATAATGTCTCCTGTCAGTGGTCAATAAAGTCAACAGGACAAACAGCAGTGCACTTCCACAGAACTCAAGTAAAAAATTATTTTAAAAAATGCTATTTTGTTTTAAGACGAGATTATATTTTAAAAACATCATTCTCCCAAGGTATTAGGAATGATTTGAAGCTAGCTTAAAGAGATTAGGAAATTGTTTTCTGAGGCTATAAATTAAGTAAAAATTAGACTCTCCGTGCAGTCCGACCACAGGAATCACTCCCTGATGTCTGTTAAAAAGAGCAAACCCTCTGTCTCCTGCCTGCTCCCTGATTCACTGGTTTCCCGTCATATAATTTATTTCCGTCCAATCAATGACAAATTTCCCACAAATGTCAGCAACATCATGTAAAAAAATGTGCTGCGTGAGAAGAAAAATAAATTACGTTGCATGAAGATGAGTGGAGATATACTTGTCATGCAGTCCTTATGATGACTTTTAATTGTCCAATAATGACAATAAACAATAGAAGATGTATGCGCTTATTAAACAGCTTTGCACTTAAAAATTTTAACACTGTTTTAAAACAAATTAAACATGATAACTGAGGTGATATTTCAGACTGTCCTTACAAATTTTTATTAAAAGCTGCTAAGAACAATGTTTATGGATAAAGAAAGTAGACCATCACCATTACTGGGAGATTTCCAAATAACGCTCAACATTGGCTAAATCAACATGTTCTATGACAGAGAGGCTGAAAGCTCTGAATGATAAAACCGAAAATGTTCTGCAACACATTCAGCCTTCTGAAAGCAAAGCCTCCCTTTTCTATCTGCTTGATTTCTCCTTTAATGCTGAAGTATCAGCCTGAATGTCTAGTTTCCATGAAGAAATTGTTCAACTTTTATTTTTATATCATCTGTCCTTCACTTCACACAACTTCATGATACTAATAACTAAATGAGCTTCACTCAGGAAGCAGAGTTGTTATCGCCATGAACGTTTAGAAATGAATTAATTTAATGCAAAAAGAGCTAATATGTAATTTCTGAAAAAAAAAAAAATCACAAATCAGGGCCAGTCACATCTCAATAAATGCACCAAAAACATAACAAAAATCAAAAGTGAATATCATCCATTTCTTAGTTTATAAGTTTGTTATAAAGTTCAAAAAAGATCTGCGTTGTAATTTACACAATTTCCCTTGCAGCCATTAACTCAAATAGAAATTTGAGTTAATGGCTGCAAAGAGTTAATAAAAATTGATCGTCTCAGTATCTAATGAGATATGCGAGTTGGATAATAATCCACAAAATCTGTTTCCTCTTTCCCGATGTTTCTACTTTTGCTTAAATAGACAAAAAAAAAAAAAAAAAACAGTTCAGCGAGTTCGAAATTGAAATGCATAACTCAAGCTGCTTACTACTTTTTCACATGAAAAACTTTAAAGAAATCAGAGTATTTCACAAGTCAGACCAGGGAATTTACGAGAAAAAAAAAACAACTTTTTCTTTCCCTAACAACTGAAACATAAATTTACTCCAAGTATAAACAAAGATCATATTGGGTATTTTTACACATTTGCATTTATGGAGACTGGTGTTTGGTGAAATGGTCTATTTCTGCAAAACAGTTTTTGTTCTTCCTGTCAGCTATGTCACAATAGAAATGTTTTGTGGTGTAAATAGTCATCTGGTGCTGAGGTGATGAGGTGCAAAAAGCTTCAACAGTCTGCTGGAACCGCTGTGAAATTGTTGAGGTTTGAACTGTTATAGACGGACACACACACACACACACACACACACACACACACCCACACACCAACACATTCTTTAGCACATAATAAATACTCTATGATTCTTCAGACGCGAAGAGTGTGGATCGCTTTCTACCTAAAACAGAACCCTACATGCACAACACTTTTGTATACTTCACACAGTCCCACTAAGTGCAAAGGAGTCATTTTTGGAAACCAGTACTCCAGTATAAAGACATATCTGACCAGTTACCATTCAGCATTAAGACATCTATCAAACATCCAACTTTTTACCTTAGATTGACTCTGTTTTTGAGAAACAAAGTGTGACAATTAGTGATATCTAGTGGTTCCTCTGCAAACTGACACCAACACTTCCCTCCCCCGCCCCCAAATCTGGCAGCTGATGGGAGAGGGGCGTGAACCTGTTCTTTAGTCGGCGTTTTCACTTCAATGGAGGATTTAATGAGACAGACCTACACAAAGCAATGCATAATTTGAAAAGAAGGGAGATGCAGTTTTATACTCTCTTTACAAATAACCTGAAAAGTGTGAAACCCTGCATCATTTTTCTTTCACTTCAGAATTGTGTGCAACTTTTGGCCACATTGAAACAAACTCCAAGAAAGAACACTGCATATTAGTCAATATAACATGCTAAAGCTCACACAGGAAGTTTAAAAGTTAACGATTACATAACATATCAAACCTCACTAATAGATCCTAGTACAAGCCATTTGTTTTTTGTCTATTCTGTACATATTTAGTAGCAGCTCAATCTTTATCTACCTAAAAATGTTGACTGTAGCACTCCACTCAGCTTTTTGCTTAAACTGCCTCTTCATTACTTGGTATCAGTAGTGAATACTGAAAAGAACATTCTACTGAATAGAAGAAAGAAGCAAACACATCTGTGTGTCGAACAGTCTTTAAAGATGTAATGCTTTGCGCTCCCACTGATACATATTGCGTAATATATGAAAACAGAGGTTTTCCTCACAGTTAAGAAGGACTTTAAGAGATCTGACTGTTCTGAATAATAATTTCTGCTTATGTTGGTAGCAGACCTTCCAAAGGGTTATTGACTCAGGAGCAGGAGAAGAGACTGCTCCTGAGCTCCTGAATGTTATTATAACTCATGTCAATATTCCTGCTGGAAGAGATTTGCAAAAACAATGTCCAGACAGCTGTCATGGGAAGCCCTGAGATGCTCTGCTTGGACTGCAGCGCATTATGGGTCACAACGGCCTCACTGACCTGAAAGAAAAAAATAAATAAATCTTTGCTTTTCCTCCTGCAATAATGTTTGAACTAAATGGCAGCAGTTGTGGGGTTTTGTGTCTTAGATGCAAGAATGCAAACACAGACGCTTTGAGCAGAACCGCAAATATCAGCACAGATGCGCACTTAACTCAAGAGTCTAACAGTTATGCAACAGTGTTGACACAATTACATGCAACAAATATTGAAATATTTAGAAGATAAATTAACGTGCAACACAGACTGCATCTACTACACGGCTACATGGTTTGTATATGTCCATGAGCCCTGACATGCCTGTTTGAGTTTAGATTTAGCTTTTTGTGGGTAAATACACAAGTCCAGCTCCATTTGATGGATGATAAACAATACAGATCTTACAGAGGGGGAACATTTTCAGTATGCCTATATTTGTCTGTTCAGAAAGAGTAAAACTTTTGATGGATGACTTGAAGTATTGACTGCAGCATCGGAATAAACCCTCCCTGTGTCTTTTCTTTACTTTGGCTTGTCAAGATCTACTTGTATTTCTGCAAAGTGGAAACTTTATGTTTTATTTGTTGAGATAAATCTCAGTTACAGCCTAATGAGGGAGCAAAATGTGGCTTCTTCTTTCCATACTTAACAGTTATTAAATGTCCCTGCGACCTCCCAAAAAGGGGTCACCAACTGAGTCAAATAAATAGGCTGAAAGCTCACGAGATTTTATGAGAATCAAGTTGTCTCATAAAATACAGCAAACATAAACAGAAGTAATAAAGTATTTTTGTCTAAAAAAAGAGAAACCGCAGAGAATGAATCTTGAGAGCAATGTCTGAAGGATTATAATTTAACTTTAAACTACATTGGCTAAAACTCAAAATACCCAGCGAAATATTAAAACAAGTTATTTCAAAAACAGTGGACTTGTCACTCATTTAAGTCAAATTCATTTCATAAATACTTTATTGATCCCAAAGGGAAATCAAATGTTATTATAACTCATGTTGATTCAAATTCTTCAAAGAGTTATTGTAGATAGTGGTGGCTGTAGGCAGGAAATATTTTCTGTAGCAGTCTGTACTACAGTGAATTGGAAGAAGCCTCTGAATGAAGACAGTGTTTTTCCCAAGAAGAAGAGATTTGTAAGTATTCTCTGACATACAGCTGTATAGGAGGTATTTCAAGCCCAAATCCATTTGCCTTTCGCTCAAGAGTCAAAGCAGCAAGTGAGTTCTTTTGTCCAAAGACTTTGTGAGAAATTTAAAAATCCCCACCTGTAAACAACTTTTCTTGGGGTTTATATGTTCAGATAAAGACATGTTAGAGCAAAGCGTGAGCAGGCTTTATCTGATTTCCAGTTTTCTCTTATGTGCCGATTCTGAATTTGTTCATGAGAATGTCGAAACAAGCAAATCCAAACGTTCATCAACTGATATTACTAAATTCAAGACAACGACAAAAAAAGTAAAAATCACTCATTCATTATGCTGCTAAACCAAAAATAGTGGGGGTTTTCAACAGTGATGCATTTAAGGGAGTAAAAATATAATTAGCAACTGATTACTTTTCATTTGACCTACTGATCGCTCATCAGAGCTAATCAAGTGAAAACTGGCTCACTTAGACCAGTCCATGATTGATTGGTGCATGCCTGGCAGGCACAGTCAAACCATACAAAAAGCTCTGATGAGGTGATTTTCTGTCCCAACATTTCACTGAAGCCAAGCTGAAAAGCTGACCATAATCATTCACAAACCAAATCCATTTGCCCTTTGGCCTGCGGAAAGTAAAATTAGTAATGAATAAAATTCACCTTCAACTTATACATTTAAGTTAAAGGTGAATGTTAGACAATGCTAAAGTGTCTTCTCAAAGTTTCAGATAAATGTACTGCATCTGTTTAAATTTTAGTCTCAACAAATAAAAAATAAAAAAATGCAAATTTAGGAGGCATTTGTACATTAAGGAGCTACAAATTAAAGCTGGGACAATGAAATAAATACACGTACTGCAAAAATGTTTTCGATACATGCCACTTTGCTATACAAATTAACATCCTGCGTGAGAGTGTGAGAGCAAGGGATGGATCAGTGACAATGTGCTCTTGTTGTGCCCTCTGCCTGGCACATTGCATACCCAGCATATGTTTATCTCCTGTGGCCCAGCAAAACAAGCGGAGGGCAACAAGACGCCCTCTTCACAGCCAGGCCCAGCTGCCTCTGGGAAGACGCCAGGAGAAAAAGAGAGGGAGGCCACTTCAGGCAGGCATGAATCAAGGCAGAATACAGACAGAAACAACCGTGTCCCACAAAAGCTGGCCATAAAAATAGCATGACGGCTCACGGAGGAATCAGAGAAACGATCCATAAAGTTGGCGACAAGCTCAGATTTCTCGCCGACCTTTAGGCTCTGAACTATCTTTTTTTCCCCTTAGATGTTCGTGTGTCTCAAATTTGACCAAGGCTGGATATTAACTCACTGCCCACAAATTCCCTAGACATCCATATTGTGTGGGAGGCACCTGGAGCCCACATCAGGTTTACAGTAGTGAGAAACATGTGCGGGTTAATGGGCCATAACTCATCCTGAGAAGAACAGCACTGGTGCAGGTGCATCACTAAAGAGTGCTCATTGAGCCGTTACAGTTTGATGAAGTAAATTATCTGAATTAAACACAAACAAACACTTGAATGAGAAGCAGGAACAAGAGAAAGAAAAACGAAAAAGGGATTATCATCATATGGAGATTATCCAATACCAGCAAAAGCTCTGCTCTGCTTGTAATGTAGTCTTCCTTCTTGTCCAAAAAACTGTAAAGTTAATGAAATTACTGTCATCACAAAACGCACAACTGTTTTAGCCCAGCTGCAGAGTGATCTGCATCTCAATGACTTTATTGTTAGGCAGTGAGATTAACAGTGGGAAGGGTATTTTCCCCACTGAGGTGTCCCTTAAGACTATTTGATACAGTAGGGGTACCTGGAGAAGCAAAAGTGATGACTACTCGGTGGTTTGCCAGCAGAGGAGCACTCTGGGAGCATTATATGTGGGTCCCAGTCACTATTTTGCCTAAAACTAATATAGATAACAGCTTATGAAGAAACCATCATCCAGCGAGCAAGACTGTCTTCAGTACTCTAGCAGAAACCTGAGGATAAACAATCTTATTTTTGTTACAAAATTAAGTTCTGCTTGTCTCAAAAATTCTGGCCACAGCTGAATAATTTACTTACTTTAAAAAATATATTTGCATAAATCTGGTTTTGGAGGCGTCCATGTCAAAGGGACGAGTACATTCTTGCAGAAGAAGAAGACATGTCTTAAAGTGATCTTTCCAGTTGCACAGACGTAATACTTTACATTTGGCTGAAATTTAATGTGGAGATAAAGGGATAAAATGGAAACTAAAGATTTCCAGTTATGAAATTCCAATTCAATTTAGGTCTGGATAGCTTTGCTACATAATCTTTTGCCTTTGTCAACTGGCAAATTTCCTCTTTGTTAGCTCTGAACAAATAAATTAAAATGTTGATTTTCTTGCTCATTATTTTAATCAAAATGGAAGTCTTCCACTATTTGGGCTGCATAGCATCTCCAAACAGTACACTGTGTAGAGTGTAGTAAAGGAAAAGGTTAGATAATCTAAATTCCCTATTTTCTGTTGGATTCCAAACTACTATCTCTAATAAGGAACTTGCAAAAGATTTCACTTTTACCACAATTGTTAAAATAACTGCAATTTACACAAATGAGCATAAATGTAGAGCCTTAAAACAAAATTGACCATTCTGACTTAAAAACCTCAATCAGTCCATCTTTAAGCTCCATCAGCAGAGCGAAACACAAAATGGTCAAAGACAGACTGACTGCTTAGATGACAAACAGGCCGACTTAATGACATTTTGAGATAAAAGACGGCTGATGATTTCCCAGCATCTGTCGCCGGTTATTTCATTAGGGTGGTAAACAAACAACGCATGCGGACACATGTGCAGAGCAGACAGCCTCATCAGCATGGCTGCTTTCCATTACCTGCACATAGCTGAGAGAAGTGGAAATAACTGCAAAGACGACAGAAAAGAAGAAAGGAGGCCCAAGAAGCTGAGACAAAGTGATGTAAAAAAAACAAAAAAAAAAAACAACCAAATGTGGGGAGTCACCAGCAGGGCAAGTCTCCTTCAACTTTTAGATTTATCTCTATCCCAGCAAACATTTATCAAATAAGTACTGTATGTCTTTGACAGGATTCTGTAGAACTTGTTTCTATATTTAGGTCATTTATGCATCTGAGTCAGGTGTAGACAAGGTACCCATTCAAGAGCTGAGAACTCTGGCCCTGGAGGGCTGGAGTTTGTCACCACTGATACCCTGAAACAAAAACGCAAATGAGCCATGTGCATTTGGAACACACACCCAACAACGTTTATGCTCCCTTGGCGTATAAACACAAAACCCAGACGTGACCCAGACTTCAAAGCTGCCCTGAGTTTTTGTCACTCTGAAGATGTAGACTGTGACTTTCTGTCTCCTCCATGGCATAAAAATAAAATAAGAATCAAAAGGCCCACTTTGGTTCAGACCCCCCACATCTTACGAACGGCCCACGTACGGATGCAAGGGTGTCGCAGACTGCAAGACAAGAGAAGTTTGTACTTTGTGTTCATGTATGGGGCCTCAGCGCTGCCGATGACTATGTCAGGGAAGAAAAAAGTTAAACTGCAGTGCTAAAAATACCTCTAATTGGTTGCATTTCAGTTGGAAGTAATTAAGTGGGATAATTGCAAATGACAAGAGGCGCTATTATTGTAAAGCAAATCTTTCCAGTAGTATGTTACATTATTAGTCGTAATTAGTTTGTGGGATATTACCTCAACAAGTCAAATGGCAGGAATGCGTGACTTGACTGAGAGCCATGCATTGCAGAGCTCTGGACCCTCTGCAGCCCAGGAAAACACCACATGATGGGCATACCTCATTGGCTGGGTTCGGAGTGCTGTCTTCAGATCTTCCACCACCTTGTTCCGCATTTCCATTTCTTCCTCATCAAAGGCAAACAATGTCTGCATCTGCAAATATAACAAGGAATGTCAGATCATTGTGGATCTAAATTGTGGATCCAGTACTAAATATTTCTGGTGAAATTTCATCATTTTGTTCATTTTGGAGTTTTTTGTCATCTCAGACCTGTCTATTTTGGTTACCAAATGGTGCCAAAATGGGATATTTTACATTGAATATGCATTCCTTAAAGTCTTTAACAATAATTTAGCCCAGAATTGTTTTTTTGGTTTAGTCAGAGATACTCATATCTCAGAGGTTCTTATGTCTTTGCAACCATTTGATCATTTTCAGAAAAACACCTCAGGGAGAGTTAAAAAAAAATAAAAAATCTCCAATTTCAAAACAATTTCTTCAAATTGGTAGTTTTTTTTTTCCACCAAAATCTATGCTTACAACAAGATGGGATGTGGAAACACAGAAAGAAAAATTTGTTTTGCAAAAATGTGAACAGGTCCTGGAGATTTCATCAATCACAAGCTGTTGAGTGTTGAGGTGTCAGGTTCAGATTGGATCAGTCCAAGTAACAAAGATTTTGAACCAGAGATGATCAAATGCAGTCCAGAGAAAATCAAGTATACTTTTAGTTATGAAGCTACAAAGTAAATGCTAACATTCCTACTGTAGCATCTAATGGTTTGCCAACTGCAACATCCTTACAGTGCTTGTTCATGATTCATAGCTTATTTGCCACACTTTCCACAGTGTGCCCATAATCCTACCACAGACAGCCTAACAGACAAGGCTCTGTTATGCTTTCGTAACAGTGTTGCCTTTGTTACTCTTTATGTAGTGCTACGACATAAAGAAAAAACTAAAAAATATATTTTTATTTTTAATTTAAAATCTTGTCATTTTGTCATGTTTCCACCTTCATATCCATAGCCAATAACAACGTCTTAGACTTACTTCATAAGAAATGTCAAGTTAATATCTTTTCACTCACAGGCAAAATCACTTCAAACCCATTGCGCGTTCCTTTTTTCAGTGACTTGTCTTTCAAGAGAAACCAAACATCATGTCAACAGACACTATGCAGACAACTGGCTCTAATCAAACTTACAACAAACAGGGCAAATAATAAAAATCACTCAAGCCAGTGTTAGTGTTAATGCATCTCTGCGTCACTTAAAAGGTTTCGTCAGGAGCATCAAAGAGCAGCCGTGCTCCCATTAGTCACGGCTTCTGTTTAGCCTCTCCAGGCATTTTCCATGGCTGCTCGCTGCCAAAGTGGTCAACCTGAGTTTATTTCAGCACTCGAGTTAGACCTGCCAACTCTGGAAAAATGTCTTCTTTCCTGGTCCTTCAACAGGGTATCTAAGTTGAAGTTGGCTTTGCAAATCCTACAGCATGTAACTCTTATAGTCAACCCAGGCTTAACTGGAAGTTCGCTTGGTAATTTTGTACAGCAGAGTGAGTGCTTAATCAAAAAATATTGCAGTCAAAACATTTATCAATGTTTTGACTGCAAAACACTGATAAACTACAGACAGTCCAGAAACCCTGAAGAGGCAGTTCTCTTAGCCAACTCTCCATGTCAGAGTCTAGCCAACAGCTTCTTCCTTACATCTGTTATTTGTAAGCTCATTCATACCTGTGGCCAACATCCACAGAAGGATACCATTACAGCCTGTTGGTAAACTAGCAGATGGTACTTCCCTGAGTCTTTATTATAAGAAATGCACCCCAGATCCAGAACACTGCCTTAGAGCTCATCATGAGTGCATTGTTACCAGCCTGATTGGTGCTTCTGCTCTAAAGACTAATGCAGACCATGTGGGTCACTGGCATGCCAATTAAAAATATGGTTTTAATGCTAAGAGGGGGAAAAAAGAGGATTTTAATGTGTTTAAATAAAAATGAAACAATAGACAAAGTGTTAGGTTAATCAAATGAGTAAAAATGATTTCTCAGCTGCTAAAAAAACTATTTAGTGCCAACATCATTTTTAATTTATGTTGTTGATTTGTTGTTTGAGAAAGTTGAGAATTATGCAACATTATCATAAAAACCTAAAAGTTTTCACACTATATTAAAATTTGCGAGTGATAGTTTGATTTCAGAATGCATATATTTGGATTTAATGATCACTTAATAATATTTCAAGTAATCTGCTGGTCTAGGAATCACACAACAGCCATCTTATCATTAAATCAACCTTCTAATCACGTCTTATGGTTCAAGACTATCCTGCATTCCCAGAGTCAGAACAAAACATGGAGAAGCAGCATTATTTATTTATTTATATTTTTTTTGCATGATTTTGGAACAATCTTTCTATGTAATAGAGAAGAACAAAAAGTTCTCTTTGCAAGCTTCGGCTTATATCAACTTGCTTTCTTGCTCAAAAAAGGTTTAAGATATGGTTTTCCAAAGTCATTTTCAGTCACTTCTATCAACAAAGTTGTGTAATTCTACAGAGTTACTATTGCGGCTTTTATTGAAGTGGTAACAAAAACCAAAATGTAAGTAAATACCAATAAATATATTGCATTAAAACATCATTCAGGTAAAACCAGAGTTTTAGCTGCCAGCTTTTCCTGACGGTCAAATAACAGCAGTTTATAAGATGAGGCAAAATCAGTTATGCAGTTGATTTAATACACAATAAATAATTTTATTCCTGACGTTTGGGTTTATTAAGCTGCTGCCATGTCATGGCTGAGTGACTTGCCTAATCCCAGTTAAGAAGTTTTGAATGTTTTTTCTTCCTCTCTTTGGGAAAGCTGATGCCATCATCAGGTTAGCAACGTCAGGAGAGCAAACACATAGGTTGTTTGCTATGCCCAGCTCGAACGTGACTTTATGAATGAATGTCAAGATGTAGGTCATGAGGCAGTCTGTCAGGCCAACAGAGCCAAAGTGAGATCATCCAATAACTCAGCTACTGTAGAAGGTCTGTCCCCGGTGAGCTCAATTACTTGCCAAGACATGAAGTCATAGATCTGCAGTGTAGAAGCACTTAGGAGCTCCGGTGCTGAGAACAAGGAGGGTTGCAAATGAGAATGAAACACTGTTTGGAAAATGGAAAGATGAATAATGGAGCCAAAAAGGAGGGAGTTGAACAAAAGAGCGTTTGTCTAATTTTAAAAATACCTGAATAGAATCATAGTATTGGAATTTCCCTAATACAAGCTAAATTATGTCTGAGAATTTGATAACTAGTTGTTACCAATGTCTAAATCCTCCCCCTGATATTAGAGTAATTACTTATACTGACACTGTTACGACCAAGCCCCTGAGGCGTTACAATAGCCGGGACCTCGTCCAGGATCCATTGCCCATTTTTAGGCATGGATTGTACTTTGGCTGTCTTTAAGTGGGGTCACTGATGATTGATTTAAATCAATTGGAGAGTAGTGTCATCAGAAGTTTTCTTGACTGTTTTCTATCCATATTTCTACGGAGGAAAATCTAGACTCAATTTAGGAGTTTGCAGCACTAGAACGATTAGAGGCAAACAGGTAGCAGAAAATGGACACAATGGCTTAAAGAGTTCCAGGTAAATTGAAGTTTTACAGATGATTTGCACAAAGTAGTTGCAGCAAATGAACTAAAAAAAAGAAAGGCTGAAACATATCACTGACAGGGAGTCTGATGACAGTGTGCCTAACAACTAAGCACAGAAGGTGCTGCTGCAGCACTGGTGGATTTTTCAGCTCTTGACAGTTTACAAATCAGAGTTTTCTCTGAGCTCAGCTTACAGTGCGATGCTGTTTGTGAAAGGCTGGGTGCTGCCTGACCCAGACAGTCAAAACTGTTCTCCCAGATTTTGAGACTGAAGTAATGGAAATGTAGGATCTCGTTTTGCCTGTATGTTCGCCATATGAAGGAAGCATACCTTAAATGCTCTCAAAACCCAAAACAGCTCCTTCGCTGTTGTTGCTTGTTTCCATGAGAAAAATGCATTGCCCGAAAAAGTAATTGTCCACTTACAGATCTTAGAAGCAGCTGAAGTTCAATTTATTCAGGGTGGCTTTTAACTACTTTTGGGATTGTATGATTTGTCTCTATTTTTTTAATCCCAGTTAAGAAGTTTTGCTGTTTTATTTTTCTTTTACCCCCTCTGTTTTGATTTTTTTGTTCGTTTTAATGTATATGTAGTCATTTCATATTGCATTGTGTTTCATTTGGTTGGTAGTGGTTTCCATTGTGGTACTCTCCACTTAAGCTCATTTTACCAGATTTCTTTCTTCTTTTTTAAATAATGAATCATCAAGTATGAATGAAGGACTTTATACTTCAGTCAGTCATTCAGTCATTTCACCAATTTACACATTTACACACTGATGGTGTTAAGCAACACTGTCTATGCTGCTCACTGTTTTGTGTTTTATTCATTTGTGAATAATGTCTCTCACTGTGATCAGATGGGAACCCAGAGTACTAGAAATAGATTTGTTGCTTTTTGAGATCTTTCAGCCTACTTCATGTTGTCAGACAGGTTCTATTTAAGTGGTTTCTGAATTTGTAATCAAACTTTGGTGTGGCAAGTAAAATTGAAAACTTTCTAAAAAGTGAAATTGTTCATTCCTGATTTAATTAAGGGGGACTAACTCTTTTCCACATAGGGCCATGTTGGTGTGGTTTTTCCCCCAATTTACAGAATGAACTATAACCATTTGAAAAAAATGTTTTTTTAAATTCACATAGATTATTTTTGTCTAACCTAAAATAACATTTGATGGCCTAAAATAATTGTGAGAAAAACAAAAGAAATCTATAGAGATGCAAACAGAACTTTACAATCAACAATATTTCATTATGTTTTGTCTGATTGCTCATATTGATTTGCATGTATCATATTGAAACAGTCATCTGATCTACAACTTGGAAGGACTCGCAAGAATAAAGACACAAATATCAAGTTTAGTAGAACGTGGAAAAATTGCGATTAACATCGCTCATCTATAAAGTTCCTGTTTACACGTCAGCTTCCCAAAATATTATGCTTTATGACTCCCAAACATTTTTGGAGCCAACATGTCGTCCACGTAAGGACTCTGGGGGAAAGGTCAATGGCTCAAACTGGTCACTGAATCAAAAAACACAACCTCCCCATAAAGGCACATGTTCAATGACAATGAACTCGTCACAGAGGAGAAGTTTGTTATGGTGTTGAGCTGTTTTCACTGGCTGCTATGCTGACTGGAAAATAGTGGATACTGTCATCTTGACTCTGGGTCGCTGACAGTTATTTCCACTTACTGAACTGCTGAGTGTCTAAATGGTATGTTTGTCATCACAGTGTGGGTGTGTGTGTGTGTGTGTGTGTGTGTGAATGCGGGGGTCAAAGAGAAGGAATGTAGTCATGTGAGTGCAATCAACAGTCAGCAGGGACACGATAAAAAATTCACCCTGAGAGACGTCTGAGAAAGAATGGCTGAGAGCAGTGACCTCTTGAGAGGAGAGGGCTTAAACTGAGAGGCATTTTAAAAAGAATGTAAAGTTAGGGTAAGAAGAAAGGACACCCTAAAATATGCTGTACTAGAATAGTAAGCAACATTTTTGGTCCACTTCTTCCCTGTGGTTTTTCAGCTAATTTAGACCTTTGTTGAGGTCTGGACTTTGACTGGGCCATCTCAACTCCTCGATTCCATTCTCTCACAGGTATTCAAATTTCACTCCTGAATAGTTTAGTCTGCAAAGAAATTCAGGATTAACTAAATTGGGAACCTAAAAATATGACCAGATCATATGACAACAAAACAGGCCTACAGTCATCAGTCCTTCACCACCGTGCTTGACATGATTGTGTCAATATTTGCTATTTAATATTCAATAAATTTTGAAGTCTCAGATGAAGCTTGTTTGGGGGATGAATTTCTGAGCAAAAACTGAGCAGGAACTGTGAAGACAAGAAACGGTTTTCAATGTCCCTGTTGTAAATTACGTTGCTTTACAAGCCAAAGGAGATGAACTCGTTATGTTCTGATACACAAAACCCAACATTTGAAAGCAGATTTAACTTCTGAACAGGGTTGTATGAGCAAATTTAAATTGAAACAAAAAGGACAGAAACAAGTGTGACTTACAGCGGCCATGGAGTTGATGCGGTCTATGTAGTAGTCGGGCCAGCTGGTAGCCAGCTTGTTGGGGTCTTCTTGCTCCTAAACACAAAGAAACAGAATTTTTTTTTAATGTTACAGTGCAGCCATGATGAAATAACAGGAAAATAAACAGATCATGTTAAAACATTTGTTGTCTCAGCACAAGCCACAATCAGAAGTTTCGATCACAGTCAAAACAATGCATACAGTAAGCCATTGTTTGTAAGTTCAGGGATTAGTGCATAAGCCAGCTTGACTTATACACTGAAGTAACGAGCCTTGACAGCTATTAGAGGTTTATAAAAAGATGAAAATGAATAATAGGAAAAGTCATTTATTTTCATTTGTATTTGCTAGTCCATGTTGGTAATTTTATTCTTTAAAGTGCCGCTGCTTTTCTTAAGCTATATATAAAGAAATCTTGAGCAATAAACGAAAAGAAGCTATTGATACAAATGATTATCTTTTTGTCCCATTTTCTGTCTGAATAAAAAGAGCTTCCTAATGGAAATTAAACAATAGCTCTTTCATCTAGTGATGAATTTGCTCTGTCTAATGTAGATTTGAAATCACGACCATATTCCACAGTCAAATCTGATCCTGTCCATAAAGCTGAAATGTTGGACAAATATTATTCCGAAAACTGTGGAGATTAATTCAAGCTAAAGAAAAAGTAATTATTTTTACTACTTGAAATGTTCCTCTTTTTCCATATTTAAAGCATTTTTCTTTTTTTTTTTTGACGATAGAGGGAAATAACGCTAAATGTTAATGTACAGTTGTCCTTTTTTTATATAAATAAATACAATTGTATCTCGCATATGCATTCAGTCTCTTTTAATCTACTACTCCTGTTTGGGACACCAAACATCTTTATAAGTTAAGCAGAGTTCACCTGTTTTTGCAAAGAAGATTACAGAACAAGCAGCATCATGAGGACAAAGGGACATTAAGAACAAGATCAGGGATAAAGCGAAGCTATAGAGAATACTATAGTATATTCACGTGACTGAATCCAAGTAAAATACATCGGAGTTTCTGAGATGTAAATATAAAAACGTTCAAGCAGTATTATTACTCTTACAAAGCTCTCAATACCATAAATTGTATTCCTAATAGGGACATTGAGACTTTGCAAACAAATCTGTGCTTTCTTTAGATGCAGCGAGAAAACTAGAGCTGTGACTGATTCCAGCTTTCTAACAAGCTTATTTTCCGCTGGTTTTGTCATTTACTGAGTGCTAATACTCTTTTACAGACCACTTGATAAGCTCATATTCTCTTCACACAAAACTATCCAAGTTTCAGCTTGCTCCAACCATCTCTTGATATTTTCAGTAAAAACAGACCTGGAACCCTTCTAGGGAGACGTGGGTAAAAATTAGAAAAAGTTTAATCGCTGGGATGTCCATGTAATCATTTCTACTTTAACAATTTTATTTACTTTGAAAGCATGTTTATGCTGTAGCAAGACTCCATTTACTCTGTAATCAAAATTAATGACATGCTTCTTCAATACTTACAACGTGGCACCACACAGTTAAAGCAAATTAGCCTTTCTGCTGATCAAGTCGGTCAAAGTCCAAAATGAAATTCCACTTAATTGATTTTCCCTCAGACATAACATCCTTTAATTGTCTACATTAAAACGGGAGATTTAAGTTCGGCCATATAATGAGCAACAGAATCAGCAAAACCTCTGATTGTGGAAAAAGGCTCCGGCTTTCCTGGACTCTGTACAAGTTTAGTCAATGTACATTTCAGTCCCTGTAATGACCATTGTTTCTGAGGTCCAGCACTCGGTGCCAGAAAGCTGGTTCAACCCTGAAAGACTGAAAGGAAACAAAAACAATAAAACTCACTGTGCTGCTACGCCTGTGTTTTTAAAGCTGGGCCCATCTTTCTCAATGCTGACACGCTGAGGACACGATGCCAGACAGATTCTGACGCTTAGATTAACAATCTAACTGCCCCTCCATGACCCTTTGGCCAAATTACAGCCACCCAAACATTTATTTTGGCAACTACACTGCGTTTCAGAACAAATTAAAAAGGGATGACAAAGTTTGTTTGAGAGGGTCCGAGTCATATCAGTCGAAACATTTCCTTAATTTAGGTCCTTATAATGGAATATTTAGGTGGTGAAATGATGCAGAGTCTGTTCTTGTGTGTTGCTGGCCCAATCAAACCACTCTGGAAAGTAATAACAGTTGATGACAGGTATTAAGGTTGTGTGATAAGAACTGAATGGTGTTTGGAACAAATGAAACACACCAACTTCAGCTTTAGAAGAGTAGATGCACGAATGTGCTCATTATACAACAGACTTTTTCTTCTTTTGTTTTTTTTTGGGGAATTGGCTTCTGCCTCACTCTGCAGACAGAGAGTTTGTACTTGTGTATCACTGTGGTCTAAATGTTAAAATAAGTTTGCCTCTACTTTTTTCAAATGTTATAAATTATTTTAAGAAGCTCATGAAGTCGCAACTTCATCTATGCTATCAAAAATATTTTTTTATCCAAATTAATTGAAGGCACTGCAATCCAAAAAGCTTCTGAATTCTAACTTTTAAAGAGGTTTTCCTCAATATTCTGAAACTGGCTTAATCCCAAGTGACTGAAAACAGAGCCAGCTTCATCTGCTTTAATGGCAGACAGTGTCTGTAAAAACCTGCTTTCAGCTGTTTCTAAAAACAGCTGAAGCTGAAAACTGAAGTGCAGATGATGTTCCTCCACAAGCACAACGTGCTTTTGGTCATGCGTTAGGCTGCAGCAGTTTAGGGTCGACCCCGTCACTCTGCTGCAACAATTACACACTATGACCACACATTCCTTATGTCGGCTGACATTAAATGTGATTTACAGCGTGCGACGCAGCAAAGAAAGACAGGAATCCCCAGCAGCATATCGAGTATATATATCTGCAAGGTGTTTCACTTATTACAACCATCTGGTGAGGAAAATATTGCGCCCCCGAAGACCCAAATACCTGGCTAACGCCAACATCCAGGCATATTTCTTTGTCTGTTTGGCAGGCTATTGTGTTTGCAAAGGCACCTGTTGAAAGAAAAGATGAAATTACATACTCCAGCTTCCCCGCTGTCATGTAACAAGCTGTCTTAAACATTCTGAACCCCCTCAGAGGTTTCGCTAACAAATAATTGAGCTCAGAGCCTGGAAGAATCTGGTGCACGGATAGCTTTCAAGTCACAACTTCAGGAGCAACAGGAGGTGAAATTCCAACTACTCAGCTGGCAGCACTGAACAAAAAGTACTTTGAAATGTGGAAAGATTTTACAGTTTGCCTCACTGTAGGAAATGGTCTTGCTTTTAGATGATGACCAGCAAGTGAGGAAATTACAAAGAAATAATATATTGCCCCAGACACCTCTAAAGAAGCACGTACTCAAACAAATGTTTCTTTACAACTGTTAAGATTTCCAGCTTTGGAAGCCAACGATGCACAATCGTCCGTTCAGTTGTATAAAGGAGCAGAAACTCTACATTAAGTCTGAGACACGCTAACATGTCCCAGGAGCGCTCTGGTGTTGCCACGGGATTGGACTGATCATTTTAGATTCTGATCCAATGTTCTCAGAGAGGCCCAGAGGGGATTTCAAAGGTGAAGTTGGGTCTTTCAGGAAGAGTCTTAAAGTTCTGACAGAATGAAAGAGGAAGAACAAAGAAAGAAATCAAATGGATACCACTATTTATCAATTCAACTCAATTTAATTCATTTTTATCATGTATTTTTTTTCTTACACGACACAGAAAGACGATCAACAGTATCACACTTTTCTTTTTCCAAACATAAGTTTTCTTTTACACAGTAAAGAGTAATCATTGTAATTATATAAATGTGAAGTGATTACTTCTGAATTAACTATACCGAAAGGGGAAAATGTCAACAATCGGTAACTTTTTTGTCATTCTTTTATACTGTTCAGAACGACAATTGTGAAAATACTTTTCTCATCCTTCAACATTAAAATGTTGAAGAGGTTCAACCTAAGAACATCTTCGACATAAGATGTTCAAAATCTTATATTGAGCACCCTCCAAAATAATTTTGCAGGATGTTAAGTCATTTTTGCAGGATTTATGTTCAACTTGCAGATTAAGATATTCAAAATCTTATGTTTAACATCCTGCAAAATTATATAAGATGTTCAACATCTTGTGTAGAACAGTATGTCTGAGATTTTTGTTGTTGTTGTTGTTGTTGTGTTTGGAAACTTGTGTGATGTGAGGGATTAGCTGCAGCTGCAGGTCAAAAACAAGTTCAATTCATACATCAATCCAGTTTATTTGATGTGTGTGTGTGTGTGTGTGTGGGTGAATATGAGTAGGCATGTGTTGGTGTGTGTATGTACGAGAGAATGTTTGTGTGTGATCTTTGGGTGTGCAGGTAGAGAAGATGAGATGAACAAAGAACTGATCATAAAATAAATAGTATGACTCACTATTATTGTCATTCTCCAACTAAGAAGCATAAAAAAAAAAAAAATCTTTATAGCCAAAAGACACTTTTAAGGAAAATGAAAGAAAAGGGCAGCAATCATTTTAATGAAATAAGTTATTACTTGTCTTTATAGGAAAAATAAACTATATTCAGTTTTGCTATGATATTCAGTTATATATCATATTAACTCATCATACTGATTATAAAACATAGCCAAATGCCTTCCATTCCTAATTAAAGTGAAGGTAAATATTTTTCTAAATTCTTTGCACAAAATGTCACCATAATCACAATATGATCCAGTCTGTGGAATGGCGAGGACCGCCGAGTTTCCAAGGTATTATTTGTCCACCGAAACCTGGAGGACTCACCCTAAGAGCTGGGAAATGGACAGGATATTGACTTTGTTAAGCCGAACACTTAGATTTTATTTTCCGTTTTGTTTTTACAGATAGAAAAGGTCAAAGATTTTTTTCAAGCTGATTGTTTTGCACAGTGAGTGACAAGATAAAGTCCACATGCTCAATATTAAGAGACATTATCAGTGACCAATTTTCAGTGATTTTCCAGTTTCGGTCCATGCTGTAATAACAGTCAGATTGTGTTATGTAATGCCATTCCTGATCGGTATTTGAGATGTAGGATAAAGTGAGGTATGCTTCAAGGCCGTATACAGGAAATTGAAAGGAAATTGAGAAAATTCTTTAGAACCCTTGTTTCTGTAACTTGCAAAGAAAAAACAAAAAAAAAAAGTAATCACTTTAAACAAAATAAATATTGCGTATGCAAGTGTATTACAACCGCATTCATCCAAAAAACATTATGTGCTTGTGCTGCATGACAAAAATATGACTTCAAATTAGACATTAGATTTGAAAGTGATGACTCAATACACAGTGGGTGAGAGAATGCCTCTTGTTGGTCCAGATAGAAATCCCAATTCAGTGCAGAATGGAGTCCTGAAACCCTTTTATTCTCTTAGTTTAGAAGTGACCATAAAGCTATACTTCAAAGCCTGCCAGGTTTAGCAGACTGAATGATTCATCATACATATGGTAGGAAATGGATTTATTGCGGATGAAAAGACCTCAGCATGAGACTCGTCACTCAGGCTATCCATGGAGCAGTAAGTTTGTAATCTGTGTGATGGAAATGAATGGGGAAGCAGTTTGACACAGGGTGATGAAAAGACTCAGATATCAAGATGTAAGCGTGTCATTAGCATCCGGTGTATAACACGATCATTCTACCAGGGTGTGGACTATTTTGAGCAATCCTAAACCTTCACAGTGCAATGCAGCATGTATATGTTTCACATTTCTGACAGTAGCATGACGAGGCATTTTTTTTTCAAAGCAAACCCACATCTCACCACCTACCTAACTCTATCAAGTTACTGTATCTGCAAGTTGTCGACTGCGTCTGATGACGCTCTAATTATTTCTACTAAATATCAAATAGTCCAGGAACTGCCTGTAGCAATATCCTGCCGGTCATCATGGCACCATTTTGATTAAAGGATTAAAACAATTTATACCCTCATTACATGGCCTTGGGTTAAAATATTTGGAAGAGCAGATAATGAAATTCATTTGTTACAGTTAGAAACTTAGTTTTTACATTTTGGGAAACATTTAAGTTTGTCTCTTATGCAATATTTTATATTATGTTTCTGGCATCATACAAAAAATGTAATTTTTTTAGATATAAAAATATAGCTTCATATTATGAGCTGCTTGGATTGTTTAAGGTTTTAAATAATCTAAAACCCCCTAGGCTTTTAGCATTGGGGTTGTAGCTTGGTCAGGGACTCGCTCTGTGATCGTGGCCTGAAAACACAAGTGTGTGTTTGTGTGTCAGTGCAGCGCAACTAATGGAAATCAGGAGACCCTGTTTGGCCTCCAGCACTGGACAATTATAAGGAGCTATTAGATGTTACATCGTGTTCTCAACCTGCAGGCGACTTGATGCAAGTCATGCAAAAACAAGTACACACCCTCACGGGCACGAATGGGAAACTCTCATATAAAAGCTAAACTGATGCCTTTTCTGGATTAACATTTCTGCCAAACCCCCTGGCTGTGGCAGAGGGTTTGGTGTATTGGCTTTGGGAGACAAATGGTTAACAGTTTAAAGGTTAATACTGGTGTTTACTCTTCATTATTTACGTTTATATTTAATATTTGATGTTTTCCAGCCTCGTTCAGATCACAATTTGTCACTGTTGCTGTAATTGTTAAAAACCTTTAGTGGTTTAGCTGTACGGCAACTTGATTTAGATCAATTAAGCTTTCTAAATGCTAAAAGCAAATGATTCATTCACTCAAAAGGTTTATAGACCAAAATTGGGTTTGTGTGATTGTGCTCACAAGTTACAATTACTGACAAAAAATTACTAATAACTAATTCATGGTTTAGCTCTTTGCAGCCATGTTACAAACTAAGCAAACCTTCCGTGTCACAAGATGCTGGAGGAAGTCTGGTTTGCAAACAATTCCCGTGAATGGATATATGCTCATAAAATCAGTATTGTACAGCTTGGCTAAATTAACTGACAGGTTTTTGAGATAAAGAAAGAATTAGCAATGTACTGAAAAATCTTCAGGTGATCAGAATCAGTCAATTTCCAGCTTGATCCGTTTCAATGCCACCCACAACAACATTCAGTGTGAAATAGAATGGATACAATTTAAAGGAAGCACAGAGATGTAAGAAGCTAGGTTTTACAATGTGTTGAGACATGTCTATTGTTCACTCAAGCTGCAGACGAGTGTAAAAAAATAATAAAAAAAAAAAACAACAAGATGTCACCTTGTTCCTTCTCAGCTTTCAGTCGCCTATTTTAATTTCTCACTCTATTTTTGGACTAAAGTTAAACTAAAACACTTGATTTGAATTAACAAAAGTTTAGAAAACATTGATGCAATGCCACTGGCTAAGTGGATAACTAATGCAATAAGCAAGTGCACCAACATTTCTAATCAAGAGCTCTGTTAGAATATCGTTGCAGCTCCACAAATCAAAATGCATTTGGAAGGGTTTCCTAAGACATAAATATTTTGATATTGCAAATTAAATTCCTATTTGTGGAATTCACGAGAATATGCCGAAAGGAAACTAAAATGTGTTAATAGTTTTACAGTAAATGTGTTGTGCAGTTTGCTTGGCAGCGGGATAATGATAGATTTTCTTTGTTCCTACCTCAAAGAATCGTCTAACCACAACAACTGGAGCCGTCGCTTCACTGAGGCAAACAAGACAAGCAGTGTTCATTTTTAGCAGGATGGTTCGAGGAAAACGTTACTCCCCATTCAAATTGCTGTCATGTGTTCACTCTGTGCAACATAAAGCTCTACTGTGTAGGGCCCTAACGTGTTGTTTCTGCATAACCTGCTTAATTTTCCTTTCTAGTGTATGCAGGTTTTTATTTTTCATGCCTGTCTGACGCTGTGCATGTGAGGGCAACTTTCATATCACCCTAGCTGCACAAACATACACAAAGCAGATTATTATCTGATATTGCACCCAGTTGCTTTTGTTCTGTGTCTCTCCCTCTCATTCTTCAGTGCAACGGCTCTCTCCATGAATGAGGGATTTGTTTGGATTTTCCTCCGGCTTTCTGCTGTTCACCGTTACCCTGGTTTAGCTCCTCGTTTTCTGGCCTGGACACAAGACTTTGCAGAGGAAATGATTTCTGACTGGGAGAGATGGAGGTGGAATGACAAACTAATATATCCTAGCTATGAACCCGGCTTAGTCTCACACAGATCCAAAGTGCCCGGGCTGCTGCCAAAACTTTGTTTCCACTACCTTGTGCTACAGCCCAGACAGTCCTCATAAAAGTCTGTGGTTGCCTTAGTGAGTTACTCAATAACTGATACAGAAGTTTTATTGAACTGTACTGTGGGTTTGCAACTGTGAATTCGGCCAAGAATCCAATCCTCTTTGATGAAGCACAGAGCATCCGAAGGCACAGCAGCTTATCATCATGCAATAAAAGTTAGACTGTATTTTTCTTGCGTATTTCTCCTGCTCATACTCCAGTTTCCATCTTCGCCTTGACATCCCTCTAAACATCCCACAATCCTGCTGCTCCCTTTTGGTTAGTAGACTGAAACCCGATCCATGTCAGTACACATGCAGGTGCTCATGAACGTGTGCCAACGAATAAAAACATAAATAAATAAAAAAAGTATGGGTTTACTTATTACAATAGGTTGTCAGAACATATCCCACCAATACAAGCTAAGCTAAAGTAGAAACTTTCCAAGAGCAAATAAGCAGAGAGACACAACAGACAGGAGCGAGAGGGCTGATAAAAAATTGTCATCGTACTTCAAGCATAATGCTTTGAATGTTCAACCACAAACTCGGACCAGAGGGCTTGTGGAGAAACATATCGAAGACATTTAGGATGTTTTCCTGCAAGAAGGAGGGTTGAAGAGAGGGCAAAAGAAAACACTCTCCAGTTCTGATGGTATGATCACAATTCTTTAACAGTTTCAGTAAAATGCTTGCTCAACAACGAGAGGAGAACGTTTCAGTCCTGCCACAATCCCACCGCAGCTTTCAAAAACAATCGCACCCTATAACAATACTGCGATACGTGCACATGTTTACGTCAAAGAAGAAATTAGAAGCAGAAATGTGGGCCGTGAGGGGATGCTTTTCTTCCCCCCTTCGCTGAAGGTTGACATTTGGTTCTAAACTGTGGCTTCAGGCAGCCAGTCAACAGAAGGCCAGCCAGAGGATCAGAGCTGATGTATGATAAAGTACAAAACACAACCTAACTCACCTTCTTCTTGCTGCAGTAGATCTGCCATTTCTTCTCATCGGGCAGTGCAAACATAGCCTCTCTATTCTTGTCAGTCAAGTCCAGTTCATCCTGCAAAAACAATGAGAAAAGTTTAACCCTAAGAGCCTGCTAGAAGAGATGTACAATATTTGAGAAAGCTGTGCCACAGTAAAGGACATATTGTAATGTATACATGGATTAGTCAATTCTGGGTTATAGTCGTTTTACTGCTTTGGCATTTTTTTACTTTTACAGTTTTCTTGGTTCCATACCTGACTTTTTATTGGGTATAAAAAGGGGTTTGGTCTAATCCTAGACATTTTGGATCACAATGCATCTGTTTGTGTCTGCCAGGAGAATGTTTTGTACCCGTTTTTACAGCTGACAATATAAAGTAATTTTCTGTTCGGTACTCATAGTCTACTTTTCGGTAAAACGGTGAAATGGCACCAGTAAAAATTGGCTACCAGCACAAGGTCAGTTGTATGGATCCATCCATTCATTGTGTAAGTCTGAGGCCTTTGGCCCAAATGGCTCATTAGCTATTTTATTAGGTTCAGTTGCTTGTTAATGCAAACTGTCAATTAGCCAAAAATCATATGGATGTGGTGAAGAGAACTTCCTAAAGTTAAAAGTGACCCGAATGGAAATGAATAACTCTGAACATGCCACGGTGTTGTTGATATCCTGGGATTGTTAAATGCACAATCTATTGAGCTTATAGAGAATGGTGAGAAAAATCCCAATAACATCCAGTGTCTTGGCAGATGAGTGGACAGAAATGCCATGTTAATGTTAGTGGGTAATGAGTAGACTGGTTTGAGAAGATGGACAGGCAACAGTAGATAACAAATAATCATTTATAACAAACCAAATGATGCAGAATGCCATCATGCAAAACATGTTGCCACTCATTTTATTTAAAAATAGGAAACACTGAAAAATAACAATAGAAAAGGCCATCAATTACGACAGTAAGGTTTTCAGGCATGACATAAAAAATTAAGCCTGGTATTGTCAGTATATAGATATGAAACAGGGACAGAAATTGGCAAGGGTGAAATGACCCAGAGCCATTTGGTTTACACTGTGAGCTTTGATGGTCTGGCTGAGAACACGCTCCGCTCACTACAGAAGAGCGTTTTAAAATTCACGCTGCCGCTCGGCTCAATTCTTCGTGTTGGTACAAGGAGGCCCCTGCATCTTTTGAAATGCATATGAACCTTGGAAATGAGTCCCTACATGCCAGAGAAGAAAAACAAAGTTTAGAAAACAATGATGAACAAATCAGACAAGAGAGGAATCAAATAACAGACAAACAGAGAGGTGTGTTAAAGAACAGTAACCTGTGGATGTGTAAACTGATAGGACAAGAAAAAAAATAAGAGAGGAGCAAAAGCTTTGCCAATGAGGATTGCGCTAAACTCGAGCTAATCTCCTCATAATGGTTTTGCTACCATGACGTCAGGCATGGGCTGCGGGCCTCCAAGGAAGCCCAGGATGAAGATGGCCACTGGTGACAGAGGTGGGGCCCCCTTTATTCCACACAGAGTTTGTTTTCAACAAGTCTGCTGGGCAGTGAAGGCTGAGAGTGCCCAAATTCCAAGAATTTGACACTATGAAGAATGACCTCATCCCTGGCAAATTTCTTTCAATGGGATAACCAGCAGAAGCATTGCTGTGGCTTTTGGTAGAGAGGGAAAATATCTGAGGGGTGTGAATTTAAAACGGGGTATAACACAGACAGAAACCACAAAGAAGCTGCAGAATCTTAGAGTATTTTCATTTTAACAGCAGGACTTCAGAGACTCCCACCAAGTTTAAAACAATGTAAGATCAAGGGTAAAACTTGCCATTATGTGGCAGATGAATATTAAATCTCTGTCTCAGTGCCCTATAGTGTCAACAGATTTTGTTCATGAGCACAGGCCTCTCTCCCCATACTCAGCTCTTCTCTGGCCCGTTGCCTGGTCGCAGGGTCAAAGCCCCGCTGTCAGATCTGCTGCTCTTTGGAAGAGCTAAATTCTTTGAGCCGGTGAGAATCTGTGAGAATGAGACCCCTGGATGTGGACCAGATGGTGATTAAGCCAGCATCTTATCCCTATGCAGCTTGTGTTCTCCTTCCTGCTACTACTAAGGCTGCTCCATTCTGAGGTTTTTACATGGTGGGACCAGTGTGAGAGATGAATACTGAGAAACGTACACAGCAAGAACATCACAACCTTCAGTATCAAAGAATGCCCAGAGAATCACTAAAAATTTATTGGAATTTAAAACAAGGATCATCTGCATATACAGTAATTTAACAGATTAAAATCTGTTAAGATATTGGAAACAGTGCTGCACTTCTCCAAATCCGTCACACATCTGTCATTACCTATATTTTAAATGTTCACTGACTTAAATGTAATTATAATTTTCTTGAGTACTTTTAATACCCTATAAATACACTCCAAACTTGGTTTTAATTATTTATTATTATATCAAATTTATTATTATTATTATTTTTAAATGAATTGGTGATGGCCTGCTTTTCAAATAATAGTAGACTAGGTCAATTACATTTCAGCTCTCTAACTCTTGTGAACATATTCATTGTAGACAAAAAAGTATCCAAGCTTCTTGGAGATAGGCACCAGCACCTCCCGACCCCGTTAGGGAGAAGGGTGACGGAAAATGGATGGATGGATGGATGGATGGATGGATGGATGGATGGATGGATGGATGGATGGATGGATGGATGGATGGATGGATGGATGGATGGATGGATGGATGGATGGATGGATGGATGGATGGATGGATGGATGGATGGATGGATGGATGGATGGATGGATGGATGGATGTATTTCTGTAGAAAATATTAACCCCCAGATAATGTCAATAAATAAAACCCCGAACTTTTTCCACCTATTGTGTTTTTTTTCTGTGCAATTTGACTACAACAATGGATGAGGCAGAACACCCTTAAAGTATTACTTTGTTAAAACGCATATTTTTAGCAATAGACGTTTTTGACAGGAGTTGATCCAAATGACACATCTTGACTTGGCCTAACCTCTCAGAAATTCTCCAAATCTGTCAAGATTATGAGGGAATCACTTTTCCACAGTCTCTCCAGGTACTTCACACTGGGAAATGAGGCAAAGCCCTCATTTTTTCCACCACATTTATTTTAGAACTCTGGCTAGACACCGAGCTTCAATTTTACTTTGGTGATGCCATGATTTGTGAAAGCCTCTTTTTCCTGAAAAATACCATTGCACAAAAAGAGCCCTCTGGTGCAAAAGAAAATCCAAGTAGGATAGCTAAACTAACAGTAGGTGGGAACTTCAGGAGGCTGAATTGTGAAACTGAAGCAAAAAGAGCTTCAAATAAGTATTATATTAAATGTGTACATAGCCCTGCAATCCACTACTTACTTCCACTAAATTTATTTATTTTTCAGCTGAAACAGGCAGGATAAATGTCTCATTATGTCTCATTTCATTGATGAAATGATTTATCAATATTGGATTTGCCTTGCATTCTACCAGGAGTGAGTATACGTTCAAGATCTGCCCCATTAATAATTTGCAGTGTACTGCACTAAATGTTTTAGACGAATTGCATATGACAAGAAAATCTCAAATTACTTATTTAGGTATGTAGAAGGTATCAAGAGGAAAAAACCAAAACAAACCAACGACAGCAAGATAATGAATTAGGCAAGGTACTATTGAGATACACAAAATTTGCAATTTACTGATTGCAAATTTGAAACATTCCAACCCAGCATTCACAACAGAAAAATAAGAAAACATTAAGTTATAGAGGAGGACTTGGGGATAATGTTCTCGTCTTTGCAGCTGGAGTACTTCTCTTTTTCCAGTTATGTAACATTGCTCAGTTTTCCTTCATTTCCATCTTGCTTCCCACCTTTTAAAACAGTTTCCTATATCACATCTACATCACATGGAGAGCCTCATGACCCTAGCAGCACCCCAGAAAACAGGTAATTCCTTCATGCTCCCTAAACAAAACCCAAGACTTTTTCTCTTTGTAGCAGCATACCTCCCTCAATGTGCCTCCTTCCTACACCAGCATGTTTCAGCTGGGAAATCACATAAAGCAAAGCTAATATTGTTACACCTGCTTCTTGAGAAGGGGAAAAGTACCTATCCAAATCCTTTCATATTTCGTGCAGAGCTGCCAGCTGACTGATGTTACACTATTCGTAAAGGTTATCAAGGTGAGATCTGATCGTCGTGTTCGCTGCAGATACATCTCTTCTGTCACTTAATTTCCTGCTTCTAAATGCTTGTGGGTTTTTCAGTTTAGCCAATTTAATTCAGAAGATATGACAGAGTTACAATGCAGCAAGTTTCAAAATCTAAACAGCATTACAAAAATTTTGTCTATGGTACACTTACAAAGGCAAAAGAAAGCTGTGGCATTGCTCCAAAATAGGAGAAAAACCAGCAGTACTGCTCTTGCTTATTGTAATAATTGTAGGATTTGTGATGGAAAAGATGCATTTGAGTTGGTAAATCTGTTTTTTGGAATGTAAAAGTAGAATAAGATCAGCACCGTCACCATTTCACTATGTTAAATGCGGCAGCTAAGCTAATCCCGATTTGAGAGGCAAAGTGAGCATATTCTCCCTGATGCTGAACTCTTTAAACACCAAAAAGAGTTCCAGATTTCAAATTGACCTATAGTGCATAAATACAGGATGAACTGGATTAAGAGTAGTTCTTCATGCCCAAAGGCTGAAAAAAGACTTGTTAAAGAGCCGGTATTTAACCAGTCTTAAACAGTGACTGGTGGGGCCTAAGAACCATGGTTAGGCATGTCTATATTAAAACTCCAGGAAGTTTTAATCTGGTAGATTTTATTATTAAATTGAAATCTGTCATCATTGGGCCTTTCAGTAGGACAATAATAGATAACATATGGCCAAATCCATCACTTTTTACTTTTTCCATCACCATCTCAGTCCGCAGACCTAAATCCTACATTACACCTGTGGGGTGAGTTGAAGAGCAGAACGTATAAAAAAAAAAGACCATTGACTCTTGTCTCTCTATGACCTCATATTAAATCATCCAACAAGCCCTCGCTTAAATTTTTGAGGATTTTCTTTACCACATTAAAACAGAAGTTGCATTGTCTACATTTGTGAAGCAATTTCAGCATGTTTTTTTTTTACAGGCCTTTGCTAGGGGTGCAAGGTTTTGTTTGAAGAGAAGCAGAATGACATGAAATGAACCATCAGGTAAAAAGTCATAGTTAGTGGAAAAAGATTACAGTAAATTCACAGGAGAAAATACTTGGGTACAACAACACACTTAGGACAGAAAGGTGATTAAAAATGTAAACACATTTGACAAAAGAGAGGTTTGCATGTAAAACATTGGAAGTTGCATGTAGGCTTAAGATGGAAGCTGATCTCTAGACACAGATCCTGAGGAATGAAGAATCAGAGCGAGAGTTGGTGTAAGGCTTTGCAGTGGGAGTGTCTTTGTGGACTGGAAATACTTGTGGCTTCACATACATGGGAAATGTGACATCTTCTCTCATGCATTCATGTCTATGAAGTGGCATTTCCAGGGTGGACCCAAATGTCTTTCCTCCTGTTAGGTCTAGAAACATACGCTGGGAGAACATACTCATGAGCTGTACAGGTTATCCTGCATTAGTGAGGCAGGGGAAAGCAGGCAGGAAGTCATATTAGACCTCCAGGGAGACTACAGGAAGTCGGAGCGGTCATTATTGGCCCAAACAATATACAGTGAGTTTGCTCACATGTTTCATTTACTAGACCTTGTATGATCTCACCTTGATTTAAAAAAAAAAGAGAAATCACAATGAAAATCAAAACCGCTCAAAGATTAACTTTAAGTGAATAGAGAAACTCAAAATCACCATCCTACCACTGGTCTTTTGACTCTGTTAATAAAGGCTCAGTCACATTTTGTTCTGAAGAATTTATATGAGTCATAACCGCTACGATGATTCAGACAGTAGCAACTTCTAGCAGACAGCTCTCATCTAAACAATCTTTGGTCATATTCCTGATGAGGCTGACTCAGGACAGTGAGGGCTGGCTTTGCAGAAGTTTAGGAAGAGAACGTTAAAAAATTAGAATTGCAAGAGAAGGAAGGGAGGGAAACGGAAAGGAACGATGGGTGCATCCCTGGGTGTGTACGGGGAAGGAAACTCACTCCCAAAGCCCAGAGGGAGGAGAACGTTTCCATTCCCTGCCGTTATGCAACGGATTTGATTTGTGTCCGGCTCAAAAGTCACACAGCATGGAACACTGGGAATGGAATTATGTTTCAAAACGTTTCAAACATTTTCCTGGCATTTCAGATCAAAAATGGTAATTCTACCAACACTACCGTCAGGAATACGTTTTGCATTTTTCTTATGAGAAAACACAGAGAGTGGACACTGACGAAGGTCACTGCTAAACGATACAGTAAATGATTACGCATCTGGACCACAGCTGGACCACTACAGAACAGTTGGATTAAAGTTGTCCTAAATTATGACAGAGAGCAAAGGGAAGACAAAAACAGACGGAGAGAAAAAGAGGTCAGAGAGCAAAGCAGAGCGAACATTAATCTCGTGTCTGTGAGTATTGTACAATCCAGATGTTGGCCTAGTAGAGCCGATTCAATTTGGCAGACACACTGTGCGCTACATCCTCGCAACAAATCATCACAGGTGGACAGAACGCATGCTTGTTCTTTCCTATATTTTGAAAATGTGGGACATAATAGATGAGCAATATATCATAAAAAAAAATTATAGAACTGGGAACTTTATCCTTTACATCTTTATAAACATCTCAGCAGATTGCTCCCATATTCCAATTTTCCCCAAAGTAAACATTCATTGTTATTAGCTTCAGCGCGAAAATGCCAGCGTAGTTGTCCCTGAACAACCTCACACTTGGCTTCTCTTTGTAGAAACAAAAGGTTCATTTTGGTTTACTGAGCTGCCACCAATGAGAAATGAACCAAAGGGCCGGACCTATTCAGGCAAACCCACTTTAAATGATCAAACCACGAGAGCAATTGCTCATTTGATGATAAAAGGTATTAGGAGGGAATGGTCCAGACAAACAAAAATAAAGCCGTTGATGTTTTTTGGTGTGCCGCCAGACTTCACACATGGCCAATATATCAACTATGCATGCAAGCCTAGAAGTTCGTGGGGGTGTGGAGGGGGGGGACTTAAAAGTGCACTGTGATCCAAAAAGCAGACCTACAACTCAGGCAGCTGCTGCCAGATGCAAAATGTATAGTTTAACTGAAGTGATGCTTACACTGTGACGATCAGCAGTGATTGTTTCCAGGTTTGCACTCGGCTTTTATTTGGGTTTATGACAAACTCAGTGGCAGGTTTATTATTAACACTTTCTCCGGCCGAGCTGTGCATCTGACAGAACACACTTCAGTGTTTACACAAGCGAACCAAGAATGGAAACCACACATGCTTGTCTTGTTACAGTAGTTTCTTGATCTACAGGCCCAGGACTACATGTCATGTCAATTTTCCTTCACTGCCGGTCCCACGGGTCAAACAAGTACATTTTGCTAAACATAAAAGAGACGTGTTTGCTTCAAGCAATGGTTTGAGATCTATGCAGGACAGTGAGGATCTTAGCACTCTGAGTCATTCCACTGTAAATAACCTCACTTAAAAAAAGCAACCTCCACACAAATCTCATCTATGCATGCCCTTATGGATTTTGCTTTATGGCTTGAATTTTTAGAACAAGCCATTCTGGTGCAAATGTTTGCAGAAGCAGCATATATGCCAAGGTGCTTGACTTTATTCCCCTGTGGCAAATAAACTGACTGGACTATATACTGGACAGAATAACGTAAATGTGGCGAACGCTATGCAGTTAAACGTGGTTTCTATTCCCCAATAAGAAAAAAGGCATTTACCTTTGGTTTAAGATTAAACAAAAAGGCATAAAAAGTTACAGATTTGAATTTTCCTTTTATAAACCCATCCCCTCTCTGTCCCCACTCCACAAATAATGTGGTTGCTGACTGTGCAGCGTGTCACCTTCTGACACAGTAAAAAAAAAAGACCCCATTATGCATATGAGACGTGTAGGTGGTTTACTTTTTTCACTTGGCCCAGATCTGTCAATCCCATTTCAAAAAGTCCACAGAGTCTTGTTCCCCTAGTCAGGAAAGACTTTCAAAACAATAATCCCCATCTCCCATTTCCATGGAAACTCACTATGTTATGTATTATTTCTCTGTCCTTCCTGCCCTTCTCTTCCCAACATCCGCTGGAGCTCTGTGCTTAAGTTACAAACAGAGAACACAGGATAGCTGTCTCTAAGAGGTCTGGTTAAACCAGTGTTTGGATGACTTGTCAAAACTGTGTTATGTTGTCTGCTGCCTCATCGGCGAAACAGACATCGAGAAGCCAGGTGCCCTTGGTTTCATAAAATATGTTCATGCAGAGGTCATGGAAAAAGAAGACATGAATTAAGTTGACAGGCACTGGGCAATCGACCTACCGGAAATTCCTTTTATCTTTTCAGACTTTATAGCAAGAGAGGATCGTAACCTGCATGTATGGAAAGCCGTTTCTTTTTTTTTTTTTCCTCCAAAAAAGCAGATGTCTTCAGTGTTTCAAAACCTTCTCGCTTTTCTTGGCTAGGAAAGAAAAATCCAGGAGTTTTATAAATTGGTGGCAAATAATTTTGGCTTTCTTCCGCCTCACTTAGGCATCTGTCTTGCTTTCATCTTAATTTTACCCCAGAAGAAGCCACGGGTCGTTCAGTCCTTTTAACCACGAGGATTGCTGCTGTGATTTGGTTAAATGCTCCCATATGACGAGCAGGGAGGAAAAACTCAAAACAGTCTCTGATTGTTTTATTATATTTTTTTTATTATTACAGTCAAAGCAGAATTGATGCAAAAAAATATCTCGGCAAAGCCTCGACTTGTATCACACATGTGAACTCGCAAACTGTCGTTTTACATATTCAGCAAGGCCAGACGGTCTTCCACTTTATGTAAAAGAAAAACAAACAAAAAAAAAATCAACTGAGGCAAATGATGGTATAATTGTTACAACCTCATTACTAATTTTTTTCAATCTTGAAAAATATCTTCCGCTACTGTTGTTTAATGGTTTATATGTTCCAAGTGCTTACCAGAAGGTCAACAATGCAAACCTGTTGTCTGTCTTGTCAGTTAGCTAAAAAAAAAATATTTTTTTTCAATATTTCTTGAATTTAAATCAACTGTGAAGGGACACATCCTGCAGACAGACTTTTAGTTTTCTCTGAGAAGTCAGACATGCCATAGGCTGCTCTGCAGGCACACTGTTAGACATAATGTTGGGAGGGATAGCATAAAGCAGGAAATCCGAGGCCAAAGGGAAGCGAGAAGGGTGCTACGATGAAATCAGACGAGACTGACAGCGACCATGAGACAGGAAGTGAGCAAACAGACAAACACAGCACAGCCCTGTTCTTGCAGGGCAGCTGAAACTCACTTCAGAGCTCTCCATTCTGACAGCTGTGCCCTGATCTCTCTCCATTGCCTGGGCACATGTCGGCACAACGATCCCCGTCTGGCACTGGTGCAAACGCTAGGCTTCTGCCAGTAAGTGTGATCTGTGCACGAGATGTGCACTGTGTTCATCTCAGTTTGATGATGGGGGTTGGGGCCTGGCCTCAGCCAACCATCAAGACAACTTCCGCAAGACCCAAGCATTTTAATTCTTGCCTCTAATCCTATTTGTTCAGGATAATGAGCAACACGCAAACTATCGGGCTGCAGGCCAAGAAGGAAAACAGTAAGAAGAGGCTTGTTCTGCTTTTGGCGAAAGGCAAGTCGCACATTATTCAATGATTCAATTCAAAACGTGAAATTCATAATGACATGAAGTCATTACACACAGTTATGTTTTCTGGGTGTTTATTTCTGTTAATTCTAATAGAAATGTCTGAATGCTGAAAGATTACACACGACCACTACAAGTGTGCTGTAGTATGTAACAGTTATGTAATTTTAATATTATGAACATCAGAATTATGGGTAAAGCTGCAGACTTAACAGTTTCCCAGCAAAACGTCACGCTTAAGAAAAGATTGAAGCTAAGGAAGATGGCTGTTCATCTTAATACTATGTTTAGGTATATTAATGGAACGTTGAGTGGAAGAAAAAAGTTGCACATGCAACCGCGTTAGTGTTTTCAGATGAAAATTAATTTTGCATTTCATTTAGAAAATAAGGTCACAGAGTCTGAAGGAGCCGCGTTTCCAAGTTGCTTGACAAGCAGAGAGACATTTCTTTAGTCAGTGGTGATTTGGGGAGCCTGTTCATCTGTGGCAGAAGGAGGCTTGAAACCTGGTCCATATTGTTTCATCAAGTCCAAAGTCCACACAACCACCTCCCAGGAAATTTTAGAACAGTTCATGCTTCCTTCTGTTAAAAAGTCTCGTGGATATGCTCCTTTCATTTTCAAACCGAATATATCTGTACATGAGCTGTGCAAAAGGAATTAGTGTACATTAAAGTAAAATATGTTTGGTATAAAATCGCTTCTTCATCAGAGACAAATGTTTTAATTTTTACTCACCACCAGTTCAGAAAAGCGTGCATGCAGCTCCTCTGCAGGTGGCATGGGGGAGCTGAACTCCAGCAGCTGCAGCGGCACGGTGTCCTTAAGGTTGATCTCCGGTGGCTCGCTGCTTCCAAAACAGCACAGGAAGCCCAAGCCCGCCCGTGTCCTCTTCCTGGGAGGCATAGTGGCTATGGTGGTGAAGCTGGCAGTGGTGGCGATGAACCAGGAAGGTAAAGGACGGGGCCAAGGGACAAGGGAGGGGGGAGTGGAAAGGATGACGAGACTGCTATCTGGGGGGCATGATCTGGAAAAGATGGAAGAAAAACGTGGAGGATTAGAGATACTGACAATCCCAGATGACCAATGTCATCTGTATTCACTGAATACATTCTTGGTAAATGAAGATTTAAGCTGGTTGGTCTGTGTTTTTTCTCTGTGGAATCTTTATTTACTTTTTGGTAATTCAGAGACTGAGAGGCGATCCCCATTTCCAGCAGCCTTGCATCCAAACAAACGTCACGAAGCCACCTGCAGAAACTGTGTCAAGGGAAAAATCTAAGCAAGAAGTGGCTTTTACAAGCCAGGGTGGGGATTTTGTTACTGGCTAACCAAAAAAGGCACTTTGAAGTGCAGGAATCGGCACAACAGCATCATTTTGTCAGTGGTTGCAACTTTACCACAGCAAAGAAATCTCTTGTTTAAGAGGTACAATGTTGGATCTGCAGCATATACTGCAAGAGCAAAAATGTGCCACGGTGCTTTGAAAAGAGCATTGGTAGTTCCTGCTTAATAAATGCTAGTCTTTTCAGTATAGAAAAGCAAAAATGTTGTGACCAGTCTCAGCTGAGGAGTTTCCTCAGCTCTTCTTTATGCTTCAGTTTACCACATTTGTGAATGAATAGATCCCACTTATGTTATGCAAATACCTCAAGCGTGCAAAACCAGTACAAGTACTTGACCGAGAAATCAATTTTGAAGCAACAGAATGTTAATGGAATTTCAAAGCTTGCACCACATTTAAAATATAAAATGTCTATAAATGTTATGGACTCTCTCTTAATATTTTTACAGAACCTTCGAGGAACTAAGTATATCCTGAAACTCATATTTAATGAGGCAGTCAAAATTTATAACTTCAGTATCCACAAAAACTAGCTCAATATACTAAATCCTGACTGAGCATGAGTCTCCACCATCTCTTGTTCAGCGCAGAGCTTTTTACTGAGCTGTCTAAAATTAGCAGCATGGTAAATTCTTTATGAACGTTCTAGGCCCTCAACAGGAACATGAGAAGAAAAAGAAAAAGGAAGATAAAACCCCACCACATTTCCATTTTGCCTTTTTACTGCTTGTTTTGTCCAACTCTTTCAATCTCCAATCTGGAGCTGTGAACCCACATTCAGCTTTCATCTTGTTGCCTTTTCTGTGACATGTGACATTGTTATGAACCCACTCAAAGATCAAGCTGTCAGTAAAAATGCTTCTACCATAAATAAAACGTTTAATTAACTTATAAAATTGTATAGTCTATAGAAAACATTGTAGCAAAAATGGCAACTTTATTCTTTAGTTCATGAAAGTGACCAGTTTTAATTCTTGAGAATTACACATAAAATACATACAATTCTGAATAACATACATAATCTTTTGATAAATTGGAAAAGTGAAAAAAATCAGATGATATTTTAGAAAATATTTTTTTTTTTGCTATTGAAATTGTCAGAATGAAAAGTGTGGAACATGTACAACAAATTCCCAAAGTCAGGAATCAAAGCATGGAGTGCTAGGACCAGTAGCTTCTGTGAATGTGATGCCAGTCTTACCTTTACACCACAATCCAAATGTATTTTGAGATTTTGTGTCTTACTTTTGAACTTTAAAGCACTTCAGCTAACTGAGCAAAACTTTTACGATATCAGTAATCATCAGAGACTCCAGTCTCTTCATATTTTTCTATATTTTACAATTTTCCTAAACAGCACCAAAATAAACATGCAACTTATTTCATTAGGAGAATGAATGCAGTTTGGGAAGAGGTACAAAAGCATCAAAATAAGAACCATATCACTCCTAAATAGATTCTTAAAGCAGAATAGCAAAATGTCGAACGGGGTTTGAACATTTTACATTTTCATTATTATGTAAAATAAAATAGTTTATAATGTCCAATGCCAATGTAAATGATTAACTTGCATTATTTTATTTCGTAACATTTTAATGAATTTTTATGTTTCACCTTTGTCAATGTTTTCGTTCCTGTTTTTGAAAGTGCTTTTTAAAATTTGCATTTGTGACGCGATAGTAATCCATAACAGCCTCACTCTACCCTCCTCTTTTCCATCATCACAACGCCCCCACCCCTCCCTGTAAGCGTTAGCATGTGGATCATTAAAGTTAATATTGTGTGGGCATCAAGGTCAGTGAGATTCCCTCCAGCTGGAAAAATTATATTTGGCATCAGTATGACTAGATGTCACTTTATATCTACAGTAGCAGCCAACCAAATATTCCTTCAGAGCAGTCCTTTTCATTTCCATAATTACAAAGAACAATCTCATGATGCTGATTGTGACGTCACATATTGTGCAGCTCCACATGGTGGAGGTTTATTTAAATTAATAATTTCATTCTGACATCTCAAAATATCAAGGCTGTTTTCTGGATTTTTGCAATTTCTTCTCCAATATGTTAACGCAGCTTAATATGTGGTAAATTTAACCTTGTAGCCTTTTGCCAGCTGTCACAAGCACCTGATATTGCAAAGGTAGCTGTTGATTTAAGATGGTCGAGTTGCTCTTTGAAATCCTGCACTCTATAAACCAACATAGCAACTGTTTATCTGTTGTGCAAGGTCTTAACTGTGATATCTTCACTGCACCTGAAGCAATAGTTGCTAAAACAAGACAAATAAAAATAAAATCTGAAAATAAAAGTTCATAATGCAAGTATCCAAACAACTAATTTGGTAACATTAATTATGTTAATTAACTAAAATAATGTCAGAAAGGCAAGGTGTATCCCTACTTCAAACCCTAACAGGAATAGCAGCTAAATTATGCATCACATAATATGCACCGATATACAGATTGTGGGGAAAAATAAAATAACTGTAAAGTTTGATAACTTTGACTTGAGAGCAATAAGTTTTTATAGTGGCAAACAATGTTTTGTTGCTGTCAACAGTCAGTGGAGTTTATTAAATCCCTTCAGCATAACACACAGCCTAACCTTCCTGTCCTGTCTCTCTTAGTGTCTGTTTTTATCTTCTCTCTCCCACCAGAATCCACGTGCAGGCAGTCCTCACTCAGCACCAGTCCAACTGGCCTGATTCCAGCTCAGAGGAAGCAGGCCAGGGTCTCCAAACGCACACAGCATACATTATACAGAGTCAGAATTATATACAGTTAGAAATTTAAGAACCGGCTGTTTATGTAACCTTCATCTGCATGCAATGTCACTCCAGATTGACCGTGTCCACTGCCATCTGACCATCTCTGGGCTTTTCATTTCCCCCCCTCTCTGTCGTCTTCCATTATTCCTCTGTTTTAGGTTAAATCAGAGTGACAGTTCCCTGCAACAACCCTCCCACTGATGGCAACATCTGTCATTTTTCCTTGCCACTGCTTACCATCCACTTATTCCATCTTTAATCCTCCTCCTTCTGTTTCCTGTCTGTTACTGAACCCTTAGCTCTGGGCTCCTGTGTTTTATTCTGGAAGTGGTTTTGTACAAATACACTCACTGTTATTTTGTGGGACTGATCTGCTGATATGTCCTATTTATGGACATAGTTTGCTTACTTTCATACATTTAATATAGCCACTCTAAAAAGGGAAAAACAATTGTTCACTTTTGCTTTTAAGTCCACCAATTTGAAGTTTTTATAAGGTACAGACAAAGCCAAATATTAAATTAATCACACAACAAAGTGTTTTCACAAAGTGATCGATTCAGACATCACCTGATTTTAGTTGCTCCACTAACTTCCAGCTTCCCTACAGCTATTTATAAAAAAAGGTCTCAAGATTGTGCTATGGGACCCATTCTTTACCAATGACATGCAACTCTCTTGTTAAGTTAACTTACAGTAATACAAATCTTTCCATTCTCTTTTTTGAGTTTTCCATAAACCTTGAACCAATTCCTAAAATCATACCAGGGTTACTCCAAGTAACCCTACATATGCAATCTTTCACCTAAACAGATGTAACAAAGCCTTGCACAGCAAAGAGGAAAACTGTCCTAACTTTAACTACACCAACTTTCAGCTTGGTTTTGCATTATTTAAATATGAATTTTAATTTGACACACATTTGTTTTTCACATTTCTCTTCAGTACTTGTCTGAGATCCTATGCATTTACTTGACTTTACACCAAAACACACACTGATGAGAACACCCCAGTCAAGTGGGAGAATTTTATCTCCACACAATTTTTTTTTTTTACGTAAAAATTAATTCTACATATAGTGATGGCAAGCACAATGCAAACACAGTTTACTATATCAAAAAATCTTAATATAAGCATGTCAACTTAGAACCCAAATATATGCATATACACACGTTGGATGTTTTAGTAAAGAAAAATATGAAAAGCCCCGAAGCAAAGCCAGTACAGTATTGTCACACCTCTTTTGATTCAAGAGGGTTTGAAGAACATCTAAGCAAGAAGACAGACGCAAATGATAGTCGTAAAGGGAGACACTGCTGCCACTTTGTATTCAGACCTCTACTTCATCTTCTCCTTCCAGCCGTCGGGAAGTAGGTCAGTGGAAGAGAAGGAGGAAGGTGCAGCAAAGAATGGGCTGCAGCTCCTGCTTCAACGTTCATTGTATAGAGGAAGACGTGTCGAAAAGCATTTGTGCCAATTTTTATTCTCTCATTGCCATCTTACACAGACACACATGCAATGTTTGCAGGAGAAAAAAAACATAAAACACTGATCAAAATCAAGCCACCTTTTCAATCTATCTAAAAATTTAGCTCACAGCAAGTAAACAACAGTTTGCGCATACGTTTAGATTTCATTAAAAAAAAAAAGCACATAATTCAGTTAGAATAATTAGTTAAATGACAGATACTTTAAAACGTTCATTCTCATATGTCCACACCCTTCCTGAAACAATCTCAAACCAACAGCCATGGAGTCTAAGAAGTTTTCCGACCATATTCTAAGTTGGAGGAAAGTAGAAAGAATGGGAGGAAAAACAAGCAGCAACAATAAAACTGGAAACACAGGGACATATCAAACAACAGCAAGACAGAATGACTGCATTTTTAAGGGGCGCTGAATAAAAGATCACAGTTGAGGTTGTGGTTCACACTTTTTTTTTTTGCACACGATCGTTTCTGGGTTTGGTTTCACAAATGAGAATCATTCCTGCGTGGTGCTAGGCCATGGAAGGAGGAAGAGGAGGAGGAGGAGCAGTCTGGTTTACGTAAGCAGCTGATACCAGGGATGGGGGAGCAGTGCCACGCTGGCACAAACATTCAAAATGTAAAGCAGATTAACAGATTTTATGTGTTATCTGGCAACATGGGGGTAGAGATTTTATTATATTCAAATATCTGATAACATGGCAGTTAGGAAGAAATACAGACCCAACAGCCTGTACTGTCTGTCACTTTTTATGAGCTTAATTAATTTAATTTCATCCACTTCAACTATACAGAAGACACTACTTCTTCACATAAAAGTTGTTGGTGGTATCATAACAAAATACGAAAAGGTTCAAAGGGATAAGAAGAGGTTATAAAGTATCTCCGTGTTGTCATAATGTGACACTGCTGTGTGAAAGCCGCATGTGTCCTTTGACATGAAAGTGAACTAGTCACTCATTAATTGAACATAAAGCAGCTATTCAGCCTTGCCTTTGAGCTCAGTGGAGCCATGGCACTTTCTGACTGTTGCTGCCCCAAACTTGCCCCCTCCAAACAAGTCCTCCTGCTCTCCAGCCGACTGTCTGTCTGTTCAAAGAATGATGGAACAATCACTCAATTACCCCCCCCCCCGCAGAAAAAGAAACGCTACAAAACAAATCAAGTTATACACTGAAAGCACAATCCCTCATGGAACCCAGGAAATCTGTGGCCCACCCACAGGCCAACTTCTGAATTGTGTAGTTCATGCACAGAACATACATCTTAGCTGTTTATATCCCAGCATTAATGCTGTTACATTAGAGCAACATATGTGTAATCACTCTATCACTCCACCACAACACGGTTGCACATATGCAAACATACAAATATGCTGCAAATATGCTGTCTGTTCTTTCTCACAAAAAAAAAAAAAAGCTAGTCATCTAGTTCATGTGTAACTTCCTCAATTAGTTCAGCAGCTTGGGTGGGCAGATTAAGCGAGAGAAACGACATGTGATTGATCTGAAGCAACTGGCATTACTAATGACAAGATCCACTGACAGTCTAACCAATTTAAACATCCACATACACTGGAGACAAGCAGCACTAGATCTAAATGATTTCAGCCACTGCTTCTAGTGAAGAGTCTCAGTAGTTAGCAGTGAGTTTCAGCCTATACTAACGAATGACCCAAGCTGACAGCAGTGGAAGAAGTGCCATTATTTCACGGTGCATTTGCAAGCGATGCATTCCTGTGCTCACTTTGAAAGCACGCATTCTGCCTGGGATTTTCACGTCGGACAGCCAGCACTTTCATGAATCTCTACACAGCTTTCTCATGTGGACTTAGACAATAGGCCAGGTGATACAGTCTTAGTCGTTCTGCAGAGGCTAGTATGGTACGCAATGGCACTACAGTTTATTTGCATCTGATCTGTAAGAAAGCTGATCCTTCATTATTTCATTGATAAGGTCAATGCCATAGATAGATTCCTTTGGCAGACAAACCAATAGAAGTTTATAGTTAAATTTTTGCTTTCTTCAAAGCAAACATGTGTATACCAGCATTATACTACTGAAATTCTGCTTTCCAAACCAAATATAAAAATGGTCTCACATGATTTATTACACATTTGAAAATGATAGATTAGCAAAGGCTGTCAGAGCAAAAACAAAGCAATTGCAAATTAAATACCACCACAGTGACCCTATAACGACATCACATGTCGCACTGAGCTATGCTGTCGGCACTGACAAGGTTTCACTCTCCTCAGCATGCTAGACGCCTTACAATAATTGCAAAACAGAACTTCTGATTAATTCGGAAAACCTTATCTTGGACTTGTCGGGAGCACTCAGTATTGATTTTTTAGTCTTAGGTGGACAGTTTATTCTTAATTATTATAAAAGTAATGAATTGATATCAAAAGTTGCACACCCCGTCTTTCACAAAAGAACTATGTTTATCCCACACTCTTTAACTCAATACATATGTATTATTTAGAAGACCACATCCATAGCACCATGCATGGACAAAAGATGTGATTAGACTTAATATTCAAAATAATCACCTTCTTTTCCACTGGTTTATAGTGATCCATGCTTTCTAGACACCTGCACAAATGGCAAAATAAGAAACAGCCTGACAGCTTATTTAGTCCAACACACAGGTGCTTTCCAAGGATTTTGGAGGTAGTTGATAGGTATGCTCTCTGCTATTATCCCAATGCATCCTCCAAGAATTTGAAAATGTTCAGGCCCGTCTATTCTTTTCACTCTCCTCTTTAATTATGCCTGAAAACTTTGTTTCATTCACTGCTTGCGTTTCCCTTCTTTTCTGAACTTCAGTCAGTCAAAGAGTTTTGCAAGGCGAAGACAGCTGAGAATCTGTTCAACTTTTGAACTGGGAAAGGCACCTTTAGACGGTGCCAACAGTGCATAGTCAAGGGGCAAGGCTGTCTGGGTCGGAGGCAAAACATGCATCAGGAAATCTCCTGGTGGAATGCTCCTTCTGAAACAACATGACCCTGAGGGACAAAGTTTCACATGCTCCAGCCTTTCTTCATCTACCGAGTCGTCTACCAAGGCTAAACAATAGCTGGAGAACAATGTGAAGGGGGTTTAGAGCTAAGTCAAAGTCTTAAGACTAGAATGTAAAGCAGGCAACGTAAGTATGAAAACACAAAGTACTATCATTTCTATCAGATGACATTGTAATTATTTTTAATAGCTTCAATTGTTAGCATAACCTAATCATTTCCATAATTGCTCGAAGGCAAATGTAGTTTTACTAGATTTTTGATCCATTTTGTTCCATTAACAAACAGCCAATGAAAAAGTCATTTCATAAGAGAATTGTCACACATTTGTACAATTCCCATTTAAAGAGCAAAGGAAGAATCTCACCAATGAGGAGAATCCAGACAGACAATGTGGCAATCCTTTCTTTTCTGCAGTGCAAAATTTAAAACTGTAAACTGTAATCAAAGATGATACAATTAATGTTGTGGTAGTCCACGGCACCCCAGAAAGGAATCCAGGAAGGAAAAAGATCCAGTTCCAGTGTGTTGCTTCAATAGAGCCTTTATGTGAGCTGGATGAATCTCAACAAGTATGCAACCTTCACAATAAGTGTCTTGTAGCGTCAATCGGATTAAATAAGGCTCTGATACTGCCGAAAAATAAAAGTGCAACTGCAGACATTACAAAAAGCCTTTCCTGTACAGAATTTTAAAAGCAGCTCCAAACTGCAGTCGTATTACTGCACTCCTTTACAACAGCAAAATCTGGTTCTGATGCCCATATTAACTGTACCACAGATCGGATCAGGACATTCTGACCTATACAAGCTTTAGATAAAAAGAAAACGAATGGGATTCATAAAAAGAGAGATTGATTTAAGTTTTCTTCACCTGTATGCAGCTTTGAGTAGAGCAAAACACTGCTTCCCCCCACTTGTTGATGAGCTGTGCCATCAGCTTTCTGAATGAAGGCTACAGCACTTTTCATTCACTTACAACTAAAATACACTCAGCTGTTTGGAAATATCTTTGGGTAGTCAGACATTTTAAAAGTACCATTGGAAATCAATAGGCAACATATCGCCAGTGCAATCCAAGCACACAACTGGATTACATAAACAGCTTGTAATTTTTGGATAACTCTATAAAAAGTGGAAGAACAAAATGTATTTATTTTAAGAACTTGAAAACAAATAATGAGTGTGTGTTTCACTTTTGTTTAAGTAAATGTATAGAACTATGTGGCAAAAGCAGTATATTGCACAATTTTATCAGCAGGGAGAATAACTGAATAACTTCTCTGTTATGAATAAAAGCAACAACATTAGTGGGGAAATCTCACACAGCTGCTGTTTAGTTGCTGAAAACTAGACAGATGACACCACCATATGCATGGATGGGTATCTGAATGTAACGTCTTACAAAGTTTTTACAGTGCAAGATACTATAAATATATTCCAAAATCAAATTAAATATATTTGTACATTGTTGTCAGCAAATTATTACATGAATTTTTTTTCTTCATCAATCTACCAACATGTAAATGAAGATGACAAAACTTCTACATGAATGAATTTTAAAATTATGTACTGTGTTCTTAGATTACAAAGTCTTCTACCACTGTCACTTGAGTATCCTCAGAGGTCTAATTGGCTGCAACATCACCAAAAACACAAGACTGGTAACCCAGCTCACCCATTAAACTGAAATGCTTCAACTAAAACCTCTGGAAAAAGAGGGGAGGAAATTTTCTTCAATCCTCCAGGGGTTTCATTAAAAGCCATTTCTTTCATAAAAAAAAAAAAAAAAAGAAGTCATTTCCTGCTGGAGGGAACACTCATTATTTGGGACAGACCACATGAAACAGCAACCGGGGAAGTCGATCCAGTGCTTCTTGTGATTTTGATGCTTTAACCAAAACAAAATCTTGAAGTTTGAAACAACAGCTGCCCTGCCACACTCAGGCGAATATTGTGCACATACTGGATGCCTTGATTCAAGCCAAGAACCAGACGAGACACAAGATCTTTAAAGGAAGCAAAGTCAAGTAAGGAAATTGGTAGTGGTTTTCTGAAAAGGTGGTTTTTGCTTTTAAGACCTTTACTAGCTGCTGCATCTTAAACATGACCTACAAAAGAAGAATTATGCCATCCAAATACAGAATGTGACTCTATCAACAACAATGTTAAACTTGGTGCTGGGTGAAGGTTGAACACTGCTGACCCAGTTCTCCACAGGGCATCGGGTGGATCTCTGCCCATCAAATGGACTGGGGCACTTGCTATTAATATTGGGACTGAGAGGAAAGTGGACCACACCACATTCCAAAGGCTCCCCAACATTCCCACATATTAACAGGGCTCGGAATGAAATCCAATACTTGGCATCCGTCAAACCCCAAAGCACAATCCTGCCGTGTTAAATTGCCATCTTATTTCATCTTGGAGGAACGCGCCACAGTCACGAGGCCCAACTAAAGATATGTTATTATTTGTGGGGGAAAAACCTGGCAGGGATACAGCCTCAGAGCTGGTTACCATGACTCTCAGGAGAGAAAGGATGCCGAACTTCCCAGAGACTCCATGTCCTTCCAAAACCCGAGGGTCCTTTAATTTTGAAAGAATTACATTTGAACTCATTCAAATTACATAGATGCTTCTAACTCATGAAATAATACTTATGAACTATAAAATTATTTATATATATATATATATATATATTTGAAAGCTTGTTTCGCACACGCTTTTTCCTATATTCTCACAGCAGTTCCCTGTGGATTCACTACCTTTCCATTGTTTGACTTTGAATTCTTTGCACCACGGTCCGAATAGCAACCAATATTCCCTGGGTAAGAGGTCAACAGCTGCAGCATTGAGGACTGAAGGCCTCTGGTTCATGTCTGGAATGCTCCTCTGGGATACATATAGCCAGGCAAAAAAGGACTTATCCCTGAAGTGAGCAGAACGTACTTTTTCCTAAATAGCCTCCAGTAATGCTGTGCTGAATTGAGGCACTGTATGGAGGAGATATGCTTACACATCACAAGCTGCAGAAAGTGTGTCACTGGCACAAACACAATAGTGTCTTTTGCATTGAAGTGGGTGACCTTCTAGAGAGGGAGAGATATGTGGTACTTTTTTTAAGTAGTCCCAGACTATTCCTGGTCATTCATTCTAACTGCTTTGCTGCAAATACAACATAAAAATGATCCTTTAGATTAAATTAAAGCCACTTTACCAAACATTATCTTGTCATCCTCATCATCGAGTTGCCAGTTGGTTGCAGGAGGTTACCTTTTTTTCATTCTAATCCTGACAGATCAGAAGTATGTGATAAATGATAAAATATCCCAATGGCTGCTGACGGTGCAGCGACAGCATTGGTTCTTATAATATCTAAGCAAAACCTCCAGCTGAATATTTTAACATTGTCAAAGTGAATGCAAAGGGAGGTACATTCACTTGGAATGGAACTGGGGAAAGATGTTGTTCTCATATTGCAAACATACCCGAAAACACTGGTGCAGGGCTCTTTCAGTGTTCTAATCAGGACTAGAGCACTGCATCCCTTAGGTCTGCTATCATGCACACTGTAAATGTAACCCTGGTTCAAAGGCCCTAAGTTAAAATTATTTAATGTCTTCTTCAGTGTGACAGCATCTTGCTAAGAACCCAGCTATTTGAAGCAGGCATGTACATGCACAAGATGCAGGACAACTCCCCCAGGGGACTGGACTGTTGTTTTAAGGTGAATGTAAATAACGAGCACCATGTTGTCATGTTAATTGGAGTACATTAACTGGCATCTTTAATCACAGTTTGGAAGGATCGAGCCGACGCTGGAGAGTTTCATCAGAGGCTGATGAATGATGACCGCAGGTTTTGCGCCTTAGCACCAAACAAATTTTGCCAATATGGGCAGATGAAAAATAAACTACAGGGCTGCATTGATTGCACATAAATATCCAACTTATATCATCTTATAACCTTGTTACGGTATAAAAAGGTGGAAAAGCAGAACATTTACTTAAACCTTAACTCAATTCTGTGTCCGTTTTGCTCAAATCTATGCATCAAATGAACATAACAATGTTACCCGATACTATATACTATATCTTAAACCAGTTGGAATATTTGTGTCTTCTGTTTTAATTTTTTAGTTTTAGGTCTTTGTGTCAACGGCAAAATGAGATAGAAACATTCCATCAATGAAAATGTTTTAATGTATAGTGTGTAAATCCCATACTGACCCTTGCTTGTACAGACGATGATGCAAATATGTTCAGACCTTTCAGGATATATGGAATGTCTGGCTGCCATGCTGAATGCTGAGCTGTCAACCAGCACCAAAGGCTTTGACCATGTGATTGATGTGCAATGAGCTACAGATGGATGCCTGAAATAGGCCTTCCCTATCACACGACACATCTCATTTTCTGTTGTTTTTTGACATGCTGAACAATTTGCAGATCTTTTGAATGCAAAAAACAATTTTAGCATCAATCTGTTCCAACTCCTTACAAGATTAACACAGAGAAAAAAAACAAGCAGATTACTGAACATTTGCAAAATTCTGAGAAAATTACTTTCTCTGGAGCAAAACTTCTAGGAAGTATATCTAAAAATAAACTCCAGTGTATCACCAGTCTGCACCAGTAGATTTGGGAATCTGACAGGAAGTGCTGTCAACATTGCTGAATAAAGAGCTCAAACATTAAAAGCACACACTTCGCATCCATGCCTTCATTGTTGTTTTCGACCTAAAGCGTGCCCACAAGTTACAACGTAAAATGCAGAATGTTTATCATGGAGGAACAGAAGCCCTTTGTTGCCCTGATGCTACAGTTCTGCAGACCATCTAACTGTTTATTTTATAGTCAGCAGCAGTTCGGTTTTCCCCGGTGGGACTGAGCAAAAGGACAAAATGCAGGAACAAACCGCATTAAACAGCTTGTATGCAAGAGAGAACAAAGCTTTCCTCTATGGCCAGGAAAAGTTAAAGGCATCAAAAATCAAATAAGTCCTACTTACTCAGTTCACAGACGTTGCACTAAGGGATGCATTTTCTTTTCTTCCCTTTGCTTTGACTCAAGAAAGAAAACCAGCCCGCAAAGTAAGTTTACAAAACAGATTTAAAGTACTCCTGCATCTTCTGGATTCAGATCATTTCGTTCAGATTCCATGTCTGGACTTAGTTTTAAAGGGGTTCTTGTGTTTCATCCACTTGCGTTCCGAGCTTCTGAGTCGAGCCGTGGATTTCAGCTGACTGAGCTCAAAGCAAAGCAAAGCGAAGCTGTTGACACTGTCCTCTCCAACTCTCCCCCACCCTCTCCCTCTTTTGATTGCTCATCCCTCCTGCCCTCCCTTTCTGGATTCCAGCCCTAGCATATGACAGCATCCATGTGGATTTCAGTAACAAGGTGATAGATTTTCTGTGGCAATACATGCATGGAAGTACAGTACAGATGTGAGGCCAGGGGAGAAGGTAAGACGAGAGGAAATGACCCGTCAGTGGCTTGCATTTCCCACAACGCCTGCAATAGCAACTCCACCCGAAACATTCCTTCTCTGAGGAAAAAGAAAGGCAAGACCAAGACATGCCACAAGAATTGCCCAAAGGAGAGCCACCTTCCTATTGTTGGATATGTTTTGTGCAACAGCACAAAACACATCAACATGGTATTTTTAATTAGAAATAACAGCTGTGATGCAACCAGGAGGTTTTCCTGAGATGCAATCAGTGTTCATTGAGAAGCCAAGACAGTGAGATGGCATGCTAGATAATGATAGTAAAAATAAAGAAAAAAATTCAACTGGCTTTGTCAAGTTCACAGCATTAACTCAGTCTAATGTTATGCATGGAATTGCAGGGGGGAGGGTCATGTCATAGACACGTCTGAGAAGCAGAGGTCAAGCCAGGATAAAAGTGAGAGGTTAGTGGGAGCAAAGATCAACACCAAAAATTCCCAACTGCACTAGTTAGGACTGACAGCATTCTGCTCACTGGCCCCGAAAAACCTAGAGCCACCCAGCTTTAAAAGACCATGTAAACAGGACTCAAAAACAAAGCATTATGAACTTTTGAACTAAATATAAAATCGGAGAACCGTGTTAAAGCCTGTGCTTTAACACGGCTTAAACACGGTATTGATTCCACATTTTGGTATAATGCCAAGAAGAAGCATTTGTCCCCTCACATTTATATATATATATATATATATATATATATATATATATATATATATATATATATATATATATATATATATATATATATATATATATATATATATATTTCAGACAAATGTTTCACATTATCAAACAAATTTCGAAATCAGATATAACCTCAGTAAATACAAGTGATAATTTCTATGAGTAAGAAAACTACAGTTAAATATAATGTCTACTATGGGGAGTAAAGTGGGACATTTGGAAGGTGACATTTATTACATCCGGGTTAAAGCTCCAAAAAAAGAATGTGATCTCTAAAGTCAAACAATGTTCTATAATGTGCAATATCCAGTAGGATAATCTGGATATTGGATGACTTGTCAGAATTGATGGAGCAATGAATTCTGCTCTATACCAGAAAATCCTGCAAGAAATTGTACAGTGCATAGCATTTGCTTTGTGATATTAAGCACAAGAGCACTTAGTTTATGAAATAAGGCAATGATCCAAATCAGTGCCTTATTGCATAAAATATAATAATCTGAAATGGCCTAGTCAAAGTCTCCACATAAATTCAATTCAGATGCTGTGGCATGACCTCAAACTGCCTGGTTATGTTTTAAAAAAAACAAAACAAAAAAATGAAAAAAACTTCAAATGGACCTGAACTAATGCTACAAATATACCTCCACAGTGAATACAAGGCTGATTGCCAGTTATTTCAAAAGCTAAATGTCAGCTATTGCCGCCATGCATGACACAACCAGTTATTAGGTTTATGGGCCAATTACTTTTTACATAGGACCAACATGGTTTGGATAGCATCATTTCCATAGTAAATAAAATCTTCACTTGAAAATAGCTTCATATTCATTTTCCTCAGGTTATCTTTTCTGATGCAAAAAAGAGAATAATTTATTGAGGATGTACATTTCCTTTCAGGTTACAGATGAGAAAATATTTGTAAGCTGAACTTAAAAAAAAAAAGGACAACCTGCTTTTTACAGTCTTATCCCTTCAGTGATTAATAAACATTTTACTAATAGGCTTAAGTGAAACACAATTAGATTAAATACTCAAATATGATTAGTCAGATATTATGCTTTAATCTCTAATCTCTATGTGTAGCTTTTCTTTTCAGATTACATATTATATTTTAAGAAGAAAATGCATAAGATACCCCAGCATGTTGCCAGACATAGAACTGAATACGTATAAAAGGTAATTATTTCCAGTTATGCTTTCATGTTGTTTTTGTTTGCTTAATTCAACAAGGCAGTTTTCTTTCTATAATCTTCCTTCTGTCTTTCTGCCTTTTCTGACTTCATTTTAAATACCACAGCGATACTGAAACAAAGCATTTATCACCTTCAGCGCTTTGCAACAACGTCTGTACAGAAGAGTGGTGTGTTAGCAGGTCGGCATAATCCCTTTGCTGATTTAAAAAAAAAAACAAAACATGTAATTTTTAGTTTTCAGCTAACCACAACCAATCAATATTTGCCCATTTGGCAACCAATAATTGAGCATATAAAAACTCCAGCTCTAGTCACCAGCCAATCTATCAGTGGATCTCTATTGATTGCTTTGGCTTTTCAAAAACAACAATGCAAATATATTAGTGATAGATGCTGTATAACAGCACCTAGTGCTAAAATAACAACAAATATCAGTTCTGTTTGACACAAAGATGTATTGTCACACATAAAGTGGAGACATTTATAAGCAAAGGGAATGTGGAGAAAAAATAGGTGATTATAATGCTATTTTTCTTCTTTTTTTCCCCTCAGGGAACACAAGATAGATGACACCAAGTCACAGTAATGCCTGAGTCCATTCCTAAGCTCGCCATTGGGATGTATCCATTAACCCAGCAAGAAGAAGCAGGCTTATCTCCTAGACGTCCACTTCCGCTCCTGTGATTTCCTTCTCTCTTTCACAGCAGCATCACTTCCACTGTCTCTGTAGGGTTACATCACTATTCCCAAACCTCTAAAGGATACTCCTAGGAAGCCCCCCCAAGGAATAGGCTAAGCTCCAGTCTGGCTAAGTGCACTTGGACTACTCCTGTATCATCCATCAAAACATGGTAATAGAGGCAAATGGAGCCAGTTTCACATGCTTGAGATACGTATCATACCCCCATCCCACTACATTATAGGGCCATCTGCTCTATTATTTTTTGAGGACATGCTTGGGTTTATTTTTCCTACTCAGTGCTCATTTATATTTCTATATTGTCACTTAAAGTCAAGTGGCGAAAACAGAAGGTGACTTCATTCAAAAATATGACAGTCGTGACTCCGATTCAAAAACAGGTTTTCTGGTAGAGACTGGCATAGCCTATTACTTTAAGTGACTCAATCAGCTGCACTAGAGTGATAAAACTTGATAGTCTGCATAGTCTGCAAAGCAACAGCCATTAAGTTCCACAGAGGTACGGTAGTCATTTCATTCAAGCTCGTCATTGAAGAAAAGCTTCAAATTCTCCTCCAAGCCAGCCTCTCTTAGAGCTAACATGGCATGCAGGCATGTTTCACAACATGCCATTCCTTACAGCATTATTTAGGGTTCTTCTGGACCAGACAGCTCTTATTTAAGTTTGTTTTGTTTAAGCCAGGAATTCCTCACGGCAGCACTTTGCACACAATCAACCCTTTCACGCCCGCGCATAGATAAATTGCCACAGAGAAAAGTACCGCTGTTGTCACAAAGCCTGAACTCTTGACAGTGTAAATGTGAGGGCACATCCTGTGTACATGGTCTAATTGTAAGCTGGCTATAAATCACAATTGCTGGGAGCTCTATTCCATCCATCTTTATAAAGTAATCATTGCAAGGCAGCAAACAATAAATCCAAATGTAATGACCATGTCCTTATGGTGACTCTTCACACTCTGCAGGCATTTACTCTTATTTTCTACTTTTGAATTCAGTCTCTCTTAACTTTCTGTATAGAATTGTAAAAACAAGGGGACCTACATTTAACTTCAAGCCCAAGATTACTCATCATAAATGCATTTTCTCTTTTTGCTAAAAGTAATGGGCATTTGAAGGGTTCCTTTGTCGAGGAGGCAGACTGAGTGAGGTCAAAGATCATCCAACCGCCAGCTCCCACAGTACGTCTCATGTCTGCGTGGATATCTGCCAGCTAAATGCTGTTATGTTTGGACAATTGTTCAGCTTTCCGCTGACTGATTCACGATGGCCTCATCATGCTAACCGATGATGTAATACTTTGATCGCTGGGCATGAAGGCCATCAGTATTAGTCTTTCATTGACCGTGCAATGATTTCATTCAGTTTAGCAGTGATGATAAAAAGGCTGTATTCAGATTTCTGGTTTTCCCCTTTCCAGTGTGATAGATCAGTTTTTAAGCAGCCGTGAAGGGTAGTTGCTCTCCCACAAAGAGGGCAGCAGCTGAACAATACCAACGCTTTGTTGGTAGACCAAGGGTTTATTTGTTTCAAATGTCCTTTAAAAAATTAAATAAAATAAAAATAACCATTGTGTGCTTTTGCCAAAGAATAAGCAAGCAAATCTCATTGGTGCTGCAGCAAAAACTAAGACTGCATGTTTCAGACATGTTTGCATGAACACAAAATGTTCACTCTGTATTTTAAGGCAAATAATTGGTTGTGAAAAATGGTCTGCACCATTTTATTTTTGTACTGCTTATGCAGTACATATCTAGTGACTCCATACATATCCAGACCTACCCAGGTTGCACATGGAACACTGTTAACAGACTTTTTATTTTCATTTTTTGTAGCCAAATGAATTAAACAGCTGATGAGTCAGAACGTTTTAAGACAGGAGTCTTAATGAGACAGGAACTGTAAGAGGATTTTGAGGGATAAAATAATCAAGCTCTTAAGCAATGCACATTAAAAGTATAACAATGTGAAGCTTGGAAGCCATCTGTTGGCGTTTTCACATGTAATAGTGAACTTTAAATATAGAATGGAACCTTTAAAAGTGGATACAGTTTCTTCATAATAGGCAACACCTTTAGGAGTTCGAAATATGAGATGTTGGGTACAAAGGGTCCACATGAAAACCATTCCTCCTATACAACGACTCTTATTTCATAGCTCCCCTTTGGGCACTATAACCCAGGTGTGTTCACTATGAAGAGAAGAACAGTGACTGGTAATGTAAAAAAACTGAAGACTTTGCTCTTTTTCCAGATGCTTTCGTTTTTTAAAAAAAGTCATTATTAATTTGGCAGCATGGGATCTTCCATATATTAGGGAACCGATTTCAGCTGTGCAACTGACACTGTAATTTCTAACATTTACTCTTATGACCATCCAAATCCCGTCACCAGTCTGAACCCAAAGTTTAAATCTACCTTCCAAGTGCAATAATAATTTCTAAGCTCCATAAATCAAGGCGTCATCGCAGGTTCATGTGTGGTGAAGAATGTCTGGGACAAGTGTCAAAAATGTTTAGATCTGTTTTCAACACTGGAGATAAAATATCTGCCCAGGGATCTGTGTGAGACCAACACTCTAGGTCAAGACTGTCACAGAATCTCAATAAAGTGAGGAGTCATGTCCTACGAACAGGTGTGTCTGCATTCATGACCTTTCCCCCCGCCTGTGCTCTAGTTATTGGCGTAAAACTCTTAAAAGGCCAGCAACTTCAGTGGTGGACCAAACAACCAAGGTCAGTTTTCTTTAGATTCCAACAGCAGCGTTATAATTCTTGATTTAAAGTATAAGAGTAAGACGAAGCACAAAACACAATTCAAAGAAACTGAAAATGCATCACTAATCTCAAAAAGGCATTCTGAAAAATAGAGTTTAACAGTCGACACCAAAAGAAAAGTTTTCAGACTATTACAGGGAACTTTCATCTGGATCAGTAAACAAATAAGCATCTTCTAAAGTAACAGAGGCTGGCATGCAAACACCACAATAATGAGCACATCAAATTTCTAACATCTGCAGTTTTTATCATGATTTAATGGTACTTTTTGCATTTCAGACTCAAAACAACTTTAAGCTTCCTTTCCTTATTGAACAAAACCGTGCAAGAATATTTAGAGACGACAGAATAGCAATCTTAGTATCCTGTAATTATATTTCTGGATTTTCAAAAATGACCCTCTTGTTCTGAATAACCAACAGGTCCGATCAACCCATGGAAACCTGTGATGAAAATAAGCATAAAGTTAACTTATTTTTCCATTTTGCCCTTCTTTTTGTGTGCTGTAGTCCTAGGAATGATAGATGAGTGTTTCACTTTGCTGGAGTGAATCTTTTGAGCTCTCTTGGGATGTCAGAAGAATAACAAACACTTCCTGTTTATCTCTGCACTTGGTTAGAACAGTGTGTTCTGATCTACTGCTCATTCCAACCATGATTCTGTAGTTATTACTTCTGGGCGTAAAGGAAAGCATGACAATATATAATCTGAGAAGGGCACAAAGAGCAAATTTAAGAACTGATTGTGGAATGCCCATTGTCTGCATCCTCAAGCACCAGTAATTTTGTTTTGCAAAATGAACTACATACTCATAAATGAAATGGATTTCAACTGTTGACAAGCACATGTTACCACATTTCAGCTGAGCTTTGTCTTGACAACATCACTCAAAAACAGTGAGTCCATCTGCAAAGCTGCCTCATAAACAGAGGGAAAGGTCAGACATCAAACGCTAAATATAGCCGAGGGGCTGCCTGAACATCTACTAGCTACTAGCTTATTATGTAAATGTGTATGTATCAAGCTGTTGTCTGCTGAGTCAACACATCCTCCAGTGGTTACATACAGAGACACAGAGGTTTCCGAGATGCTTAAGTTTCAGGACTAGGTCAGAACCATTCCAGTGCCTTGAGCTGATAAGCAAAGTCAGCCCTGCCTGCAGGAAGCTATCAGACCTTTATGTACACAGACGGAATGAGTGTTGATTACACCCAACTTGAACTGATAAGAGCCACAATCTTAATTAGTGACTCCATTCTTTTCCATATGTGTCACTGGACTTGGAGGATATCAACACTACAAATTTTCCCAGCCTTTAAAATTGCTACTGGGCTACAAAGCTGCAGCATTTAGAGAGATTTCAGAGTGCAAATTGTTGATCTACAACCAATATTCGGGCAATGAAGAGGAAAAAAATGAATGATGAATTTATAAACAAATTGGTGGGTTTGACAGACACAAAGGTAACTTCCACATGGTCCTTTAGGACTCTCATCTTTTTTCTCTCTCTGGGAGGCTGGCTTTCCAAAAGGTTAATGTTTCCAGTGACACCTCTTTTTGGATTTCTGTGTCATTCAATCTTATCAGCAAGTCAGGCAGAATGTTTTTTCTATTATTGACATAATCACCTTTTTCTTTTCACAGTGAAGGGTTTTTTTGACATCAATAAATTTGAGCAAGTTAAGTTTTGTCTGTGGAGTCTCCTATTTTGCTGCCAACTATGAGTCAACTTGGTAACAGTACGGGTTATAATCATGTTTGAAATCTAGACTGTAGACCTTTGCAATAAAGTCTTCTGGTTCCAACCATCAACCCATGAAATCTGACTTGCTTTCTGTCCCTGTCGATGAAAGAATCTTCACCAGCATTTTCTATGCAGCCGAAAAATATAGATATTGATCTCAACAGATCAAACCAAATCTTCTATGTGTTTAAAGTACCTCCTGCATGGGTTGTCTGGCTATTGGCTTTGTTTTAACATTGCTGCCTTTTTGCTATTCTACCATGCAAGTGCACAACTAGTTGTGTAGTTTTGCACTCACAGATTCAACAGATTCTTCCACCTACGCTGTGGATCACAGCTCCTCCAAGCATATCGTGGCTTTACACTGTTTTTAAATTTAATATTTCCTAGCTCAAAATCTCATTTTGTCCAGTTGACTTTAATAAAATATGACAGAATATGGCCCCTGATCACACTAAAATAACTTCTGAGCAGCCTCCTGCAAGTACAAATCAACTATAGACCTCGCATAACCACAACTGCTAACAGCAGACTATTAGTGGATTGTTGAAAATTTCTTGAAATCATTGGTTGCCAAAGCAAGTACCAAATAAACATTGGAATATGAAAAGCCTGGTAGTTAGTGGCTCTTTTTGGACCTGACATTTTTGGTAGGAAACAACCCAAAATACAAATGTACAGAATGTTCCAAGGAATTAACATAACCAGCACCTGAGAACCTCACATTACTTTCACCGTTAAATAAAATTATGCTCTAATTTTCTTCGGTTATAAACAGCAATTAGGACACGACTCTTAAAAAGCTATAAAATAAACATAGAAATCACAGTAATCCTATAGGTATGTGTGTTTATGTGAACTCGAATGACTAAATAAACAGATGGAAGTGTGGGAGCACACATCCAGCCTTCTCACTGTTGTATGCTTAAGAGAGACAATATAAATATATTCAGTATCACTCCATGCTGTGTGGAGTGTTGCTTGAGAGCAGAGGTGGAAGGGGAGGTGTCGCTTAGGGATCCATCGAGCACCACTCACCCACGCGAGTGGTAAACGATTGCGTTGATTAAAGCCAGCTGAGCTCCAAGTGGACTCCTTGGACTGGAAACCAGTGGCACGTGGCTTGGAAATCCATCTGCTTTCTTAATGACATACCGACATCCCCATACAACATGTTTGTTCATTTTCCGTTGCTAAAAGTGTATATATAAGGAAAAAAAAAACAAAAACACCCAAACACCCACAACGCTTGGGAAATCAAGCTAGCAAACAAGTCTCTCCATCACAAGAGTGATGGCTGGTGGAGTTTAAATCAAACCATTGTGGCATAACAAACACATCCACAAATCAGGATTTTCCACAAACTGGCTGCAGAAACAGATCTCATGTCCGCACTGAATACTGTATAACACAAAGACTAAACTCAGACGGTGATGCCATCTAAAAATGTGCAGGCATTTACTGTTATAATTTGATATACCACAGATTGTCAGCACAGCAGGAGAACAATGACAACAGGTTTAGTTGAAAGAAGAGAGAAAAAAGGAGTTTTGACCAGTGCACGCATGTTTATGTCAAACATATTTTTAAGCATGTAAAAAATGTAAAATTTTGGCAATATTTTGTAAAAACTGCCTTGCCTTATATATATATATATATATATATATATATATATTTTTTATTTTTTTTTTTGGTTGGTTTTCACATCTTTAAAATGTGACCCTATTCATGCAAAATATAGAGAGCAAAAGAGGGTTGTGTGGTAAAACCTTTCAGATTAATTCTTTAAACAGAATTTCATTTCTTTTGTAGGAATGACATCTATGAATCCGCGTCTTTCTTTCATGTTATTAGGTAAAACAGTCACATTGTACCATACAATCTCAAGATCCAGCAAAAGGTTTAACTCAGTCACACACAGAGTATAGACATAAATATGTTTTCATGTCCAAAGTCTGGACAAGAACAGGATACAAGCAAAGAATGTTTCCAACAATATGAGCAGCTGTCTTTTTAAAAAAAAAAAAAAAAAAAAAAACTTCAACAGAATGACAACCTGCTCAAAAACCTTGGCCTCGTACACCAAATCTCAGTTAATCACATCTCCTCTGGCAGAGCCCCGTCAACACACATTGTCCCGATTACAAGCCGTTTGAGCTAAATGGCCAGGTCCTAAAGCTGTGTCCCGGTACAAACTGCAACAAAAATGTGGGTCAGCAATTTTTCCCCCCCACTGCTCTTCCTCTCTCTGCTTCTTGGTTTCCTTCCCAGAACAATGAGTCTGACTTTTCTCTTTTCCTCCCACAGCAGCAGGATTGTAGTGGGAAGGGGAACTATTAGGAACACAAAGTAACTGTGGCGCATACAATTCCCCTCCGGAATGCTTTGGAGGATGTAATATAAGACCTCAGTGACCTTCTGACACATTTCAAAGCAGCTTTTTCAAAAAGCACCAGCATCGATTTCTGACATTTGGATGGTGGAGCAATGGGGGTGAGGGGCGCTAGCGCTCCTCACCTGTCACCATGTTTCATTTGGAGATGATTTGAAATGCTGTCCTCATCTTTGCATACTTGTTCTAGTTAGGGAAATAAAGACGGAATAAAATCTTAGTAAACTGGAACTGCACATTACTGGCTTGTGAGCAGTTTTTTTTTCCTTCCCTGATTCTCCGTCAAAAATAAAATCACACAGAACACAAATCGGGAGCTACAATCTCCTCCTTCAAAAGATTTCGGATGAAATCTAACAAAAGTAAAGCCAGGATGGTAAGAATGTGTTTTTCATATTCAAATGTGAATGTCTGGATTAAGTAGACACAAAATGTGATGGATTGTTGAAAATTTCCAACATTTCAACAACATAACCACCTCTTATTTCAATTCTGTCTCCACAAACCTCTTTCATCCTTTCCAAACACTTATAAAATCAGTATGAGTGGTTCAGACCTCAAAGATTTCATTTCTCAGGCCTGTTGGAAAAAAAAAAAAGAAAAGGGTGAAATCAAAGCAAAATTAAACGAGGCTTCATTTTGCTGATGTGGTCCTTGCGCTATGTGGCGGCGAGTGAGAGATAAGGAATGCACAAAACTTCCTGCACTGGGTTCGCCAGACCTCGGACGGTTTATGTACCGCGGCCGGTCGCCATAGCAACCTGGCAGCAAATTGGGGCTGAGCAAGGGAGTTGTAATGATGCAAGGAAAGGACAGACAAAAAGGAACAGGGTAAAAGGTTTTAAACACGGATCAGTTCTTCTGCCAGAACAAGCTTGCTTTCAAAATATGTATTGCCAAAACTTCTGGATCTGCATGCTGAATTTACCAAAATAAAACTACAATTTTATTATTGAAATTCTGACTGCATTTCCCTTAATAAAAATAAAATAAGAATTTATGTTATTTTTATGTGGCAGCTGATCTCCAGCCTCGGTCAGTCTGCTATTTAACTGCCTATTCTAAGGATTCTGCTTGTCAGCATGATAGAGGAGGTAGAAAGGCACTGAGTGGGCAAGGATAGACATGTTATTGGATGGATGCAGCAGTATTTGCTCAGTGTCTGAACCTAGGGTCTAGTTTGTCTGCCTAATACCTTTAATCCGCCCCCACTGCCACCATAAATCCCAGTGGATGACGTTGAGGAAAGCCAGGCGGCATCACTACCCTGACCTTCTGTCACCCCTATTTGCCCCTCCAATGATCACAATATCGTTTGGTCTGAAATATCTCTGTGACTTCTGGACAATGGGACGTTAGTAGGATGAAAACTGAGATGATGGAGGGAGTGTGGACATCAAATGGTTTTTAAACAATGGATCACTGCCTGAAGGAGCACACCGGCCTGGACACTGAAAAAAAAAAGAGCTTTTCAATGTTGAAAAAGATATTAACCTCCTGCATTGTTAATCCAGACCAGTTCCTGCATTTAATCCATGTCTCCCGTTTTGGCACACACAGGAGGTTTACTGCTCATCTCACCATCACTCCCAGATTGAACCATTCCCCACCCAAGACATAGAAGTCTGACTGTCAATCTTTTTTAATGCTCAATTCTAAAAACTCTGAAGCGCCTTCAAAATATTTTGCAGCATTTTCACACATTTTCTAAACAGATCCTGTTCATTTTGTTTGTTGAGCAGCCTATTTCTAACTGGTGAAAACAAAACATACATCCACACCTAAGACACTATTTTCTTCTACTTTTTATTGACTAGAATTTGAACTATTTGTGGACATCCCAGCATTCAGCAGGTAAACAAGTGAAGGATGGTGGATCTCTCAGGAGCTGAGTCAGTTCTCCAATTTCTCAGTGCAAAATGCCAAAAACTGCATCACATATGTCTATGGTCAAACATTAGAAATAGACAATATGAGTAAAAAGAAAAAAACAGAATGTTTCATTCTTTACAGCCATCAATGAGGGACACAAGGACATGCATCTAAAAATATCTTCATCTCAACAATTACTTGAACATGATCAGGTCATTTGAGTTTGTCCAACAGTCTGCTGTCATGTGCTCACAGCCAGATTTCCTTAACGCTGATGGCTGATAGTTCATACAAGGAAACGAAGAAGAAAAACATCACTCTGCCCAGAGAGGTTGCTGACCAGTGCAAGGGAGGACGAGGAGGATGCTGATGGAAGGTGGTGGTGGTGGTGGTGGTGGGGGGGGGGGGGGTATCTTAGCAACTAAAAGAACAGCAGAAGTGGAGGAGGAAAAGGAATCAGCAGGGGATATCCACCGTAAGGGAATTGAAGAGTGTATATCACAGGGCGATGACATCTGTTTTATCCGGGTTCCTCTTCCATCTGCAGAACATGAATTTTGAAATTGGAACCAGAACCAATATGAGCACCTGTGATTTTTATCAACAATAATTATTTATGTCATACTAAGTCTCAGGAAACACCAAAGTGCACGTAGAGAACGAGAAATGAGGTCGAAGTTGCAGGTGAATGTCAGAAATACTGAAGTGAAGGGAAATGAGACAACCCGTTAGTGTTTCCAGATGACAGAGAACACGCCAATGAAGTTAGATCTGGAGAAGTGGTGCCATTTATAAAAACGACACAAATAAACACCTCGTCTTTCAGCAGCCCGTTTAAGCCTGCTGGAGATCAATCTACTCTCCCGAGGGACAAAAGCAGAAGACCCCCTTTCTCAGGAAGTCTCTCTAGAGACAGAACCGTTTTCATTTCTCTCCTGAGTGCTGTAATTATGCCAACCGAGCAGTTTGTCATTCTGAATAAAGAAGTTTCTGGCGTGAAGGACATGGCTCAGGTCCACTGTTCGGATTGCTTTTTTTTTTTTTTTTTTTTAAAGTTACACCACAGCAAGAAAAAGAAGAAGAAAAAAATTACGACACCGTTCCGGGATCTTTAACTGCTAAATCCATCTCAATGCTCAGACTGAAAGCAATGGCAGTGAGCTCAGAAGATGCATTAGGGTCTGTGAGAAGCCTGAAGCCCGCAGTAAAAATGCCTATCAATGCTTTCTATTCAACTTAAAAAGCTTTGAAGTATAACAGAAAGTTATTACACGATTAAAAAGAAATGCATGGGAAGAATGTAGAAGCCAAATTTAGTCATCTAAAACTCTGTGGATGAGTTATGATGGTGTTTATCTTTTAAGATGTTTTACTCCTTAGGAGTTTGGTTTTGAATCAATGTGAAATCTCTTGAGTGATTCCGGCCCGATACAGTGTGCTCGTTCTTCCAGTCTTTCAGTTTATGTTTGTTTGAGTTTCCAGCCCCTGAAGATGGAATCAGGATAAGAATATTATGATGGATTAGTGAAAATACACTAAGTGAATGGGATCCATCTGCATCCTAAATCTTGTTAAATTGAGGCGCTCCTGCATTAGATAACTTTAGTAAAACACATTAGCCACGCCAGTAAAGTGAATTACTCAAATTGAATTGAAGATTGAGAAGGACGGCTATGCTATTTGGAGAACTGGCCAATTCTTGGTGAAATTCACAGTTAAATGAGATTTTCGAAGTAAAGTCACATTCCTGTGGTTCTGTCCATTCTTCATGAAAAATGTCCAACTTTTCCAAACACTTTAATTCAAGCACTCTTAGTCACTCTCCTTGGTGTACCTTAAGCTTTCAACCACAAAAAGCTCGACAATGGAGGAAAGATGAACGGGCACAAGAAAAAAAACGGAATATACAGAAACATGGATGAAGCAAAAAAAGGAGAAAGGAGAAAAATGGAAATATTTCCGCAAGGTAAAAAAAAAGTGAGGAAGAAAGCAAGGACACAAGAATGAAGGAAAGGTAAGAGAAAAGGGAAGCAAGCAAGGACTCAAGAAGGGAAAGAAAACAGGGATGTGAAGAAAGAAGCATGCAAAGAAGAAAAAGAGATGCTGTTTGTACTGCTTGACTGTTGAGCTGTTGCAACATAGCCTTTATTTCTGGGGAGTCCCACAAAGATCCTAAAATAAAAGGCAATATAAACATTCAAGCACAAATACATTTTTGCTAAAAGCAACACAATACAGAAAAATTTAAACTAAAAGTGGAAAGGCCTTAAAAGGCATCCTAATGACGGCAAAAGTCAAACGGCAAGTCTGATTAACAAAAACTGCTTGTCGTACGATAAAAACTTCACACATCAAGGTCAATAACAAGATCAGCACTCTGCATTCACGGCCAAAGTAAACCTTCAACAGCTTGGGCCCTTCTCAAATCTGTGACACATCAAGAGTCGACTTAATCTCGTTCCAGCATCTGAAGTGATTTATTGGTAAGGAGTTCTTTATGCCAGTCTTCCTTATGACCATGTTGAAAGCCCTAAAGTCTCCCTACTGGAACCTGAAAAGAAAAATTGTGCTGTCGAGCTTGACAATAAAAATGAGGGTTCAGGTCAAACAAATACTTTACAAATGCTGTTCTCGAGAGCCTAAAGGAGACGGCAAATGAATTCTGCTTCTTACCACAAGTCGTTGCTGAGACAACAAGGGCCCCAGAGCCCAGCAGTGGTGGGGCCCAGCGTATCAGAGTACGGAGGACACCCAAGGGAAAAGCCGGTCCAGAGAGCGGGGGACTCTCACGGACAGTGGAGACATTTTCCCACAATCAAACAAAAACAGAGCTGCACAGAGCAGCAAAAAAGAAACAGGAGACGGAGGGAGAGAGGTTAGCAGTGAAGACTTGGAAGAACACGTCTGAAAGAATGCATGACTATAAAACTATTTAAGAATTTACAAAAAGGATGCTTAGTAATCCAAAGACGAACTCAACATTCTTCCCAACTTGTTTAACCTGCAAGTCACCTTAAATTTCAGAGGCCAGAGGGCTGTGTGGGACTCCAATAGGTAATTTAGCCAAATCTGCACAGTTCACTGGTAAATGACCTCATTAAGGTAATATGTTTAACTCATCTGTTGCAAATTAAAGAAGGTGTCAGGCCACAGAGGACATCTGGACCATTAATGTAGAAGCTTTAGCGCTAATTGAGGGAGGACTCGATCCTAAGAACCAACAAGAAAAAAAAAAAACAAGGCCAAGGCTTCCCCTTAGGAGAAGGTGGATGAAAGAAACAATCAGATACGCTCTGGCATTGGTTTGAGGACAACAGGTTCAAAGGTTCATTTTCCAGAGCTTAGTGTAATTAAGAGCAGACATGATGAGAAAGATGACAATTTTACCAAAGGTACACAAGGTATTTATCCCAAGAAGATCTGGTCATTTCACCCCTTCTCAATTACGTACCATTTTAATCATTTTATAGCAAACATTGTCTAGTATGAAATAATGGATTTTCCATAGTGAGTATGCATCAGCAAGTTTGACAATTCATGAGCCACTTGGCAGCCAATGATTTAAAACTGTTGTCTGTTTCCCAGTCATGTTTTACAGTAGGGAAATACAGTTATTAGAGTCACATTACAAATATCTAAAAGCAGGAGATAATAGAGTTATTTATGTTTGAGCAGGAGTACTACTATTATATTTCATCAGACAAAAGTGGGCTAAAGTTTTCAGAACACAGCATATAAACTGAATTATAGCTAAGATTTGCATATACACATCTATATTTATTGCCATAATTTCTCTCTCAGTTTAGAAAAATAAACTGATATGTAATGGCTTAAAATCAAGTAAAATGACAAACAAATTGGGAGACAGTTGAGTTAACCGAAGCTTTTTCAAGACATTTGAGCAAACCTAAAAAGCTTTGTTTTCTTCAGCAACTGATGGAAAAATCACTTCCAATTTGAAATCTAAAGATTACATCTTCATGAAAATACACCAAGAAAGCCTCCTTTTTCAAGAAGGTCTGCAAAAGTTTTCAAACTTCCTTTTATAGAAGTAGCCCCCAGTGCCGGAGATCATGGCCATTATAAATAAGAATCTGGAATGCAAAGGAGGGGGGCGGTGGAAAATAAACATCCATGCTGCTACGTTATCTGCACCCAGCTGTGCAATTTAGAAGCTAGTCACTGCATATGATGTCACACTGGCATGGTGTTACTACTGGAGCAGTGGATCAACAAGGTTACCTTTAATTTGTTCAATTATGAATAGATTTTTTTATTCAACTGCAAAACGGCACCTCAAATAAATTCAACTTTTATGGGAATATCTTAAAAGAGAAACAGTGACTTCAAAAACAAAAGAAACAATCGTTCCAGCGAGAAATGTATCAAAAAGGATTTTTAAAATATTTGCATCAGTATCAGGAGAAGCAGTTGTGCAGCACATCCAGGCATCACTTTACACTGTAAATTTAGAAACAAAGTAAATTTGAGATGTAAAGGTGAGTGGAAACCTGCAGCCAGGAGAATAAGGACTAGGTTGACGCGTTGCAAGTTTTATAAATGATCCCATATGTGCTCCAGATCCCAAGTGAAAGAGCTGCTTTGTGTTCGATGACGTGCTCGGGTCCCAAGTGGACTCCCCTTCCACTTCCCTCCACTGACAAAACCCTTTCTCGGTAGCTCAGGGTAACGCAAGTCGCGGGGCAGAAACACGGTGTTTGGATGCCCAAGTCTCTACCCGCCTTCCTGCTTCCTATTTTGACGGGAGCCAATTACCTATGACTACTTGGAGACTGAAACAACCAGCGCATTGATGTTTGATGGGAGAAGAGGGACGGAGGGTAAAGACGACTGACCAAAGAGGGGGAGATGGCTGTCACAGAGGAAAGAAATATTAGGACATTCTCAACCTCTATTACCCGGTGAGCTAAATGGCTCCCATTCATGGGGAAATAATTGTCAGAGGCAATCTTACTTGCCCACCTGCTCCCTGTACTCTGCTGCGATTCACAAACTAATCATCCGACAATCATGCAGTTTTACAGTGGGATTAGAAAAAAAACAGCGCAGTCAACCCAAGCCTCAAAATACCTGCAATTTATATATGAGGCATTTATAGCAGCAGTGGAAACATGCACATTTAATCAAGTAGTCAAGGCAGCAAACTACTGTTTGCAAAAAACACCACAGTAGCTCAGAAAAGCCTCACAACCTCTGAACTGATGGGGATTTGGGGCGTTTCTTTCATATTTCAGGGAAAAGCTTTTAATTAACAGCAGCAGTATTGTGCTTCTTCTCATGTTTAAATCTGGAGCTTCTGGGTTTGTGGAAAATAAAATCAGATGAAATCAATTAAATGAAGAAGCAAGGGAGTAGCAAAAATATGTCTTGCACTGTTTCTACAGTATCCCTCGAGACAAAGTCAAAGCGTCATATAGAAGGAATTACAACTTGAGCCAAGTGACGTATCTCAATACAGCTGAATACAAATGATAACATTGTAACTTTAACAGTTATTGTGATGTCTCAAGTTTCAGAGATCTTCAAAGAACCAAGACTTATTTGAAGTGGTCTAGAATAGAGATGAAGAATCTGTCCGTTCTTTAAAGTCTTTCCTCTTTCCTTAAGCAACATTGCTGCTTCTTCGCTCTTTGTACCAGATCATAACAGCTTATGCATTGTGTAACATAGAAAAAAATTAGTGAGCCAAAGGAGACCTTCAAATAACATGGAGAAGCAAATGATCAAGTTCACTTGAAAGCTTTGCAAGAACATCTTCCTGCTTAGAGACCAACTTTCAATAAGAGTAGTACTGACTTGACTCTTAGATTCACTAATATTAATGACATCAGCTAGTTGTCATTGTGAAAATGAGTTCAACTGAATGAGAGGACAGTTTATAAATAGTCACTCTGAGCTCTTTCATGCCTTTATGTCAGTTTCCTGTTTGCAAAGCGGTGAATTCATCACTGACCTGGTTTTGTACGTTATCAGTAAAGCACCTGAGATTGTTCTGGAGAGCTTGCTCTGCGTAAATATAAGTAAAATGGGACTCATTTTTTTCCCAAATGAGGCTTCAGATGTTTGTTTAACATCTGAAGATGTGAGCATTAAACCCCTTGTATTTTGCAACAATAAGTTATATCAACTTTTCTGGTCATTTTGCAGTGCACACAGCGTTTCTAATGATTCAGAAAGCTGCAGATGCCTCTTGTTTTTAATTAGTTAGCCACAAATAGATTTTTGACTTGAATCATTCGAATTTCATAAACACGTTTGTGAATAATTGTAATATAAGTAATAGCCATCTTTGACTCCACTAAAGTGTCTGCAAATCATCACAAGACCCCCCACTCAGTGCTTCATGATGCAAAGGAAGGGCCCCGACACCAATTTTGGATCTAAAGAACAGAAAGGATGAGAGACACTGGTAGATGTGCATTAAGATTATATCACAGCGCTTCACACTTGAGTAAACTTTAGGCTGATCTGACGCCAAGGATCTCTGGCACAACAGGAGCATTCCTGTTGTGTTTAATTTGAGGTTCTGTACAGCAGAGAACAGTCCCATTGCTGTATGGATGAAATGGACCAGATCACACTGCTGATTGTCCCATTATACACGGAATTATCCTGAAATTTCAGTCCACCAAGAGAAACCAGGTGCTTGTATATTAAAATTAAACATCTGGAGAAGTTTGGCAGTCAACTTGAAAATATTTGCTTCTCCTTTCAGAATTCAGGTTTACAGTTTCAATGCTGAAAAACACTTCAGCATTGATGAAACCACACTGATGCTTTTAATTTTACAAGCATATCATCTCATATTGTAATTGACTGAAAGACAGAGATGTAGATCAGAAATTTATGAACAAAAATTTAAGTCGATTTCTCTGTAAAAACTACAGGGCCACATATCACTGGGCTTTCCCTGACTTGATTTTTAGACACTTCGCTGAATGTGTTTTTTTATTTGGTAACCACGTCCGCAACAAATTTTTTTTTTTATTGACGTCTCAGCCTGATCCTCCTTGTATATGTGGCGTTCAATTGATCTTTAATTTTTTTTTTTTAAATGCGATCGTTTCACAGTTATACTCACCATCCAACTTTTGGGCAGAGTAAGAAATTCAAATTTGGCCTTTACTTCAACAAAGCTTCTTTAAAAAGGAATTCCTATGCCTTTTTTCATATGAAAGAACAATCACAAGGAAAGGTGGTGGGATGTGGACAATACTTTGTCAGGTTTTTCCTTTAACCATCTTGGCTAATTACTCCCAGACGTCCTTTTGGGCTTAGTCAGAAACCCTGCAGAGATACAGTGGACTGGTGTGCCGCCACACAAAGAGAAGCAGATATCGGCTCAAAGCCACATTGTGGTCACACAGTGGAGATGTTGTGGTGCTTGCTACAAACATGACAATGCTGCCTTGAGTCCAAAAAAGAATATGTTGATTTTAGGCATAGGATCAGTAGGTAACCAGACAAGCATCAGTAGCTTACAGTAGCTTTTGCATCAAGAATGTTCTCCCTCATTAACAATGCTTAAAAGTGACTCCTTTGCCTCTAATCAAACATTTGATCCCTTCTTTTAATGGGCAAATGCATTTGTCAAAGCTTGTCATTATTTCAGGCTCTGCATTCGGTGCAGTTTTAAGTTATATGGGTGACGTAGTTACACATCTAAATTTGTAGAGTACAAATGAAATTGATAAAAATTGTATTTTAAATTGCAGATATGCTTTAATAAGGAAAGCAGGCCTTGCAAAAATGCAGAAAGAAATACGAATTGAGCAGCATGGCACACCTCTGTTCTGCCTCAACAGTCTTAGATCCGCAACACAAGACATTCACCTTGGAGACTCCAAGGTCAAGATAACCTGTCAATCAAAACACCAGGCACTGTAAGATCCGACTGAAATCCCCCCTCAGCTGCAGGCCACGAAACAGCGGCCCTGTCTTCTCACTCCTCTGTGTGGCATGGTGGTTTAGACTTTAAGAATCAGAACCCTTGTGTGCCAGTTCCCAGCCACACCGTGCTGATCAAGGCTCCCACTCATGCTCAGTCAGCAGTGCAGCAGCCAAAAGCAGAACACCTCAGCCCAGTGGCTCAGTTACTCTTGGATGTCAGACATATTTTCTTTCCCCCAACCCCCGTCCTCTTAAAACACACAGGTAGCTGAAAAAGGATTCTGCTCTTTAGTCAAAACACTGGACCTAAAAAAAATAAAAATAAAAATTGTAGGATCAAGCTTTTCCAGCCTGACTGGGGAACAATCAGACAGATATTTCTGTTTTGCATGTGAAATCTAACTTGAAGCTGAACCTGTGGAAAAGCTTAAAGGGCATTAAAAGCTCAGTGGACTGCAGCTCTGCTCGGACAGTGGCGGCCCGCTAAAGAGCAGGGCTTTTCAATAAATCCATCCATCACCGATAGCCATTAACACAGTCCGGTGGGGTTGAAGTGGGCAGCATGTTGGTGCCTGTGCCATGTGGCTCAAAAATTGTAGAAAACAACGAGCAGAGTTGCCTGGATAAATCCTGTAATCACTCACTTATGTGTCAGGTCGGCATGATTAAAATGTCATTTCTATGTCATAATCTATTCCAATCCTTAAACCCATAATGCTCTTTTTAACAGCGTTTTTCTTTTCAAACAGTCAAGAGTTTACCAGATTCTCTCAAAGTACCCATCAATATATGTTTTCATAATTTCAAGTATAAAAAACACAAAATTATATGTTTTTTGGGGGGGGCTATATGTGATAAACCAACAAAAAGTATGGCATACTTTACATTGCATTCAGCAATGTAAGGAGTGCTGAATGCATTTTTTTATGAAATTTGTCTAGAACTAGACATATTTGGCCATTTTTCTTTGCAAAATATCTCAAGATCAACAAGTTGGATGGAGAGCATCTGAAACAAACACAAGTCTTGCTTTAGGCTCCAAATTTATTTCTGCACTTTGACTAGGCCATTGCAACACATGAATATGGGTTGGAATTTGGATTGTGTTGTTGTCCTGCTGGAAGGTTTAATCTCTACCCCATCTCAAATCTTTTGCACCATCTAGACATTTTCTTCCAGTATTATTCTGCATTTAACTTCATCCTCTTTGCAGTTCTCATTAGTTTCTCTGCTGAAGAATATAATCTCTACTGCCCTGTGTGTCCCCATGGAGATGGTGATGTACAGTATTAATTTCCTTAGTTCTTTGGATCCCAAAAGGTTTTTATTTTGTTTTTATCTGACCAGAGTAATTTTGGCTTGTAGGAAGCATTAACAAAAGTTCTTGGGTCTTTTATTTTAAAACACCCCCTTTTGTCTTGTCACTCAACCACAAAAGACATATCTGTGTCTTGTGAATTATTGTGCTCATCTGATCTTCAGAGATGATTATGGAAAACAATGAATCTTTTTCTTCATTACGCTTCATAATTACACATTCCTTTGTGCACAAATAAAATAAAATCACAAATAAAAAACGGTCATGTTCATGGTTGCAACATGGAAAAAATGTGAAAAAGTGAGGGTAAACTTGTGCAAAGCACTGCAGCCCCAATCCACTGACAAAGAATGTTGCATGTGCCAATAACTCTTCAATAAAAGCTTTGTGGGTGATCATTTTGTGCTTAGGATGCTGCTATGTTTATAAAACCTCAGCAACCGGCCAAGAAGACCCATCGCTGCATTACTACCAGATGTTAAGTCAGATTAAACAGCTCTCAGTGCACTTCCCAACGCTATAAACCCACAAGCTGCATGGGACATACGAGTGGAAGATGCCCTCAAGACCCAAACCGTTCAGCTTAACTCTCCTTTATTGTATTCAAATAATAGTTAGTTTCACAACGCACCTATCCGCCTAGATTAATAGGTGCCCTTTCCCTCGTTTCTGATATTTAGACAGCCAAACTCCTGGTTTGTGTTAGAGAAAGAAATATTTTGACGTGACAATGTTTGGATGGGAAACAGAACCTGAAAAACTCCTGCAGCCAAGTTTGATTCAGGAGAGAGGCACACTGCTGCTTTACCACAAGCTGGAAGGATTTGTCACATCGAGTATAGTTCTGAGATTCTCATGCAAACAAATCTAAATACATGCCTTCAAGAGGCATGGTTGTATTTAATTGATTCATTCTAATTAACTTTCCTTTAAAGTGCTGTTACACAGATGAACAAAAAGCAGCATCCTCAGTCAATTGCTGGGAATTTAAGAATTAAATCTCCAGCAAAATCAACGTAACTGCAGAATGAGATAGCTCTTCTAACTGATTTGACATGGGCTTAGAGATCTGAACCATCACTGCACGTCATGTACTGAAACGAGGGTCTAACTGAAGCAGAATGAGGATGACACAGCAGCTGAGGGGGCACAGCGCCCTCTATGGACACCCACTAGAACCAACATGTGGCCGATTAGCCCAGTGAACGCACGACACCGGGATAAAATCGAGGTCAAACGCGTGTGAATACACACTGCTGCCCGTCTTTATGTCATATCTGCTTACCGGCTGCTGATATAAAAAGGTTCTGAGAGGAAATAAAGAGGACATAAAACTGTCATGCGCAGAAGTGCTTATAAATTAACCAATAAGCCTATAATGGCGGCCTATAAGGATATTTCATAACTGATGGGTGTATTTTAACAATTTTTCATCGCCAGTCTCTAATATTATGTCAGAAATGCATTACGCGAAGACTGAAATCCAGGATTAGACCTTAACAGGCACGTTCAGCTGCAAAGCAAAGATTCATTTCCAATCCTGTGAGACCCATTTCAATGTTACAAATTGAAAACTGGAAAATTATCAAAAGGAGCAACGCCGCCACAGCTTCAACACCGAAATCCTTGTCTAAACATTTTCCAACCGATTGCAGCCTGCGCGTCAGTCCGCCCCTGCCGATCCGAGTTGCGGGGCAGAGCCAGCACGGCACGCCGCTGCCCGCACCATCCAATCCCGGAGAGATCAAGGACTCACCTTCCAGACTCTGCGCGAGGAAACTGTCACCGCTCGGTAATAATAATCCTGGGAGGCTGTCAGAGGGGCAGACAGGGGCAGAAGATGTGGGTTCGGAGCGAGGACCGGATCTCCCCGTGTTGGGTGTACGAGGCTGTTCATTCAGCTGAGGGTGTAGTGAGGAGAGACGGCTCTGACAAGTCGGTCAAAACAGCAGCACCACGCCTCCCTCCTTAAAGCCGCCGCGCTCTGGATGACTGTCAACATGTCAGAGTCCAAAATCTCAGATCACATTTTAATAAGATTAAACCCCTTTACACCCCCCCGCCCCCGCATACGCACACACAAAAAAAACCAAAACAAACAAAAAAAAAAAAACTTACAGATCACAGACCTTATTTATTGTATTTTATTATTTGCAAGGTAAAGCAAATAAAGAGGGCATAAACATTATGTTTTTAATTTCTCTTATCTATTTTATCTTTGGTGACAACCTCCAAATCTGTGAGGCTGGCAGGCCTCCTTGCCATTACCCTAATGTTTTGCACACTACAAAGTATCTTTGTTCTAGACTTAACTCTGGGTTGTGGCTGTGCCATTCCAAATGGTTAACATGACTTCCAGTCAGAATAAACCTTAATCTGCTTGGAGTAAGACAAATTTTGAGGTTAACATATTAATGTCCTTTTCATTACTGTAAAGCAGATGATAACAGTGACTGGAACGATTCACTAACCTACGGTTGCCGTATCATGTCTTTTGTGGTTCTGGGCTGTGCTTCAGAGCAGATTGCCTGTACATGTTAGGCAGTCTCCCTCACTTTTAAATCCATTTTCAGGAATCATCTAATTTTTCCTGGCGCTCAACACATCATGAGTTGTTTGTTCTTTTGTGATTTTGGATTAAATTGAATTGGTTTAATGGACACAGGAACTGAAACAGATGTGCATATTGGCACGAAAAGCTGTAATTCTACAACTTAAAATGGACATTGCCATCCAGAGGAGCGCAGGATGTTGCTCCTTTTCTTAGAAGTACTCTCTAAAGTGCTAAAAATGTAGTAATCTGTTTAACTCTGTTACTCTGTGTATTTTTCTAAAACTAAATTAAAAGTAATAGGCATTTCTCACAGCTATCTCTACTTGGATTTGAACATCATTCATATGTGGCTTACTTATCTTGCTGTCTGTGATCACTTTGTGAAACTTTAGACCAGGAACTTATCAAGTGTTCCAGAGAAAAACATTCAGCATGTTTTCTGTTTGTAATTCAAATAAAGTTTCCGTGATGTAGAGTAAATGGTCTGCTGTCCCAGTTGGCAAGCATCTAATCATCTGAACGAAGAAAAAACTTTGGGTTGGCCAATTTTTGATCTCTTTACACCTTGTAATCTCTCATTAATTGCTAATATTCCGGCCATAACTACTCTAACATGGACATCAGTGGTAAAACTGATAAGTGATAGAAAATGAAAATAATTGAGTGAGATAATTCCTCCTGAAGGTCAGAAAACAGCCTTGAATGTGGATTAGTTGGCCTGAACTGAACTCAAGGAAATCCATAGTTTTTGTCCCTGTGGCATTTTAGATCACTCAGACTGTCTGAATGAATGACCTGGAGGCTGAGCCCTGACTTACATCTGTCAGAGGAAACGTGTTAAGGTCATGCTCAGAGTCTGCCAGTTCAGCAAGGTCTGTTTTCTGTCAACACAGAAGACTATAATTCAACAACAGGCTCACTGTCGACAGCACTTGACGAACAGGACACCCTCAGTACCATTGGGAAACATTTTCTAAACTCTATCAATTGTTTTCTATAAGAAACGACACAATGACCTTTTAGGATTTCTCTCTCTAGTTACAGGAATTTATGGTGGTGTATCTGACTTAAAAATCATATCTTTTTTATTGACAAGAGTTTTAATTGAAGTTTTTTTTGATTATTAAGAAACATAATTAGGCCCAAACTGAGAAAGCATTGTGAAGCCCTGGTGTATCTGTAGCATTTGTTATTCTTCAAAAGTGAATGAGCTTTTTTAGAGGCCTAAACATGTACAAAACTCACTGAATTTTGCACACATGCCAATACATATTTGCCTTTGCCCTTCATGGAGCAACTAGATTCTTACTGAGATTAACTTGCACGCAGGAGGACTTTGTTTATTAATTAAGGGACTTTTGAAGATAACTGGTTGGACTGGATTTTAGTTTCTACCCCTTGAGAGTTAAAGGGGTAGGGTGCACATCCTTATTCTATTCATACTCATGTCTACATTTGTCACTGTTTCTATAAAATTTAAGTGAAACTAAAATAAACAAACTTGCAAACGTGGCAGACTATTCTAATATTGAGGGTATCAAGTGTCAAAATGAAACGAGACACCCGGCAGCTACCTGCATTGTTTTCCATTTTTCAAATGCCTTTATAGTATTAGACAACAGCAAAGCACACAGCTCTTTGTTTTATGCAACTCAACCACACAAAGCAGTGTGGTACTCAGTGTTGCTGAGGTCAGTGCATTCCCTCGTCACAAAAAAATATAAATGTGAGCAAAACTGTTACCCTTAAATGTGTCCCTAATGAGTATCCGGATTGATTTCCAGAATTAATGTTATGTACAAGTCTCAGTAACGAGTCCTAATTTTGAGGCGGTGGGTGTCTGTCTCTCAGGGGTAGAAAGACACAGTGGAGCTGTCCAGCAGCTCAGTGGTTTGGCCTGTCAAGGCTGTGATGACATTATCCAGTGGAAGCAAATGATTCAACTCCGGAGGGAAAAAAAGCAAGCAACAGGCCTCAATTAATCTCCTCATCTTGGCAAAACTGGAGCAGAGGGAGTCAAATCTATAATCCAGATTGGATTGTATATCATACAGGAGGTAAGATATATGTCAGATAATAGCAGTAACCTGAAGCTTTTAGTGAGACCCCCAAAGTTAAGGAATTTATGCACACATGATTTGCTTCATATGATACCAGAAGTCAGATCAGTCTTGGGTATTCTTTGCACATACATATATGGCATGAAATATTGGACAATTAACTGACCATGTCATAGAAATTCTTCAGTGACGCCACCACAAATTAAGTAGTTTTCCAGTAAAACCCTGTGTGTAAGGATCCAGGGCTCAGAAGTACTTGTTTCAGGTTTTAAACTGACCTCAGAAAGAACAGTGGAGAACGGGATCCAAGAGCAGTCTTTGTTAAAGCACGCTCCACATACTTTTAAGTACACGTTTAGAAGACCTGAAAACCACCACGTCTCAGTTCTGGAGGTAAAAGAGCCCAGCAGATGAATCAAGCTCAACTCAAATCATCGTAATAAGGTGAAACTGCCCTGCGTGTGACACAGAAGGCCAAAGCCAACAGAATTAGTTACTAGGGGACCCTCCAAGTGCCTGTCAGACGGGAGCCGGTCTGTTTGGAGACTCTTTTGATACGACAGAGCCGCAGTCATCAGAAGAAAAAAGAATGGTCTAGTCAACACCTCCAGATCTCAGGGGTGTCTGGCAGAGCAGCATGCTGTTAAGTGAATTCACATATGGCATGTTCATACAATTAAAGCCCATCTGACTGAAGTTACCCCCATCTTGCCTAAAATATAAAATAATTGTCTGAAACACTTGGTGATTTGTGCTTCATTTTTTAACTCTAGCTTTCAATTGAGAGCTACACTTATAAAATAATTATCACACTCTGTGAATGCCTGCGTTTTTCTAAAATATTTGAACAAGTAGATACTTGAATCCCTTTAAGTAAATCTCAAGAAAATACCTTTACAGCATTTTTAAGTTTGCTTTGAAGAAATTCATTTTTTCTGTTGAATAAATTAGTATACACCCTACAGTTATTCTTATGTCAAATAACAATGACACTTACTTCAAATAAAATTATGAACAGCAATTAAATGCTCACAATTAGAAAATTACTCAAACACATTTTTAATGAACAACAGGTTTACTACCTTTTTTTCTGTAAGTGGTGAAAAACACTCTAAAATGTGAGCGATTAGAATAAATTTAAGAAATGTACTAACAAAAGAGTGACTTTCTGCATTATGGATGACAAATCAATTTCCCTCCATTAACCACTTTAAGCCTATCGTGTCTGTCCGCACAGTAGTATTCATGTCAAGTTTTTACCATAATGAAACAAGCAAGATAAACATGTTGGGAATATCTATGGAGTGATGGATGTTGTGTGTTTAAATGCCACATGTTGTGTTTCTGTGCCAAGTAATAAACAAACCAGTCATGAACTTATTTTGTCTGAATTTCTATTTGGAATGAATCACTTTGTAATTCTCATCAGATGGTGTTGCGATTGAAACCCAAGGTTGCTTGCTTTGTTTTCGGAAACAAAAGACAGAATTTCAGTCACAACACAAGACTCTGTTTCACGTTACACTGAGACATCTCAGACTGAAACAGAAACTATTATGTCTTCACTGGAGAAGTAGTGCAGATCAGAAAATCTGTGACCCAAGTAGCATTCTTCTGTTTGACCACTGTTGAAGTAAAACTGGTCAGAAAGTCCTTAAAGTGTTTATTGGAACCTAGCCTACGTCATTCACATCAAACGGAGCTACATGGAAGTAGAAGCGGCAACTTTGAAGATAAAAAGTAGTTTTGTGTTTTCTGTGATGCCTTAAGTTGCTTATTTTGTCTGTCTGGATTTGATCTTGTCATGGTGAATGCTGGATGTGGTGGACCCAAATGCAGCAGGCAAAGGCGTTGAGTAGATTAATGGAGAAGATGTTGCTGGTAACGTGACTCACTGCAAGGGTCAATAGTGTTAAACAACAAGCTAAAAAGTGCATCTACTCTGTTGTTTCTCACCACCTGACGTCACTTTGCTGAACTCTGTAACACCACACAAATCTTGCTCTTTCACAGGAGCGCATGGCCTGTTTGTTTCTGTCTGTTGACACTTCATACCCTATGAATTTTGCTAACCTTCATTGACAGCCTGACCCCTGAAAGACAGGAAGTGATGAAATGCTGCTCAGTTCACATTCCACTTTGAAATAACTCAAAGTCATCTATGCTTGTTCTGTTTCTTCCCGGTACTTTCCGTTCTCACGTCTCCTCTTTTTATTTTATACAAAACCTGAGAATCAATAAGATACCACACTGTTCTATTTTTGCCTGCTGGGATGCCTTCCCTTTCATTTCCTGCCCATCATCAAAGCCTTCCTACATCTGTCGCGCTCTCTCTGACTTGTCTGCAGAGCAGTCGGTCTATTATCTCCTCTGCTTTATAGTATAGCAGATGTGTGAGACTGTAAAATGCAAAATCTCTGGAAAGTCATTATGTGAGCAGTAAATCTGGCAGAAATGTCAATTCTTGGCAACAGCTTGTGAAAGAAAAGGCCCTCTGGGTGAGTGAAAGGAAAAACAAAGTAATGTCCTCACTCACTCTCATCTGGTCTCGGTTGTCTGATTGATAATGACAGCTTGCTGCTGATCAATACACCCACCCACTGTTCCAGTGGGCACATCCTCAATAAACTGTCCTCATGCGTATCTGTGCCACAGATGGTAAACCTTTATTGAACAATCTGAATCTGCAGGCTTTTATGATTATACGTAACAGATAGCTACAGCATTAGCACTAATATCTGGAGTGCACTGTGTTTAGTATCACACTGAGATTTTCCTTCTGCATCCAAACTGTCTTCAGAGCAGTTCAGGATTCCAGTAGCAGCTCAGGATACGAGCCTGGATTCGTTCCCGTATCATGGGGTTGGACGGGGGTAAAAAGTGACATAACACGGCTTATTGTGCAAGGAATGGAATGGAACAACAGCAGAGGTCTTCAATTGGACTTCAAAGCCAGACAATTTCAGCTCAATTAGGTATTTTCATTGTATGTCTTTGACGACAGGAATTTCAACCCCAGAAACGTACAGCTGGAAGAGCCGGTATATAGTTATTACGCAACATTGCGAGCATGCTGATACTTCACCTGAACTCAATTTGCACCAGGAAATGGATTTGGACTGAACGCTTCTGGCTGGGTCAAATAACATGAGTGGATTTACTGTTGATGGTTTCCAATATTATACTGCACTCTTATGACAACAATCCTCTTTCCAGCTTCAAATGTTACTTTAGTCCCCTGTTCCTGTTGACATCATTCCCTACTCCAGCATAGCTACAATATTTTTTTTTTATTGTTGCTGTATACCAGACAAGTATAATATTATGACTGCTGACACTGAAGAGTGAAAAAGCAGCAAGAGTCATGGCCATGCAAGGCTCATTGTTGTGGCTAGCTCAGTTAAAATTACTAGTGCAAAACGGGAACAAAGACATTAGTAGGTAGATCATTATAATGCTATACCTGGTTGGTCTATAAATTCGGAACTCTAAACTATGATTAGTTCTATAGAAGACTTTTGGATGATAGCTAAAACGCCTCCAAGAAAAAAAAAAAAAAAAAAAGGTCCAGTGTCCTCCAGTTTGTACACATAATTAGCAGATCCCAGTGGTTATTTGAAATGCAACTGGGACATTTCCCAGAATAAAGTTCCAACCTATGATGGAAATGTGTCACAACAAACCGGTGTGAAAGGACTAAGATTCTACAGCAGATATTAGATATCATATCCCAGTTAAAAACAATTCAGTCTAATATACAGTAGAGAATTGTTATAACCCTTCAACAGTCCTGGAAATTGTAGAGATCTTTTTTTAAATATATTTTTATTTTCAACTGTGACATTTTGTCAAAATGTTTGAACTCAGAACAATCAGTTTTATACATTAGGAAAATAATCTCTAAGTGGTGCCTAAACTCTGCGTGTTGCTCATTGTTGCAAAAAAGGGGACGGAGTCAACAACCTTCAATCACATTTCATTGGCTCCATAAAGGAGCTCATACTCCTCAGGTACTTCTTCTGGTCAGCCTTTAGGCCACCCTTCTTTGTGTCTCATCAAGTCTTTGGGCTGCCCACCTGAGCATTTTACTTATTCTGTTTGAACTCCTTGGATCAAGCTTCTGGCCAATGGAGCACAGAGTTTGAGCACTGTGCACCGTCATATCGGACAAACTGTCTGAGGTGTTGCTTTTGTTCCTTCAACTCCTAATGGGAGTCTAGGTGTTACTCTTGTGGGGAACTATTTGTCAGTTTCTCCTATTATGCAACCTGTTTTGTTCTTGACTTTGTATTGGTTGTTCCTGGGATTTCCTTCTAGAGGAACAGGTCTGGAAAACCTCCAAAGTGAGGCGGACAGGGGGTCATTCTGCTCAGATCCCCAATCCATCTCACGTGACTCCCCCTTTTGATGAGACTCTACTTGGAGATCACCCCGTTTGATGGAACTTCTTACTCTACTTATTCTGTATTCAATACTTATTATGTATTTAACCTATCCTTTTTCACCATCTTTTGCATACCTCATTGAATTCTTTGTCACTCACAGCAAAAAGTCTGACTGTTTCACACACATACTGTAGTTAGAGTGGTTAGCAAGTGACCAGAGAGATTATACTTTTTGGGAGGGAGAGATTAAAATCCACCCTCTACTTCTCACTGCCATGCACTTGGTGGCCAGCAGACCGCCCAGCCCTGTGCCTTTCCACTCTTTAAGTTTCTGACCACATGCAGTTAGGGTGGAGAGATGATGTGGGTTGAAAGAATGGACAGAAAAGAGGAGACACTGGACAAGCATGAGATAGTTGAAAACTACGCAAGCAGCAAATTTGAGGTGATCATTTCTATATTGTTGGATGATTTTTTTTTTTCCTTATGAGAATAATACTGATAAATATATTTTCCTGAAGTTAATTAAAGAAATGATAGGATTTCAGCAAAATCAACTGACTTTTTTAATAATTCTAAACATGATATTTTCACAGATATCTTAAGAAAACTGGGAGAAAAACAAGTTGCACTTGGGTAACCTATGATGTGTATTATGCAACGATGGCCTAAAGGTTCTAGTCTTGCAAAAAATTACAACGCGGTAGAGCTTCTATAAAAGGAAAAGGTATGTGTTGTACTTTCCAGGCGAATGGATTATCTGTGCTTGTCAGAAATTGCTTAAGTACCTTGAAAAGTGTTTATCAAGCTGCGATCTGGAGGCCATCAAAGAGCGATCAGTAAGAGCAAAAATATTTACTGACAGGAGGAACTGTTTTCTGAGATAATCTTCACAAGGGGAAGATTATGTTGAACAACAAAGATATGAATCGAGGTGCTGGGGAGAAACTGTGATGCCAGTGAAAATTGAAAAAAAGTTAAATATTTTCAGTTAAAGATTTGTTGATAAGATTAGGACTTGGGAATTTTTTTTGTACTTCATGCTCATTATGCGTCATGGAAAAAATAATTAGAATCTGTCTGATGTGCAAGAGAGCTCATTTAGTGAGCAGAGCCAAACATTCACAAACAAATCCTTCATAAGCATATTCTTCTTCTGCTTCACGTTTCTTTACCCATTTTTCCTGCTAACATGAAAACGAAAATACACTGATGGATAAGAGAGAGACTAAATGTCACCGTGTCCCTGACTTTTTGTTCATCCCAACAACCATCCCACAATACTGCTGGTCCTTTTGTCTTGAGTCCTCATGTACAGTATTTGAGGAATGCAGACTGAAGTTTGATATCCCGGGGCTAAGCGAGCATAACAGAGGGCAGAAGCCTCAGAGAATAACACATAACCAAAGCCCTAAAGAATTCCCTTGGAAGCAGCCAGCAACCAGAAAACCATGCACTGGGAGGGAGGGCAGGAGAGCTACTGAAACCCCAAACTTAAATAGCAAGGACTCCACTGCTGGAGACTGCTTGAGATAGATACTCTACATTTTGGTTTCTGCTGTTTCTTGCTTTAGCTCAAACTGGACAAAAATTCAATGCATTTCTGCTGAATTGTTTATTTAAACGTTTGTGTGATACATATAGCACCTTGCTGTGTGTTCACACCTCTTGAACTTTTTCACATTTTGTGAGTTTTCAATCATTAAATTCTGTAGAGCAGCTTAAAGCAGGTAATGTGCTTCAGAGCACTATTTACTCCATCGCATTCTGCAAAAAACCTCACAAAATATGTAAGGTACCTTGAGAAGGGTCTGAGATCTGCAGCCTGGTTGGTAGAATGGAATGGATAAGATAACGATTAGTTGTGCACTCTGCAAATTTGACCTTTTTCAAAGAATGGTAAGAAGACAGTTATTGCATCAGGAAGTTCATTTTGGTATAAGTCATGTAGTTAAGTATTTTGTAGCTAACAGGTTTTACCTTCAGGATTTCTCAGTATTGAAGGTTTTTTGTGCCTGATGCATAGAAAGCTGATATCACTTGACATTAGAGTATGCAAGAGGTTTAGACTTCAAGCAATCATAGTCTTTTTAGCTTAGCTGAACAACTCATGCCTTAACATTGAAAAAGAAAAAAGACAGAAAACGAACTTGTCAGGGTCTTTCACATAAAATGTATTGAAGTCATTTCTATGTAACCCTGGTCTTTGCTAATCATCATATGTTTTCTTGTTCATGATAAATTAAACTAGGTTTCAGTTTCATATTTCTTGGTTTTGTTTTTCTGCCATTTCTTTCCAGTAAATATAACGTTTTGCGTCACCTACCTGCCTCTGGAATCAAATTACACGACCTTCATATGAATAATACCACTATGGAGATTTTCCATGTTACAACTTGAGAAGTACATTTTTTAAAATTGTTTTCTTATTTGTTTTGCCTTTATATCTGCATTAGAAAACTTTTTATTACTTTGCAACTGCATAAGATTAATCACTAATTGCATTCTAGTCTTTTGTCAAAACCCACATGTTGGTGATACGTGTGGATACATAGTTAATGCTTTCAGCTTGTTGACATTGTTTTAGCAGCAGCAAAAATAGGATATATATACATGCACTGTGGATTTACATGTGCAGATCCTGGTATGTTCTGACCCATATCACCACAACAATTACAGCCACCGCCGTTCCCCCTCTAACTTGAGTGTTCACCGTCTTTAAATAAAATACGCTGATGTGGAATAAAATCAATCATTCCCTGGTCAGCTTGACGTTGCCAAGCAGATGTTGTGTCTACAGATGTTCACATGTTTGATGCCATTTCACATGGTTTCCAGGCTTTAATGGTGTGACTTTCTATCCTTCAATATCTATGTGAAAATAGTTTAGTGTGCTGCAGTACACAATGCTGTGCAAAAGCTGAACTTTCTCACAATTTGTGGTTATAGTAACCACAAACTTCCAAGAAGTTTACATCATGGATCGACACAAAGTAGCCTACATGTTGTAATTAGTAGATTGAGTACATGTGACTTTGTAATCTAAACACAGACAAATCCAGCTGTTTTGTGGAAACTGAGACTTGTTGGAAAACATTATTGCTCCAGCAGTATCCTGCAGACCTAGGAACACAACACGGATCAGGGATAAAGCTTTAATAAACCTGAAAGCAGTGTTAAACTTAAGATTAAACTTTAAACTTTTCTCAAAGCACTCCATCATCAGACAATGAAGACAGTTGAGAACAACTGCAAAGCCACCAAAACATGATTGTCTACTTTTATTGACATACATTATTCATTAAAACAGAATATATGAGATTAAAGATGATGGTAGCATCTTCATGGTGGAGTATACTTTTTTTGCATTAAGAACTGTGAGGCCTTTCAGAATTGATGGGGAGGCTATCTGATATAAGGACTGAGGTTCATCTTCCACCATGGCAATAGCTAAAGAAAAAATCTGAGTGATTTAAAGCAAATTTAAACCAAATGGACATTTTGGCCTGGGTTTTGAAAGTTGATCATAGAGTCCCAGGATTGCTGAATATAAATTCTTCTACTTTACAATTATGTGCTACATTGTGTTGCTCTATCATATAAAACCAATGTAAAATACAGTAAATTTGTGAGGTTTTTACATATAAAAATGGGAAAAAATAAAGGGGGTGTGAATTCTTTTGCTAGGGCCTGTACTAGTTCTACAACAGTAGAGCATCAAGGCGTCGTGTGCTTGTCTCTAATCGTCTCTTTGATCAAAGGAGCATCTTGGGACTCCACCACTAAGCCCCTGTGGCCCATGTCAGGCAGAAAAGAGCCAGCACACTTACCCAAATGCACATATCTCATCCAGTGGAATTCATCCAGCTTCACCCACTAAGCCGCAGAGAGGCAACCACTTAACAGAAGCATCATCCTCTTGTATAGTCTGTAATAATGCCAGGGAGAAATCCAACCACACGCAAAGGAGATGCTGTCTTAAAGCACTGATTAACCAGAAGCTGTGGAAGGTGTGGTGTTTACAATTCTTCATGTACCAATGCAGACATTATTAGACAGCACATGTACACACAGAGAGATGCAGAGAAGCATGAATACTCCCACTAAGTGCTCTGCTGGTGCTTGGTTGTCAGGCTACAGTTAAAGTAAGCAAGCAGTGGCAAGTATTCCCAATGTCTGATACACTTCTGTGCATTTAATGAATGAGGTTGTATGTCATGGAAAGGAACTGGCAAAGGAAGGAGGAAGGGAAATATTTCTCGGTATAGAGGTGATGCCATTATGATGCTTGTTTTGTTTCTTCATACTGCATTTGATTGTGTTGTGAAAGCACAGGTTAGGTTTTTTGTTTTCACAAGTCATCCAGCGGGCAAAATCCCAACCACAAGCTAAGCTGTTTGTCCGGAGAGAGCTGCCATCTCTTAACAGACTGAGCACACCTTTTTGATCAGCTGCCAGAAAGGTGCTTCAAGACAAAAGGTGTCATATGTTGGCAAAGATCACTGAAAAAACAGGTTTTTTTCCTTTACACGCTTTTGCCTCAAAGCTCCACCAACTTTTCAAGTGTGGTCCGCCAAAGAAAGTGGATTCATTTGTGTCAAAATAAGACTCTTAGAGTTCCTCTATCCTTTCAAAGCAGATGATGCATGCATTTCAATAGATGTGCATGCAGATTCACCAGGCACTGCAACAATCGCCTTGTGACAACTTTTTATGTCTCACTGCCATTTGATCTCCTTGTGAACTCGCAACAAGAAATGGAAAACAAGAATACAAAGATAAGCACTTGAGCTGTGGGAATTTATCGCTAAAAAGGTGAGAAAAATATTCTCAAGTGTTTTCCCCCTGATACTAGAAAGAATTTACCTTGCATGCATGCAAACTGAGTTGCTTTAGACAGACAGACAGAGAAAAAGAGAAAGAAAGTTTCAGCTGTCTGAGTGTTAAAAAAAAAAAGACAGTCAGTCTCAAACCGTGGTTGTTCTTTTGGGGAGAAACCACAGCTATGTCAGCTTAAGCTCAAGATAACACATAGACCAAAACAGGATATTAAAAACGGAGTTCGCAGCTCCTAAAAAGGCCCATTCCAGCTTTGGTTGGTGTTTACTGCATGCAACTTTCGATCCAGGAATCACATTTAGCAAGATCTACTTTAAAACAAGTGACTGCACCCTGTGCCCAGACAGATGGTAATGTCTAGGCTTCAAAAACTCTTCAATCATATATGTATTGCTTTTCGCCTTCACTGTAAAGTAACATAGTGGGTTCTTGCCGAGAGTTAGATTTAGATTTAGCTATCTTGCACAGTGACATGGATATTAGCAGCCCATTTTCTGACCCAAGATCTGTACAAATCCTGGATGGAGGGATATTCACTCTCAGAGATCTTCTCTGCAGACCTAATTGTTTGTTGCAGTCTGTCCCTTTTCTGCTTTGTAGATGAACCAATAAACACAGTTGCAGATGCGTATGAGACAGACTAAATATTGATTGTGAAGAAGGTAAACAACAGCTCCTGTGGTAGGTTGCATTTTTTGAATTGCTACAGGAAATGCAACCTGCACAGGGCCCTCTTCCAAGCAACATTTCTTATGTCTGAGGACCATCTCCGGTCCCAAGAATGGGTGACTTCAGGGAACTGGAAGTGGTCCACAGTAGCCACAGTCATTTCATCTATGAACTTCAAGAATTCCACAGATGCGTCCACTGACTAAGTAGAATCATTACAAAAGAAGAGACATACGTCAAGATTTTTTCCTAGTCATTTATAATAAAATAGCTTACAACTAATCCAAACCCAAAATTCAGTTAGACAAAATAAATACATGGGTCCAATGTAAAAAGCTATTTTGTCAGTTTTTTTTTTTTTTTAAACATAATTTTTCCTTCCAATTAACTTTTCAATTGTATGCTTGAATACAGTGCCCTATCAACAGATGTGTTCTTTAGCAATGCTCTTTGGGACATGCCTTAAATATTGGGTTTTCATGATCTATTGTCATAAAAATTAATAAAATTAGACAGAATAAACATATCAGTTTCAGTTTCTGATTTGGAAGTGTGCCTGCAAATGAAATTCTACTTGGGGCTTCTGTAACCTTGAACAAGCTCTTTGGTCTGCAACATCCTGTAATGTGTATACCGTATTCCTAAAAAGTAACACCTGCTGCTATATTTAGGGCTGTAAGTTGAGTTGTGTCCTTTGAAGATGCCTAGCAAGTTTCAAGTCTCTGCAAACTGAGGTTTTTTATTTATTTTATTTTTAATTTTTTTGCACTTTCATGGATGACTCAAGAACACCATCTTGATGACCATTAGAGCCTGGAAAGCTGGTGTGCTCTATTGAGCTCTTTCAGGTGAACTGCATGCAGTGGTTCTTTGAAAATCTATTGTCAACTGTTGTGCACCAGAAAACATTGTAAAACACACATTGATGTTCAAGGAATATTCCTTCATATGTAACCCACATGAAGGGTGAGTAATGCTAGAATAATTACTCTGGCATTCTCATATACTAAAAAGCAATGTTTTATCAACTTTACTCAATTTTCTAAACTCGTGAAAATATTTGGCTTGTAAACCAGTTCTCTGAGATAAAGTCACAAGTTTATTCCATGTTCTGTTCCGGGTTGAAATGATCTGTTGCTTTTATTCATTTTCCATTGAACAGTTTGCCTTTAAAGAGCTTTGCCCGCATATCTCATTTCTCAACATTATCTTGTCTCTAGATCACCTAATTACCACTTGTTACTCATCACTCATCTGTGTCTGGTCCTGCAGTCACACCTTCTTTTCAGAATTTCTATCTGTTTATGTTCAGGTAGGAGCATAGACATGCCAGTAAAAGGGAGTTTTTTTTTTTGCTCCTCTCCTGGATTACTTTCTGTTTAGCTTGATCAAGTACAAAATCTCCTACAGCATTATTTTTAGTAGAGTGTTTTTTTTTCTTTTTTTTTTTTCTTCTGCTTGCATGTGCTACTCTAACATTTTCATTTGGGATATTCTGTAACCATAGTTTATGGGAAACATAAACTATGTTACGTTTTTACAAAAAAGTTGCTCACACAGATTGAAAAATAAAATATAAATATAGATAGATGAATAAATAAACAATTTGTATATGTTTTAACTTGGGTATTTAAATATATTAGCAAATAAATTGGTTTCCAAAATCTAAGGACTTAGTAGACACCATCATCCAGAAGTCACAGAAGTCTGAATGCTTTTTCCCAGGACTTTTGATGGGTTTTTGAATTTTGAACCAGATACATATTATTTGCCAGATTAGTTTTCTCAAATACTAGCCTTTCTTAATCAGGGAGGTGTGGCAGGAAGTCATTTCGTTCTAAGAAACCTTCTTTAATATGCAGGGTGTGCCTGCAGCATTGAAAATACTTTTGTCAATAATTCCTGGGAATGAGTCACTGAACCTATGGTGACCTTTTCTTTTACACTCCCCCTGCCCCACATGCACATACATACATACATACATACATACATACATACATACATACATACATACATACATACATACATACATACATACATACATACATACATACATACATACATACATACATACATACATACATACAAAGACGTTTCAACTTTTTTCTTTGATACAGCTTTTTGATGGATCCCTGAAAGTGGATAAGTAGAGAAAACAAGCTTAAAATTACAAACATAATTTTTTAGCTTTACATATGTAAATTTTAACATTGTCAAAGCAAAACATTTCATTTGACTAGATGAATGATTTCTGATACAGTCAAAATGATCAGAATTTTGACTGTAATGATCAAAATCAGCAGAAGTACACAGCACACATATATAACTGTGGGCATAACAAATCTAAAAGAAAAAAAATTGTATATACATATATATAATTTATTTGAAATTCTCAAAAACCTGTTGTTCTTCTGAATGTTTTCACCGTGACTTTTTATGTCACGGTGAATCATCTTGTCGTTGATAGACGATCTTTGAGGTGACCACCGTCACCTAGCAACTAGCTTGTTGCTGGTTGTGAAGGAAGGTTAGCTTCTGGGCTAGCCTCTAAACTTTTTGAGGATAGCCTAAAAAGTTTAGTTTTATAGTAGAAAATGGTCAAACAAACTATACAGATATACGGTCGAATTAAGCCCACGAATAAAACTGCGGCGGTAAGAGCACAATTCTCGGCATTCAGATGTATGTCATGGGAAATAGAAGTTATTTTGTGTTAAGATTAGATGAAGGAGAGGGCTATTGCCCGTGGCGTTTAGCATATACATAGTCTAGTCTTTATTCAGAGAAGCTAGACTACGCATACAAAACACCAGGTGTCAAAATATGCAAATGTTTACATATATGTTTCATTTTCTTCTTGACAACATTTTTTTTTTCTCCACTGAATATTTTGTTACCTTGATTTGTCAGTTGTGACTTCAACGATGATGGCTCCTTTCCATAAGGTGTCCTAATAAGTTATTCGGATGAACAGGAATGCACAAAAGGCTCAGAGCCTTTCCAGCTCCTGCACACCTGGAAGGAATGAAGTTGTTTCAGATTGTTTTCAGTGACACATTTTATGTGCGCCTCTTGCTATAACTTGTCTGTTACAAAAACAGTTCAGGCTATAAAGTCAAAAATTTCTTGTCTTTTTTTGCTTTCTAAAACGCAATTATTGTCGATGTGTTCTATGTAGTTATCAAATTTGAATGGTGTTTTTATTTTATTGACCACAAATACAATCCAATACAGGTCCTCTCCTGGTAGCTTTTGTTGCCTTATTACAAATGAAAGAAAATGACTTATTCTCCTTAATGCAAAGTTGACTTCATTGTATAAAAATTATTTACACTGCCTCTGACATATTTCTATTCTTTGATATGTTTGTGCATTGTCAAACAAAACATTTTAACTGTTTTTTTTTTAGATTTGTTATGCCCACAGTTACGTATATGAGTTGTGTACTTCTGCTAGTTTTGATTATTACAGTCTACAGCAAAGTAAAACTAAATTACTTGTATAAGAAACTATTTATCTTGTCAAATGAAATATTTTGCTTTGGCAATGTTAAAGCTTACATATGTAAACATGATGTTTGTCATCATGTTTACTCTACCTGTCCACTTTCAGGGTTCCACCAACAAGCTGTATCAAAGAAAAAAGTTGAAACATCTTTGCAAAGTGACTAAAATCCCTTTACAGTAAATTTTTTTTAGAAGCTTTGGCTCCTGTGAGAATATTCGCTCCACATTTTACATGTAAACATTGGTTCTCATAGGATGCAGAGCTAAAACTGTAATTTCATCTTATTGAAGCGCTTTTCTGAACAGAGCCTTTGTTTAAAAAAAAAAACGTCCAACATAGTTTTGTCGTGCTTTAGTGCTACCTGAAAATACCCACCAAAATGAAAGAGCACAGCTCCCCCCTAGGGGCTTTTTCAGGGTTTGGCACACATCTCTGGAAAAAACAGCGTTGATGAGGAGGGCAAAGCAGCAAACAGGGTGACAGTGGAAAACCAATCTAATCACTAGGACTATATCTTTTTTTTTTTTTTTTATTCCTCCAGCCCTGGATAATGCTAATTACATCAGTGTCCATTGGAAACATATGCCAGAGGCTCAAAAACAGAGAACATGGGTGTTTAGAGCACTCCAGCCAAGCCCACGTAAATGGCCTCCAGTGCTAGAGCTCAGTCGATATTGGTTTAATGTTCTACAATTTTCTTTGTCTCCCTTGGGGCCTGGCTTTGGCTTGAATCTGCAGAGCGTGCATTCTCGGTGCACTGATCCTGATTACCTCTTTACTGCTGTTGCTTTCCACAGGATACTTGCACCATAAACTGCCATCTTTTCATTTCTGGGCTTTTTCAATGTTCAAACCACAAATGTCCAAACCTATATTTCTAACTAAAGATGATGTATAGACTTTATGTTGAAGTTGGACTGCAAGTATGACTCCACATACAATTACGGCAAAAAATCTGTAAAATATATAGCAGACCAGTACATGGATGTTTATTTGACTGCTCTTAAGTGCTTCCTAAAATGTCATTTTATGGTACATTTTCTGCCTATAGTTGCCATTTTCAGACGTTGTCTGCCTGTGTTTATGTTGCCTCTGGCTCCCTCAGGTGTACACTGTGAACCACCAGGAGGAAACAGGTGCCTCTCTGGAGTTTTTGGTGCCCAGGGACCTGGCTGATGGCATTGTTAATAACAAGAGGGAAAACTACAAGTTCAGGTACATTCATTTACATAAGTGTTTGTTGCAAAGAATAAATCAAAATACATATTTTGCTTGTGTTTGTCAACGATACTTGGGAAGGCAACGCATGTTTGTTTATATAGCACCATTTATACACAAGCTAAGGCAAAGTCCTTCACTGAAAAATTAAAGAACAGGGACAACGGCATTGAAAAGAAATGACGACCAAAAAAGAGAACTCAAAAAATGTATGCATGACATTTAAAGAAACTCATCGAGGATGTAAGCAGATTACCAGAGATGGAGCTACATTCTGCTTGTGTTATCCTGGACAATGACATTAGAGTAAAGTTTTTTTTTTAATTAGGCTAACAGTGATTTAAACTAAGATTAATCTGTGACTAGCCTAAGTATCAAATTTGTGCAAAAAAACCAAACAAAACATGATTAATTTTATATATGAGGAACAAATATGCCAGATGATCTTAAGTGTAAAAAGCTACAACAAGGAAAGCTAACACTCAGACCTGGCTCATGTGGCTCCATTTGAACTGTTTTCCCCATGAATAATTCATCCACAAGTCCTGTCAGTGAAGAGCCAGAACATCTGTTTAATGCTCAGCTGCAGCCTCATATACCCTCTGTGCAGGGCCCATGCCACGCTTCCAAACCTTAAATTCACAGTTAGAAAGTCAGACAGAAGTGGACACTCAGAGCCTCTGAAAACCACATGGTCTTATAATAGCTTGCAGAGGTTCCCCTGTGCCCTTATAGCAATACAGTTTCTACTTTTAACAACCTTCCTTGGGTAGATTCTGTTCACATTTCTCAGCATCTTTCTGCGGCCTTAATCACGATGCAGCTTTGTTTGTTTTACCGAACAGAACCACTTAGATAATCCTCAACTATTTAAGATCTTAAATATTTAACAATCATCTGTGGATATTCCAAATAAACTTTTTTTTTTTGGACTATTCTTAGCCTGCTTCATTAAATGCGTCATAACAATACTGTGTTTTTTCCCATTTCTCTCCAGATTCCAAAAAGTGTATGAACAGCACATTAAACAAGATGTGATATTTGAAGAAATTGCCAAACCAGTTGCAGAAAGGTAAAACAAATCTTTGATGTTTGCCTAAATGCTCATCTTCTTTGAAACTTGAAATGACACAAGTGATGGAAAGATCTTGTCTGTGCATTGCACACCCCCAGACTAATGTGAGGCCACACAGATTCAGCCAACCTTGTTGACAGGAAGTTAGTAAAGCTCAGTTTTCTTTAAGATGGAAATGGAGGGTGTCTGTGATGTTTGGCATGTTTTAAGCACTTAAACCACTAAGTGGACGGAGCTGGCAGGCAAGATGGCACACTGTGCCATCACGAGAGTGAAAGCGTTTTCAAGCCACAGAGCTGTAGTCTGTATTTAACACATAGGCTTACAGTAAATGTACACGTGAGATGAATATACTTTGATGCTGTATTATTTTCTAATCTGCCATCATAGTTTTTATTTTAGAAAAGGGAAGTGATGGGATAAACACAGTTTTGTTTGCCATACACTGATATGGTCTGTTGGTTGTTTTACTTTAGAGCTTAGTTTTATTTCCTGGTTCTTTATTTTTAGTCAGCTCCAATATTAGTTTCCTTATTGAACTTTTGTAACAGACTTGTTTTACCTTCTGCAATATTCAAATTTGTTAGTTGTTTTAGCACCTATTTTGAATGTGTTATTATTTTTGTATAGTGCCTTATCATTATTCATGGCTCAATATAAGCTGCCATCTGCTATTCCCTGGGGCCAAGTTGATGTGTTCCCTAGATGATAGTCCTGTTAGTGCCTGTGTTTGTCCACTTTATTTACTTTAATGTTTTTGTTTTTGTTATCCGGTTGGATTTTGTCTGTCAGCCGCACTTTCAATTTTACTGTTTGTACATTAAACTAAGTCAACTTAGTTTATATGTTATATTAGCATGTGTTTCCATCACCATTTGTATTGTATATCTGATTTAAAAACACACAGACACACAGAAATTCAGACATTGTTACAATACGTGTGAAAAAAGTCTACCAAAAAATGATCTTTTCGTTAATGTAATCTCATACTAAACATGTTGAAACTATTAAACAACTGAGGTTGCAGTCGTTTAGTAGAACCCGCTCCCTCATCTTCGTCACTCTTTCTAGCTTCTTCATCCCAAGCTACCAATAAATTGTTCAAATTCTTGCTGACATCGATCAGCAATTCCCTCCACTTTTTAGTACTCAGCCTTACTTGTTTATAGTTTGACTTATCTTGAATGCATAAGATGACACTGCTGTTTGACCCAGTTACTTCTGAAAACAGCCCCACTCTGCACTGATGATATTCTGTGAGAATGATTTATTATTAAATGTTTTTGTGTACACAGAATGAAAGCACAGTAGTTCATCTTTTTAAATAATTTAAGTGGTCGTATTGTGTCAGTGACATTTTAAGTTTTACTTAAGAAATAAGACAAGACAATCAGGGAAAGACTTGGAATTTCCTGAGCTCAAATGTTGTTTCTTTGTCAAGGTTCTTCCTTGCTTTGTCCTCAGCAACCCTTGTCTACGCCTCAGATTTGCTCTACCATCTTCTCCACATTCCACCCAACCGTCATTATTACTCTGGGACCTATTTGTGGAATCCCACAAGTACTTTGGATTTGTTTAGCTGTTTGGAGACATATAAACAATGGTTGACTAAGTAGTCTGATGTGTCTGACCTTTAAGGTATTAAATTTCCATCCGAAGCTAGCAGTTTTAATGCTTCTCATTTTGGTGTGGCAGCTGGTATACATCAGAATAAAATCAGTAGTCACCAGCAGGCAGCATCTTTCCACATTAATTAAAACTTGTCAGGAGGCTCATTTCAAAGACTTGAAATGAGCCTCCTGTCTGTAGTCTAATTACTCGGTCGAGGCATGACCAGGCTGTCTCCCTAATCAGACATATCTTAGTCCTTTGTTAGCTCCTTGTATCCTCAAGAGAGATCCACCAAATACAAACTGAAAATTCCATGGCCAAAGAAGCTGGTTGTTCAGAGAATTATTGTCCTAGAATATTGATAGAAAGTTGAGAGAAAGGAAAAAGTGTGATTGAAATTGCAGTTAACAATTGGGCTAACTGCTGACCTCAAGAGCATCATCAAGCAAAATTCATAAAGGATTTTGGGGCGTTTCATAATAGTTGAATTAATCAGTGCATCCATGCCAGTATGAAGAGATGAATCCCACACATAGGCTTTAAGCGTCTTATCTGGATTTAGGATAACAAGAAATGGACTGTTGGTCAGTGGTCCAAAGGCCTGTTTACAGAGAAAAGTAAAGCTTGCATTTTATTTGGACATTTAGATCTCAGAGTTTGGAGGAAGAGTAGAGAGAGACAGAGTCCATCATGCTTGGAAGTCGAGTGTGAAGTTTCTATGGTTATTGAGGATTTTAGAGCCCAGGTCATCTACTTGTCATGAGCCTTGCTTGTTTAGAGACTGAAAAGTTGAACGTCAACAGCTTTTTGTTCCAGAGTTGCCCTGTATTTACCTCCATCCATATTCAACTCGAACTAGCTCATCGTCCCTGATGAAAAAAACCGATTACACAGGATGACACTTTCAACACCCTCTTGTTTGGTGTGGGCATTGTGCTCAGGGTCATGTGATGTAGTAGTTTTCTGCTGCATTTTGCCCTTGGCTTGAAAGCTTCACATGTATTTGGGTCTCATCTGACAAATTATGTGAAATGTTAGCTTCTTCCGTATGAGTCTATATTAGAAGAGAGTATAACGGACATTAGTTGAATGTGAAATTCAAAAGAAGAAATGAAAGGCATTGCACCTTAAGTAATATATTGTTGTAGCCCATGTGTGGGATTCATCTAAACAGCACCTATCATATGAATCTGATCGTTTGGGGTTGGTATTTTGCACACATGGATATTTTGGTTAGATATATTACGTAGCTCTACGTAACCCCCTTTAAACTTATTTATCTCTAATCTGTTTGCTTTGTTCCTTAGTTTCCATACTATTTTTTCCTCTAATTTTCCCTAACAAACCTCTTAGTCAGTGGTTCTTAACCTTTTTTGAGGTACCGAACCCACCAATTTCGTATGCTCATTCACTGTTTTTTTTTTTTTTTCCAAATTCAAGACATAGGTATATATTTTTTTTACTGGTGCACAAAATGAGCCATGCATGAACATCACCTTGCTCAAAGAACAAAACCTACACAGTGCATGAACTCAAAACAAATTATGGTATTACTTTATTCTGGCCCCCCCAAAAATATTTTGGCCCCATGAAAGAATTTCAGCCTCCCAAAATATTATTTTTTAGTATTTTACTAATTAAAAATAAATTGGGATTTTTTTTTAAGAATTAAAAAAAATTTATTAACTTAAATTTAAAATAAAAATAAAAAAGTTTTTTTTTGACATTTTGAATCCACAAAATACTTTTTGAGGGCCAGAATAAAGCATTACCCAAATAACATACTTGCAAATCAGTGTGACTTCTGCTCTTGTTTTTGGGAGACTGGTTCAGAAAGGCATGGCTTCACCTTGGCAAGTCATTCACAGCAAAGTCTGTTCCTTTCACAGCAAAGTCTGTTCCTTTTCTTCTTTTTTTCATTGACATATTTAATTTGAATTAAAATATTTAAAAAGAAGCCACATGACGTGCAACTACGACAGCCGTTGAATACTGCATGCATTAAATTCCCTGCAGTACTAATTGGCCAAGCGATATAACATGGTCCTCTGAAGCAAGCGATGGCCAAGCAGGGCATGTCATCATGATTTTACACATGATGCCATGTCTTTGCCTCCATGGCAGAGGCTCCGCCGAACCCCTGAGACTGACTCATCGAACCCCTGGGGTTTGATCAAACCCAGGTTAAGAATCACTGCTCTATGTCCTTCACAGGAGAAATGATTTTGTGCTCAATTGTCTCTATACTAAGTGATTTCTTAAGTCAACTGGATTTTTGGGGTATCAAAAATTAAGAGGATTGAATACTGTTTTAATTATTTTAATTTGTAGGCAATTAGGAAAGCCATTTATTTAATTTCCTCTCCACAAATATGTGATTCGCTTCTGTCTTGCTGTGGTGTTACATGAACCACTCTGTTCATGTCTCATGAAGTAGTTTAAAAGTTGTTGGTGAAGAGGAGCCAGTTTGATGATATTGGGCTGACAGCACAGACCAACTGTCTGTATTGTGTGATCCCATTCCACAAGGCAGTGAGACCTGCAGCTGAAGTTCAGACATTTCTGTTCAGTAGCCAGGAAAGCTGAGGTGTAAACAGGAACAAGAGCTGGGAAACGCCCAAACCTCAGTGGCACGGCCCAGCCCGCATCATTAGTACTGACATTAAGCTAAACACTGAGCTTGCGTCTTTTCTCCCCACTGCCAATCACCATCATGACTCAGACTTGATTGTACTGATGCCCAATGGCCATCCAAGTCAGTCGAGCAGGGTATCATTTATTTGAGTGGATAGATGCTCTATTATAGCTGCCTGTTTTCATGCTGCTGTTTCATATATATATATATATATATATATATATATATATATATATATGCAGTTTTGATCACTTTTTGATGTTTTAATCTCACATCTCACAATAGTTTTGTCATTTAAGAGAAAAACTGGTTTCAATCATTCTGTGCACGTGTAGAAGAGCAGCTCCATGCCAAACCCAAATACAACAGTCCCAGCCTAGTTGTGAAGGTTTGGGCTCCTTCTGTCAGTCATACTCCAAAGCATTCCACCCTCACCAGCAGATGTCTGCCGCCATCGGAGCTCTAAATTCACTGGCATGCTTTAATGTGGATTTTACGTGTCAGGTTTTATTCACAAAGACTATTATTGGCTTTAGGTTAGTTTCAGAAATTAAAACAGAGATTGCTTATAGGGACTAACTTGCTAGTGAGCAAACTCTTCTGAAAATTATTGAGCTAAAAGGAGGAATTCTATAGCAGCAGGTTATATAGTTCAGCTCAACTAAATCTGTTTACTTGTAGGATTTTGCTTGTCTTTTTGTTTTAGATTAATGAAATATAACTTGCATACTTGAAGATGAATTCATGTATTTAGGATCAGATGATTTAGTGATCAATAAAACCTTAGAAGTACTCATTTAATCACAACATTTTATTTGAGAAAATAGTTCTCCAACAGTTTTGTACATTTATTCATATTCAAACTGTGAATGTAATAAATCTGCAGAAAAAATTGCTTTGAAAGGTTCTTGTTGCTCATGATCTGTTCTGTGCAGTGTATTGGCTGGCTACAATGGCACCATATTTGCTTATGGTCAGACGGGAAGTGGGAAAACATTCACCATCACAGGAGGAGCTGTGCGCTATGAAGATCGTGGTATTATACCTCGCACCCTGTCCTACCTGTATGAACGCTTGAACCAGGTCAGAGCAGGCACCTCTAATTTTTTTGTACAGATTCCCTAAATAATTTGGAAAGATGCATGGGTAGGCTTTCTAAAACTTGCATTTTGGTGTAATTAACTTACAAGAAATTTATTGGAAATTTCAGGGTACTTTCTAGAGCTGATATGGTTCATTTTGGAACATGCAGAATAATCTCTAGTTCTTGCAAGTTGATTTTTGTAATGTACACACTACTTTCCAGGACATATGTTGCTTTCTATAATTTAGAGGCTACTTTCTGTAAGTTGTTTCGCAGAGATATCGTTCTGAAATTTTCATAAAAGTTTCTGGAACCGATATGTAACTTTCTGGAACCTACTTTTCGGAACTTACAAGTTACTTTCTGGAACTTTCACAGAAGTTACAGGTTACTTTGAACCTAAATGTTACTTTTTGGAAGTTAAGGAAAGTACCCTGAGTTCTAGCAGAATGTAAGTTTGATAAAAGTATTGATTGTTCTATGCATGAATACTTTTTTTTCTTGCTAAATGTAACAGATAAAATAAAGTCTGATGGCTTGTGCCCCTACCCTGTCTCAATTTATATAATTTTGCTTCACAGGAGAGCAGTATGATGTACACCATGCACATCTCCTATCTGGAGATTTACAACGAGGTGGGATATGACCTTCTGAATTCCAAACACGAGGCGTCGCGACTGGAGGACCTACCGTCAGTTTTTCTCTCAAATGTTTTTTGTTTGCCTTTGTAAAAATACATTGTTAGAGAAAAAATAAGCCATATGAGTCAGGCTTTTAGATTTTACATTAACTGATACATGAGTTTCACTGTGATAGTATGTATTTTTCATGTACCACTTCATTTTAAGTCACTTCTGGACTTGAAGTCAAGGTTTTAGGTACCCACAAATCACAGTCTTCTGGAAATAGCCAGTGCCCGTTGTGAACCATGCTGTGGCCATACTTGCTGAATCATAAAGAGGCAGTGGCAGTGACAATTGCCCCATTTTACGTCTGTCTCCATCTTTCCTTCACTCCCAATAATGAATGGTCTCCTTTCTTTCTGAAATTTTTGTACTATTTGATATTGCTTTACATTTGACTCTCCATCTGTTTTCATTACGCACTCATCTTTCCATCATCTGGATTCTTAAAAGTCTGCAAATTACCCTCATTCGTTCCATGTTTATATCATTTTTTCGCAAAAGCCCAATAATCAAATTATATCTAAGGTTGGCTTGGTCGTTGCGGAAAATTAATCTGCCAGGACGCAGCTCTGAATGACAATAAGATTAATATTGTTTTATCAGACCACTTGAATTACCTACACATGTTAACATAATTATCTGCATGTGTTCTCCAATCATTCCTCCTGTTTGACAAGTCAGTCAAGTAGTTGCACTCTCACATCACCAGTGGCTGGATGGAAATTATGTGGTAGGATCACAGGAGTAATTTAGTCCCATCTGTGTTTCAAATCGCCTGATGTGGGCGAGAAACAATCACCTGTTTGTTTTTAAGATCTGGCCCTGTCTGTTATCAAGTTATGAACACCCAGATAGATAAATCACATGTGAGACAAGTCTGCAGTGCAGACTGTTTGGATTCAGTGCTGAGTGACGCCAAGGCCATGGGAGGTAAATGGATGACATAATTGGCACATTCAACGTTGTGCTTTTAGTTTTGTGTTCAATTTTGAAGTATGAAGTCTTGCAATAAATGTGCGCAGCTCTGACATTTTTATTTAATATGCCAGGTTTAAAAAAATAAAGAATAGACATTCTTTATATATGAAAGGCATTGTAATCATATACAATGCCTTTCAAAAGTGTTCATATTTCTTGAACTGTATTTTTTTTTCACATAAAATCTCCAATGTAATATTAGGATTTTATGTGGTTGTCAAAAACAAAGTAAAGCATAATTTTAAAATGGCATAAAATACTTGTGATTTCCAAAATGTTTGTTATAGATTCAACTGCAAAGCTTTTGAGTAGAGATAATACAATTTTTGCCCATTTGTTTTTCTAAAATTACTTTAAAAACAGATTGTTGTTTGGATTTAGTTGTGGTCTTTGACTAGGACATTTACCTCCATCCATCTGGCTAACTGGCTATTTTCTCTCTCTCTGCTAAGAAATTGTCGCAGCTTTTGCACATTACAACGTTTTATTCATGACTTCAGATTTTTATGTTGCATGATGTAATCTATAATTGTCTTTTAAAAGTCTTTAAAAAAAACATTTTGCTATTTTTTGACAGGAAAGTGATAATTATGGAAGATACAGAACAGAACATCCATCTCAAGAATTTGTCTATGCAGCAGTCTGATAATGTAGAGGAGGCTCTCAATCTGCTCTTCCTGGGTGACACCAATCGTATGATTGCTGAAGTAAGAAAAAGGGAAGCACACATACACATGCACACGCCTGCACACATACACAATTTATGCAGTGATCCTAGTCAAGACTGTAAACCGTAAGCAAAAATTCCGCTGGCCACTTCCAGGGTAAGTGGCAAAAGGAGTTATTGTTGTTGTTCCTAAAATGCAATATACATACTAAAAGCTACCTTAGTACCCTTCTAAAACATAATTTTGGTCCACATTGGGCCTTTTTATCAGTTCCTTTGCCCAGTAAAAACCAGCTTTCTCTCTGTAATTTATGTTTATAATGTGGTGCCTTTTCTTCACTCGCCCAAGCTCCCCTCACTGATGACAAGATGTGTGGTGGCTCAGCCTTAGTTTTTCAACATGACATTCATGAGGTTTTGGAGGAAAAAAGTCGATTTCACCTTGTTTACTCTTGTCACTGGTTTGCTGGTAAATAGATGACAGTAAAAGTGACCCAGATGATAAGGTTTCAGTCACAGACTGGTTGACGTTGACGTCAATTTTAGATGTGGTCGGGATTCTTCCATGAAACAAAAGCATGACTCAGAAATGTGATAGAACCTTAGTTCTTTATTAAGGGGAAGTGTAAACTGAGGGGCACGTGTTTGACTTAATGTAATCCATTTGTTCTGTTCCACCCAAATGACACCCTTCTGGGTTCAATTCTGTAAAACTAGAAGGGATATTTTCTTGGAAACAGATTAAAAAACGGAAATGAGCTTTCCTTTGGGGAGACTCCCCAATCGTCCACCCACATAGAAACATTTACTTGCTTGTCCTCTCTGGAATTCCATCTCTAGAAGTCCCCCACAGTTTAAAACAAAGAACCCTTAATATTGTTCATTTATCTCTGACAGAATCCCCCAAGAAGTTTGTTCTCCACAAAGAGCTTCAATAAAGTTAACAGCAATGCCTTCTTTCTTCTCATAATCCCATCCATGTGGATAAAAGATGACATCCATTCATGTAAAACTCAGAAGACCTAACCCTTCTGTCAATGTTTTGGGGGATTTTTTTTCTCCCATCTGGTCTTTTCTGATTTACTTTGTTGTCCAAATGTGTTCAAAGCTGGTTTTCTGCCTGCAGTGAACTTGTAGGAATGGGAGCATTGCAGCTTGTCTAAATTTGAACTGCATACTTGTGTAACCTTTTTATGTGTTTCACTTTTAGTCACCAGAATGTCCTTTTGTGATGTTCCCTCCCAGCACTGTGTGTGGTCAGAAAAGCCTGTGGTGCAAACAGAGCAGTATGGCTGAAGTGCAGTGTGAATTTATGATTGTAGTTTATAGCTTGTAAAATTATAGTTGTATAACACCTTCAGCATCGTCTTAGGTTTTATGCTTTGCTACACTATCATCTCTAGTAATATGAAAATTAGACTATTATAGTGCAACTCTCATCTATTATGGACAGTACAATCCTATTGATAGTGTCTTGTTATTAACCATCATTATCTTGGTGAAAAGAACAAAACAGTTAGAGATCAGAGCGAATGGTGAGACGTTTGCAGAAAACAACTGGTAGATGTGAGACTATTAACTGTTGAATGCAAAAAGACATGATATTTTATCTGCTTAATTTTGCTTGGTTACACATTTAAGCAATTAAAGATTATATGCAATCCACTCTTCTAACCTTTGCTAAAAATCCCAAAATATTTTTCTTTGTTTCAGTGTTTAATAAAATGTAGGTTATATATATATGTTTAATTGTTTTGTGTTACTTTCAAAATATGGTGAACAATTCAGACATACAACTTTAACATAATCTACATTAAAATGTTGACTATGCGGTGACGCATGGCAGAGGGAAAATTAATATCGCGATAATTTAAAAAACTTCAATAAATGACACAAACTGGACTAACTGCCTCTGTTTGTTTGTAATAAAATCATCAAAATAGGATGAAATATTTCACAAAGTACAGGAGTCATCAATGGTTAAATTTTAATAAATTAATTTTACATCATTGTAAAATTGCAACTATTATGTTACATAATAGTTGCAATTATGTAAAATTCAATTATTGGCCAATATAAAAGATACATTTGTTTAGTTCTTTCTTTCATCTTGACAGAACTGACATAAACCAAACTGTTTATAGATTTATATCTAGGGAGAACACATATTTTTCGTATCAAAACAACAGTCATTTTCCCATCTTTGATTTAAGCCACATTTTATAGAAATTTGGTTAGAAATAAGGGCACTACTGCTATTTTTGTGACAGATTCCTGCTCATCCAACATTGGAACAGTATGACTTTGTGTTCATGATTCAATGTATTGATGCACAGGAGCACGCCACTAGCTGCAACGATAAATAGGCGATGTCCAAAACTATAATGTATATCAGTGGATAAATCCTACAATCGCTTAAATCGGACGCTACTCCCTTTTTTTTAATTAGTTTGGATCGTTGGACACAGTCTGATGTGACTGTTAATAGATATCTTAATATAGACATATTTATCCTTCAGTTTTAAAATACATTTTTTCATGGTTTTACATGGAAATCAACATGACCTTTTAGTGATTTTTAACAGGATTTTTCTTTCCGGCTCAAATGAAACAATCATGGTAATCCACAGAGCTCTAGTGGTGCACAAACTAAAATTCTTTCCGGAGAATTTCTTTCTGTCCCTGTTCATGACCTTACAGTCATGCCTTTTAAATACATAAAGGGATCCCTTTCTAAACTCCAAAGGCTGTCTCACATTTCTCTAGGGATACGGTGCAGAGAGAAGGGAATTTGGTCTGAGGAAAGGGAGGACATCTGCAGGTTAAGATAGAGAAATGTCTGTCATGACCTTCTGTGACCCTAACAAGCAGGTGTTGGCACATTTACGTCAACTACTTATGGCTAAGAGAAACCTTCTTTCCATATTAAGGGGCCTGAGATGTCATGTGTAAATTTATCAGATTTTTTTTAACAGAGAAAGAAAAAGGTTTTTCTTCTGCAATGTCTTTCTTAATCACATCATAATAACATAAATCTAGAGGCATGTGCTTTTCCATTTAATTTGTTGAAGTGGCTCAGGATAAGAAAATACAATGTAGTGTAGATTCCATCTGTTTTCCCTCTTAGTGTGGGTCTCGGGAGTCACCCATCCTCTTTTGGTTAAAGATGTTTTCATGTAGAAAGTGAGTCATACTCTATTTCTGTCTCTCTCCTAAGACTATCCATAAGCCACCATTACCTGTGTGCATTGTGTTGGTCCACATGTTTGAGGCTTTCCTGTGGGCTAAAAGGGACAAACAAGATCTATCAAAACTAACCTAAATGCCCTCTAATGTAGCTTTTTGTTCTCGGTTCTTGTCTTTCTCAGACCCCCATGAATCAGGCCTCCACTCGTTCGCACTGTGTTTTCACCATACATCTGTGCAGGCGTGAACCCGGCTCAGCTACCCTGTGCCGATCCAAACTGCACTTGGTGGACCTGGCCGGGTCAGATCGAGTCAGTAAGACGGGCCTGGATGGGCAGTTACTCACTGAGGCCAAGTACATCAACCTGTCACTCCACTATCTAGAGCAGGTATACTCATCTTTATTTAAAGATTCTCCTGATTTTTAAAAATGTTTTCATCTCATCAGAAAATAGTTTGTCAGTAATAAGGAGCAACAACAATAAATTATGAACATAAGGTTTTAAGTTGTCTTTACAGAATTAAAAGGGACAAAATATGACCTAAAACATTGCATCATAATGTCAAAATGTTCTGATAACACTATTCCTCTCACCCAACCACTTATTCCATCTGGTGCTTTTTTGGAAATCATCTACATATTTCTAATTGTTTAAGCAAATTAAGTTGTTGGATTGCGTTGCAAACTGAAATAATCGATGTGTGTTTCTGCAAAGCACACATCAATTTCTTAGCATTTGAAGGGAAAGTAGAAACTATTTCTGTTTCCTGATTGTTTTTGTACCTATTTGTAGATTGTCTAACCTTTTTCTGATTGACTGATTGTAAACACTCCTGTGTGTCATAGAAGTGGTTCATTTTCTGGGTCTTGTCCTCAGGTGATAATAGCATTGTCAGAGAAGAATCGTTCCCATATTCCATACAGAAACTCCATGTTAACATCAGTGCTGAGGGACAGCCTTGGCGGCAACTGTATGACCACCATGATCGCCAACATGGCGGTCGACAAACGAAATCTAGATGTAAGTATCGGCATCCATAACCCTGTTTGGATACCATATTCTGTTAAACCATTAGAAAATTTAAAAAATGTTAATGGGTAGAAAGAAATAGGAAGAAAAATGAGAAATCAATGTATTTTCTGATGTCCAAGTTAATTTTGAAATGCCAGAATGCTCATGTGCCTCAGGTCACACCAAATCTTTAGGTTCATCACAAGTATTTCAAAAAACGTTTGGTATATGTAGAAAAAAAATTCAACAGCACAATGCAAGTAATTTTGGTTTTTAACACCTTACATAGACTATGCTTTCCAAGACTCTTTTTTTAAAGAAAAAAAAAAAATCAAAATTACAGCTAAGAGATGTGTGCAAAAGAATATCTTCAGGAAGATTTTGTGCCAGGCAGCTCACCACGGAAGGTTGAGCTTATTTTGAAAAAATTATTATTATCAAACCATTACGTGAGTGTTTTTATTTTCTCCCTCATTGTCCTCTGGAGAAACAGCGACTGATTGTTAAAATTGTTTTTACCAGGAGTCAATCTCTACTTGCCGCTTTGCTCAGCGTGTGGCTCTCATCAAGAACGAGGCCAAATTGAACGAAGAATTGGATCCTGCATTGGTGAGACTTTAAGAATCCTGTTGCACTTTGTTTGAAACAACACTTCAGCTAGCCCACGAACTACACAATCTTGGCCATCCTAAAGTGGGTCGTCAAAGCTTTGACATTGTCTCTTAAGTGTTATAAAACCTAAATATTGTTTCATTTTGGAATGAAATTATATTTCCAGTGTTAGTCACTCTCACAGCGGGGATTTTCACATCTTAGACCAAATGAATATCTATCTAGCTTATGGTATTTAGACAGCTCACATGTCCTGTTTGCATTTTTGTCTATCCTTTTCACTTTTAACAAATTGTTGTTTAGCATATTTTGTACAAATACATTACATTTCTTAGAGGAAACATTTCAGTAGAAAAATGTGCATATATTTATCTGCCAAGTTTTATGGAAAAGATCATCGACTGGATTTAAGTGACTTTAACCAGCCCCTTTAAAGTTCCATGACAATGTCACAGCTTTAGTTTTTCTTTGCAGATGTTGATTTATTAAATTTCTTTTAAGGAGAACATTGTATGTAAAAAAAATTGTTATTCCAACCCAAATTATGCTCGTTTTTAAATAAGACACACATAGAAGTGATTCACCTTCCCTCGTTCCCTGTAGAACATCTTATATGTAACACCTAAGTATTGTGGGATGATCTAAAAATCATACTCAGATTTTGTATTTATACTTACGCAATGCCTTACAAAATTAGGAACTTTGAGTTTGGAGATGTAAAAAACTGGGTTCTGCAACAGGTGGATATGGAGCAACAAGTTGCTTTTTCAAGCTTTCGCTATAGGTCTTTCTTTCGCTAGTAATAATAAGGAACTAGGTAATACATACATACATAGGTGAGACATAGAAATACTAACTATACTAAGTTTTTCAATATTTTCATTAAATTCTAACAGTAGAACAATACTAATAGTACAAGTAATAATTCTTGAGATGATAAAAAACAGTTGGGTTTTTTCACACCTTTAGTACCCTACTAAAGGTAACTTCTTAACTTCCTTAATCTAAAACTAGAATTTTTTTTTCAAAAGGTACCAACAAATTTTCTATGCTGTATCAAAAATATACATTTGCGCTATAATTGAGTAACTGTAGCTGGACTGACTCCTCTGATTGCAAAGTTGTAGACCTTTAATTTAGAAATGTAAATGCGAAAAATATCCTGTTTTATACAACACCGTTTTTGACATGTTGAGTGTAATTTACATTCTTTCCCTTGTGAACATGTATCGTAAACGTTATGGTGCTGGAGTGTAGCTGAAAGTCAACATGGTGTTGAAACGTCCCTCTGAGGGGATCAGTTCTGAGTCTTCGCAGCTGTGTCCACGTCCTCTGCTTCCACTCAGATCTTCCTCAGAACCAACTGCTACTGTAATCCTGCTGCTAAGATTTGGCTGTCCACTTGCAAACCCTTGAGAGGTATTTTTATAAGAGTCTGCGGCTGGCCCCAGTAATTGTGACAGCGTCTGGCTGCTCCCATTTGGGTCTGACAGAGTTACGGCTTCAGGCAAACTCAACCTCCTTCATCTGTTTATAAGTTTTATCTTGTCTTTTGCTTTTTCTCTCCTGTTGCTGCCTGCTTATCATCTCTACATTAAAAAAAGTGTGAGATGGAATAAAGCAAAGCCTGGAGTGTAATTTATAATTTATAAAAATGTAATTTATTGAGGTTCGGGATGTCACTTTACACGACAGCCTATTGGAGAGCTGTTAATTTCCTATTGGACTTGCTCATTGTGGTAACTGATTTGAAAAGCTGCAGTTTTCACATCTCTATTATATTTGCCACATTGCCTAATTAATGCTATGCTGCAGCCAGGATACTAAATGGATTTCTGAAAAGCAGGAAACCAACCAGACCAGACAAAATATTTAACAAGTCTTTCATGGAAATGGGAAAGAATGAGGTGTTGAAAGTGACCTGTGCTTATAATGAAGTCTGCTGCAGTGACCTGACCATATTAGGGTGTAATTTTCTCTAAGGGGACAAAGGTCAGTTGTAGACCAAATGCTGGTTTTTCTTTGCCAGTGGAGATTTTCTGCAGTCATTTGCTCTTTTAAGATGCCTCCACAACTTATTGTTGCATTTATTTTGTGTACCTTAGACAGACGACTCCAATTAGAAGATACATGTGACTCAAACAGAAGCTTTCTCTGACTAACCAACACAAGAGTTTCAGAAAGTGGGTGCAACATCTCCTCATGTGTTTGGAGAAAGTTCAGTCAAATGTTTCTGCTGTTAGAAGCTATGAGTGCAGTCCACGTGTAGCTGGTAATAGGAATTTGTGCCTCCTTTCCCCTCATAAAAAGAGGCCCCTGTAATAGCAACATGTTTGGGAGTGGGATGCTGTATACATGCATTTAAAGTGAAACCTGTGGTTATACTGCAATGCTTACAGTTTATTGTGGGTGGTTTGCGTGTACAAGAGGAGGAGGTGTATTCTAAAGTAAGCACTGTGTTAATGTTTTACATGTAATTGTGTAACCACATAGTTAGAATTTAGGTGATGGCAGAACTGTTCCAAAATTGCACATTTACAGTACCTAGCAACTGTAATAACTCTCTGTGCACTTTTCCACATCTTTTTTAGATTTTATGAACCAAAAGTTTTTATTTTATGTAAATGATCAAAGTGAGGCATAAATTTACAGAATATATAAAAAAGCATACACTCTTTCTAAACTCAAAACGTGTGGCATGTATTTGACTTTTGACAGTTTGGATGAATAATTTTGTCTTGGTGAATTGTGCCTTACTTCTTCAATTTGCATGCCAATAATTGAACATGCCTGACAGAGATCTTTAATTAGGTGACCTATGAAAGTAATTGCTTGCACTGGACTAAAACGGTTTAGTCCATCTTGAACCCAAGATTTCTTGCACACTTTGGACTGCGATTTTTTTAGAAAGGCCTTTGTGCATTTAGAATACATTATTTTACATGTTCCAGACCTAGACTAAAGATGATTGAAGAATATACTTGCCACACAGTGACAGTTTTTTTTTTTTTCTTTTTTGACAAGACAAAACGTGAAAAAGTTCTAAAGCCTATTTTTGCAAGGCTCTTTACATCTTCTGATATTGTCATTACAGTGTGCTGCATTGGTGCCCTAACATGAGTTTGTACAAGAAAAACCCAAAACTACCTCATCATTTTTATGGCCTAAGTCATTTTTTAGCCTTAGAATATGTAAGTCTGCCTTGGTACTGTGGTGCCCGTGTGGGATTTTTTGCTCTGAAATAGACTACACCATCCCGCTGACCAACAGCCAGCGGTCAGATTTTTAAGGATGCAGCTGGGAGAATTACCATCAGAGCAGTGGTTCTAACAAAAAGAGCCAGGGAGCGGCTCTGGTGAAGGAACGGTCAAGCCATGATATTCAGTGTTGAAACATACGATATGGGGTGGATTAGGGGCATAATCATTGTTGAGTGAAATGGCACCCACTCAAAAACCTCAGCATAGCTGTGTTTTCGTTCTGCAGCATCCTGAATCAACAGTATCTGGGCATTTTGCTAGTTTTAGATCAGCTAGAATTACCACTGTTCAGTTTCGTTAGATCGCTTAGTCTGACCTTTGTCCTTGTATTAGCTATTACTGAAACTAGCCTAATTAGAATTTGAGGAACACTGCTGAGTTGGTGATACACAGTTGGTATCTTATGTTAAAGATACCAACAGTTGATGATAAAAAAGGACTGACATTAACCAAAATGTTTCTGCTGACTAGAAAAATTACTGGAATTATGAAGTGGTCCAGCTAGAGTCCTAGCTGAAAGCTACAAGCATAGGTCATTCGATGTATAAAAAACTCAAAACTTTTCCTTCCACTTTTTATTTATTCATTGCTTTTTCTACCACATAAAAATAATACAAAAAATGGAATTAGAATTGTATTTGCAATGTGACCAAAATATTCAAACAGAGCTGGAAAAGTCGAGCATTTCTCTGGCTGTGTTGCGTTGCTTTTTGCCCTCAGGACATCTGATGTGAAGCCTCACACTAATGCTGTGGCTTCTGTTGACACTGCCTTAAAGACCATGAACTCTATGTTGTATTCTTTGGATTATATTAAAAGGCCAAATAAACAGGACAGAATCTCGTCATTTGTGGACTTAAGATTTTCCTCTCTTATTGTGTTTCAAACCTCTTGTGTCTTTCAGCTCATTTTACGTTTGAGAAGAGAGATCCAGTTCCTGAACGAAGAGCTGGCAATTGTGACAGGAGAGCAGAGACAGGAGCAGCTAACTGAAGAGGAGATACAAAAGTATGCTTTCTCTGATTTTCAAAAATGTCTTGTTGTTTTTCTTTTCCAAAAAGCACCAAAAATACAACAAAACAAGCATTAAAATAAAGCAAACCAAATAATATGTATCTTGTCTGTGAAACAAAAAAACATACAATTATCTATTCTGGTTAATATCATAAAAAACTGAATGTCCAAATATTAACGCTGCATTTTTAGTTTACTTTAATTTAGATATCAAAATGCCTCAGGTGTTCTGCTAAACAATCAGACATCTTAGTCTTAAATGTCTGGAATTTTCTATTTCAAAATTTGGGAAATGCAAATACCTGAACAGCCAAACAGAATTTATAAGAATTTATGATGTTCCTAATAGATAGCTATTGCTTTTACTGATAGATATTCATCAGGACTTAATTTAGATTTCATCAACTTAAACATATCTGGTTGTCTTGGGCGAGACCACAGGTTTCATTAAAGACTTGGAAAATTTCCCCTTCAATAGCCTCTTCTACAAAAATCGAGGAGATTAGATTGAAGTTGATGTACATTTCTGATAGACCTAGTGCATAGTTGTGAAGTGAAAGGAAAAGGATACATGACTTTTGAAAGTTTTGTAAATAAATCTTAAGGTCTTGCATTTGTAAGCAGCTCATAAGTAAAACCCAGTGCAACCAAATGCCCACATTGTTAATGACTTAAATAATTTACACACTTAAATTGGTTGTAACGTAAAACTTATTTATATTAGGAGTATTTTTTTTTATTTGTTGTTTTTTAAAATAATTGTGCATGGCATCAAGAGATTTTCAGAAAACTAAAATCACAAACTCTTGAAGCCCAGCATGTTTGTGTTAAGCCCTCCATCATATAAACCTGGCTTGTTTCTAAGCTGGACATGTAACAGAAAATCAAGAACCGCACATTGTCATGCCTGCATTTGATCTGTGACTTTCTGGTCTTTTCCAGTGGCTTCATCCGCATGTTGGGATGCAGTGTTTGGACTATCATTTAGTGATAGTTTATCAACAGGTCGCTCCAGTGGAGCTGAAACTCACGTTGATGTAAATAGTTTTCTTTGACGAGACCCACATTTTAAACTGCCCGGATGAAGCCATTAAGCATTTGGGTGCCTGTTCAGGGAATGTGATGGAAGATTATAACATGAATTTTGGCATTGCTAAAAGTAAGTCTGTTTATTTTTGTATCTTGGCTTTTTAGGTTGGATGAGTTAGTCAAAGCCTTTCTGAATGATCCAGATCCAGATGTGACTCTCTCCCTGGGACCTGACATGAGAAAGATACAGCACTGTTTCTTCCTGATGAAGGTAAAATGATCAGCGCTGCCTCTGTTTCCGAAGTGACTAAAGAAATGTGTTTTGTATAAACTGCCTTTTGCTTCTGGTATTTTTATTCATGAAATATTGCCTCCTTTTTTTAGTTTTCTGTCTTGCCACTGTGGCACATGATTCACATGACACTATGACAATTTCATTTAGTTCATTTGTTTAACTTTTCATATTTCTATGAGAAAGTTATTGCTCTTAACAGAACTCTTGCAGTTACATAAAAAAAGCCACAATGGATCTGATTATCTTGTCTTACTATTATCCAAATATGGATCTATGAAACAGTGTTAAAAATAACTAAAGTTTCATTTTCTTTTACTTTAAGAAAATTACAGTGTTGCATAGTTTTGTTGGTGAAGTGTTATTTGAAGTCATCTAAGAAATAGATCAGTAAATATAAACTCAAGTTCAAAAACAAGTAAATTATCAGCTATTTAGAAGAACATACATGTCATGAATTCTGGTATGCAAAGTGATATGCATTATCCATGATGGTTTTTACACCAAACAGTAAATTTAATATGTTTCATGAAGCTCTTTTGTTATGGTATCTGGACAAAATGATTGAGTGCAAATGTCAGTTTTTGTGGGTTTTTTTGGACACCGTTTTACAAACAGAAAGTTCTTGCTGCTGCTTCTACTGCTGCTGCTAGTGGCCAAGAAAAAAAACTTCTCCAATACTCACTCTGGTTTGGTTGGAGCCAAAGCATCCACCAGATGCAGTGCCAGATTCCATGTAGATGTCTGTTTATATACCCTACAGCTTGTTATGATGCACAAACTCTATCTCCTGTTCAGTTTACATTCCTGCAAGTAACACCTCAATTCGGTTCCAAGAAACCTGTTGAAATGTGTCTGGTTTAAATTCCATTTCCGTCTTCTTTGGTCCTGACAGGATTCCGATTCTCAACTTGTCCTTGTTTCAGGGTGAACGCTGATGTGCAGTGTTTTTTTTTTTTTTTTCATGATTGCTTGTGTTGACAATCATAGTGAACTACAGTTCCATAAATTTGCCAATCCAGCTGAGTTTCACCTTAGTTCACCTTACTGTGGGAAAAAAATTCCTAAACGTCCTACCAGAGCTACAATAAAATGATTTATGTCAAAGCATGTGCATATGTTTGAAATTCATTTGGTAATACATGGTGCTGAGCGCTAATGGTTTCTACCCTTCTCGGCATTTTAACCTCACACTTTTCGGTAACAAATTAGAACTCGTACCTATTTTATACAAGCACAGATTCACACTTAGACACCTTGATAAATAACCAAAAAGGCTTAAGATCAAACGGACACATGTTCTTACTTCCATATTTGTGACCTGTCTTTTTTGTTTCCAGATGCAGCTGTGGTTTAATAAAGTCAGTATTACAGTTAGAATCTTCTTTGTTGAGCAAAGCTGCCCTCTCACATGAAAGCAACCTGTTTCTGCATATGACATATATAAACTCTATACTTCACTAGAGTCTCCTTCTGGAGTTTGGGGTATTTCCACATCCAAGTGTTACAGATTTAAAAATAGAGCAATACTTTTTCAATTTCTAAAGACAGTATATTTAGGGGGGCTGCACAGTGGCGCAGTGGGTAGCGCTGTTGCCTTGCAGCAAGAAGGTCCTGGGTTCGATTCCCGGCCCGGGGTCTTTCTGCACGGAGTTTGCATGTTCTCCCTGTGCATGCGTGGGTTCTCTCCGGGTTCTCCGGCTTCCTCCCACAGTCCAAAAACATGACTGTCAGGTTAATTGGGCTTTCCAAATTCTCCTTAGGTGTGAGTGTGTGTGTGCGTGGTTGTTTGTCCTGTTTGTCTTTGTGTTGCCCTGCGACAGACTGGCGACCTGTCCAGGGTGTACCCCGCCTCTCGCCCGGAACGCAGCTGGAGATAGGCACCAGCAACTCCCGACCCCGTTAGGGAGAAGGGTGACGGAAAATGGATGGATGGAAGTATATTTAGGTGTTTGAAAAATTTTGAGAACCCACTGCCACATGAATAACAATATTTAGTTTTTTGAGCAGCTGGACTGTTCAAAAGCTACATTTATCACAGCTGGGTAATCTTTCTCTTTCTGTTTTCTTTTTTTTTTTTTTAGCAGTCAGTGATTTTGGACAGAAAAGGTGCCAAAACTGGACGCAATGATCAACAACTGTTACCAACAGAAAGTAGAGAGGAACCCCAAATCAGCAATTCCAGTTCAGCAGCAGAACTAACTAAACTGAATGAAATGCTTAAACAACGTGATGATGAGATCAGTATCCTTTGACATTGTGACCCCGCTGCAATAATCTTTAACTTCTGTTTATCTTTTTCTGACGGTGGTTTTACGATGAAACATAAAGTTGATCGATAAGCTATCATTTTTCGGAACCATATAAAGTTAACAGCTCTTGACAGGTTATTTTAGTCCAAGAGAAAAATTGGCTCTCTGGATTGTTAAGGTTGCTGACCTCTGACCTGTACAACTGAGACTAGTTTTAAAGGTGTTTGATTCAAGCTTGATTCCATGGATTTATTTTCGAGCTTGTTACTTTGATGTAAGAAAGAAAATTGCTCTGTTGTGACGACAGACTCAACTAAGCAAGATTTGTTACTGTATCTTGCTTACAAAGGCATAGAACAATCCCCCAATTTTTTGTAAGTGCTTTAAACGCTGTGACCTGCTAATGGTTACTAGTTAGAATGATTATGGTGTGTATTTTTTCTGTCTTGATTGTATTTGATCATCGCTAGTTCAAAATCTAAAACACCTGAACAGATTAAGCCTACCCAGTATTGAGCATGGATTATTAAATGTGTTAAAATTAATCAAAAGTCTTTATTTTGGCTTTTGAACAACTTTAGGATTAAAAAAGCAAAATAAAGGAAAAACTTTACATAGACAAGTCAAACATGGATTCAATTATTCTACACTTAAAAGTGTCGTACAATCCAACAAAGTTTGCAATGTGTGAAAGGTTTACACCATTTGGACAACAAACAGAAAGTGATTATCAGTTTCCACAAGGTAATAACTGAACCCTTTTCTGCTTTTATTCTAGGGAGATGGACATGTCAAGTCCATCTTCCTGAATGAATAGTTATACTTCTAAGCTTAGGTTCTGTTACTTATAATAACTCATACACTCATCAAGCTCAATTGTTCCACAAGAACAAGAGATTGAAATATTTTCAACTGTGTCACTTTTTGAACTGTGGCAGCACTCTCTACCAAACTGGAAATATCTAATTTCTTTCTTCTTTCACTACTGACACAAGAATTTAGGAAAATTATAGACAATTTAGAAAGTATAGGAATTACAGACTAATTCCAGTAATAGGGTAATTTGCTGTTTTCCTCACTTTTATCAGGAAAGGCTTCCTTGCAGAACTTTGGTTTATTATTATTGCAAAAATATTTGTTTAAAAAATACACTTCTTTGCACACTCATAATGTACTTTTAATACTACTACATTCTTGCCAAGTTCTCCACAAATCCAAAAATATCTTGAAGTATTTGCTCAGATATGTTTTCATGTCATGGCTTCTGTTAATGATAAACACTGTTGATCATAATTATAGTTCTTAAGTTTGAATATAATATCTCTGAAGACTTTAAGGGTTTATTCTCCACTCTACCCCTCTCGTTGTGGTTTCTCAATAAATCCCAGCACATATGTAGGAAAACTTGAGATATCTACTTGATTATTTAACCCGCCAAACCTCAGCTCACTAAAATAAACTAAATATTATCATGCAGATATTTTAGCACAGTGTTTCTTGGACCAAATGTGTGTAATGTGATTTCCTCACTTTGTATATTTTCCCCTCTCAAACTGTCACTCCCTGGTTTTCATGGGATGCAAATGTGGTCCATTTCAGTGCCCCTATGCGTGTCAGAAAGCATATATTTCAGGTGGTAATGCTCCCACTCTACTGACAAAGTATGTTATCTTTATTTTCTTTCATTGGGGAGTTTGTATATTTAAATGCAGCAGCCTAAACTGTGAGTCTGTCAGTCATGGTGGTCTATCTGCCGTGCATAACATTATAGGCTGACCATGCTTATAGGCGTGTCATCACTTCCAGCCACTTGTATTTATCAGCTCATCCCCCTGGTGTCCAGGCTTCTAAGTGTTTCACACCTTTAACTTTAATGCGCCAAAGGTGTTTGCAACAACCACCAGTGCTTGTGCTGTGGGCTCACACTTCCCATACTGACAAACAGTCTTTATAGGGTTAATTGCAGGAATGTTGCCTGTAAAAGTGTATAACTATCCACTACCCACTGTAGCACCTGGTAATGCTTAGCTGGCCCTGCTGGTGGGATGAGGCAGACGCTAATACATGATGGTGGAACAACAAAGGGGACTAATAAACATTGGGGTGACATTGTATTCTCGTGACTAACCTTAGTTGTTGTGGTATCTGGCATGACAAGTCAACAAACGCACAACAAACTGTTTAGGATTTGATTTATTTATGATGCTATAAACAATCTTGTCTTGGCAGTGTTATGACTTATGGGTCAAACCAAAAGGGGCTAATGCTTACAGCATTCTAGTGCAGTTAGATTTACTTTACACGATATAATACATGGGCCTGCAACTCCAGTCTCTGAGAGCATACCAACACAATGACATTATGCAGATTAGCGAACTTGAACAGATTAAAACAGAGTCTATTTTAAATTAATTTGCTTACTAGCACTTGTTATGCTAGTATTACTAGCATAACATACACTCCATGGATCTATGTGGAATGTATGTTGCTTTAATTGAACCTAAAGCAACAATTAACCCCTTTATATGTTTCCTGTTGTTTCATCCCATTGCAACAAACTAAACTGTACATTTGACACATTCTACCCTTTTACCCATTGATGTAATTTAGTGTAGTTCCACAGATCATACAAAGCCTGGGAGGTTTACTTGTATTTACTCTTAGCCGGATTCCTATGATTTGTGCAGTATAACGCAGGATTTATATTCTACTTATGGACTTTTTAGAGTTTTCAGCAGAAGAGCCAAACTATTCATCAGCCATATTTTGCAGCTGTGGTGGAAAGTGAGGATAAAAGATTGAACAAGAGCTCTCTCTCTTTGGGCTATAAAATGGAACAACTCAGTCTTCTTGAAGAAAAGAAGATATGTATTCACAAGGACAGATGGCTCAATTTGATTTTTCGTGGTGCACTTCTGTTGACTGTATCCCAGAAAGATTTGGTTCATGGAATGTCTTATGCCACCTTTTGGATATCTCCAAACCTTTTAGCAGGTCAAAAGGTTATATAAATTCAAGAACATATTGCTCCTGAATTTTGTTTGCTCCATTTGTCTAAAGAATCAGTTAATCTGAAAGGATTTGAGCAGAAGACTGTCTAATAATTAAAACCAGCATAAATGTGAACCCATCATTATTGAACATTGGGTTTAACTGTTCTGAAGAAAATCTCTTGGATTTATCAACGTGATAGAAATATATGATCTAATTTCAGAAGGGCCTCATGCAGGAGTATCCCAACAGTCCTTATAGTCTATATAGTTATCATCACTAGACCTTTTATTGAGTTTATGAATATGCCAACACCTTATATTCAGGCATTCAAATCAGACCTTTGAAGGTCTATGTTGTTGCTGCTTAGCTTTAATTCTATTAGTATTGTTACCAAATGAGTCAAGATATGGTTTGAATGCTGAATGCAGGCAGGAGTTTTTATAGACAGCCACGTGTTTTTTTTTTTTTTCTTTACACAAATAAGTGCTGATTGCATAAGATTATCTAAATTGTAGCTTTTGCACACTGTAACTGTTAATTATACTGATTATGTGTAAACATTTAATTGCTTGCAGAGAGTGTTGTATTAACAGAAGAACTGGCATTGGCTTGTCAGCCGTGTCTGCTAGCCTTAGTCTGGCGTTTGTAGACCTGTCCTGTCCTCTGCTTCATATCTATTCTCTGATATACTTTGTATTCAAAAGACATGTAGATATTTAATATTGGTAACATTGTAGAACCTAAAGATACAGAGGTGCAGTGCCTTCTAAAAGTATTCACACCTCACAGCCACAAACATTGATTTATTTTATTAGGATTTTCTGCTTTTCAAATTTTGTTGATATTCCATATTAGTTTTGTTTCTTTTAAAACACAAACCATTTTGATTTATTAAAAATTACTTATAGAGAACCAAGATGATCAAATTGAGATTTAGACTCTAAGAAAACAAATGGATAGTTCGAATTTTTTAGACTTTGTCAGTCTGAGAAACAAAAGGTATGTTATAATTGTAATTTAAAGAATGATCTTGACTAGGATTTTTAAAAAAGCTTCACCAGAAGCTAGTTTGAAACAGTAGTAAGTT